>OY720592.1:12710000-13910000 GCA_963151315.1 Nymphalis c-album
AATTTATCTATACGAATATACAATGAAAATATTTAGTTAAATATTTAGCTAATCTACCGTGAATTCAAAACTAACGTGACAATTTGTTTGATTGAACTAAGTGGGTGGTAAGAGTGATCGTATTTGAAGTACCAGGGCAACAGTATTCAGGAATCCAGGATAGAAACTCGTACCACTTGCAGACAACTTCGTAGCGCAGTAGGCGGGGCTTATAAGTCGTAGCCATTAAGCGGACTGTAGCAAAGTACTAGGCGCCGGAGTGACGACCTCTTTTTTTTGTTCGCACTCCTAATCCATGGTCTGGAGTTCTTTCTGAGTAATTTTCTCTTATCTTTATGTATTTTAATATTGAAAAATTTATATTTGGTAAAATAAATTTCATGCACTGACTGACAGTGAACAAATTTAAACTATTTAATTTGAATTCAATATTGATAAACTGTCAATAATAGATTATATAAACCTTAAATTCATTAAAAAAAAACAATTCACCAATTTATTGTTCAAAATTTCTTCCAACCATAAGAAAATATATGAATGTTCGGAAACTTGGCTTAATAAAAACACACCTTTAATTTGAAACTTCATTTATTTTATAAAAATAAATGTTTTGACGACAAATAGTTTATAATATTCGGGGTCCTTATGAATGTTTACTCTTACGGGAGATCCCATCAGAAATGTTTCAAGACATTGTAAAAAATTCAGTTTTTACAAAAGTTACTTTTTATCTTAAAACATTAACAACGTTACATTTTCACATCTACGTAATTATTCTAATAACGGTCGATCACTTTAATTTTTACATAATAAATATAATATTGGCGTTTATGAAAATAACTGTTCTAAGTCAGTGTTTTTATTATTTTATAGCAAAACTCGGGTTTCTATTGTTATAAGACTAAGTCATAGCGGTGCCGTTACACGACACTTCTACTCAAAAGGGAAGAAAGATACATCGTTTATTCTTAAAAAAAAAAATGTCCGAAAATCGTTAACATAAAACAATGTAACCCGAGTTTTCTTGAAATATATATGGGTAGGGAGTAGATAAATAAGATCCATAAAAACATATAACTGAAACAACTTATAAAGAGTTTTGAAAATAGAATACATTCTGATTTTAAATGTTAAATTATATAAAAGTCACGCAATGTTCATAATTTAAAATTAAAAGTAGGATGCGCGCGCATTCTATTTGCAGGCACTTCACAGTATTGATCATTTTGTTAGGCAATTAATTTAAGGAAAATAGAATTTTGCTCAACTCCTTTAATAATGGAACTTTTACAATTTTATCATGCATTACTTGGAAGTTACTATAAAGATTTTAAATAAGAAATTAATCGTTTTTTTTCTCTATTGGTTATGTGGGTGATAATCTAATGTTATCCCAAGACCTAAAACAAAGCATTAGATTAGTTTATCATAACATAATAACATTGATTAGAAAGTTTAACTATTATATTTAAAAAATAAAAACAATCGACAGTTGCAGTACATTGAAAGTAATGTCACCGTTACAAAATGTAACGAATACATTAAACAGTTAAGTCTTTTCTATAATTCTAGTTGACTTTTATTACACACAAAGAGTATCCGTATACCAGGCTAATGACGAAAAACAATATGCTGTGCCGCCGCGACGACGTCATCGTCTCCGGCGATAGAGATGCCGCCCCGAGTCGCAGTAGCACAGAATACCTGACGAAAGCTCGTTCCAACATGTCCTACACATTATACAAATATACATAATAAGATTAAATGCCGTTAACTAATATCACGAAAATTAAGCAAACCAAGCGGCTCCTACGAGATCACGCTAAAAACCTAGTCCGGACATTTACTTCCTGTTCTAATTTCAAACGATAAATCCGAAACATCTCTAAAGGAAGAGCGCTCCGGACGAATACAAACGAAATCGAATACCCTGATCTTTAGCAAACGATACAACGTAATGACCGATTTTGGTGTCAGTGTCCTAACGTATTCACACAGCTCAGTCGTCGGGGCGCCGCTACGAGGGGTCGGCCTCGTGCGGGTCGGGCGGCTGCTGCGGGATGTAGTTCCAGCGCGCGCGCACCTCGGCGCCGGCGGGGGTCGCGGCGGGGGTCGCGGCGGGGGCGGCGGGGGTCGCGGGGCTGGCGGGGGCGGCGGGGGCCGGGGCGGCGCGGCGCGCGCGCACGACGGCGAGGTGTCGCTGTATGTAGTGCTCGTGCGGCGCCAGCGCGGCGGCGCGCGCCAGGCACTCCTCGGCCACGCCCAGCGCGCCGCGCTCCACCGCCACCACGCACAGGTTGTGCAGCGCCTGCACGT
This sequence comes from Nymphalis c-album, assembly GCA_963151315.1. Classification (NCBI taxonomy): domain Eukaryota; kingdom Metazoa; phylum Arthropoda; class Insecta; order Lepidoptera; family Nymphalidae; genus Nymphalis; species Nymphalis c-album. The sequence goes on from OY720592.1 coordinate 12,712,317, forward strand.
TGTCCGGCTCCAGCTCCAGGATGCGACGGTAGCACTGGAAAGTTGGCGTCGAACGTTTTACATGAGTGGAATTGGCCAGTTTACTTATTGTTAAGTCTACTTGGAAATATATATATATTTTTTTACTAAAATATATTTTAATTGATAATTATTAATTATTGAACCAAAAATGCGCTTGAAACTTACGCTTTCGGCTGCATCCAAATCTTTAACGGAGTTGATGTAAATATCCCCGAGGAGTACTAATGCCTTCACGTGGTCCGGGTGGTGCCTGACCAGTTGTTTCAGAAACGGTGCAGCTTCTAACGGCCTCCGCCTGTCCGCCAGGAGCAGGGCCAAGTTGAACAGGGCCGACCTGAAGTCTGGTTTGAGGTGCACGGCGGCCCTGAACCACCGCTCGGCGCACTCCGCGTCGCCCTCGTCCATGCAGACCATGCCGAGATTAAAGTGTACGCGCTCGTTTGTTGCTGAAAATTTGAAAATAAGACTGTAGAGGTGAGGTATGGGGGACGTAAATAATTACATTATTTGATGAGGACGCACGACGTTTATTATTCGTGTTAACAGTTCGGCGATTACATTGCGACTCCCTGCATATCGCAGTACGGCGCTATATATATACAAAGTATGTGTCCCTACAAGACCATTGTTGTCATGGGTGCCGCATGGGTGGTCCATTTAGCAAACACGTGAATAATTATGAACAAATTTGACAAAATAAAAAGTGTCTCACCGTCTTTGTCAAGTAGTTTTAGTAATCGTTGTCGTGCAAGATGTCTTAAATCTGCCGCTCCCAGCTCTTGCAGTAGTATGGCTGAGTTCAACAGCGCCTGCTCATGTTCCGGTTCAAGTTCCAGCGCTTTGTCCAAATAAGCGAGAGCCTGGGAGGCTTTACCTTGCTCCAGTAGCACCACACCTAACTGAAAATTAGAGCCATATTATTTCACTGCGATGATGCACAAACAAAAGTTTACAAATACATATCTTAGACTTAGTTAAATTAATATTCTATAATTTAACTCGTACTACTTACTATACAATGTTTATATCATAACTTATTAAAAACGCTTACGTTATAGTATATATCCGGGTTACCGCTATCATAGAGCAATGCTCTTTCGTATACTTCTTGCGCTTCCTTAGTCCTATTCAATTTTATTAAAATATCTCCCCTATTTATATACGCTTGTGTATAATCAGCCCGCATGCTAATGGCTTGTCGGTACAACATGTCTGCTTCCTCCAACCTGGTAGCATTCTTCGATATCAAATTTGCTAAATTGAGGAAAACGTTTAAATGATTTGGGGCTATTCTTGCTTGGTATGATTCTCCTGGCTTAGCTTTTGGTAATAGAGATTTCGCTTTAACATAAGCGTCCTCTGCCTCTTGATATCTACCGAGGTGGTTAAAAGTTCTTCCTACGTTAATATGAGCCCCCACATCGTCTGGTTGTACATTGACCGCAGTTTTAAAGAATTCTAATGCTTCCGCATACTTTCCTTCTGCCTCTAAGGCGTGTCCAACATTATTATAGAGTTTCGCATTGTTTCGGTTGACCTAAAACGAATATTTTAGTTAAAAAGGTCAAAAGTTATCGTATTTTTTATTGAACGGTAAAGAATAACTTACTTTGAGTCCTGAAGCAAAAATGGAATATTCAGTCTTCCAGTCCCAGTTCCTTACATACGTTTTGGCACTAAAAGCCATGAGAAGGAATATAAGTGCAGCAGCGGCTAGTTTTGCACGTTTTTTGGCTACCAGTCGCCATCCATGAGCAACCAATAGGCACCAACCCATTGATGGCATATAAAGAACACGTTCGGCCACCACGAAACCCACAGGAAAAAAAAGATTGGAGGCTGGAAGAAACGGCAATACTAACAATGCCAATCCCTGGAAGAAATTAAATGTGTGTTGGTATAATTTGATACTTGATCATTCTTACTTTAAGAACACAAACAAAATTTATAATACCATTGACAATGCTGAACAGCGCGTCCTCAAAGCGTGTATTGCACCAGCAATCAAAGTCGTAACCAATGCGAAAGTCGCTAAGTTTCGTGGATCCCGCCACGAGCGGACTAAAGCAACGGTTCCCATCGTCCAATCACAGCAGAGCGCTTCTGGCAAGGTTAGCAGCCAGGCGTTCAGCGCGGGAAGGTAGGCGAAAGTTAAATGTCTGTAAGATAGAATTAACGATCAATTTTTATTCCAGTACCTTAAAAAAAAATATATATATATATACGTTTTTAAGAGTAATAGCAAAACTAACTAACGATAATACATATTATTTTATATAAGTATGTTTTGACTATTCTGACTCTTTTGACTGATAATAATTGATATCCAATGTAAAGCAAATTAACCAATTGAAATAAAGTATAATGTTTCTAACCTTGCTGGAGGTAAGGCGGCACCAGCGGGATTGTCGAATCTTGTGAAGACGGGCAGCTGTGCGCCCATTACATGCAGTCTCGCAGCGAGTAGCGCTAGTGTTGCGCAGCACACCGTAGCCACGCGTCGTGCGGCTTCCCCACACGCGCATCCCCATCCCCCTTTCCCCCAATATTCGAACCATGATCTTCCTGTGTTGTTTCCGCGGCGCTGGTAAATTATTATATGTGCAAATTAGTATAAATATATATGTACCATTGATAAAGATATTGAATATAATAAGAAAGTCGCAGTTCCATAAGTGTCTGATGTCTGTTGGTCTGATGATATTTTGATGATGAAATTAAAATATCATGTCTCATATACAAATACTCACACAAATAATACAATTTACTTGTGTATAATTATAAAAATAAATTAAGTTTAGTTCATAATGAATAATATTTGTTTTGAAATTCACGTTTTTCATGGAAACTGCATGCAAAAAAATACTTCGCCGACTTAATGAATGGGATGAGGTCAAGCGAATGATGATGAATGCATTGATTAAAATAGAAGTTATGTACGTCTACTCTTCGACTTCATACATAAAACCACATTGTGTTTGAAGTTTCGTTTGTTCCGGTACGTTCGAAGTTTGAAACTTCGATCCGTTTAAACATATTATATATTATATATATTTCAAATCACTAACTACAAGTATCCTAACGACGCTATTTAGCTAGGACGCGTCACTTGAACTTTCCTCCACGGTCTTGTATTCAGGTCTATCAACCCGCAACCGAGTATAATTTCAGTGGCCAGAGATAGGTACGATTGTGACAAAACTTTTATTTCGCCTCAACGCCGCTGTACGTCGTTGCAATCGGTATATGCGGTCACGTGCCGGTTGAGTGACGCGGCGTATATTTTTCTCTCCCAAGTATTGTGTTATTTAATCATTGTTATATCGTTTTGTTGACTTGTATAATTTTGGACAAATAGTATAACTTTATCTTCCATGTACAATATTTTTTGAGTTTGACTCTGGCGGCCGTAAATTGAACAGAGTAGCAACCAACGGTACATTAAGCCGACGTACCCCCACTACTGTTGTTGATAGACCTGTGTATAAGACCGTGGTTTCCTCGTTTAACGTCGTTCAGTATCTGTAGTCATGTTCTCATTGACATTAACATTTTTTGCACACACCTCAAAACGCGACTATTTATGCCATATGACGCTCGGCAAAATGTATAGTTATAAATTGTTACCACACATGTACCTACTATGTATTATGTACTAAAATAAAAAAAAGATATAAAATACATTTTTAAATTCAGATATGTATCATTTAATTTAAAAAAGAAACACATGTATAATTACTCAAAATATCTATTACTTTTTTCTGAATTGTTTCAGAAAGTTCAAAACGCAATTCAGTACAACGCGATTTTTTTGGGATCTTATATATTCACAATCACTTATCTAATGGAGTAGGCTTCATACTATCAATTGTTTTGTAATTCGCCACTAGAACGAATCGCAACACCTCTACTTCTTTGTCGTTCAGTCCATCGTCATAGCAATTTTATTGGTATATACGAACAAATGTTATTACAGGCAGGATATTCAATGCCGGGGTTTGCCAGTACATATTCATATTTAAATGAAATTAACTGCTCATTTATAAAAAAAAAATCGTGCTCTCTCTTTCTGGCAGCTCATTTTCTCTATCTTCCTCTCATTTTTGACACGCTTTATGATGATTTCACATGTACCTAACTACTAAAGAAATTAATTTTGTAAGTAAGATGTTAATTTTAACCTATTTCTAAATGTAATGTAAGTGTAGTGGTGAATTTTTTTAAAGCTATTTTTATAAATAATATATTTTTTACTGTATTTAGAGAAATTTATTTTGTTGCGCAATTTCGAATCTTACCTTCTGTGCAACGAATAGTTCGTAGACAACGCAAACAGCCGTGATAGTGATCCCTTGTTCTTTACAAAGCATCGCGATGCCCACGCAAGCTGTACACGCAGCTACGTAGCGCCAATCTGGAGAAAAAAATTATGAATATTAGGTACTTTTAAAGTATTTGAAATTCGCGTAAATATATTGTTAATAGGATCGTTATTGAAAATATAATCATCTCTCTATGTATGATTAGGTATTTATTTATAAACAATAATAATGTATATATAAATATATATACATAATGTAAATTTGATTAATGTTATAACGGAGCGATAATAGGGCAATATATTGTATATAATACATAAATATAGAAATAAAAATATATGACTTAATTTTGAACGTTAAAAACATTGACAGCGTAACACAACTTTATCTCACAATTTTGTATTTTATGAATTATAAAGCTTTTAAGAGTCCACGTAAAAATATAATATAATAACGATAGAATTACTTTTAGGAATTTTTTGGAATGTAAACATTATATTGTGTAGGATTTATATGATAAAGTACAAAGGACATCGGTTAAAGGTTTGGCTCCATTATTTCAACTACTGTCTCAAGCAATTCAGTTCAAAGTTCTCAAAGATTGGGCTTATCACCTACTTAACCGCAGGGCAACGGCGGCCTGAGTAAGGCACGGCCTTTCAATGACACAATAAGAACCTTTAGGCTGTACTTTATGTAAGCAAGTCAAAGAGGGTTGAAAATGTCATGGTGTATGGACGTAGCGTCTCTTTATACAGGTTTGTATAACCCTAATAGGGATAGGTAATGTTTATCTTAGATGCTATATATTATACATGAATATTGAAAAAGTTTTAGAATTGAACATAAAATGAATGCAATCGAGATCATATTATCTAAGAGAATCTGGTGCCATAAAATTTGGTCAACTTTTGTCTAAAACAATGCAAGGTTTTCATAAGAAGTTATTTTAAGAATTTAAAGACATGTTTTTAAAACATTGATTGCCTTTCTAAAACGACCCTCGGTAATTAAGGAGTCACATACGATTAAAGCCGACCCGACCTCGGTTAAAATTTTTAACAACATTAAGTCAGATCAGTGTTAAAAGGAAAATGTACGTCGAGTGGGAACTCCCCAAACATTTGCGATTCCATACGAGCTTAACGAAATTACATTCCTGTTACATAGGTAACGTGAACATTTGGGCAACCTTTGGTAGCTGGGATTTTGGAGAAAGTTTTCGTACTCGAGTTCTCATACTTTACCTCCCTAGAATGAAATTATTTTCAGTACACACTGGATTCAAGTACAACTTTCTGGAATGTATATAATATTCCAATTAGGTAAGTCGGTATGCCCGACAATGCACGAATTTATATTTGCGAGGGCAAACTTTGGTCTGGTAAAATTTCAGGTATGTTTAGTATTATTAATTAAAATATGAAGCTTTATTACTTAGCCGCGATTCCCGCAGAGTAGAAAAGAAACTCTCATCATAGATGTGAACTTTTACCAGCCGACAATAAGGGACAAGCCACCAGCAAAAGCTCGGCCACCAACTTCTTGCTAAAGGCACCGGTCAAAAAAGTCTACCAAAAGTTATTTGTGAAATTGCTTCTATGTATATACTCTTTTCACTATTTCATTCTTTAAAATACATTTCTGTATGAAATTATCCCAAAATTCTTAAGGATTATCGGCAGTTATTTCATAACTAAACAGTTTACCCTTATACACTATTCTAATTAAATATTTGTAAGGAAATTGTAAGGGAATTATTATAATAATAATATCCTGGGACATTATTCACACACGGCCATCTGATACCAAACTAAGCAGAGCTTGTTATATGGAAACCAGACAACTGATATACTACATATACTAGTTTTCTTTTTGTAAATACATACTTATATAGATAATTACACCCAGACTCAGGACAAACAGACATGTTCATGCACACAAATGTTTGTCCTGGGTGGGAATCGAACCCACGACCAGCGGCGCGAAAGGCAGATGTCTACCAAATACGCCAACCGGCTCGTCATATTTTCAATGTACCTTCATTTTTATATTAAATACAGAAAAAATATAATTTGCTGAAATACTAAGGGGCGTGATAACGACACGAGAGTGGTTAATTACCTGTATATCGTCTCCTGGTGGCTGCCCGCGCGTAGCAGAGAAGTGCGCCCAGGAAAAACAAGGATGACAGCATTTCAGCTCTGCCCACGACACCTGTCACCTGTACAAAGAGTTAAATCGTTTCAGTTTAAACTCAGAACTAAACTTTCATAACAACGTTGATACTGTTGCTGCAAAATGTGTCGTATGTAACGTAATTATAGGAAAGTACTTAAATTATTTTATATATTTGTTAACTTATTGTTAAAAAACTTAATCGAAAAAGATTATATAAAAAATTAAAAGAATGATTATTTTCAACACTACAAAATAAACAAATAATGACGACTTCACGGTTAAAGTGGTGTAGCAAAAGGAGCCAGCTAGCATATATATTCATTATTAATATTATCATCCTTTGTCTATGTGTACATATAGGTCTGCCTTCAAGACAAACTAACAATGTCTAATACTAATATAACTTAGATGGACTACCTTGAAACCAACTTAAAAATAATTAACAACATCGATTTATAAACGAAAATAACCGAACACACGTAAGAAAATGTATGTATACATAATGTGTCCATCTAACGACTATTTTGTGTTTTAAATTGAAAATTTTTATATAGGTAATTATTTCTATAGATAATAATTTTGTATTTATACAATACTTTATTCATATTATTAAAATTAGCAAAAAATACTTTGGCGTTATATCAAAGAGGAAACGAAAATTTAGCCAATTTTTAAAATGAATTGACGTAAAACAAAATAGGTCCGTACTTTCGGATTTTCTTGTGAAAAGTTAATGAAATGCCCGCAAAAGCTTACAAATCTCAACCTCTTTGAAATCCGGCTCAATCGGGCTTCGAGTTACTTTTGTAATATTCCCTAGTAATAAGAAGGGTACTGTTGTAAGAGACCATTAAAAATATCTTTAGAAAAGGGACGTCGAAAAAATATAAAAACGTAAAATAATGAAAATCGGAACGATCATAAGGTTGTGACGTAGGTATTAATCGTATTCGATTTGACTCAAACGAATTAGATATATGTTTATTTTCAGACGAACGATGTTATCAAATATCTAATCCCTACACTGAATGAAATTAACTTTCATATAATTACGCTTTATATAAAATATACTTTTATCTTGATGAATAACTTTGCTCGTATGCCACGACGGCAAAATTCCTATTCATTTACTAGCCTCTACATGTACATGTATATACTTCGGTCTATATATTATTATAATAATAAAAAATCTATTTATGGTATTACCGTAACTAGCTATATATTTTAGTTATATACTATGAATTTAGGAAACCATTGATTACGATGTTTCCCATCTGCCAGTTGTAATGTTATCGTGACGGCTATACTTTATTTTTTTCTATTTATATTTGAAGTTTATATATATATATATACCATATGGGCTTAAGATATTCAGTTAATATATATTAAGATTTGAATTGAACAATATTTTATTTCATTGCTATTTAAAGTCAATATACGTGTTTATCTATTAAAAAAATAATCCTTATATTACGTACTTAAGCCAAGGAAAAAGTCTGCCATCCCGCCCAATCAACTTCAAGACCTGAAGCTAAACGGGGCAAGTCTATAAACGGCAAACATAGTTAGATCACAGGGCGACGGCAGGCGCCTTAGCTATGTCCTCTTACGACTTCATTACAAACAGTTTTGCCCGGAAAATAAACAAGTTACGGAACTATGGCAGGAATTACGCCTGTATTTTTACTCTGTTAGACTTTGTGAAGTTGACAGTGCGAGCTTTATTTGTCTCTATTGTAGCGGAATTGACTGCAGCATGTTCTGTGATGTAATTAAAAATGTTCTTAAATACAATTTAGTCGTTTATTTAACACTAATAAAGATTATAACAAATTTAATTTTATTAAATTGTTATAATTTATTTTGTTTAAAAAGAATATTGTCGTAAGTATATATCTTTTTTAGGATTATTGCCCCTGCGACTTTCACATCTCAATTCAGAATGCGTTTATTGAAGCTTGAACTCAATTACTGACTACCTCCGCCCTGCGGTTTCACCCGCGTATAATTAATAAAAATAAGCCTAGAGACTTCCCGATAAAAGGACTATCCAATAGAAAAATATTTTTTAAATTCGAACCAGTTCCTAAGATTAGCCAATCAAACACACAAACTCCTCAGCTTTACATATTAGTATAAAACTGTCTCTCAGTGATCAACATTCTTAAGTACAATTGTAATATCAGGTCTAATAAATGAAGTCTGTTCAGCATGACGTATAATGTATGCTAAATTAACTTATGAGCATATATTTGTATGTCTCGTCGTTTTTATTAAAAAAATAATAAATCAATGTAAACTTTACTCAAGTTGGTTCTTGCAAGCACTTTTGAATTTTCTTATTAAGTTATGCTTTTCTGCCAATAAAATAAGTGTTCTAGCAACACCAAACAAAATGAATGAAGTGCAATTACTAATTAATATCTAAACGCTTTGCAATGTTTGTCTTACGGATTTTTTTCCTGTGGAATACAATGCAATATGTTTTTTTATGACCTACACTTGACTTATACCTCTATGGTAAATAAATACTGATGCACTATGATGGAACGCTCTTGTTTAGTTGTGGAGATATTGTCTTCACAGACGAGTGGTTCATGCCTTTGTTGTATCTTCTTATCGGTTTACAGTTTGATACTCTATGTGCCTGTATATTTTCCAGACAGTATCTCAATCAATCAATTTCCGGGAGATACCCAGACTATAATGCTCAGGATATACACACGACGGAAATCCACACCAATGCTGTGTATATGAGTATTTAGAAAGCAAAACGCTTTATGCATATGGGTGTAAACTTGATATCATGCTAATATCTTCATTAAAATAATTCACACTAAGCTCATATTGCCTTTTTCAAATGAAACACTTATTTTTCTTCATAATTCAGATAAGAATTTTCTTTTTTAATTAATTTGTCGTTCAAGTTTTGAGATGGTATTGATTTATTTAAAGTGTAATTATAATTAAGTCATAATTATATATAATTATAGAATTCCACAGTTCATGCTGAAACGCCACTAAACAAAATTCCATTAGTCATATTACTCTGAAATGAAGGTATCAATAACATAGAAATTAACTTGAACTATACCTAATTATATGATACTTGTAACGATTTGACGAATCAAAACTCTATATTTTTATTTAAAAGTTCCTATTTAAATGATAAAAAAATATTGTAAGGAGATAGCGCTCTTAGTATTAGCCTCCGGCTGTTACCCTCCTCTGTAAGAGGGTGAAATAGCTCGTTAAAGATCCGTAATCGTGAAGGGACCTCAATCATAAAAGGAACCAATTAATTAGAAATGTGGGAAGGTATATGTAGAGCTTCAAAGGTCCTGATTGACAACACGGGCATTAATTACACTAGCGAGATTACCGAGTATTGGATTTCACTCAGCCATATGAAATACTATACGAAGATAACAGATTATTTTCATTTAATTGAATTTTGGTACAGATACATGTTTAATTTTATGATATAATATATAATATGATAATATGTAAGATTAATTGTTATTGTAAGTATTGTTTGTGGTGTTTTTTTTTAATTTTCATTATCGGTTTGGTTGTACATCTGAATTATAAAGATTAAGTTTTGTCATTATGGTAAATTTTTCATACATCGCCGATTTCTATGGGCAACCTACCAGCCGGTGGCCTATTTGTTAGTCTGCTCTAATTTATAAAAAAAGTATAAGTCTAAATGTTCTTTAGTTGTACGTTACCATATCATAGATCGTGTGAACCGTTTGGTTGATTGATACGTTTACTTTTTGATGGATGAATATTTCAATACAATGTGTATTAATATTAAATCATATATAAAGATTTAAGTCGAGATGGCGAAATGGTAAGGTGAAAAAAAACATAGTGAGGAAACCTGCATGTGTCAAATTTCACTGAAATTCTGTCACATGTTACTCCACCAACCCGCATTAGAGCAGCGTGGTGGAATAATCTCCTAAACCTTCTCTTCAAAAGAGGAGAAGAGGCCTTAGCTCAGCATTTGGACATTGAAAGGCTGATACTGTAATCTAAAGAGTAGTCTAATTAATGAAGACACGAGAAAATTGCACTCGTTTTGTACTGGTTCAGTCACCGTTTGAACTGGAATGTACCCTTAGTTCCTTACCATCTAAGTCCTACCATCGCTAATCTGTTATACTACATATATTGATTTATAATATTACTGTATAAAAATTAAAAAAATAACCAAAGATATTAAACTGTTGATTGATTGTTTGTTAAAAATCAGACGAAATAATACAAGACTGAACATAAAGCAGAGTAAATAAACAATATTTTAAAATGATTTTACTAATTGAAGTACTGGTCGTTATCAGAAAAAGAATCGGTTATCATTTTTTACAAAACGTTTATACGCTCCGAATTATTTGTACATAAAATTTACATGTATCAACATGCATGAGCTGAATAATATCGATGTTGTTTAAAATCGCTTAAATTAAATACCGATTGACTTCCGACTCGTCAAAATGTAAATGTCAGTGTCAAGCGAAATGGACCATAGATTAAAAAAACTCGGACAGAAATTTTGCATGAATTGTTGTTTTTAATCGTTTGAATATAAAATAAGTTATGATTAAATTAAAAAAAAAGCGTTTTGATTTCGATAACTGAATAAATGAATCTAAATCGTTGTGGATAATAAACAAAATGAAATCGAATACATACATTCATTTTTTTCAAAACATACACGTCAATTTAAATTATATGTCATGCTATAGAGAATATACAGATACCTTTGCTAAAATGCAAGAGTTGTTGTTGCAAATATAATTAAAACATTTCTAAGAGAAAACATAAACATTTCTAAAAGAAGTGTTTATGTTATTATGATAATTATTAATATTGTTATTATAATAATATATAATATTTTAAAATAAATTAATATCCTAATAATAACGATGTTACATAATCTAAAATCTGTAACATATATGTTCTTATGCTGTTTGTACATATAAGCTGTCGAAGAGTTTTGATCGGAACAAATATGATTGGTTACTTACTGCTTCGCTGTGTATGGGATGCACCGCAAACAAGATGGCCGCGACGAAACTTGCGAATTCCGGGAGGAACATCGCGCAAACTCTGAAACAAAATAAACTAGGTCAGTCCACAACTAATCACGCAATGCCAAGTGAACTTTATCTGGCTATTTATTCAGTAATGCAAGCTGACTTTTTCGGAAGAACCTTTTATTTTTTTTATCAAGCCGGATTTGATTTTTATATCACAGGCGATTATTGTTTTTGTTTTCCAATTTCATAATGGCAATAATATAACTTTTAAACAAGTATTTTTATATATAGCAACTCACAAATACATGCTATAAAATGTATGTCTCGACTTAAACTGATGGATAATAACTACTCGAAATATCTTGAAAATATAACGCGGCGTATTTTAATATCTTGTTATTGTGTTTATTGATTGATGCTTTAATTAACTAGTTTATTATTGAGTTAAATTTGTAGTGCTGTCTGTGAAATTGATAACAATAAATGATTGAGGGTTTAAAAATATGACATGAAATATTACTAAGTTCTTAGTATCGTCTAAGTCTTTAATATGATATATCATTATATATAATGAAAATGTTAATAAAATATCGAAAAAACTTAGACCTGAAAAGAACCAGCGATAGAACATCACCCGTTTTGTTTTATCATATCTGATCATTGACAACAATTTTTAATATAAAAAACATATAGCCGAGTCAATGGCTTTTCCAAAAGAAATCGCGTTTCAAATATTTTAATCTTTAAAGAGATTAATTTAAAATGATTAATTTCCCATTTAAATCAACAATTTATAATTAAATCAAATGTACAGCGCTGTTTCAACCAAGGCGTATAATAGTCGACCAAAAGTCATTAGATCGTGAGGAGCTTGCGGCTAGACTGACCAATCCGCAGCCTCCTGCCATTAGTGAACACAGAGGTGATTACCGACATTATCTACAGCAAGATACAATGTAATTGTAATGGTCACGTTACATTTACTGACTCAAAATACATTTAAGAGGTATGTAGCTATTAGAGGAATAAGAGCTTATGTGAAATGTTTTAATATGTTATCTATTTGATGATATTCTTTGTTGGATAATGATGATAATTGAATGAAATGATAGAATGAAGCTAAGATGGCTCATTGTTTATGAGGCGTAAGTTTTAACTGGTAGCGGTTTCGAATCTGCGCGAGAATCACTGAATTTTAATGTGTATGTCGAATGAAAATTAGCTACATTTGTATCTAAAAAATATTGGAGCAGCGTGGTGGAAAAAGCTCTAAATCTTTCACTCAACAGGAAAACTGACTTTTCAATCGGTATTAAGAAATTTAGAGACTGTTACTTAATAAAATATTCATTTAGACAAATACTTCAGATTAAATTATATCAATTAATATCAAAAGTAATAGTTTTATCTGCACGGCAATGTGACGTCACAGATAGGATAACCACTCAATTTATATAGGCAACCTAAAAGCCCATATAGCGAACTCTCGAGCTCCAACGCTATGTTCAACGATAAAGCGAATTAAGGCATGCGCGACAAGGAACACATTAAATATTATGTATATAACATTTTAAACTGTAACTAATATAAAAACTTTGCATTTGTTTTTTTGATATATTTAACTATTCAAAGTTAAAATACATTTCATTCTTGTAAGCTTTGACAAGTTATCTTAAATGTAATTTAAAAAAATAAATAATAGTAAAACTTCCTAGAAATACGATGACAATATGCAAATTTTCTTATCTTAAATTCAGACTACAAAGTCTACATTAATTTAATGTAATACTATTTAATACTATTATATTTATCATGAATACAGTATAATCATGAAAATCAATAAATACTAACTTCACTACGTTTTATATATCCTATATATAATTATTATATTGCGTAATATGCTTTATTTATTAGTTTTCTTCTTATATAAGCAGAGTATAGGTACGTGTGAATCTTTTCCATTGTTTCGTAATCAATCAAAGCCAATACTGTTTATAAGCGTGCCTTCATGTTTTTATTTACAAGTAGAATCACTATCGATATTGTAAAATGAATGTTATGCACAATTTAATATACAAGATAAAAACAAAATAAAAACCTGTGCTTTTTCTAATATATAGCAAACGCTTTATTCCATTATTCCTATAATGAATGCAATTTTCGATATTTAACAAAGAGACTTTCAATTCGCGTCTATGCTGTAAAGGATTTTACAAGAAAATAATTATGAAACAATTAAGTTAACGTGCAACTACAACATTGTGTTTAAGCACGAGGCATAACTGTTAAGATGTTATGTATGTACGTTTAGTAAGTTTCGTTTAGCAGAAAATCCCCAAGGGGAAGTAGCCCACTTTAGTTTGGCGTCATTTTAAAAGAAAATGGAGCGAGTACGTTACGCTCTGGATTGTATAAATATACCTCTAACGTTTTCCGGGACGACGTAGGACATTGTGTAAACTGTTAGAATTTGTAGCATTCTTCTAATACCTTACTTGTATTTATATATACATTTTTAGTCCATTAAATTTGATTTAAATATTCACATTTTACATAAAACAATTGTGACTTCCATTCTTATTTTTTAAATAGGCAAACATTAAGTAGACTATTATGGAAGTTTTATTCAGTAAAGTCACATGAATGTAAATTTCTTTTAAACTTTTTTAAATAAATGAACAAAGGGAATATGTTATTCAGCTTAATAAAATTTATAAGTCGAGTCAGTCACATAATCGAAGATTGCGTTTTAACTAATTTTATATGACATTGCAGAAAATATCGGAAGTAAACCTGTATTTGTCGGATAAAATTATGCTACATTTTTTTTATAAATACACTACAAACACATATACATATACTACAAATATTTTCATTTGCCACCAACAACGCTGATTGAGGATGATGGTATAAGCTTTAAACCAACACTTGAGCTGACTTACTCAGTATTGAAATAGTTTCGGACTGCTAGTGAAACGGAATACAATTTGTTAACAAACATACATAATACATATGTATTGTAACATCGCATAAGTAAATTAATTTATATTTTCCATACAATTTCCTTTTACGATACAAGAATTTACTCATAGACAGTTGTAGGTTGATGGGAAACTTTTGCGGTTGTAGTCCCAACGCACAGACCTCGCTTTCATGAAATGAATAGTTGTAAATGTGCTTGTTTAGGAGTCCGAGTTTGACCCACTTTGCTTTGGTACCCGGTTGGTTAATATTCAGAAGTCAAATCGATGTTGAAATTGTATTTTTGTAATTTGGGTGTATTTGTATAATGTGGCTTGATAATTTGATATACTCTGGTATCTGAGGTAAAGAATCAAAATGAAAAATTATCTGACACGTCTTTTTACAATATTTATTGTACATAAAAGTTTTATTTATATAACAATTAAGTATATTATACAAATCAAATTTAAAATAGCTGTAAAAAACATGGACCCGTTGTGGCGAGAATGCTATTTGTATTTCTTCGTAGAATTTCGTTTTTGTGGACGAAAAAAAAAAGTTTTGTAATTGTTCTTACACTATTACCAAATGTTTGAATTGCAAGCACACAATATTTGGAATAAAAGAGGAATGGCTTCAGCATTTCCCATTGCGGTTCCAGCCTTTGTTTCCTGACATGAGTCGGGGATAATGTGTCAACGCTGTAGCGTCTCATAATAGGGCTCGCCCTGTTTATAGGGCACCTGTGTTAGGCCATTGGTTATTTTGTCATCATCTCGTATAATTACAGAGAACAGTTATACAGTTACAGAGACAGAGAGCGTAGTTAGAACAGAAACATTTATTGGACAAAAAAGACCAAATTTATGTAAAAGCTTAAATACCATGTAAAAGTTTAAATAACTTTTTGCTAACGACTTTTTAAAAAAGGAAATAGATACATATACCACGTGCTCAGGTTGAAATCGCGTTTCGGGCCGATAAAAGTTATTGACTTTTTCTGGTGTTGCCACTAGAAGCCTGGAAGGAGTTTAGGAAGTTTGCGGCGTTAAACTCCTGTATCGGAAATCACTTTAAATCATTCACATCTTGTATTCATGAGATAAGAGATCTCTAAGAAATTCTGATATGTGTAATTATAATCACCGATTCGCAGTAGAAAAGCGTGATGTTTAAAAATTCTCACAGACTTCGATGTCAGTCTCGTCTTTGCTTAGTAAGGAATCAGTAGACAGAATATGAATGGGTATAATGTTGCTGGATTGTGTATCATTAGCGTACAAGTTTTCACTTAGGATTTTATCTGCAAATTACAATTAATGCCTTTGAGTGACATTCGATTTTCGGTTCGTATTTGCCAAATATTTGTTATTTGAGTATTTCATTTAAGTTCAATATTACATGTTTTTGTAAACTATATTAAATAGAACAAGGATCAAGTCGTTTTATTTTGATTGGCTTGTCTAAAGGTGTTAATACACATTCGACTTTATAAATGCCAAAACTTTAGTATCGGCAATTTTAATAAATGTCATTAGTTTACGCTTTAATACGACGAATGTTTTATTAATACTCTTGTCAAACAACATTCCAATTTTCTTTTAAATAATATAACAAAAGTCGTAAATTTTTCAAATCTTCGTAAATCACAACAAATGGATGTTAATGGTGTGTAACGTTTCGTTTAATATCGTGTGAAACCGAGCGAATATATAAAAAGTAAACATTACATCGCCTTAATGTGGCGTTAACGGGAAACAGCCATGTTTAAATATTAAATAAAAGTAAAATGTTCCAAAGAAAATAATAAAAAAAACCATCCATCCACAAAGTGTATCCCTTGATATTTTATTTTCAGAAATACAGTATAAACTTTGAAGTTTTGAAACTTGTCATGTAGCTTTAGAGAGTTTGAAGTTTAGGAAGAGTTAGAGGAAGGACATTAATTGGTCAAGTTTGGTAGGTGGCGACACCGTGCGGTGTCCGGCCGCAACCTCCACAGACCTGAAACACCGACTAATTGAGATCCGTGCGCTAGACCGTACGAGCAACGTCGAACTTCGTCCGGAATTAAGGCTCTCGTTACTGACTTTTTGTGAAACTAGAGGAATCTCTTGCGAAGTTAGCGAAAAACATTTACAGGTAGATGTAATGAGTTCGCGAATGAACTGAATTTTGTGCGATTCAATGATGTGTTTGTTTTTATATTATAATATAAAAACTATACACTGTTTCCACTATAACTTCTGAATGTCTCACGAACTTCTAATAGAATACTTGGAGCGACGAATAAGACAACTTTCCTTAAAACTTTTCACTAGCTTTTTCAATTTACGAAGATGAATTTCTTAGAAGATTTCAAGAGGAAGTTTCTAGTGGACCAACGCAGGGATTTTAAGTTTTTTTGACACTAGCAATTTACTTTGAGATGTACCAACCATATTAATATATTAATAAAGAAACCTAGTTATTTGGTATCGAGTCTTACCGACATGTCATTTACATTTATGTGCCTTGTCTTATAGCTATATCGAAATATATTTTAGTTATTTCCACAGTATAATGTCTTATGGCATTCTACTCTGGGGGCATGCTGCCGATACTAATTCGATTTTTGTACTGCAGAAGAGGGCTATTCGTGCAATTTATAACCTGGGCCCGAAAGATTCACTTAGATGTAAGTTTAAAGAAATCAAAATAATGACTGTCGCTTCTCAATTTATATTTGATAATGTTATGTATGTACGCAAAAACATAAAACATAAGAGAGAGAAAGAATTGTGACGTACATACTGTTAACACCAGGAACAAGCATAAACTTGCAACCACTGTTACCAGATTACACAGGGTTAGTAAGTCTTTTATGGGACAATGCATACGCTTTTACAGCAGGATCCCAGAAAACGTTCAAAAATGCACAATTGTGAAATTTAAAAGAATTGTTAAGGAATGCTTGTGTGCAAAAGGATATTACACAACCAATGACTTTGGATGACTGCATACCTTGGGAATGAAACGATCGCCTCCAGGGTATTTCAAATAAAGAAAGAATCTGTTATTGTATAAATTGCATATATTGTAAAGATGAGATTTATATAAAAAAAAACCCGCTGAGCTTCTTTCGCAGGTTCTTCTCAGGTCTGAGGTGTTTATTTCCGAACCGGTGGTAGATTTATGACAATCAATAAGTAAGTGTAACGCTTGAATATTGAATAAAGATTTTGACTTTGACTTTGACTTGACTTTAAGA
Source organism: Nymphalis c-album (assembly GCA_963151315.1). Classification (NCBI taxonomy): domain Eukaryota; kingdom Metazoa; phylum Arthropoda; class Insecta; order Lepidoptera; family Nymphalidae; genus Nymphalis; species Nymphalis c-album. The sequence goes on from OY720592.1 coordinate 12,730,100, forward strand.
AGTAAGTAACAAACGGCTTGTAAATGCTGGAAGTTTTCCTCTCCTAATTATGTAGCTAATGTCACCATGCCTTTGCATGATATTGAATATACATGTAGCAGAAATGAAGAGATGGATTATAATAAGCACCTGAAAGTTCTGTGATGACCGGGTTCGAACCCACGACTCTTATTGGAAGTTCATTTTGTCTTGTGTACTAGGTCACTTCGGCTTATATTTTCAACGATATAACTATCATTAAATGTAACAAACGAATACCTGAGTCGATACTTGCCTTTGGAGTTTTCAGAAATTGAGAGAACGCTGTTTTTGTGATCAACGGACGATGAAACTGTATATACCTACTGCATAATACCTTCTGTGTCTTCTCTCTCATCCAGTACTTTGTTTTTATTCAAATAAAATGTCCGTCGTAGAATATAAAATGGTTGAACAGTTTATTACTTAAACGGGATCGTTTTATCGATTTACTTTGTCTCGTTCGGAATGTTCTGGATATATTTGTAAACATGTTCGCTAACAATGTAATTGATTATTTTTTAAATTGGAAGAAATTTGAGAGAAAGACACAAAAAGTTAAAGCAAATAGTTCTCGAGGAATTTTGTTTGTGATGAAACTACCAAACTTAAAGAAACAGAAAGATACACCAAAGGTACGACCAATCAAAAAAGATTAACGGCTTTACTATAAACGCTTGGCGACTGTTTTGTTAAACATTCATTTCTTCTTTTCTGTCTTTATTGATTTTACATTCGAAAGACGAAGACAGCATCATTTAACCAGTCACCCGCTAAACAACATTTATAAATAAAGCCTTAAATAAATAAATACTCAAAATCTCTCAAATCTCTCTCAAAAATATTCAATACCTTAAACAGAAAGATACACCAAAGGTACGACCAATCTAAAAAGATTAACGGCTTTACTATAAAGGCTGCTTAGCGGCTGTTTTGTTAAACATTGATTTCTTATTTTCTGTCTTTATTGATTTTACATTCGAAAGACGAAGACAGCATCATTTAACCAGTCACCCGCTAAACAACATTTATAAATAAAGCCTTAAATAAATAAATACTCAAAATCTCTCAAATCTCTCTCAAAAATATTCAATACCTTAAATAAATTAATCAATGTGTCGTACTGGCTTTTGACGCCGCGCGCGCAACAACCTAAAAAGGTCGTGCGGAGACCTATCTTCAGCGTTAAATTAAAATTATAAATAATGGAGCTAGAGTTCCGGGAGCTTAGAGTTTTTTATTGGAAATTTCCTTTTCTTTCAGAATCTTTTTTTGAAATTTCTTAAATATTAATAGTTTATGAAATATTGGCGAAAAAAAAATGCCATTTTTTTCATCTTTAATTGTTTATAACTTTTGCAATTTTTTATGTGCTAATACACGCTTTTGGCACAGTTTTCTAGGCGTTGTTCCGGATCCAATGTGCTATCACACATAGTTTTAAGAGCAGTATCTCTATTTTAGACCATTTTCAACTTGTCGACTAGACTATAAGCTGGTAACAACATTCATATAACGCCCCTCCAATTAAGCGCTGTGTAGGTGTATGTGTATGTATGTGTAGGAGTGAATACAATAACCCACGGGGTCTGGGTCGAACATTCAACTTTAACATCACTACTTAAAACCGTTGCACTAATAAGGTTTCAATTTATCAAATTTTATTTTGCAGATTTCTGTTTTCATGAAAATAGATTTGATGAAGATTTACTTTATTAATATGCTATGGATTATAAAAAAGTTACCTACATTTAATAATCTGGAACCTGACAATAGGGCCACTTGATGGTAAGTCGTTACGATCGCCGTAAGAAATATTAACCATCTTTTAATCGCCACCATCTTTGGTAACTGGTAACTAAGTTACAACGGCTTATGTCTGTAGGTAGCTGGCATTCACCTTTCGAAAAGGCTCACGGTAGAAAGAATGGTTGGTACATCGAGTGTATGAGGCTTCTTCAAGTCCGGCATTTGTCTATTAGCGACATTTGCCACGGTGTTCACTTACATCAGATGGACATTCTCCTCGTAATTCTAGTATAGCTATAATAAACCTAGTCTTACAACAAGCCGAAGAGTCATCAAATAAAAGTAATAGAATATTACATAATATTGTCGATTGAAATGTTTGCCTTGCATTTATCCGCAAAGTTCTGATCTTATGTTATTCATATATTCCTCGATATTGAAACGGGCTCCAGCACAATCAATCAATCAATCAATCCCACATCGTATGTATTACTTATCTGCCTCGCTTACCTCATATAATCGAAACATCTATACGTTCTGTTTTATTACATATTAAAATGTTTTGTTTTTGTCTCCGAAATGGCCCAGTGAATAGAAAGCGGCAATCTTAGCCGAGTATCGCGGGTTGAAATACAGAGGAGCATTTAATACTTCCAAGCAACGGGAACATCAAAACCATCTCCTCAAAAGGAGTACTTAGGTCACCAGTGGCACATTTACAGGTTACTTACTAGGTATAGGCAACCACGTAATTACCACCACTTCGAATTAGATTTCGTCATAAAATAATAGTTATTTTTAAAAGATTTTATTTTTAAAAGGTTCACGGCCGAATACTGAAACGTCATTCAAATATGATTGGGACTTAATTATTTGGAACGTCATTAATTTCAAAATTTAGTATGCGAAATTTGAAATTAATGGCGTTCCAAATAATTAAGTCCCACTTCATATTTGAAAGACGTTTCAGTATTCGGCATCAGCCAGTTAATCAAAGGTGTTCAGTCTCAACTCAACATTGTAGAACAAATTAAAATTTTAAAATTACATATTTCGTAACAAATATACTTAGCTGTTAAGAGTAAATTAATTTTCAAACGAATTTAATTATTATCACATGCAAAGATAATACAAAGGGTACGTAATTAGGAGCGGAGCTATGACATTGGCAGAGGTGTTTGAGCTAATGAAAAACTAATTTAACTTTGCGGTTAAAAGTTACCCTCGCATTCCGAACCCCGGGCCTCTTACGACCGTAAATTTTGAAATTACTCTCAAAGAAAAATGGGCTATATACTTATAATCATAACCTACAAATTGGTTTAAAATTAATAATGATTGTGTTATTTGAAGGAGCCCCCACAACGCTTTTGAAGATTTCCACTTCATTATATTATGAACTAGTTTCCTCCTGTGGCTTCACCGACTTATAAGGGAGGTGGTGTTAAGTACTCAATGTTCGTTTCTATAACTGTGTTAACGTATAAGAACGATATTAAAGCGTAACACACAAGCAAACAAACTCACTCGCATTTATAATATTAGCTAAGATGATCTTTGGATTTGGAGTTCCCTTGTCTATGGCAACAAGTTCTTTGTTTGTATAATCTGGCGCTTGAGGCTAGGGATTTTTTGCGATTCTTATTTTAAATAATATATAAACATTTTCATTAGGGACTTTCCCGGCCGGAATAAAAAACAAATAATTCAGTATAAGGTTTTGTTTTGTTTCCTAAATTGGGATTTCGTTAATAAACGAGGGTCTCGTATGCAACCGGCAGGAGGCAGACATGAATTTAAAAGTAATTCCATTATAAGTTTGAAGCTGGATGAAAATTTTCCAGTTGCAAATAATGCGAGGGGCTAAAAGTTTCGCTTAATACACTAATGTGATTGGAGTGTGTGCCGCTAAAGACATTACAACTTTAAAGTGCCGAACACAACTCGATACCCTCATCTTCCAAATAACATATCATAAAATCGCGGTCGCTTTTATAAATAGTGAATTGGCTACCTGGTTGTAACCATCGAAATTTAAACCATATTTTGCTTGCACCCAATGGAACTATGATATAACTATTCTGCCTGTAGTTACGCTTGCACACTTACAAAGATTAAGTTATCATTGTATCAATCCCAGCTTTAAAGCACGGATTTGGTGTGTAATTCACAAATAAGCCCTCAACAAATGTAACAAAAATCGTTAAATAAATTAAACTTAAACAAGGATAAACGTGTATTACAGGATATTTGATATTTGTATTTCATTAACGGACCCTTAACAAGACTTTTTACCCTTAGTAAAATGTTCTCCAATGAGCGAGCTGTATTCGATCTATTAAAATAAAGCCCCTTAGAGATAATTTCGTATCGTATTTGGCTTAATTGAAATGTAATGCTTTGTTCAGTAGGTACGTAACGTACCCGATTTAATTATTTAATTCTATATTACCGTACTTTTCATTGTGATCTGGTAATGAACTTACAAATTTAGATATTAATGTGATGTTTAGATATGTATTTGGACAATAACACTTACTTATTAATTTGTTTGTTTGTTACACTTTCAAGTCTTAACTACGTAACGTTTAGACATTTTGTATACACGATATCAGTGGTACAGAAAAAAAAAACAGGGTACCAAACAACCCCCAACACAGAAGCCGCGGGCGAAAAATAGTCAATATAGGATCACTAAGTGATATCATAGAGATATAGATCACAAATAATTTACAATGATTATTACAGATAAGTCGCGGTCGGAGAGTATTATAATAAACAGTAACAAAGGGATTGGAACTGCCTGATTAAACTGGGTAAGCTAGTACCATGCGACCTTACCACTTAAAGTTAGTCGTTGCTTATAAATATTTATATGCAACCGTGTAGTTGTTGCATATTTTAAGAGTTCGTGTAACGTTTATTAAATTAATAATTCAGGATTGCGAATATTATGAATAAATATAATGAAAAGCTATGTTTGTAGCGTAAATATTATACGTTTAATATTATGTTTGAAACTGTTTTTAAGCCCCGATGTAAAGAGGCAGGTTTAGAATAAGAGGCAGAGGTAGAATGGACCGATTTTGCAATGTTTTTGCAGATTAAAACTCATAATCATAGGTTATGATTCATATGATCGGACCATTGGACCACCAGGGGTCCGTTAACCACATCCACACTGTTTTATTTTGTTGCTGATAACACTTATTATTATTTTTTATTATTGTATTGCTTTGGAATCTTTACTATTATAAATGCGAATGTTTGTTTGTTAGTTTATTTTGCTTTATCTACTCATCCAATTATAACGATTTTTTGCATACACGTCGTTGGGATGGAGAAATAGAAATAGGGTACTTAAAACATCCACCCTCGCACGCGAAAGAAGCCAAAGACTGAAACTAGTTAATATTATCTTTATGACGCAGTGTGTATCCGGATTTTTTTTTAATATTAAACTAGATTTTCTTCTCAGTTTCCCGTTCCCATGCGGGGAAAAAATAAAGCCTATGTTCCTCGCTGATAATGTAGCTTTCCATTCGTGAAAGATATTTTAAAATCGGTTTAGTAGTTTAGGCGAAAAAGTGTAACAAACAAACAAACTCACATTTATAATATTAGTTAAGATAAAATCTTGGTTAGACAGCGTAAAGTGACGTGAGACTGGCATGATCGCTGTGCGTTGAGTATTCATAATATGATAATAGTAATGTAACCGGCCACGTCTCATCCCGCCCGCTCTCCGACCATACCATTAATTATTTTTATAAATTATGTGTATCTGTAAACCAAAAAGTTAAAATTGAACTTAATTGCTTTCGAAACTATTATATTTAAAACCGTGTCAAACGTTAATTGTTGTGTTAATAACCTAAAAGCTTCTATTAAGGAACGGTACTGGTAAAACATTCTCATTATTTTTTGATTTTTATTATTATAAACAAATACAAAACAGTTACAGTTACAGCCTGTGAGTATCCCACTGCTGGGCTAAGACCTATTCTCCTCTTTTGAGGAGAAGGTTTGGAGCTTATTCCTCCACGCTGCTCCAATGCGGGTTGGTGGAATACACGTGTGACAGAATTTCGCTGAAACTTGAAATATGCAGGTTTCCTCACGATGTTTTCCTTCACCGTCAAGCATAAGATGAATTATAATCACAAATTAAGCACATGAAATTTAGTGGTGCTTGCCTGGGTTTGATCCCACGATCATAGTTTAAGATTCACGTGTTCTTACCACTGGGCCATCTCAAATACGAAATGAATAATTTCATTAGTAGTTAGTGTTGGATGGCTTTTTCACCTCTTAATAATCATTAGACCATATCCCACCATGCTGCTATATATATATATAGGTACTAGCTGTACCCGCGACTTCGTCCGCATGGAATTTAACAAAAAAGTGAATCATTTTTATTTTTGTTATCATTTTTTTCTAAAATAAAAGTAGCCTAAGATACTCCTTATTACATCAGACTGACAGACAGACAGACGGACAGACAAAAATCTACGGACGGACGAGACGGACAGGTAAAAAATGTTATTTTGGTGTATGTACCGTATATATATTCATATGCATGTAGTAAAAAGCGGTTATTTCAATATTACAAAGAGACACTCCCATTTTATTTATATGTATGTATGTATGTATGTATGTATGTATGTATGTATGTATGTATGTATGTATGTATGTATGTATGTATGTATGTATGTATGTATGTATGTATGTATGTATGTATGTATGTATGTATAGATGTATAGATATAACAAATACTAACCAATTTGTTAGATGGCTATATTATTTTTATAAAACTTCTATAAAAGACGAAGCGGTAGTGGCGAACGGACACTAGTAGTCGAGATTTTGAGCTGAACGTACGTACTTTTATTGTGTTTACTCTATATTAGAATTGTTAATCGCTATTGTGTAAAACTAAATTATTTTTAGGCTATTGTTAATAAATCCTTGTTTTTTTTTAAACTAATTATATTTCTTATTTCCCAATAATATTATAACGATTACGTTGCATATGTATTAAAAGCTCTTAATTACCTACGTCATTAATGGTTCATATACAATATCGAATTTCCATAAATGTTCATTGCGTATTACTGAGTTGTTTACTCAGTTGTAGCGTCAACAGCAACATCTATACAAATATATAAAGCTGAACAGTTTGTTTGTTTGATCCGGCTAATCTCAGGAACTACTGGTTCGAAATGAAAAAATATTTTTGTGTTGTATAGTGCTTTTATCGAAGAAGGTTCTAGGCTGATTTTTATTCATTATATTTTTATTTATTATACGCGGCTGAAACCGCGGAGCACAGCTAGTAATATATAAAGCTGAAGAGTTTGTTTGTTTGATCCGGCTTATCTCAGGAACTACGGGTTCGAATTCAAAAATTGTTTTTCCGTTGTATAGGGTCTAGGGTATATAGGGTCTATCTAGGCTGATGTTTACTCGTTAATAAAAATATATTATTTGTACACAGCTAGTATAAAATATATGTGATAGAATTCCACTTAAATATTCGAGTATCCACTCAAATAATTCAAACAAACAATTATTAGAAACCGCTATAATGGTTTGAAATTATTGATCCAGTATCAAAATAACGTTTGCAGGACTATAACTAATTGAATTAATTTCGTTTATACATGTATATTTAATATAGAGTCTAGCCGGCGGACACTTTGTGTCTGTCTTAATTAGCTTTAAGTATTGGATTATGTGATTATGAACTAACTAGTACAACAAATGAACCAAGATGGCACAGTGGGTAGCACACAGGTTCAAACCCGGGCAGGTAGTAAGTTTTCATGGGTCTAATTGTTAGTGCTCTAGCTTCCTCTCAAGAGGAAGAAGACCTTAGCCCAGTCATGGAGCATTTACAGGATGTTATATTATTTTTAATGTATATTGTACTCGCCCGGTCGTCAAATACTTTTAATATAAGATTTTAATATAGTATTTATTCTACAGATACATAGCCGAGATGACCCAGTGGTTAGAACGCGTTAATCTTAACCGATGATCAGGGCTTCAACCTCGGGCAAGCACCACTGAATTTTCATGTGCTTAATTTGTATTTATAATTCATCTCGTGCATCAAGTACAATACAGCCTACTTTTCCACCAACCCGCATTGGAGCAGCGTGGTGGAATAAGCTCCAAAACCTTCTCCCCAAAAAAGGAGAAGAGGCCTTAGCTCAGCAGTGGGACATTCACAGGCTGTTACTTTACAGCCTACTTATTGTTACGATGATAGAATACGTTCATGCCGACCGTAAAATTTTAAGTTAACAATGATTTTATTATTTATTTGATATTTTGATACCTTGAGCGTAGTTCTATTTGAACTGGATTATTAACAATCAATAAATAAGTGTCAGGAAAGTTGTAAGACTTAATCGATTTTACGTAAATTGTCTGGGCATGTGTGTGTGCTTGTGTGTTTGTTATGAAATTTACAACATGCTTAGAATATTGATTTTAATTAGTTATTAATATATATCATCATGATAATGTTTCCTGAATCGAATTTCTAGCTTATAATTATTGTAAAACTTATTCAAATAGAATTTTGATTTAAATGCGAAATAGTTTTAGTTCTTCTCAGCTAGCTGTATATAACGTGTTTCATGTGCATTATTAATAAGGTGTTAATAAAAAATGAACGGCACTGTTGTTGTCGGGTAAATAACTAAATACAGCCGAAAGCAGGCGATTACGTGAAATTGTACTGAATAATTAAACAGACGACTTCAGCTCCGGTCCCAATGACTGGATTATTGAGTTCTAACAATTAAAAGTTTCCCGATTCAATTAACAATTAAGGGTTAACGACGCAGCTGTGATTGGACTTTAATATTAATTAATTTCGACTTACGCAAATATGAAGTACCTATCATTGAAATTGTAGGGTTAGGTTTTATCGATAACTTATCGTATTTCCAATTTGATTTATATAAGCTACCAGAGCAGACTTCGCACGGAATGAAATGATCGCTTTCAGGTCGATTCAAATAGTAATATAAATAAATACCTTGTACCAACAAGAAAAAAAACTACCTTCATTTGTTTTGTCAATAGTACTCAGGTCTGAACTGTATCTTTCAAAATCAAAGTAAGTTTTCGAATATCAATTAGTAAGTGTCTATCCTATTTTTCATATCTACCAATCACAATATTTTATTTCAAACTCTGATTGGATTTTTTTTTTTGAATATATAAGCCAGTGCTTGCCTGTTATCACACCTGATGGAAATTGATGATAGTCTAAAGTGGAGCGCGCTTTCCTAGAAGATGACTATTCACTCTAGATTTGAAGGTATCCATATTGTAGGTGGTGGGGAAAACGGAAGTCGGGCGGGTATTCCATACCTTAGCAGTGCGTATCAGAAACGAGAAAGCAAATCGTTTCGTACGTGTCTTATTTACGTCAACAATGTGATCTATCACTCTCGCTTACAAACTTGGGAACTAACATGATATGTCTCGTGTGCAACCAAACTGGAACACAACATCACTAAGTATTGCTGTTTGGCGGAATAATAATCTCATTATACACCAGTGATATCATGCATAGCTTATGGAAGCAAATTATTGTATTATTGACCAAATTATTTATGTACACAATATACACGCAAACTTTCAAAACTATACGTCATTATAAGTTGGTTAAAATGCGATTGATCGTTTATGTACACATTAACTCTGGTAATTAAATACGAGTAAAGGTAAAATTAACCTAGTTACTTTATATTCTTAGTAAATGATTGTACAACGATCCTTTATGTATTTATCAGACCTAGTTATTTGTTTGTATGTTCCTCGATTTCTTCGTCGATCGTTGTTAAATAGTTATTTTATTGAATAGTTCATACATTGAGGGTAGTTGCATTTGAATTTAAAGATATACTTCACACCTAATTTTAAATCGGAGAAAGCCTTTAGGCATAGGAAATCGATTGAAAAATATGTAATGCTACTATTTTCTTAAAGTTTAGAATATATATTCAACTTTTAAGAAATACAACGTATATTAATAAGTTAGAAAATGTCATAACAGTTATTAGTACAAGGAATAAGCTCAAACTTATTGCTTCCGTTACTCGACTGGTATACGGTTTCACAATATCATCCCAAAGGCTATCTATATATATATATCTCTGAGCTTATGGATTATAACTCCTTGGAAATGACAGTCTTCTCTAGAGACGACTGTCATTTCCAAGCCTAGGCTATTTATTTATTATATAAAAAAAATTACAATTAGAAATTTACATTTAAATAAAACCTGGTTTCTTAAACTATGTACATCTTTGCGTAATTTATGTTTCAAACCGACCACCTTTTTATTGAGTCGGTTAATTTCTACTAGTCTATTTGAAAAGCACTGTTAATAATGAAAATATTTAAGCCATATCAGAGTATATAAGATAAATTTTGTATATACATATGTATATTATAAATCTATTCCAGCAGGCTTTAGGTTTTGATGGCCGCGTTAAATCGTTAAAGGCAAACATAATCGTATTCAGACACACCTGCGTCTCATTCGAAATACTCTAAATTGCTCATTTGAATAGTTAGTACTGGTGATATTCGTGTCATATATCGCTATAGCATGCGCTGAGAAATTCGAGATAACACAGGATTTATAATCTTCATGTGAATTTAACCGAAGACAAAAAACTATAATAAACTCTGTAATAAGGTCCGAGGTTTTATTTCCGAACTGGTGGAAGATTCATTACAATCAATTGACTAGGCGTGTCAGAGTTACACTTGATATTTGATAAAGATTTTTCACTTTGAATAATATATTATAATAATTAAAATTTATGTAACAATATTTGAAATACAATTCTTGTTATATGGATGTTTATTATATAAATACAAGGATATGTTACGAACCCAAAGTGCTTCCACATTCGTGTGTTAAGTTTATTGTTATATATCTAGTAAGTCAACTTATGCTTAGAATTTTAATAGGACAAAAGAGTTCGTAACTGTTTTCAACAAAATATAAGCAATTTTTTCTTTCATTTAAATAAACTTAAAATAGAAGTCATTTTTCTAGTTAATCCGTTATGCTATTTTAGTGGAACTTCCGTGACTTAAAGATGAAATTATATTCATCGTAGTGTTCAAGTTCAAGTAAACGTTATACTTATGAAAGAGTTATTCATGAAGCAATAAGTAATATAGTCAGATGAGGACATGGTCTACATGCTGGATCAAAATCCGTCTAGCGCTCTCAATTTTTGTTGTCATTAAAGATGTACAGTCTTATATTGTCGTGATCTGTTCCTAGAGATAAATTCTGCCCGTTTTATCTTGATTGCACGCTACAAAAGCATTCGTTATTGATTTCGGATCAGTCGATAAGCCAGATTGGACCAGCTTATGATGCACGATTCCCTTTCAATCAACCCAAACACAAAGCATTATCTGAAAGGGAACGAGCATGCTATTTGCATGCTACTAGTTTTGATAAGTAAGCCTACGAAGCGATATCTCCTCGATGAAGCCCTAATTTGTAAACAATACCCGATTAGTTTCATTTATTTTCACTGTATAATATTTAAATTAATTATGATATTTTTATCTCACGGTTCTGAAGGGCTCATCATTCATGAAATATTGGATTTATCTTATAGTGCAAATTGTTAACTTCTCTTAAAAAAATAGTTAGTTACTTCTTTCGTTTTTCATTTATTTTATGTTTTAAAATTAGCTTTTGTTCTTTTTATTAAAATATTTGTGTTTTTTTAATTTGATTTGTAATTGCGTGTGCGAATGGTGGGTTCTCCTGTAATCGGTTGTACACGGCTAGTTTTAATTTAATGTAAAGCGTGTTTTGGATGTATATAATGTACAACTGTTGGGGATCCAAATAAATAAACCAAATTTGATTTGGAATTATAATACGCTAAGCTTACCTGTAATACAGCAGCGAGACGAGAGCATGAAGTAGCAAGTTGACTAGATGATAGCCCGCTGGTTGCAGTCCGTGCACCGCGTAGTTCCATCGGAATGTGAGTACCGTTAAGGGACGGTACGATTTGTGTGATTGTTCCTGAAAAGAAGAAAATAACTTTCAATTTATCTATTTTTAAATCTACACTAATAAATAAGGAGACCAAGGTGGTAGGGCTTTGTGCAAGCCTGTGTGGGTAAGTACCCAGTAGTAGTATACTGTGTTGACTAGTACTGTTGTGTTGAGGTTGGAAGGATGAGTAAGCCAGTGAAACTTCAAGGGACATAATATCTTCATTCCTAAGTTTGGGGACGCATTGGCGATATAAGGGATAATTACTATTTCTTACAGCGCTATCGGGTAGTCCCTCTGTCCGTCCGCTTAATTATATTATAAAATTAAGTTTTGTTTTTGTGTAACGCCTTAATGAAAAATCTACTACACCAATACACATAAAACTTACAGCAGAAGATGCAGCAGAAGATGCAGCAGCACGTTTTGGAGTAAGTTTTAGTATATAATACTACTACAAGCATTTTCCCTGTGTAGTTTCCGTTCCCGTGAAAATACGGCAACAAAATGTAGCCAATGTTACTCGCTGATAATGTAGCTTTCCATTGGTGAAAGATTTTTTATAATCGGTTTGGGCGTGAAAGCGTAACAAACAAACATACTCACATCACTTATAATATTAGTTAGGATACATAAGTAGCACGCTATGGTGTTTCGATCGCTTTAAATTTAAACTATTTATACGAAAACATTCATGTTCTTGCAGTACATATAAAATGTATGTACGTATATATGTTTGAGATTAATAGACTTCGACACCGCTTGACCGATTGCCATTAATATTGGTAAACATCTTGTCTGAACGTCTGCAGAGTTATGATAGTATAATGAAATACATAGCCAAGTATATACAAATACATTTATATGTCTTATATGAAAATAAGCGATTACCAACTCCAATTATTTTATCTATACATATATTTTTGTACTGTGTATTAGTTTATATTTAGATACGATTTTAATTTGTTAATGGACAAAGTAATAGAACGGCGAACAACCGAAACAAAGTGGATTGGATGTCAAATCTTTTACGTGCTATATTTTTTTTACAACAAAATCGTGTCGTGTTTTGAATAAGAATCACGAAAACAAGAGAAACGGCATTTGAACTGCAGGACATTTAATGACTGTAACTTTGCTTTTATTTAATTATTTAATAAACAAAAAAGCCGAGATGGCTCAGTGGTAAGACCGCGTGAATCTTAACCGATGATTGTGGGTTCAAACCCGGGCAAGCACCGCTGAATTTCATGTGCTTAATTTGTGATTATAATTCATCTCGTGCTTAACGGTGAAGGAAAACATCGTGAGGAAACCTGCATATGTCAAATTTCACTGAAATTCTGTCACATGTGTATTCCACCAACCCGCATTGGAGCAGCGTGGTGGAATAAGCCCCAACCCTTCTCCCCAAAAAAAGGAGAAGAGGCCTTAGCCCAGCAGGACATTAACAGGCTGTTATTACTAATATATCTGTCAATATAATAATCATAATATAGTCATTTGGCGAAATGATCTTTATAATCATTCGTTCAACTTGTTTACGTTTATCTCTATTCCAAGTAATGCTAAATGCATTTAATTTAAGTAAAATTGAATTAAAACTTATTTATAAATGCCAAAATTATACAGTTTCAGACTTCAGACCCATTTAAAAAGCTACGCAGTTATAAATAAATCAGCTTTTATGGTTCTTGCTTAAACCCATAAAAATGTCGCTGTCATAAACATGAGTTATGTGCGAACAAAATTATTTAACGTCTGGGCTGTCGCTGCTTCTTTAAATGAAATTCCACGTCAGGTGGTAGGTGGTACCTGAAACCATTACCATTAGTCACGGCGACAATATGCTAGTGGTAATAAATATAAGTCACAACACCTCATATTACTAAATGGTTCGCAAATTTAGACAAATGTTCAAATTGTTCATATATTATTTGCTGAAATTGTTTATTATTACGTATTAATTTTTATAAATAACTATTTTTTTTGCATTTTTAATATTATTTGAATTTAAGTCATGATGTTGGATTTCACTCGGTAGTAAAACTTTGTACAAGCTCGTCTGGGTAGGTACCACCCATTCATAAGATATTCTACCGCAAAATAGCAGTACTTAGCAGTATTATTGTGTACCGGTTTGAAGGGTGAGTGAGCCAGTGTAATTACAGGCAAGAGGGACATAATATCTTATTTCGCAAGGTCGGTGGCGCATTGGCGACGTAAGCAAAGCGATTAACATTTCTGACAATGCCCTTGTCCACTTACTATCAGATGGCCCATATGCTCGTCCACCTATACAACAAAAATATACCTACAACGGGATTCGCAACCTTATAACCGAGCTACTATACTAATGAGGTATTCATTATTAATTAACCAGCTCGAATGTTTACGTACAATGCTAAAATCTATTGCTAAGTGTATCTTAGAATTGTTTAGAACGGTTCGGATGCCATTAAGTTGCGCTCTTGATTGGGGTGCGCCTTGTGTGTGTGTGTGTGTGTCTAACGAGCTCGCCTCGATGTGAGCGCATGCAAATCGAGAGTTGTGTGTGTTAGTTTACAGTTCGAATCCCGCTTAAGACAAATATTTTATAACGATCAGTGCCCCGCGGTTTTACCCTCGTAAAAATCTAATGAATAAAAATAAGCCTAGAGCCTTCCTCGATAAAAGGACTATATAACACAAAAATAATTTTTAAATTTGAAACAGTAGTTCCTGAGATTAGGCGAATCAAACAAATAAACTCTTCAGCTTTATATATTAGTATAGATGATGTGTTTTTGTCGTTGAATATAATATTATACTAAAATAAATAATTTGAACGTGTGATTTTCGTTTGTAGTTTACGTGTTTTATTAAAGCGCTGCCACGGCTTCCGTACGAGTAGTATATATAAGTTATAATTTTGCATAAAAAAATCATATGATAAATCTTTTATATTAATGTTATGTAATAGATGAAGTTTTTTATACAGTAGGTGGACTGGCAAATGGTACACCTAATGGTGAGTGCCATCAGCGCCCATTGGCATTTTAAAAAATGTTAACCATCCCTTATAAGGTTATCAACGCCTTATCCAAGGAGTCAACTCACTGGAAAAAAGTACACCCGAAAAGGTTTTAGATCTAACATTCGACTAACCGGAAATATCTTCCAATTTGTTACCACGTACTCTACATATCGATTCCAATTACAGGAAAAAAAAAGGTATATCAAATGTTGATAAGTTATTTAACATAAGCGAGTAATTTAATGCACGAACAAATTGCTTAAAGCGTTTAAGCGCTAACAAGAATTTCCTGATCTGAAGCACGATGAACACACAATGCTTAGAATCGAACAAACATTTGCCTTAACCATACAAGCAATTACTGAACGGTATCAGACTGTCGACCTGCTAGTGCGAGGGAACTAGACGGCTGTAAGCGTTTTAATACTATATTATTAAAAAGCTAATATTAAGACGTTCTATTTATATATTTTTATTTTATTTTAAAAAGAGAACGCAGTTTGAAAATTTCCGCCTGATGGTAGGTCGCCATTGCTCACAGACATTAAAGCCGATTTTAATGCCTGAGCGCTAAAATTGTATTCAATTTAATACACATAATAATAATATGCGTTGATGAAATTATTTTTAATTTTTTAAGAACAGACAATGATTTTTTAACAAAATTTACGATATTACAGTTACTTGAAAAAATTATTATTGCATCTATTCATTAGTTTTTCAATTCGTTTATGTGTCAATTAACAAAGACAAACATATTATTTTTTCCAGAGCTGAACCAGACGATACTTGTCAATGTTAATGACTGTCTATAAGAACTCTTGCTACGCCATATTGATATTTAATAGTACTGTTATTTTATGAGTATTTATTTTGAAGCTTGTATTAATTAATCACAAGTATGGATGAAATCTTGTCACTACCACAGACTGCTACTTTATTTGAAATTTCATGATAATCGGTTGATTAGTTAAGATGAGAAAGCGTAACAAACAAACTAACTAACTTTATAAAATTAGTTAGGATTAGCAGTTAAATTTATCATTATAGTAATTTGCGTAATGCAGTTTAACAACATTACTTTATATTATCATTGAATATAAAACATTTTAAATATGAAATTAAAATATTATAAAGTGTGTTGATAATGAGTAGCCAAGCCAAAATGCCGGAAGCACCGCCTGGACGTTTAAAAAGTAAAAAGCACTTCCAAAAATACACCAGCCTTTCGTTCCTAAGTGGCAGGGGCTAAATGTAGCGATAATTCTTTGTAGTGGACCGACATACGCAAATATATAAGATAATGAACTCTATCCCCTTGTTTTAAGTGTCTCATTTGAATACGTTAGACGTGAACAGAAATTAAAATGTCTTTTTATTCTCTTTTTATTTACAAAATAATAAAGTTTCATGTATTACTGCTGCATAGCAACATATAAAATATTGATATATTTTTGTATGTGTGCCTGTAAATTGGCCGCCGTGGTCAAAATCTGTCTGGAGGGCATTATTATTATTATAATATAGCAATAAGTAAATAAACCTTCTAGGAATTTCCAGGATAATCACCTTGGAAAATTAAACGTTACTCTACTAATTAACTTAATTAATCATTGGACACAATAAAGGCGAAAAAATTCTTCGTAGTTTTGTGTTATAAAAAGAAAATGGCGAACCTACTTCGAGTTAACTAGACAGGTCTATAAGACAAAAGTAGTAAAGTTTAGCCAGCGAAATGTAAAATAGTTTTTCATGTAACCATTCCATTGTGAAAGCCGGGCTTATTTCATTTGGCACGATAATATATTGTTACTGAGTATATAGAGGAATGAGAAATACCATTGTATGTTTTTCTTATGTTTCACTATAATAAAAAATGGGATAATATCTAAGGAACAAAATGTACTTACCAGATAATACAACTTTATTATACGATGTTTGTGTTTGCCGAGAATATATTATAATATATGTTTTAGTTATATTATTATGTGGACAGTGGTAAGCGTGAATCTTAACCTTGGAGAAGCCCAGCAGTGGGACCTTCACAGGCTGATTGTACTGAATGTTAGTGTTGTAGTGACTTATTCATTTGCGAATTCCAATGACTCGGGTTCAAATGGTGAGTCGGGCAAATATAACAAAATTTAGTGAATTAAAACTCAATAGTTCTTGCTCGACTTTGAAGTCCAAGTCATCTGTCAAGATACCCGAAATTCAATCAGGAGCATTATTATTTATTATTAATTATAATATATTTTCTTAATTTTTTGTGTTTTATTATAAATCTTTTTACGTAATTATTTTATTTAATTTACAATTAAAACCGCATAATATAATGACAACACGACGACAATTTTCAAACACATACGATATGTACATATATGTTGAATAGTTTGCTATCCTATGTAGGTAACTTGGATTAACGCGCTAATTGAATTATTTCCCAAAGAAGCACCGTGCCATTAATCTCATTAATACTATAATCCTATTTTTATTTCAACTCTCATCATGATGTACATATCAATTGTTTTACGGCGTGTTTATTAGTAACTATATTTAAATAATATATTATTTCATTAAATAATATATATTAAGACCATTCGTAGATAGAGTATATTTTTTTTTGGTATTTATGTGTATTTAATAAGATAGTATTAATATACATTACTACGTCAGATGGCTCAGCGCCTGAATTTCAAACAAAGATGATGGGTTCGAACCTGGGCAGGCAATATTGTCGTATTTATAATTCATGAATATTATACTCGAACTTAGCGTAACAAGTAACATGCTTCGGACTTCAAAAGGATATCAAGAATTAGTACAGTCCTGTAATTGCACCTAATAGCAAGCTCTGATCGTGATAATTACATATAAGCTAATAATCCTAAATGAAAAACATAAATCCTACTAATATGAGAAGTTAAATAATAAACAACGAACAAAGTCGTTATCTATAACAAGTTCAAAATGAAACGTTGCAACGATGCTACGAATGGGTTAAACGAGCCGACCAATATGATTTTGTTGCATATTTTATTCGTTCGCACAAAAAAAATATTCAACAAAACGGAATTTTCAATGGGCAGTAAAATTCAAGCTATTGAGGTCGCGACCAGTTACATCTGCTTTTGTTAAGTTCTATCATTTAATTGAGCAGCCAACCGATGTGAGCATTCCGTTTAATATAAACATAATATTTTGTATAGCATTAACCGGGTAATGTTAAATGTGCCAGACGGGTAAAGCAGGAAGTACATTATCGTGTAGCGCTGTGTCATGGTCTGATAGTTCCTGGCGCGCATTAAAACTATATTTGCTTTGTTCATATTGTGTAATTGTTGTTTGTATGAGCAGTCAGTGTTTAATTGTCGGTAGTTTTACATATAAGTACGTCTTGTGTGAAGTATTTTATGTAGAGTTATAACGTGTAGACACACGCTCGAATACGATTATGAAGAAATTAACAAGGTTTTGTTTGATATTACTCGGTGGTAGAGCTTTGTGCAAGCTCGTCTGGGTAGGTACCACCCACTTATCAGATATTCTACCATAATGCAGCTATACTTTGTATTGTTGTGTTCAGGTTTGAAGGGTGAGTGAGCCAGTGTAATAACAGACACAAGGGACATAACATCTTTGTTCCCAAGGTTGGTGGCGCATTGGCGATGTAAGTGATGGTCAACATTTCTTACAATTCCACTGTCTATGGGCGTTGGTCCCCACGTGCCATTAGGTGGCCCAAATGCTCATCTGCCTACTTATGCAATTAAAAAAAAAAAGGAAAAACAACGTACGATTGCCACGTTCTTGTACAAATTGTCAAGTATACATGGCGTCCGTTTACTAGATTACCTACTACTAAAACAATGCTTTGTTTTCATTGTGTTACAGTCTAGCGGTAAGTCCATCAGTATAATTGTAGACGAAAGACAACATCTTCAGTCCGACGTCGGATAACATTACCTAAGGAAGTAAATTCTCGAATAATTTAACGTTACTCAAATGTATATGTAGTCGAAATAGAGTTGCTATTTTGATACTATGTAACTTTAAGGTACGTTTGTATATATCCGTGATAATCTTCGAAACTGTTGTGAAAATTTGAATTTTGTTTTCACCTATACACATATCTAAGCCTAGATTTCATGATTTGTAAATATGTAACATACCCACACATACACTGGTATATCTCACAGCTGGGCAAAGTGTTCTTATCGTTCTTACGGATTGGAGTTTATTCCACGTAGCTCTAATGCTCTAGATCTAATGCGTTTGCAGACTTGCTGGTTTCCTAACTATGTTTTTCTTCATAAACATAAATTAAGTTCATGAAAGCTCAGCGGTGCCCAAGTTTGAACCCACAATATTCGTTTAACATTCACGCGTTCAATTTTATAAAGACATTGTATGCGTCAGATGTCTCTTGGCCTTCTTGAATTAGATTATATGAATATAAATAATATTTTATTCATCTCAAACAATTATGATCATCTGGCCGTAGAAATTGAATACTACATGCAATTGCGGTCTTTTAAATTAACTTTTGTTACTAAGCTGACGGTTTATGGCCCCTACCGACTAAACGAGTCAGGTTCGATCCTGATCCGTTCGGCTATTGTCGTCCCCACTCCTAATAGAAGCTATACGCTTAATTGGACGGATAAATAATAAAATTATCATTTCATTTTAAAAGGGGGTTGATATTGATCTTTTAAAAAACAGTTTCTCGATTCGTCTTTTTCACGTCTAAACGACATACACGTTTTTAATATTAAAAACAAATTATGTTTTTATGTTTTTGGATAACAATGAAAAAGTACAAAAATATTTTATAATGTATCATTTTTATCAGGATAGTCAGTGCCGCTGGGAAGAATAGCAGACGTTTTATTGCCTTTTTTATTATTATTATACGATTCGTCAATTTCTTTATAATTAATTCGTATTATTAATTGTACCTTAAATATACGAAATAAATTGATGGGCTAGTTGACAAAGAAGGTTAAGTCAATATTTATAAGTTGTTTTCTTTTATGCCATCCAATGCGTATTTAATGCTAAGAACGCTGTTTATCGGGTGATACGTTTAACAATGCTGTGTCTTCTTCTTTCAAATGTCAAATCAATAATGACAGAAAGAGCGAAAGTGTCTAACTAAACAGCCGCTGAGCAACGTTTGCAAAAAGGCCGACATAGAAAAAAAAAGTTATAAATAGAAACGAGGTGTTATTGCTTTTCGTTAAAATATAAATCTAAGTGCATAGAAAGCGTCAATCGAAGTATATAAGCATTGGCTGCAAACAAGAAAGCATCTTATGGACCCTTAAATTTCTGAACAGATTAATGTCAGCGCTGTCGCTCGTACACAAGGGTGGAATGGGTATGTCGTCTTGATTTATTGTCGGTTCAGTGGTGAAGTTTGTGGGACAATATTGTAATAGATTTTGTTTGTGTATGCCTTTTAGTTTCACAGATTTCAAATATTCGTTACTATTTCAGTTATATAACGTACTTATATCATTAAAACGTTATTGTGACCTGTTAAAGCGATTAAAACGTTATTGCAATTTACGTGCAAACAATATGTTTATACACCTTTTATTACATCAATTTTTTTTTATATAAAATTTTAAATAATATTGTCGTTTCAATGTATTTAGTAAAGCATCGTCTAGACTCTAGACTCTAGATCATCTATATCAAATGTCGCCATATCTTTGCCCGTTTGAAACCTTTTATATAATTAATAAAAATATAATTAATAAAAATCAGCCTAGAACCTTCCTCAATAAAAAGTCTAAACATCACAAAATTATTTTTAAATTTGAACCAGTAGTTGCTGAGATTAGCCGGATAAAACAAACAAACTCTTCAGCTTTATATATTAGTATAGATTATGTAGACGATGTATATTCAAAATTGTTTTATGATTTATAATAAGATTTTCGCGTAATATTTTTTTATTAAATGAAAAATTGCATGTTTACGAATACCTTAAAAACCTTTATTTTATTACAATTTAATGTTTGTAATTTTTATCAGATTCACTCCATGTTTTAATGTAAAAGTGGAAACTTTGCCTTGTGTAAATCCTCCTGTTTGCAAATGTTATATTATTGTTGTAGGTTTCCTAATAAATACACATGTACATATGTAATTATATATATTATATTATCTGTTTCGAATACGATTTAAATATAACCACGTTAAACCGCACGCACAGTTGCTATTTTTATTTCAAGTGAATGCGGGATTATGGGATAGAAGTGAATAAATAAAAGCTGCTCCGACACCAAATAAATGTAATTATGACGATGACGCTATTAATTACTTTACAATAAAAACATTAACGATGTACCTACACAAATAAAAATAAAAATAAACTGTAAACAATAACGATGTATAATAAGTCTTATCGCTAAGACAGCGATCTCAAGGCAGCTTTACGACTGAGTAAAAAGTACATAAGAAAGGAAGTTAGGTTATATATGTATGTGTGTCTAAACATATCTTCTTTGTTTAAAACCTCTATCCAGTTCTGCTGGGTTCGGGTCTGGCTTGCCTGTGTACTCAGATACCCTCAGTCAGCTCAGTTGAAACTCCTTCAGTTTTTCAACAATTGGTGTTACCGCGAAAGATCCTACTTTGTCCAAAACGCCGCTCCATAAGTCATGGCTGGGCGTACTACCGTATTTACATACCGTACATTTTTCCTTTACTCAAATTGGTATTATACCGTCACAAAGAACACCCGAAAGCGATTTCCATTTAATCCAGACCGTTTTGATACGTCGATCTACGTCGTTATCGATAATTGCATCATATCTAAACATATACATACATAAATATCATCATATAAACCTTAGTAGAAATATTAAATCGGTTCAAGTATAATAGGTCATTTATATGTATCAAGCCAACTCATAGTTACCTATAATAGAATCAGTTTTGACAATATTCAAAGATATTATTATTAACTTACGATCAAAGCAATATGGGGGTGAAACAAGTAGATAATAGATACCTTAAACTTGATTTATTCATACTGTGACATTATATATATGTATGTATGTATGTAAATACAATGAAAAATAAAGGTGTTTAGGTACAATTATTTAATAATAATATATAGTATAATATATCTTGGGACATTATTCACACACGGCCATCTGATCCCAAGCTAAGCTGAGCTTGTACTATGGAACTGATATACTTACATATACTACTTTTCTTTTGTGAATACATACTTATAATAAATAATTACACCCAGACTCAGGACAAACAGACATGTTCATGCACACAAATGTCGGTCCTGGGTGGGAATCGAACCCACGACCTGCGGCGTGAAAGGCAAGTGTCTTACCAACCACGCCAACCAGCTCGTCGCATTTGTTTTGAATCTACAAGTATTATAATGCATGTTGTCAATAGCGCAAAGGTTTACGGGTCTTTGGTTCGACCCCTTGGGGTATGGTCGTCCCCAATCTTAACACAAGCTTTACGCTTAATTGGATGGGTAAATAGGAATATTGGTAATTCCTTAAACCGGGCAATTCTAATATACTTTTCAATATATGTTAAGTACGCTCTCATAAGTACTTTTGAATTTGGTTACATTATTACTGATTGTAGATTCTACCGATAAGTAAATAACCAACGAACACTAATTAGACATAAAGTATTTTACCAAATAATAAGTCTTTTAAATATAAGATTTATTTATAGGCGAAGTTTAAAATATTTTCGTAATTTAATAGAATCAAATAATCTCAGGAAGGATATATTAACTCTATTAAGTTGGAAACTGTGTTATATGTATGTTCGCGACGTTAACTAGGATAAAATAATCTCGTTGGTTAAGAGCCGATAAAGGTATTTTATAAACAGATCCATATATCTCGAATTGCTTCAGCCAAGCGTATGGTAGCGGGAAGCCAGCAAAAGCATCCCCGAGGATGGTGGAGTTCGACAGGTCATGTGTCTATCAATTACTTCCCTAACAAATGATAATGGTTATATTCAAATTAAATAATGTAACTAATGTTCTTAGGTAATATATTACTAGCGTTTTGTCCGCGGTTTCACCCGCTTAGTGCGCGTTCCCATGGAAATAAGGGGACAAAATGCCTGCTGATAATGTAGCTTTCCATTGGTGTAAGATTTGTTTAAATCGTTTTAGTGGTTTATGCGTGAAAGCGTAACAAACACACAAACTCATATTCGCATTTATAATATTAGTTAGGATTATTTCTTTCCATGTATATTTTACTGTATTGTATGAAGATATTTTACATTATATATGGGGATGGGATATAGTCCGATCAAAGGTATAAACGTGCGAAAAGGTTGGTACCCGCAGACTTCTTGCCTAATGCGGGGCAACTGGAAGTTTTGTGATATTGTGTTAATTTTTTTGTTATCTATAGCTAAAGTTGTTATTGGCTATTTTTAAAATTCAAAAGCTGTGACTTATCTATCAATTATGGATATATGACGTTACGAAGTTTTCTGCACAAAGACGCTTTGATATCCACAAGTTTCTATAAAGTTTTGTTGTAGCTGTTAAAGTTTTGTGTTCAGCGCTCGAACTGGATGTCTTGCAGACTACTTCAATACAAATAATTATGTTATACAGCTTATAAAAATATACATGTATATTTTTACATTGTAAAAATGCTTTCGTTCTCTATAATTTAAAATTTTGCCATTGTGATAGATTGCAGTATTAAATAATCGCAGTATTAAGCTGTATTAATTGTCTAATGTCTATAAATCATGATAAGGCATATTTATGCCCTTACATCACCATAATTGTGGTAATTTCTTATAATAGTTATCTATAATAAATATGTAGAATATAAAATAACTTATCTGTATATTATGTGTTTGAAATACACACACATATGTTTTCCTGGTATCAATAGTATAATATACCAATTTCTAGAATAACTAGTATTGAAATATTCGTTATAATATCGTTAAAAAAATATCAAGAAATAAATCCTTGTATTTATCCGTGCGAAAACGAGACGGGTAGCTTGTAATATATAATAGAAACAAGATATTAAACATATGAATGTCGGGGGCTGTCTCTACTGAACTAACACGGGCGAGTAATGGGAGGCAGACGCCATTTTGATTTATTACCGGTTCGACGGAAAATTTATTCGAAGTTACGGTAATAGGAAAGTTTAGCATTGGCCCTCTCGTTATAATTCTGTGAGCTTAAATGTTCACTATTCGCGGTAATTCTACTGTATAGTTAATTGACTTGTTACGGGTGAGTAGGTAGAAGAAACTTAGTAAAACTATTTATGGATGAATAATTACGATCTTTATATTGCTTTTAAAAAAGAAAAATGTTTAAAAAATTAACAGTCTCTCAATGCTACTCCAATGCAGGTTTCAGCAGCACGAGATAATTACACAAGTACTACACAAATTGAGCACATGAAAATTGTGTTTGTTAGTTCATGTAGTTACTAAGCCATTTGAGTCTCGGTTAATCTCTCCCATGTTTGAAGTAACAATATCATTAATGAAATTATACCATTGCTCGCTTCTTTAAAATAAGTTATACTATATATACCTACATATTATGACATCTTCAAACCAAATCGAGGTTGCGATAAATTAGACACATAAAATCAGTCATAATTTTGAATCTGTAATCTTCATAGGGCCACATTCTCTCTATAAAGTAGTACATACTTTATAAAGAGTAAATTATTAACGTAATAATACGATACAGATAAAATATAAATTGACTTCGACGTTATTTCCATGCGATACCAAAATTAATTGTTACGTGTGCATTGTTCAAAGGATGTAGGATTTCCTGCCTGATTGTCAACGTACATTGTTTGGATTGCATTTACTATATAGATATGTAAGAGTTATAGATAGATTTACAAAAACGAACGAAGAAAGAAAACGTGTCGATAAATATTTATTTATATATCTTTTCATATATGTGTTAGTTTCTACCCGTAGCTTTACTTGTGAGGAGGAAAAGGAGGTGTTATATACACAATGTCCGTTTATATACGCTGACGTGTATTAAAAAATTCATGGCGATTACTCGAGAAGTTAAGATGTGAAAGCGTAACAAACAAACAAATAACACTATAATATTAGTAAGGATAATAATCCTCCATATTTATGAATATGTGTTTCTAAATATAAACGAGGAGGAATTACCGTTAAATGGCCCATTCGCTCGTTTCCTTTCTAGTCATTAAAAATAATAAGGAAAAGTAGAAATGCACACACGCTCAAAGCATGTACGCACACACGCAAGGCGCACAGTATATCTTAACGTTCACACATGAAATCTATATTGTTTTTATAGGTAAAGTAAAAAATATCCTAATAAGGAAAAAAAACGACTATCTGTAACTTAATCACAATTCGGAAGTCTAGTTTGCGTTCTAAGTTAAAGTTAAAGAAATTACATTATAATGCTATTCAGTATTCACTAAGTTACATTGGTATAAAAATTCAGATTCAGTCTTTTTTGTTTTGTTTTTCGTTAAGTTAGACAAATGTTCTCTGAATATATAACGTTGTCTTCTTGTTTGATAAAATAAAGAATACATGTTTTTATTAATATGTCATATCATCTATGTACAATGTACATGTATATAAAATTATTATATATCCCCTGATCCCCTAGGTTTCACTCGCGTCAAACGTAGCTTTTTTAATAGCATTGGTAGGCGGGCGAACATATGGGCCACTTGATGGTAAGTGTTCACCAACGCCCATTGACATTGGCATTGTAAGAGATGTAACCATCGTTAATAGATATTATGTCCTAAGATGTTATGTCCCCTTTGCCTGTAATTACTCAGCGTTCAAACCGAAACACGACAATACCAAGTACTGCTGTTTTGCGGTAGAATTTCTCATGAGACAGGTAACCTACCCCGACGAGCTTGCACAAAGCACTATCACTTAGTAACGCTGCTCAGTCCATTACAAAATCAGAAGGATTGGTTTTGATAAGACATTTGTAAACATTTAATTCTACGTTTTTGAAAGGTTAACATGTGCTCTGTTATTTTCATCTGTTTTGTTCATTCGTTAAACCCACAGGGAGCGTCCTTAACTCGTTTCGAAGCTAAGTCATGGTAAAAACTATTGTTAAGTACACAAATACAATAGCGACTGACCCTTTTAAATATTTACGCTAACAAATTCTACACAAAGTGAATCTTATTTATCAAGAGTTAAGAAGGATAGCGATATTAAAGTTTCACGCATGAAATTTAAACAAATATGCTAACAAAGCTTTGAATGGTTTCGTATGCATTTTGATATTTGTAAATGCTTCATCTCCTCTTGAGGTCTGCAGAGCTTGTACTATGGAAACCAGTCAACTGATATACTACAGATACTACTATTATTTTGTATATACATACTTATATGTATAGATAATTACACCCAGACGCAGACAAACAGACATGTTCAAGCACAAAGTTAGGTTAGGTTAGGTTATTTTCCGAATTTCACGGTTGATTGCGCAAGCGATCCCGTGGCGCTCCCCTTAAGACGGGAAGGTTACCGCTGGTTTTTTAGTGGGTATTCCGATGTCCGGGGTGCACTCGGCGCTCTGGACATACGGCGAGCCCCACATACCCCCCCCGTGTTACAAGCGGGGGGAAGCGCGTAATGCGTTTTTTTCAAAAAAAAAAGGTTCTTTTCCGAACCGGTAATAGTTTCCAGTTTGACAATCAATAAGTTAGTGTAATACTTTAATATTGAATAAGATATGAATTTGAATTTGAGCAAAAATGTCTGTCCTGGGTGGGAATCTAACCCACGACCTGCGGCGCGAAAAGCAAGGTATCTATCAATCACGCCAACTGGGTCGTCATTTATGTGTTTATCTCCTTTTATTAACATATCGAACTATCTATGAATAACAAATTCTTTGTTATTAACGACAAATTGAAAAGTGAGGGTTAATAACAAAGTTTTGGTGTGTTAACGGTTTCTGAATAAGTTTTTCTAATTTTAGTTTGTTAAACGAATATTTAAATTTTCTGAATATTTTAATAATTACCTTTTAGTTGAGAGGTTTGAGGTTCACCCTTTAAGCATTACAGTTTTCGTAATATTATATTATATTACAGATAAGTCGAGTTATTGAGAAGCTGAAAATTCATTTTCACAACTTAAAAGTGATGTTGAAAGATATATTCATATAAAGATAGATATATTAAGAATTAGAAGTACAAGCCGAGTAGTACGTAGATATATAAATCGGGGGTTCAAATCCGATAAGTATATTTTGATGTGCTAAACATATTCATTTATAACCAGTAACCTGTAAGATGGAATTAACTTTTAACTAAAATGTCATTAGCCCAGCAGTGGGATATACAGGCTAAAAGCCTTTAACGTAGAAAACACACGAAAATATACTCTGAACTGAAAATATCTGGAATATTACGAGAGCTCTCGGGATAATAACTGCAAAGTGCATTTTAAGTTATAAGTTTGAAATTGTTTCAAAAGTGACGTAGAGATTTAATTCTGACGTAATAAAGTGGCGCAAAATTTGAAATAAGTTTTGTTTTTATATAGGAATAATTGTTTTAATAAACAAAAACAATAAATCGAATTCCAAAAGCGATTGTAACCGCTACGCTCATCCGCATTGCATTACAGTTGTGCACTACAGCGTGTACGATTTTTTTATCTTTATTTCTTTCGAGTAAGAAAACGTCCGAGGCACAACCCCAAAGAGTCAGGGCGGAAAATCGCTTAGAGCTAAAGGTTGCCTTTGAGTAATCCAGGGTCGAACTCGCCGCGTTATTACACGAAAAAAAAGCAATTTAGATCTTAGTATAATACGTCGAGATACGGCAAAGTAATACACGAACAATTACAGATAACCTTTGGCTGATTAATTGAAGAAATGTTATTGTGTTGTGAAACGGTACAGTAATTTAAAGCACTCGTAAACAAGAGTGCGATAACAAATGCTATCGAGAGCTGCGGTCCCGACGCTGGCAAACTATAAAGGAACAAAAATAAAATATTTTAGCATTTCATCTGCTCGATATCGATGTTATTTCATATGCTTTGTTTCGCGTCATTGTTGCAATCAATTGCACGAATTGCTGTTTTTGACATAGTGATTTAATACACGAAATATCGCGAAAGATATGTTTTTTTACACGATTAAAAATTTCAATTTTTGTAATTGAATTCGGTTTATTTCGGTTTTATAGATATTTAATATTCTGTGATGTCGTTTTTGTTTTCATATATATTAAGCCTTTGACATGGACAGTGATATTGGTAAGGTTTTTTTTATTATATTCAGTAACATACGGTACATGTCACACAGCCTATTGGGTTTAAAGTTTATTGCATACTGCTTCAATATGGGTTAGCGAATACATCAAAATTACATCGGCACGTGTAGGTTTCTACACGCTGGCAGTCCTTTATCACCGAACGGTTGATAAATTTTATATACAAATAAGCAACTGGTAATAATTGTGTTCTGTCTACTGGGCTATCATCTATGATATAAACACGAATGTTATTTTAGGAATTAGAAAAAAAAGTAATAATCCGATTGGAGTGTTTGTATTTTGCTATTTTGTGTTTTTGAAGATGGAGACAAACTTATTAAGGGTTCGTAAGATAATTAGCGTAAAACCTTGCTTTAGACTCAATTTAATTCTCTAACATGGTAATTCAAAGATTTATTTAGCTATTTCGACGAAAATAATATTTTGCTTATGCCAGCTTAGACATGTCACATGAAAATTTTGTGACATTGAACAAAATTTTGTGACACTGACATTGGAAATTTACGAAGGTCAATGTCATGACACTCTGTCAGCTGTAACGGTTGGCAATTGATCGAATAACGTCTACCTTTCTTACTCTGTTCTCGCTATTCTCTAAAATATTCATAAGTAACTTAAGTTATTGGGTATAGATGTCAAAAAAATCACAGTAAGTGTCGTAAATTGGAAGTGTTTATATGTCCGTTTCCGAAAAGCATCAAGCGTGTTGGTCCTGGGTATGAACTGTCCGGTTACGTCGAATTACCATACCAATGAATTAAAGAGCGTGCCAGTGTTAGCGCATGTTCATACTTATGGAAAATAACACCTCTTGTGCAGATGCCTAATCTGCATCGAGAAACCGCCGCCGATCAGAACTGATCAGGACATTATGATGAGTTGCGGCACCAATACCATAACTATGACAATAATATTATGTAGCAGTAATGAGTTCATCTATGGTATTATATGTAAGGAATAATAATATAAATCGCCTTCTATTTATTTCTTTATAAAGAAAATTGTTAAGAATAACATTCAACAAACAAAAACCAAAGTTTATCTCCGGTTCTTTTCAGGTATGGGTTTTTTTCTTCACTGAACCGTAAGTCATATTTTGATGAACCGTTTATATATTATGTTATGATTTCATAATGAATAGTAGTTATTTTTTTTAAATAGTTATTATAAAACCGCCCCGTTTTGATTAAAATAAAATATTGTTTGAGTATTAAAGCCGACATACAATTTGATATAACCACTGTTATGAATAAACAACTAATAATAATATCAAAACACTCGCTACAATTTAGCACAGATTAAATTTGCATAATTTCTATTAATCGACGTGTATATTTTGATAATATAACATACTAGATTATTCAGACTGTATTCGCTTGTGAGAAATAAAATTGTATTATATTTTCATTTAAATAAAGGCTGATCGGCAGCCTTTCGAGTGTGATTAAGTAACAAAAAAAAAAACTTTTGGCATTTATAATATTAGTTAATTGTATACATATATCGAATATGTAAGAAAAATAAAATTTAGGTGTTACCAGATTAGTGATTGATACAACGATTTATTTATATGTAATATGATGAACCTGTATGTACATATGTAAAATGATACATACAAATTACTATATATAGTCTACTGGATATATTCGAAAAAAAAAAGAGTATCAGCTGGTATCTAGGCAGCACTACTTCTAAACTTCGATCGGCACAATTCAGTATTTAAATATATTTTTTATTGTAATTAATTTTATTTATATTGAAATAAGGTTTATTTTCAACCATACAAAGTTTTATGTGTTAAATCCATTGTCATACAACGCTTGTCAACAGTTTTTCGATATCGCGATGGAATTCCGAATTTCGTTCTCATGAGGCGTCCCTTGCTTGTGATATAAAATTATAATCCGAAGGAGTCAAGGGTTAGTCACGTAATGACGTGTCAGTTTTTCGCTGGCTAAGATGAAGGTAACTTAAGGAAAATTGGATCGCTATAGAGATAGCGCGGGTATACGAGTGTTCCATGAATTTGTAGACAAAAATATATTGAGATTCCTTTTCTCATATTTTTTATACGTGACGGTATATTGTTAAAATTTATAACGTTTTACTGAACACACATTTTTTTAAATTAGTTCTAGTACTAAGAGCCTACCAGCCTGTAATGTAAGTAGGGGGACGAGAAAATCGACCTTGGTGAGTGGTACGTGGTCACCACCGCCCATAAACATTGGTACTGTGAATATTAATCGTTCCGTATATCACCAGTCAATGCCATAAACCATAAATAATTGTAAGAAATATAATCGTTAATCACATCACCAACCTTGAAGACTAAGACGTTTTGTCCTATGTGATTGTAGTTACACTGGCTCATTCACCCTTTAAACCGGAAGACGGAATATATGATGAGTAGTTGGTGCCTACCCAGGTCTTGCACATGCCCCACCATCAAACAGAAGATTCGGAGTTTAGTGGCAAACAAACTTCTTCTTCTTTGTCCAAACTCTCTTTCCAGTTCTGCCGGGGTGAAAGTTTAGTGGCATACAAACGTACATTAAAATTATATTTAATATATATATGTATATATAAAGAAGATAATATTTCAAGTGAAGTAGTCTCACCAATACTTATCGATTACTTAGGTGTAAACAACTATTGTTTTCTAAATGTTACAAATGTTTGAAAGGAGACGCGTGTTCATAAGAAACGGCTGGGATTCAATAAGTTCGTGCGAGTGAATATTAAGTTTGTATTATCTTGGAGTAAGCAGTTGTACGAACGTGGCGACGATGGAACTAACTTTTTTCATTTGTACAACAAAACACGATACAAATGTATGGCTCTGAATAAGTTTAGCAGTAATATAATAATATCAAACTTTAGTCTTGTAATTAATTGAATTTACTTTTTGAATGCTTTCGAATTTTTTCATACCTACTTTTTATAAGTGTGCGTCGTGCGAGGTTTTTTATTTATTCGATAGCGTTGACTATAACTTGCTAACTAGCGATTTGTCTGAACTTCCGATTATTGTCACTAGATGGCGCTGTTTTCATTCCATAAGTAAAAAATCACTAGACATACTGAAACCTTACTATATAGATGTTATTAATATATCTTTAGATTTATAATATGAGTATTTATGTTATACTGACGTTTATTTTATAGCAATATTTATTATTTAGATTTATCAATTTATAATTATGTAAAAAAAAAATTCACCAGCCTGTATTTATTTTGTGATTTGTCCCACAGCTGGCCAAAGGCTTCCTGTTTTTTTTGCAGGATTGCAAACATTTTATTTGTTTTGTCTTCATATGGTGTGTGTTAGTTCTAATAATTATTATTTCTAGTTTAATATTTTGAAGATTGCACAAAGTAATAATTATTTTCAATGTCCAGACGAAAGTGGCGCGCTGTACAATTTCTTTAATAAAATTACAAAAAAGTTTTTATTCAATATGAAACTCGAGTCTCACCTCGCGCTGGAAGACGTTGAGACACAAACGGCTTAGTGACGTCACTTCTTCTTAAAACTCGAATAATTCGCCCGAAGACTTTGATGGATGATCCAAATGAATTTAATTCGTTTTTGCTCTCTCATACTTTGATACCTTACATCACTCGTTGAACATGAATTATACTTTATTATTAAAATCATATGAGCTACCCTTAATACGGTAGCTCATATCTTACCCAGCTTCACATATTATTTTTGGATTCCGTAATCAATGAACTATTGTTTTTTATTCATCATACTTAGTACGTTTATTTGTTTAATTGTTTTTAATGCATAGGAAGGCGGACGAGCGTATGGGCCACCTGATGGTAACCATCGCCCATAGACATTGGCATTGTAAGAAATGTTAACCATCGGCCACCAACCTTGGGAACTAAGATCTTATGTCCCTTGTGCCTGTAATTACACTGGCTCACTCACCCTTCAAACCGGAACACAACAATAGCGAGTATATAGCTGTTTTGCGGTAGACTAAATGATGAGACGACGACCAGACGAGCTTGCACAAAGCTCTACCACTAAGTTATTAATACTGAATATTACTTTGTCTGTCAACATTTCAAGTCTTTAACCCCTGTGGTGTAGGCTCTGCTTTGATGAGTCAGTCAGGACAAGTCTTTTTATATATAGATCGTCGCTTTGTATATATAAATATGAAATTTTGATATAACATGATAATCAGACTATGGAATAATAATATATATGACATAACTCTTACATATATTTTATCGGGGAATTTGTGTCTCTTTTTGTACATCTTGCTTCTAAAATAATCTATTAGTGTAGATAGAGATATATTAAACTGAAGAGTTTGTTTGTTTGATCCGGCTAATCTCCGGAACTACTTCGAAACATCCTTTTATCATCATATTTTTTTTTATTAATTATAAGCTGGTGAAACCGCGGGGCATAGATAAATAATTAAGTTTATAAATTACGAACGAAAAATAACACAGAAATTTGGATTTAAAATCGATCAAAAAGGATTTTTGAGATATTAGTTTAAAGATACAATAATTCATGGTGTTCAAAGTAAAATGCAACAGTCTTCTTAGCTCTTCAGCTGGACAAAGACTTTCGAGAAGAGGGAACTCTTGAGAAGCTTTGTATGATTTACGTGAGACAGTATTCCATCCGAGACATCACGAACCCCACACGATGCTCCTTTATCATTGAGATGACAAACTTGAAAATATTTTCGAAGTTATACTTCTCAAAGCGCGCTGAGAGTAAAGTTGTACGGTGAAACGGAAATGACGTCACTAACACTACGAAGTTAATACTAAAGGTGAACTAAATATTTACTCATATAAATATTTACTTTTCAAAGACTGATAGTATATGTATGGAGGAAAATCGAAAGCAAATCATATAATGGTTCATGTATGGTATGTATTTTAAATGGACTAGAACTGAACAATTTTAGTTTATAAAAACACATTTGTTGCGATGCAATTGTAATCATTATTTAAATACCCAGTAACGCCATCTATTGATAAGTAACAAATTCACACGATTTATAAAATTTCATTATTTCGAAATTGACAATCGTAAACTGTTTGTTTGTAGCTACTTAAAATATATTATTATTTATTGGCTTGAATAAATGTAATTTAGGGAGTGACCAGTTTAGCTATAATTTGTCCTCTTCTTTCGATAGTCGTAACAACAATGACAGAAAGAGAGAAACGAGTATTTAACTAAACATCCACTGAAAAAAATGAATAAGTAAGGCCATATCTTGGTATTAAAATTTATTAATATCTGAACTTCAGAAACTTTGGAGTTAGTTTACTAATTTTTAACGAAAGAACATGAAATTAGTTGTTTTTGGGTTACACAATAACTTTGTTTCGTGTAATTGGCATGTCTAGTGGAAGGTTGGAATAGCCATCTGCGTAGCCCAACACGCACTTAACCAAATTATAAGTTTCATGTAATAATTTCGGCGACCATTATATAAACTGGATGGTTTCGTAGTTAGCTTGTTACGCTGCAGATTGTCAGATCACAGGTTCGAATCGTGTCATCTCAACATTGTAGTGTAATTAAGAAACTCTCAGTATTTGTACGGAGTTATATTGGCGGTGTTACACGCTCGCGCTTTGGAAAGAACGTGAAATGGGTGAGCTGTTGCTGCCTGTACTGCCTATTTGTACCGGGTAGCCTCTTTGACTAGGAGAGCCAGGATATCGAGAGTAACTCTGCGCTATATATGATCTAGATTGGTTGGTTTGTCTCTGTTAAAATGTACGTTTATATTATATTTAATGTAGGTTTTCTCCGTGCAGTGACGGAGTAAGAATACAATTCACTGCCCCTCTCTTTCCCATTGGTGTCGTAAAAGGCGACTAAGGGATATCTGAGCGACCATCTGCTCATCTGGTGGTAGGATGTCAATCATCCGCCTGGCTTGTTACCACCGTACGCATGGTGAAAAACTCGTGAAGTGGCTGCTTGCAGCCGCGTTTCGAGGTCAGCCAGCGTACAGCCAGTGCCCGAGCGCGCATTGCCGCGATATGTGGTGGTCCAGTGGAAGTTGCTGTTGAACCAATGCCGGGGCAAATTATATTGACCCGCCGGGCAGGGAGACCCGTAGAAACGGTTGTTCCGCTGGCCGCCCGTGGCAGAGTACAGGGGCCCAAGCGTTCCTAACCAGCTCGCGAGGCTGCCCCACCAGGCCACGCATAATCTCGGTGTGGACCGTCGTGCCGGTTGGTGACCGGACGGTGGGGTCCCGGCGGCCACTACCGGGAGGGTTCGGGGGCCCTTCCGTCCGGCGGGTCAGTTTATTTTCCCTTCAGGCAGTATCTTGGGGAAACACAGCTCCACGCTTTGACCATCCCTATCGTGGCAATGCGACGCTCGCTTCACGTCTCTCCCTTCTTTCCCTTATGACATGACAGCGCAAAGAAATGACGGTCGATCAGCGGTGCACACCCCCACCACTCCTTCGCTGTTTGAGGTTGAGTTCAGTAACATCCGTGGACTCCACGCTAACCTCAATGCTGTCCACCACCATCTCGAGACAGCACGGCCAGCAATGTTGTTTCTTACGGAGACCCAAATACTCCGTCCTGCCGATACCAGCTACCTTAGTTATCCCGGCTACATGCTTGAAGAATCCTTCAAAGCGAAAGCCGGAGTGTGCTTGTTCGTCAGGACGGATGTTTGTTGTCACCGTCTGCGCTGCTTGGAGGACCCTTCCTTCTCCATGTTAGTGGTACGTGTGGACCTGATTCGTCAGAGTCGAGTCTACGTGTGCCTCTACAGATCCCACAATGGTGACTTGGAGACAAGCCGACTCTTTGACCATCTTAGTCGGGTGGCAGATGCTGCGCAAGAGCAGTTTCCTAACGCGGAAGTGGTGTTTTTGGGGGACTTTAACGCTCACCACCAATCATGGTTGAAGTCTCCCAAAACTGACCATGCTGGAAGGACTGCTCATGCTTTCGCTCTCACGCATGACTTGACCCAGCTGGTTGATCAGCCCACCAGGATCCCAGACATTGACGGGCAAGCGCCTTCTCTACTGGACCTTCTGCTGACTACCCACCCGGTGGAATATCAGGTTGAGGTTCGGGCTCCTCTTGGTTCTTCGGATCACTGCCTGATATCTACCAAAGTGCCACAGGCCAAGCTGCCGTCACAAGCGGTATGCAAACGTCGCGTTTGGCACTATAAGTCAGCAGATTGGGACGGTTTGCGCGATTACTATGCGTCAGTCCCTTGGAAGGAACGTTGCTTCAGTGAGAATGACCCGACTGCTAGCGCCGCTGCTATTGCTGGTGAGATCCTGTTGGGGATGGAATACTACATTCCTAACTCGGACCTCACCAGTAAGGGTACGCGTAACTGTTGGTTCACTCGCGAATGTGCCGATGCTGTGTCATCTAAGCAGGCGGCATATCGCGCGTGGATCAATGGCCGCGTTAGCGGGGCATCTAGCATTGACTCACTGAAAGCAACCTACAATAAAACCTCCAAGTCCTGTAGGAAGGCATACACAAGAGCGGATGCACAGCGCATTGTACAGATTGGCCATGACCTTGCTTTACATCCTAGGGGCTCCCGTAGCTTCTGGCGTCTGACCAAATCTGTGCCAAGCAATTTCTGCCAACCTTCGCTGCCACCGCTCCGGTATCCGGACGGATCGCTGGCTCACAGTCCGCAGGAGAAAGCCGATCTTCTGGCAAAACTCTTTGCGGATAGCTCCGTGATCAATGATTGTAGTGCGCTGCCACCAACTATCCCTTCTTGTGGCTACACGATGCCTGACATCAAAATCAGGCAGCGTGATGTGCGTGCAGAGCTGCAATCACTTGATGTACGGAAAGCTAGCGGTCCCGATGGAATACCAGCCATAGTGCTGATGAAGTGTGCAGCGGAGATGTCTCCTGTGTTGACGCGCCTGTTCCAACTGTCTCTCTCTACAGGATGTGTGCCGGATTCTTGGAGAGAGGCTAATGTGCAAGCGGTTTCCAAAAAAGGGGATCGATCAGACCCGGCAAATTATCGGCCAATAGCTATCACCTCAGTTCTCTGTAAGGTGATGGAACGGATCTTAAACAACCAACTGATCCATTACCTAGAAGATCACTGTCTAATTAATGATCGACAGTACGGGTTTCGACCAAAACGGTCCACAGGTGATCTTCTAGCGTACGTAACACACCTCTGGGGTGAAGCTATCGACAAGCATGGGGAGTCGTTGGCTGTCAGCCTCGATATCTCCAAGGCTTTCGACAAGGTCTGGCACAGAAGTCTTCTCTCCAAGCTGCCGGCATACGGTCTGCCAGCTCAGCTCTGCACCTGGATTGCCAGCTTCCTACACAAGCGTAGCCTTCGCGTTTTAGTCGATGGTTGCGCTTCACAGTTCCATGTAGTGAATGCTGGGGTCCCCCAGGGGTCTGTGCTATCTCCCACACTCTTTCTTTTGCATATCAATGATATGCTCTCTCTCGGGAACATACATTGCTATGCAGATGACAGTACAGTGCACGGGGGATACCACGGACGCGCAGTAGCTGGGCGGGCGGAAACTGAGGAGAGACGGAGGGATCTTGTTGTTGAACTCGATAGGACGTTAGGACTCATTGCCAAATGGGGCTCTGATAATCTTGTCGAGTTTAACGCCAAGAAAACACAGGTATGCGCTCTCACAGCGAAAAAGTCGCCATTTTCCCCTCCTCCTTCTCTCTGTGGCACTACGCTGGAGATACAAAGCAAAGTCGCCATGTTGGGAATTGACATTCGGTGCGACCTCAATCCAAGGGATCACATCGAGGCTGTTATAAAAACAGCCTCAAGAAAACTCGGTGTCCTGAACAAGGTGCGGCGTTTTTTCACGCCACAACAACTGCTCCTGTTGTATAAAACACAGGTGCGGTCCTGCGTCGAATATTGCTCGCACCTCTGGGATGGCTCCGCTAAGTACTTACTGGAGGCCTTGGATCGGTTGCAGCGGCGTGCGGTTCGCATTATTGGCGACGTAAAGGTCACCAACACCCTCGAGCCTTTACAATTGCGTCGAGAGATAGCGGCACTCAGCGCTTTCTATCGAATGTATCACGGCGAGTGCTCAGAGGAACTATTCTCCCTCATTCCTGCTTCCCCTTTCCTTCACAAATCTACGCGTGCTGGCTCTCGATGTCACCGCCTAACTGTGACATCAATTCCATCGCGAACGAAGAAATTTGGCAACTCTTTTCTTTGTCGCACCTCCAAAACATGGAATTCTTTACCAGCACACGTGTTCCCCTCCTCTTATGACCTGGGTTCCTTCAAACGAGGCGTGAAGAGGCATCTTGCGGGCCGGCAAGGCGGGGGCGGCTAGTGCAGATCATTCTTCCCGTCTGCACTAGCCGTCGTCGCGTTTGGACTCTACTACCACTTACCATCAGGTGGAGTGGAGTCATTTGCCCTCCCGGGCTATAAAAAAAAAAAAAAAGTACTCTCATACATATATCGATAAAAAATAATTTCATAAAAATAAACCCTTCAAAAACATTTCAAAATTCCTCATATAGTTTAGTTAAAGGAAATATAAATAAATAATAACATTTTGTTTATTTCTAAACTTCAATTTATATGTTAAACAAATTATATCCAATCTTTATTCCAAAAATATTTAACATCGATATTGACTTTGTTATATAAAAGACCGAACAATATGTAAATTTAATTATATAATATATTTAGTTTTAAAATATCAAATTAATAATACGAGGTGATAAGTTAACAAGAGCTATTAATTTTCGTTGATGATTTTTGGGCATCCCGACACGGTTGATTGATTGACCTGGGTGTATAGCGATTGCGTTGTTCTGGTGTTTAAAACACAATCAATAACGGTGCAGCGGCAGCGCGATATGACGCAACGCATTAATAGGAGGGCTTATAATAGCATCAGTTCATACGAATTTATTATAAAGTTAATACCTTTCGAAAATATAACGAATTTTTGATTCAATTTATTAAAACTAATTCATTTGGTGGCAGGGCTTTGTGTTTCGGTTTGAAAGGTTAGTGAGCCATTGTATAAGCACTAGGGACATAACGTCTTAGTTCCCAGGATTGGTGGCGTATTGACGTGTAAGATTAGTTGATATTTCTTACTGTCAATGTCTAATACAGATCACTTACCATTATGTGGCATATTAGCTAATCTACCTACCTATTAGAAAAAACAAAGTTTACGTGTTACTTTTATTTCTGCTCCAAGTTGCATGGTTTACTCCGAATAATATTGGGAGTCATATAAAACTTCCTATATGAGTATAAATTCTAATTTACTAGAAAACTGGACCGTTTTTAACTTTGGACATAAATCCGAAATGAGTTTGTGAACTCGGACTGCGCAAGTCAGGTTTTGACCCAATACATAAAATCGTAGTCCACTTATGCGTTCTGGTAAAATTCTAGAATAGTTGGGAATTATTTTATGAATTTATGGCGCTTGAATTATTTTGATTTTAAAAATAAGTATATCGTACTCGTACATCCTATGGGTATACATATAGGCTTGTAGTGTTAGTAATACTACTTTTGGTTATTATTACATGAACAAATACTAATGTATAAAAAAAAGAACTAAACTTTGGACTAATTAGTTTAATCAGTCACATACAAACAAAGAAACGCTACATATATTTTTTATCTAATATAAAACAAATTAATATTCATAATTACAACTAATTTTAAAACCGAAAAGGGATGAATAAACGGTTAAAAACAAAATATTTTTTTTCAAGTTAAGAGTAGCTTGAATATTTCCATCGGCTGAGCTTCTTTTAATTAAGACGAGCTGCTACTTTTTTTTCAACTATTACCTAGGTTTTCGTAGTCTAGCACCCTTTTGGTCTGAATTATAATTACCAGTATAATTATCCAGTTTCTGTGAGTATTCAGACGCCTTTGTTTGTTTATTGTGTTAAATATTAATAATGTATGTTTTACTCGGTAGTAGAGCTTTGTGCAAGCTCGTCAAGGTACCACCCACTCATCAGATATTCTACCGCAAAACAGCAGTACTTTGTATTGCTGTGTTCCGGTTTGAAGGGTGAGTGAGCCAGTGTAATTACAGGCACAAGGGACATAACATCTTAGTTTCCAAGGTTGGTGGCGCATTGGCGATGTGAGCGATGGTTAACATTTCTTGCCTGTCTGTGGGCGTTGGTGACCACTTACTGTACATTTGTAATTTTTACACACGGTCACAAAAGATCGCGAAATATCAGTAAGTAAGCGATATTGACTGTCCTAATTATAACTTTTTTTGATTGTATAGGTTAATATATATGAGACGAGCATATGGGCCAATGGTAAGCAAGGCTATTTATACGATTATATAACTAATTTAATACACAAAATTTAAACTATATTATTTTCTATTACGGTGTCTTTCCACGTTTTATGATATTACAGACGGACGCGGACCACCTCGCACCGCTACACCATGTCGTCGACCGTGCGTGACCTTAAGTTGCCGAAAAAAATAATTATTTTAAACTTTATTTATATACTGAAAAAACTAAAGATGAAATTTTAAAATGTATTCTTTAATATGATAGGGAGATGAATTATGCGCATAATTTAGTTTCTAGTGCATTAAATTTCTTGTAGGATGTTTTTATAAGCAAAGTTATTTCCGAGGTAAGTTGATTGATTAACGCGGCAGATGAGATGTCTGGCGGGATATCGTTTGAAATACAATCAATATCCTGATGATGGGAAGCGGGATACGATCTTGACAATATTTTAGTAATTCTAATATTGATGGATATTTAATACTTTTAAATTTAATAAGTAATTCTGTAATATTTATTAATGTTGTTACTAGTGACCTAGCGGCTAGAACACGGGAAGCTTAATCGAAGATTAGGGGTTACGATCCGTGGATACGCAAAATTTTCAATAGATTAATTTGTTTATAATTAGTGTCGTGCTCGGTAGCGAAGGAATTGAAGATACCATCGATTACCCGATGAAATTTTGTATCTAGTAATCCGCATTGAACCAGTGAGGAATGCGAATAGGTTCCAAACCTTCCGCGAAGCGCAATTTAGATTAAGACGTATTTTATCCACTGGGGCATTGAAGCACTTATTATTTTTTAATTAATATAATTATTCAATTTTCGGAAAATTATTTTGAGACCGAAGCGTAAGCCGGCGTAATTAGAGTTAAGATTACAAAATTTAACAGCCCTTTTCCAGGACTAAAGTCTGTCTTATAAGCTGAGTTGACTACTGAGCAAGAAGAATATCATCAATTTACATTGGCCATACTCAACCAGTTAAATGATACCAATTTATCTACTAATACAATTTGCCTACGGAATACAGTACAGCATACTCACATCAACTACATCTACAAACATTGACTAATTGAAAGGACTTATTAGTGCCCATGGTCCTATAATGGTAACAGTAAATTAGCATATAAATTAAATGCTCAGCGATTTTCCTTTTTACGATATTAAGATTCTGATAACGATCAGATTTCGGTACGTAATAGCCAG
Organism: Nymphalis c-album; assembly: GCA_963151315.1. NCBI lineage: Eukaryota > Metazoa > Arthropoda > Insecta > Lepidoptera > Nymphalidae > Nymphalis > Nymphalis c-album. The sequence goes on from OY720592.1 coordinate 12,770,825, forward strand.
ACTTGAATCGAAATATCAAACGAAATTGGACCCTATCCCCTTGTAATAACATGCAAGGTACGTACCAATTAGGAACGGAAAAAAGTATTGGAATCTAAGTGGTTGTTGACATGCAACACTGTTGTTTAGTATTTCAATATTTTGATGGAGGACTGAGACTTAGTTATTAAGTAAATAATCTTATATAGTAAATTATGATGTTGTTATCTAAATTCCAGATATTTAAGGAATAAATATATTAAAATATACAAAACGTTGTTTTAAATGAAGTCTTAAGAAGCGGCTTAGGAATTTTGCGTTACCTACATGGTAGTGAGAAACCAATTCATCACACTAAAGAGTACTGCGACATTCCTAAATAAAGAAAATAACGACTAGCACGTGATCATGATGATGATGTTGATGATAAGGATGATAATGGCATTGACAAGGCTGTTGTTTTTGTCAAGAATTAAAAAGAAATGGTATTGCTAACAATTATGATAATTTGCAATATTTGTAACATTTGCTAGATATATTCCGCTTTTAAACACGAAGACTCGACGAATATATTTTTCGTCCAAAGAATTAAAAGGTTTAACAAAGGATTATCATAAAAATATATCCATATATCTAAAGCTCATACAGACAAAGTCGTTGCTCGTTATATATGTACAGTTATGCAATGCTTAAGCCAACGTCTTTATTACACATTCAATTTTATGAGCAAGTGAGCTATCTGATCTCTCGGTAACCTATATATTTTATATCGTTAGGAGTGGTCTAGAAATTTTATACTTCGGTTCAATTCTTTGCGTCGTAGCTTTGTTGTTGTTTTAATTTAGTCTATATATCCCTTTCAGTAAAATGCTCTTTAATAATATAATTAGTGGGGACTTTTTTATCAACTTTTAAATTTGAGTTGGATAAATTGTTTCAAAGCAAAATTTTTAAGGTCAACAGTATTTAAAAGTTCGTTCACAGATAAATATGGTATCGTTCAAGCGGCCAATTACTGGTTTTATACGCTATTACACAAATATATAAAAAGCACAGTTTATATATGTTATCTGAGTGAGATAACATTGTGGTTTTAATAGTTTGATCCTAGATCCTTGAGGCAATCTGGTATAATAGTATTGATGGATGAATAACTTCACATTTTTTTCCTTAACAGGAGAGAGTTCTGGTGTGACATGTACGAGGTGTACCGAAGTTTTATAAATTAACAAAGAAAATAAACAAATAAGAAAACTATTCCCACAATCCGCGTCTGTGCGAAACAAACATATTTATCTCGAAAACATCTCCGGCAGCGAACAATAAAGTCTAATTGAATAGTCCAGAATGAAATGAAACAATACGAAGCCAGGTCAAGTCACAATATTTAAATATGACAACTACAATAGATATTTATTTTACTTAATTAACACTAAATAACATTCGATAAGACATCTAAGCTGACGTTTCATTTCGTTATTCGCTTGGGAATGTAGATGGGGGATGATCTTATCTGATTCTTATTGGTTGAAAATTATAGTTTTATTGTTCTCGATGTAATTTCGTCCAATCCTCTAACGTTATAATTGTCTTTCTGTATTGTTGTATTACTGTATGCTGTATTATATATTGTATGTTAAAAACTTATTGGATTTTCTTGCTTAAAATCTATTTAAATTCAAAAACTTAAAAATTATAATTTTAAAAAGTTTGTTTGGGTTTTTTTATGTTTGTATTTAAAGACACTTTTTAAAATGTTCTTTTCACTACCAATCAAGTTATATAATATTCTTTATTGCACTAAAATATGTAACAAAGATGGTACAGTAATATATGTACAGGCAAAGGTGGACTTATCTCTAAAAGAGATTTCTTCCAGTCAACCTATGGAGGTGAGTGACAGGGTGACGTAGCGGGCAAAATAGTGCAGACTGAAGTATAGAAAATATGAAAATATAAATACTTACATAAATAAAAATATAATACATAAACATACATAAAAATACAATACACAAAATACATATACTACGTATATTATTTATATATACTATATAAATACATATACATACATATTTACAAATCGATGTTAATTTAGTATACAAAATAAAATAGAAAAGACATGGGGAGAAGTAAGGTTAAGATGAAGGGTTAGCTTGTGAGAGAAAATAATGTTTCAAGCGGCTTTTAAATAATACAATACTGTCACTGTTTTGGATGGATGTCGGCAGGTTATTCCACAGTATCGGAGCTCGTACTGTAAACGATTGCAGTCGAAATTTTGTATTACTCCTAGGCACATCAAGCATCGAAGTGATGCAAGAGCGCCTGGAGCGTATGGGAGTGGGTAGGAGGATGATCCGGGAGCTAAGGTACGAAGGAGTATGCGGGTTATTGAGTATGTTGAAAAGGACTGAAAGGATGTGCATATCTCGGCGAAATCGGATAGGGAGCCATTTAAGTTGAGCGCGGAAATGAGAAACATGGCCATACTTACGTAGCCCGAAAATAAAACGAATAGCGAGGTTTTGTAGGCGCTCTAACTTATTAAGTTGCTCCTCCGTCACATCTAGAAAGCAGGCATCGGCGTAGTCAATAATTGGGAGAAGAAGTGATTGAGCGAGCATAATTTTGGTATTGAAGGGGAGAAAATATTGGAGACGTTTGAGAGAGTGAAAAGTGTAATGAAAACGCTTACTGATATCGTTGAGGTGAGCAGTCCAAGACATGTTGCAGTCTATGATCAGGCCCAAATTTTTTACTTTGTCATGGTATGCTATTGGAACCCCAGCATACATGACACAGGGTACAGACGACCAGTCTATTTTACTTCTTAATCTACTGCTACCAACAATCATGGCCTGAGATTTGTCGGGGTTAACCAATAAACCAAAGGATTTAGCCCAGGACTGAACAGCCGAAAGATCTTCATTAAGGCAATTAACAGTGTCAGACAGCTCACTCAACTCAAAATGACGATACAATTGCAAATCATCTGCATACAGATGAAAGGGAGAAGAAATAACACGCGATATATTATTAATAAAAATAGAGAAGAGCAGAGGTGAGAGAACGCCACCTTGAGGAACACCGGCAGTAAGGTTTGTCCAATCAGAGGATGAATCCTTTGTTTTTACACATTGCCGGCGCCCGAAGAGATAGGAGTGGAACCAATCAATGGTAGTTGAAGAGATGTTAACTGCTCGGAGGGCACCGAGAAGAATGTCAAAATCAACAGAGTTGAAGGCACTGCTGAAGTCCAACAAGGCAATTACAGTAAGCTTGGTATTATCCATAGCATACCGTATGTCCTCAGTTATATTCAGCAGTGCTCCAACAGTGCTGTGGGAAGGTCGGAAGCCGGATTGGTAAGGACACAAGAGGTTGTTGATGGTGAAATAGGAATAGAGTTGCTTGTGAACCACAGACTCTAGGACTTTAGAAAGGATAGGCAGTATAGATATGGGTCGGAATTGCGAAGGGGAGGAGGGATTGGAGGTTTTTGGTAATGTTAAATAAGAAAAAAAACTAAAATCGTTCAAATAATTTTTTCAACTTTCGTTTGATTTAACAAAAAAAAGGATTGATAAAATTGAAGTATTTTTGTTGTAATAGCATAATCTTGGTCCACCCATACACTTTACACAACTTATTTTAATTTTATTATTATTACTTTATGGTTTATTAATTCGTTTCAAGCTGGTGTTATCGTTAGGTGAGTTAATTACACCTGATGAACTAATTGGTTCATGTTTACATCTAAACTCAACAAGAAGCTTAACTAAAATTAATTTGTAATAAGGAATTAATTACGATATTAATTATCTTTGCTAAATACTAAGTCATGTATGGAATTATCTTAATTGTCAACGAAGTCATTTAAAAAAAAAAAGTTACTACTTAGGATGAATTTTTTTATAAAATCGTTGGTGGAAGCGCATATTGGCCACGTACACACCAATAGACATTGGCGCTGTAATAAAACCGTTCCTTACATCGCCAATACTTTACCAACCTTGGGAATTAAGATGTCCCTTGTGGTTGTAGTTACATTGACTCACTCTCCTTACAATTTAATCCTCAATACTAAGTACATATTACTGTTTAGCGGTAAAATATCTGATAATAATGGACCGTCAGCCGAGAACAACCAATGTGAAGTAGTTGCGACTGTGCGTGTCATATTAGTAAGTTACAACACACACACACATTTATAAATATTTAGAATTGTGTTTTTCCTCGTTCTTGTTTTGTCTACTATTAATTTCTTTAAGAGATAGAATATAATTCTAGAATCTTCTTATAATCATTACAAATGTACTTGAAATTAAATATTTTATGTTGTTGGTTAAAATAAATATTGAAATGTGGTCAACGAGCTTACTATGTATTTCTTAAATTGCCAAGCTTTCAGACCGTAAGTTTTATGAAAGCTATTACAATAAGTGTTGGCCGGGCTTTTGTTGTCGTGTGCTGAATTATTAATTAGCCGCCGGCGTAGCTAAATGGGGAAACGGCTTTAAATATGAGCTTGCAAACTGACCCAAATGTATCTGAATTGTAAATATAACGACTGTATTAATTAACTAACTTCTTAGATACCTTAATGCTTAGTTACGATACGGAAATAATGAACCAAATTAATCTATTATTAACTATCTTAATCAAGTGTTCATAATTGTAGTGTTTGTATTTAATAATAACTATAGTAATAGTTATTTACACTGTCTCATGATCACCTTATGGTGGGTGAGAACGTCATTCAAGTGAGAGCCATTGGCGAGAGCGGACGTGTCGCTTGCGCATACGGTGTGTTGTCGAGCCAGTGAACCGTTAGTGTAGTGTACAGTATATAGTGAACACTACAAATGGCGACGTGGATAAATAAATTGAAAGGTTTTTGGAAAGAAGTTCTTTTACGCGGCTTACAATAGAGTGAAATGGCGGTGACCCAAGGTATTAAGATATAACGAAATTGCGTTCATACCGTGCCTACCAAATGCGATGCGTTACGCGTTCGAATTATTGAGCGCCAAACCACACCAACAATAAAGCGTGAACTGTATAATGCGCCTATCATTTAATTATGAATTATGTTATATAGTTAAATATAAGCAAACTAAATCAAGATAATAAGTGTTATTAAAATACATGTCTGGCTTGCTTAAAAAACAAAATATAAACGTAATACAAGAGCATATAAGTACCAAAAGCGGTACGTACGTAAGTTTCAGTTTCGAGCTTTGGACTATTCTCACAATTGCCATCATAAACTTTGTTTGGTTAGAGGGGTAAATTATAAAAATAATATTGAACTATTAATAGGTGCGTTAGACTGGGGATTGCTATAATAAAAATAATAATAATAATAGCTAGATCATGTATCTATTTGTATGTTCGCCTGTGTGTATACGCTTATCTTAAAAATGGCGTAACAGTGGCGTAGTAACGTAAGTACTAATGGAAAAAAAGATTTGTTAAAAAGAATAAGGTGAGATGCGGTTAAAAATTTATTATAATATTTCACAATGCAAGCAAGATTTCTTATCACACCTGTCGACCAGCCGCGCTAAGTCTTGTTGTTTACCACATTTTATTGTATATTCCTAATGAGTTTAACTAATAATAAGTGAATGTAAGATTAATGTATATATTGACGAGCGTATTCGATAGAATAACTTAATTAAGCTATCTTGAGCTTATCTATGTTATCGGTACAAATTAATTGTTAAGATTTGTTAAGAATATAATTTTTTTTAACGAAAGGTTTGATATGTCACGCCTTATGTATTATATACTTATGTTAGTGTGTATTTAAGATGTTTGTTTATATAATGGGTATATTTGTGTTTATTCGTAGGGAATAAATACCTAATCACATTTATGTATTGTGAATTTATATAATAAAAGACATATAAGTACAAAATGAGAAAGTGATAAAATAAAAGGTTTGGTCATCGCCAAACCTTTTATTCAGTCACCATTGAAAAGGGAGGATCCTCCGACCAGACGGGTGTTGTGTCTGGTGGGCTACTGCCCCGACGATTGTTGTCGGGTTCTTGTATTTATGTTCAATCGCTCTGATAACTTTAATATCGCGATGTAGGATACATTTGTTCATAGTTCGTATGTGGCGAGATAGATGTCGCTACAAAGGAAATATAAGTTTATTTTCTTAGAAGACCAATATGACAGGTCACAAATGGTGTGAAAGTTGACAGAGGGCACCATGTTTATTGTGAGGTCAATATGAGAGGCCCTGTGTAAATAAGAGGTCAATAAGATAGACTTATAATGAAGTGTTGTGACTTTGTAAAAGGAATGTTGTTGAAAGGTCAATAGGATAGACTGTTATAATGAAGTGTTAAAATATGTCATTGCTGAAAGACTTTTGTTGGAAGGTCAATATGAGAGACCGCGTAGTTAACGAATGGTCAATAAGAAAGGCTAATCTTGCATTATTAGATCTTGTAAAATATCGCTGTGGCTTATATAGTCAATATGAAAGACTAAACAGGTCAATAAGATAGACCGTATTGTTTAAGTGAAAGGGTTGTTTTGTCAATATGAAAGACTAAACAGGTCAATAAGATAGACCGTATTGTTTAAGTGAAAGGGTTGTTTTGTCAATATGAAAGACTAAACAGGTCAATAAGATAGACCGTATTGTTTAAGTGAAAGGGTTGTTTTGTCAATATGAAAGACTAAGGAGGTCAATAAGATAGACCGTATTGTTTAAGTGAAAGGGTTGTTTTGACTGATTAGGTGTTCAACCGGCGTAGCGTGCGGGTGTGCGTCATCGCTCTGTAGATATAGCGGTGTGCCTTAACGTGCATTTTACAAGTGGTTTTGTGGTCACATGATACCTCCATTAAATTGGAAAATCATGGTACTAAGATGCTTTCCATTAAATTGGAAAATTGGTACAAATGTATTCCATTAAATTGGGATTTTGTGGTAATATGATACCTCCATCTAATTAGTAAATCATGATACTAAGATGGCTCCATTAAATTGGAAATTGGTTTAAAGGTACCTCCATCAGATTGTTAAATCATGATACTAAGATGGCTCCATTAAATTGGAAATTGGTTTAAAGGTACCTCCATCAAATTGGTAAATCATGGTACTAAGATGGCTCCATTAAATTGGAAATTGGTTTAAAGGTACCTCCATCAAATTGGAAAATCATGAAACTAAGATGGCTCCATTGAATTGGAAATTGGTTTAAAGGTACCTCCATCAAATTGGTAAATCATGGTACTAAGATGGCTCCATTAAATTGGAAATTGGTTTAAAGGTACCTCCATCAAATTGGAAAATCATGAAACTAAGATGGCTCCATTGAATTGGAAATTGGTTTAAAGGTACCTCCATCAAACTGGGAAATTGGTACAAATGCACCTCCATTAAATTGGAAATATCCGGCATAATATGCCAACACTTGACGACCCGGTGGGCGTGATTGGTGAATACCTGTCTTGAGATTATGTCAGAAGCAAACTGGGATATTGTTGTCAAATATGGTCACCCTCATATCAAGGTTATGTCGGTCGTGGGGTCGATTCCCAACCAGGACAGTGTAAAGGCCTTGTGTAAATGGTGTCCAGGTTTATTACATTATTATTGAATTATATTAACTGCCTCGTTGGTCTAGTGGCTTGGTATGGGGCCGCGGACTCTGTGGTCCTGGGATCGATTCCCGGGTCGGTCCAGTGAATGCTTGTTGGGGTTTTCTGTCAGAGAATTCTCATCATCATTCTTTATGTGTGCACTCCCGTGCCTCGGAGGGCACGTTGAGCCGTTGGTCCTGCGCCTCCTGAGCTCCTTCCGGTCGTGTCGGATTGCCGTCCCATCGGATTGTGAGAGCTGGGGAAAAGAGAGTGCACTTGCGTTTGCGCGAACACTTGTGTACTGGAATATCTCCTGCGCAGTTGCCTAGTCTCTCGGGATTGGCCGTCGTGGCCGGGGTCGGTCTGGAGGACTTTATTAGTTATATCAACAATATACATTTTTAGTCGATTAGGTTTCCCTTAATATATAACAGCAGCTAATAGTCGACAATGTAACCGCGAAGTTGAGAGGACAAATCGCGACATATTAAAAGTTACAAGGAAATCACCAACCAAACTATTATTTAAAAGACAAAATTTCAACTCTACAAGACTTAAATAATAATGAACATGACACTGAGGTCAGGGACCGGGATCAAGAACAAAAGTAAAAAGAGAAGGGGTATGGAGATAAGAGAAGGAATGCACGGGATGCAGATTTGAATGAAGGGCAAAGTATAAGTAAAAGAAATTAATAAAACAAATAAATAAATAAGTTATACCAAATTAAAACGCCTCATACCGTGGAGAAAGCAAAAGATGGAGATATAGCCCTCAGAAGCGAAGAAACTGGACTATATTGCATTTGGAAAGAATTGAAGGCGAATGGATATTTATTCAAGGAAAGAAAGCTTGGAATTATGATATGGAGTAAGAGTATTCGTAATCAAGAGAATGGTAAAATATGACAAAGTAAATAAGTATGAATTATTGAATTCTAATGATTATTCAATTTTCAATAAGGAAGGGATGTAGTGTTTGTATTTAATAATAACTATAGTAATAGTTATTTACACTGTCTCATGATCACCTTATGGTGGGTGAGAACGTCATTCAAGTGAGAGCCATTGGCGAGAGCGGACGTGTCGCTTGCGCATACGGTGTGTTGTCGAGCCAGTGAACCGTTAGTGTAGTGTACAGTATATAGTGAACACTACAATAATGATTCCACGCTTCTCAATTAATGTAAAAATACAAGTAGTTATCAACTATAAACAAATAATTGTTTTATAACAGGTTCAGACTTTGATTACCTCAAAAAGTTTCAATATATGTTTAAAATGCTGGTGACTAACTGAAAATTTCGAGGTCTAGAAGAAAGAAGGCAACGCTGCGTTTTAATTACTTTGTGTTCGTAAGTCGTCTTGTGCGGTGTGTTGAGTGAAGCTGCTTCTTAAGGCCTCTGTCCATCAGTTACTGGTTGCTACTTATTTTAAACTTGTAGTAATATTTCTTGTATATCATCACGTTATATAATAATATAAATATAATTGTGTTTCTTCCAGCGCTTTTACCATTGGAACTATTTTTAAACTAATTTACATATTTCGTATTTCATCAGCCAAACCCGTCCCTCGACACATTAAAAGTTTCTGTCAAGTGCTTTGATATTTATTTGTTTCATTCGAAATAGTCGAGGAGACAAAATATGAATATGGTGTGCTTCTTAATTAAAAGTTTTGCAAGAGTAAGCCAGTACGTGAATGAGCTCTTCAAAATTTTTAATTTTATTCACTATAATCTCGCGCTTTCGGAAAATTCGTGTTTGTTTCAAGAGAAAATCTAAAACATTATTGTAAGACAATACTGTGAAGAAACGTTGTAAGTTTGCAGTCGAATATATCCTTGTGGGGCGAGATCTCAGCAATAGGTAGAAAAACAATACAATTATTACTGAACGCATAAAAAAATATCTTTCTATTTTTTGTTTATTAACCGAAGTATAAGCGATGCTTTTGTAATTTTATCAAGAACAAAATTCGAGTTACTTTTATTTCTTTTTTAATTTCGTTCGGTCTATAAGTTATCTATATGAATATAAAATGAAAGTCGACTATAAACACAATACCGTATCGACTCGGTTACATTCATATTATATATATCTACATATGTATAAGTTAATTAAGCATCTTCAATGGAGTTCTCTATTAATTCTGAGCATAATTTAGTAAATTTCTCCTAAATGTTGAGTTAAACTAGTTTGCCTAGCGTTCAAGTATATAGTACATCTAGATGTCGGTGCTAATAAGCGTCTTAACAGCTCAAAGGATCACACTTAAAGGTGATGCCGGCGGAATGAGATGAGGAACGGTCGGCGCCGTTTACGACGGATTTTGCTCGAGGTAATGAGGCGAACGCTTCCAATTATGAAGGATATCCCTCATTATACATACGCTCTGCTGAAATTGTATCAATACGTTCCAAGGTAAAAGTGCTTTCCACTAATAATGGGACGTGAAATGAATTGACATTGTTACCATATGTGTATTACATATTATATGTATGGTGCATAAATTTAGAATGTAAATGACGCCTACTAATATAAACATTATTGAGTAATATGAATATCTTTTTGCGAATTTTGGGTGAATTAATCTTCTGTTTCATGAAATTCGTGACGTTTAACAAGTCAATAGTCTTAGTTAATCCTAAGATATTATTCACACATGACCATCTGATCCCAAACTAACCAGAGCTTGTTATATGGAAACCAGACAACTGATATACTACATATACTAATTTTATTTTGTAAATACATAATTACACCCAGACTCAGGACAACATGTTCATGTACACAAATGTCTGTCTTGGGCGGGAATCGAACCCTCGACCTGCGGCGCGAAAGCCCAAACACTACCAAACACGCCAACCGACTCATACATAATACTTCAGTATATTATATTGGTATATAAGTACGAGTAGCATTCTCCAAAACGCGCTGCGTCTTCTGATATAAGTTTTATGTATATGTTTAGAATTCGTTATACAAAAAAAAACTCATTTATTAAATTAGATTTAGTTCATCAAAATCAGCTTCAGTTATCATCTGAATAAAATCTTATCATTTAATTTAAATATGTCTGAAAATTACCGTTACAAATTTAACGGAAAATTCTAAGCCTATAATATGATTTATTACATCACATAATAATTTCCATTATGGGAGAAATTCGCTGACATTTTGATCGCAAGCTGAGGCCGAATGACGGCTAAATATTCTCTGTGATGGTAAATCAATACATCCCATTCAATACGAAATCAGGTCACATTGCACAGAATAATACTGAAATGGTTTAATGTGTTAAGTCAAATAGATCTTAGTTTGAATGTGATCCTATAAGAATTTGTATGTAATATAATTTGCACGTATGTTATAAAAACGAAAATGAAAAAAAATATTGTTCGAATAATATAATATTAAAAAGAAATAAACTCATTAGAGTTGAGTGAACAAAAGCGGCCTTATTGCTTTAGGCAATTTGTTACAGACAGCCTTTATCATGAGATAAATATGAGAAACGGATTGAAATAATGCTAAGTCTATATGCATGGTATAATGATAAGAGTATACATATATATAGTCTAAAATAAAAAAAACCCATAAATATTTACTATACTATGACAGCGCTTTTATTAATGTAGGGTACAGGATTTGATCAAACATACTAAGTATACTTGAATGCACTAAAATTATATACAAAAAGTCGAGATGCCCAAGTGGTTAGAACGCGGGAATCTTAAGCGATGATCGTGGGATTAAGCCCGGGCAAGCATCACTTGCCCGGTAATTTTCATGTGGTTAATTTGTTTTTTATAATTTACCTTGTGCTTGACGGTGTAGGAAAACATCGTGAGGAAACTTACATGTGTCTAATTTCACTGAAATTCTGCGTGTATGTGCGTGCTGTGTATTCTTCTAACCCGCATTGGAGCAGCGTGGCGTGTGAATTCGCTCCAATAGTTCTATCCTCAAAAAGGAGAAGAGACCTTAGCCGAGCCTCCATTATGATTAAGTATTAACATGTAATTACTTTACAGCGGCGCGCAAAACCAGCGACATAGAAATAAACTTATTCGTGTCGAAGTCTCAGTTTCCAATTAAAACAAGGTAAGGAGGCTTTAGTTATGAACTTGTAAACTTGAATACATTTCAATTGCTAATCTAAATGGGTCTCGCCGCCTGCGGGAAAGAAGTCTCGTGGAGAAACGTCCTGAGTTTCAGAGCGCCCTACGGCTCGCGAACTTCTGGTTACAATTTCTTATAATCTCCGTTGTTATTCATATTAAGATAGTATTTATGACGTCGTCTACCACCCTTAATGTCTCTAAAGACATTGGTGTTTGAGGAGCTGACTCAAGCTAAGGGCTATAATTTCTAATTCGATCTTACTTCGCTGCTTCTACAGCTGTATTATACGCAAATGAAAAAGGAAAAACATGTGTGCAATTCACACGTGGTAGAAGTGAAGCCTTCAAAAAATTTTGACTTCAACTGTGTAATGCGTCCTATCTCATTTTCTCCCACGTTAAATCTTATGAATTTATGTGTCTGTCTCTTTTTATTGTCGCTCTTACGTTTCATCGACTTTCAAATCACAACGATGCTAAAGACTTCAAAAACTATTTAAAAATAGTATGTTGTAAAGTAATTAATAAATAACTGGAACTTGGAATTGGAATTTGTAAGTCCAGCATAGATATATCTTAACTTAGGTGGTATTTTTTTATATAATTCTAGTGCAGCGCGATGAATTTATACATCGCAGGGAAGTGTGCGTGCGTTTGATAAAATTTTGTAACCTACATGAATAAAATGAATAAAATATTCCGGAATAAAATGAACGATATTGTCACGGTTTAAAAAAGGATGTGGCTATTGAGATTAATTTAATTAGGAAAAAATCGGTACTAAATAAAATCTGTAAATATCCCACTACTGGGCATAGGCTTCTAAGGGACCGGCTTGGAGTTTAGTCCACCGTGTCGGTCTAACGCGTAATGGTTTCCTCTCGAACTTTGCTTCACCTCTGATCACGAGATTAATTATAAACACAAATTAATCAGATTAAAATACAGTTGCGCTTGCATGGAATTGAAGCTGCAATCTTCGATAAAGCTTCACTTGTTTAAACCACTGAGATACCTCAGATTTAAACCTAAATAAATATATAATTATTTAATTACAAATATATCACAGTTTAAAAGCATCACTGTTATGTGATTCCAGCATAACAGAACGTGTTGATTCTGCGAATGTTGTTTTTAAATAATTAAGTATATTTTAAAACAATACGGGTTGTTTTCGAAGCATTCATTGTGTGATGTTTAAATCTACATACATATATGTTTAATACGATTTTTTTTTATGAAAAATGTTGGCTGACGAGTAAACCATCGCCCATAGACGTTAGTTATTAGGTCGTGGCGTAGTTCTTAAATATAATATGATAATTCAATTACATTACAAAGCTGACTATTTTCCTTATTGCTCTCGTATAAATAGTGTCGTAGTTCCTGATTTAAGAAACAAATATGTTTGAAGTATGGGTGACATGCGAAAGAATGTAGTTTTTCGTGAAAAGAAAATGTAGTAGGCGCCAAAAGATGTTTATCGTCACACAAACAAAACTAAAGGGTTTTAAGATTAGAAGACATTTCGTGATTTTTCATCATTGAAAAAATTTAATTATCTTATGTTTTTGATCAAACATAAACCTCGAAAATATGATGTTTATATAAAATATAATATTTAACTTGAAACAACACAAAATAAAATTTGATTTGATATCAAATAATTGAATTTTTTCTCAATGATTCTTTATGCTCCTATGTTATTGATTACAACTAATTATAATATCAACAATATATAAAAATAAATGTTTCTCTGGCTGTATTTCTGAATTAAGTGTTACATGGCTTCAGACTAAGAGCAGCGAATTAGGTTAGGGTTGACAGTGAAAAGCGTTCTTTTTAATTACGTAGAGGTGGCTTTATTTTCAGAAAACACTGCTTTTTTTAATTAAAAGGCTGACAAGTAAAAAGTTCCTTTATGCCGTTGTACGTAAAGGACATTTTTATTTGTCAAGTGCAATGTTTTACGTTATAAATACTTTTGTATATTTAAACAATAGTATAATAGTGATTCACGGACTAATAAATATTTTTTAGGTGTTGGTTAAAATTATTTCTCAACAAAGGATTTTTGGGTTGTCGTAATATTAAACAAGTTTTATATGAAATTGCTATTTGAGCTAACCTAACCATGTATGGTTTGAGACATTTCTTTAATTTAATGATATAACAGAACTGGCTTTGGTCTTCGATCTAAACTTTGGGCTTATTCATGGAAATGATTTGGTGCATTTTATAAAATTTGGTAAATAAATGAATTGAACGAATATATACTGTGTATATATGTATGTATGTTGTTTGTATATACATATTAAAATTATGTATTTAAATGCAAATGTTATTTCAGAACATTCTTAAGTTTAACGGAATCAATAAGAATAAAATTATCCCAATCCGATAATAATTTATCCTCATGCATATTTTAATAGATTAATATTTATTGTATCCATGTAAAATGCATAATTAATTCTAGGTCGCGCTAATTTCAATACGGGTCGTTTGGAAGTTCTTTCAACTCGAATCCACAATGGGGTACTTGGACTGCTTCCAGTCGAACTATGCATACTCACTATTCAGACTAACTCAAAACCAGATAATACGCATAATCTTAACAATGACGAGCATTAAGTGAATGTGTTATATTAATACCACTACGCAGCCTCTCTGATCCGTGCTGAGGACGGCCATCGCAGTGGTTTTAGTGGATAAGAGTCCCGCATTTTCAAAATTCCATCCCCATCACTTCGATGTCTGGAAATCCACAACAGTGCTATTCTTAAGGCATTTCCTGCCTCGTACAATCACTCTGTGGAACCAGCTTTCGCCGGCGAATCTTTTCCGAACTGATATGACATAAAAACCTTCAAGAAGAGAGCGTACTCTTTCCTCCAAGGCCGGCAAAGCACCTGCAAGTCCTCGAATGCTGCAGGTGTCCGTAGGCGGTGGTAGTCACTTTTCATCAGGTGAGCCTAATGCTCGTTTGCCCCCTCTTACATACAAAAAGACATAACCCGGTTCTATGGGAGTCGGGGAACATTCTGAAGGATTTCACTACGTGAAAAAAAGCTAGCAATACAAACTCCGGACTGTGAAATTAATTCTAATAAATTTACGACGGAGATACGGAGATTTCTTAAGTAATTTCGAACCTTTCGGTTTTGTTTCAGTGAAATCACTTAATAATGCGGGCGGGTTACGCGGCCCGTCGGCCTTCTACGCAAATTCGCAAGGGTACGGTCTGGATGTCCCTTCACGGCTTAATTCAGAAAAAAGAAACCGTGAGATTGCCGGATCTTTACGTACTGTTTGCGATTCCAACCGTCGATGTTTCAACCCTTCAAGCGTTTCTAGTGCCTATAATATAAAATGTTATTCGGGGTCCGTCCCGGCTCTTAGCTCACGACTGCCGGAAGAGACGTATTACCGACGACGTTTCGTTTGATGTTCTACCCATCTTTCTAGCTCACCGCTCCGTTGCCGACACGAAGTTATCTTGTGTGTTTATCATAAACAACAAAGTAAGACTTGTAAAAATTCCGTTTCAACGATACGTGATTTGTTGAAATTTTGTCTGTAATATTTGACATCATATAACAAACCACTAAATATTATGAAACAAGATTATCTCGCTGATTGATTCTGACTGTCTGTCTGTACGCGTTAAACACTAAAACTACCTCACCTCCATTGATGAAAACCGTTCGAAATAATTATTAATGAGGAATGTTTATGTGCATAATTTTATTAATGCATTCTGTGAATTATTTAAAGTATGACGATATTGTTAAAAACATTGGAAAAAATCATTACAAATTTCCATTCGACATTTATGTATATATATATATATATATATATATATATATATATATATATATATACATTAATGTTTAATCAGTTACAATATAATATTGTTTTGTATAATATATATATATATCAAAATTATCACTGCGTAGAGGTAGAATATCTAACGAGCGTGTAACCTTCACAAACAAACTTGCAAGTAAATATATAATTATATAAATTAGTAAGCTTATATATGTAATTATATATAAAGGGTATATTTTTTATTATTATTTCGTTCCCCTTAACGAGGGTCACTTCAACAAATATGTAGTGTAGCGGGACATGACAGTGAGAAATAATTCTACCCGAGGGTTGGGTCAAGAGACCGAACTAAACTCTTCTAACAAATCATCGGTTTGTGACTCATTGCAAATTAAACCTTATTATTTAAAAAAAATACTCGAAATGAAAAAATATATCAAAGTACTTGCAATACACTTGAGACCTTTTTGTATTAAAAATGTTGTATACGAACGTTACAATCGTTGTTCACAAATGCTATAAAAAATGTTTCTTAGTGTCGCTTCTTACTCTCACTTCAAAACAATTAAAAATGAATATTAAAAGAATAATATAAAAATGCTTCATCGTCCTGGTGTTATTTATTAAAAAGACAATCACTAAATATTAAGACTAATGAAGTTTTATATCGCCGATTAAAATCATATAAATTAGTGTGTTCTATTTTTAAATTATTTTATTTAAACTCTACCACCAAGTTGTTACCTGGAGTTTTAATTGTCTTTGAAAAACATAGATTTTCTATTGGTATTGATCAAATTGATAATTTATTTCAATTTTATCAATACAAATAGATAATGATATAAATAAACAAAATGTATTTATCGCATTAAATTGAACATGAAACATTATTTACGAAAAAAGGGACCTTTAAAATTTTCGAATCGTCAACCATCATCTAACTCACTGATCAATAAATATTAAAATCTCATTTGTTTCTAATTATTAACATATCATTTTATAAATGGAAACTATATCAAATATTATTAAATTACATTTAAATAATTGCTTTTATATAACGTTTGATTTAATTATAAGTTAATGTTTTTATTAAATATTTCGATTATATGTAATTATGTATAATTGTGGATATTTATTTCATAAACAAAGCGAAAAAGAAAATCAAAGTGTCGATGAAATTATAAACACCGTTTACGATTTCTTCGATGTCACAAAGGATTGCCCCGCCCATTATAACTATGTGTCTATTAAGTAAATAATGTATTTGTGTTGTTACTCTTTTCAATGTGTGTGTCAGTTTTTTTTTTAAATAAACGAAGCATTCGTTCTTATACAGTTGTAGCCTTCTTGTAGTAGTTATTTTGGCGGGAAATGAGCGATGAAAACTATGCTTTAATTAATACGCCATGAAGGCATATGTCTTAAGTATCCGATACGACATGGATACGATGTATTCTTAGGACTTTCGATTATCACGTGAAGCCGTTTTGGCTTTATTGATTAATTATTCACAGCAGAAATTCGCTTTTAAATGTTATCTAAAACACGTTCCAGTTAAAATCAATTACAAGTTATTACTACAACGAGGAAACATCCCTTCGGTAATCTCTGGAAACTCGCTGACGATAGCGACCCACCCTTAACGCCTTTTCCGACACGGCCTGATTACAAAGTTTCGAGAGAATAATGCTGGGAAAAGATTTTTTTAATGAATATTAATTCGTTGCCAGTAAAACAAACTTTACTTTCAAAGATCGGTAATTGCTTCGTTTTTCGTTTAAGCTGAATTTTGAAACCTCCCCGAGGTTGAGAAGTTTTTTGCGATTGTAGCAGTTAGACTCAATGTCCTTATATAACCGACTCTATGCCTACAATTTAATTAGTTATGTTCCACATTTAAATTTTTAAATATAAAAATTGTATTATTAATAAAATAATCGTTAATTGGAAAATGCTTTGTATTCTAAATTTATAATTGCTTTTCGGACATATCAAATTTGATTAAACTGTAGCGCGTTTAATTAAAATGTTCTCTATCATATTAAGATATTAAATTAACTAACGATATATTTTGTTTAAATACATGAATTTCTAGGTATTCTATTTAGTTTAGAACGTTGGTGAGACCGATGTTTACGTAGTACAAGTAACCGCGATTTGTTTTAGAGTTCACATAGTGGAATGACACACATACTCATAAACACGCACACATACGAAGAAATGTAACAATAAAATCCTTTTGATGTACTTATAGGTAATGATAGACAATTTTACAGAATAACAAGCGTAGAAAGATTAGTAAATATATCTATTCTTAACTCTTATTAGGTACTTATATTCCGATTGGACTTTAGACAACACCAAGTTTTGTCGCTCTCAGCACAAGTAACGAGTTCTAACTCTGGACTTGGTACGGATAATGTTTTGAAAGAATTTATCATGTTCATTATCCTGACAACTTCTATGGTTCATAAGCGAGACATTAGATAAACGAAACAGAAACATAATACCTGTCTCAAAATTATAACCTAACTAGTGGTCGCGCGTGTCTGCGAGGGGACAGGTTTAAGGTCAGCAAAGGTATTCTTCCTTGGGATTCGTAAGATTTTTTATCAGAATTGCTTCAGTAGTTTAGTCGTGCAAGCGTAACAGACATACATAGTTAGTATCACATTTATAATAACAATAATTATATAGCATAATATACACATAAATCACTTAACGATGTAGAGCTAGCATATATTCATATTCAATAATTGGATATATCTTAATGATACTGTATTGTAGTGAGAATTATGTAGGGTCACGTACGTGTTGCGTTGGTTAGCGCTTGAGAAGATTTATGAGCGCAAAGGAAAGCGAGCGACGACCTCTACGGTTTGTGTTACTGTTGTAATTACAACCTGTCCAAATAAAAACTCCGTTTAAAATAATATTGAGATTATATGCAATTTATGTTTTATTACATTTGCACACACTTTCCAAAAATATAAAAGGCAAACAGGTAAATAATAAATGCAATATCACTTACAGTGATCTCTTACAGGTAACCTCCATTAATTATTAGGCAGGTCAAAAAAATCATACAATTGAATTAAGAAAAAATAAATAATAAATAGAAACTTTAGAAAACATGTTATCAGTTTTACATTTTTAAAATCTAACATGTTTGAGGATATATTTTACAGTAAATGTTTAATGTTGGAGAATGAATATGTATAATAATGAATACCATTGGACAACAGGAATTTAGCCACACATGCAGTTTTCATAAAGATATTTTCATATACCGCCCCAGACTAAATTAATTAAAATTAATATCACTGACCATTTTTTAATTGTGATTACATTGGATTAAGTGTTATTATAAATAGCCCTAATTAAATTATCAATATTAGCAACACGAAGATGCAAAGGCTTTATATACGTTTTGATTGGTCGACTCAAAAGTAAAACTTTAAAGTAAAACTTGACATTTGCGCAAGATAAATTGTAATGCACAAATGAGTGCAATTTCTATTCACTTATAATCCGGGACGGTAAATCCGACACAATCGGTAAGATTTCAGATGCACGACCAAATCAACACTGTTAAACATTTTTCGAAAGATTTGTTTTTATTATAAAGACTCGTTGTTAGAATTGGCCTTTGTTTATTTACTTTATATATATAACATTTAATAAACCATACAACACATTCCCCAAAAAAAACAAACAATAATAGACTTATCAGCTTATCTGACCCATTTTAATATTTTTTGTTTCCGTAACATTAAGATATAAAACTAACATTGTTGATATCGTACAACCCTTGCTTTGTATTTTAAATAAAAAAAAATAGCTAATTAAAAGAGAACTTCTAAAAACGAAGCCACAGATCCGTAGCTTGATTAAATCAACCAAGCATTACAGTTGGCTCAGATAAGATTTCTATTGTGTTCTAGATAAAAGCGACTCAGTATTCGCAGAGCTTACAATAGACTACGCTTTTCGATGCACAATGCCATTCCACATCTCATCGCTGAAAACAACGGGCTCCAACAGTTTTATTATGGGTTAAATTGGATCAGGTGTGAAAAGTTTTTATCGTTAAATCTGCATATCGAGTAAAATTCTTAATAATATATTTTTCTCGGAATCACGTATCCAAGAATGCTACTCAAATATTCCGTATTTAGTTTTCCTCTTTAATTAGTGCTTTTATAAACGTACCAACTTATTTATTATTAATTAAAACGAAGGATCGAGGCTCAGATGCGTAATATTATTTGTGTAGCTAGTTTATTGACCTTTAAATTAGATAATGATTCCAAAGTTATAATTATATAATTTAATCAAATCAAAAACTAAATATTTTTTATGTAAGAGGGGGCAAACGAGCAGGAGGCTCACCTGATGGAAAGTGACTACCACCGCCCATGGACACCTGCAACATCCGCGGACTTGCAAGTGCGTTGCCGGCCTTATTTGTTATATAAGTAAGATTTTGAGTGCAATGTTTATATGTTACGTTAGTGTAGAACGTTTCTGATTTTAATAATATTCTTTTCCATATATGTACATATAAGTTATTGTGTTATTGTGTTCGTGTGAATTCTACATAAAGACGGGGTTGACTATTCCCGGTGTCAGTATGCTCGGAATTGAATATAGAATGACCAGAATAGAAGTTATATTTAAATCCTTTCCGATATATCAAACGATATGTGCTTATCAGATGCACACCTTGGGAATGAAACGATCGCCTTCAGGCCATTTCAAATAAAAATGTATTATTCTATTATTGTATATTAGGTGTAATTGTTAAGGATGATATATAAAAAACATACCGCTGCGTTTCTTTCGCCGGTTCTTTTCAAGTCTCAGGTGTTGATTAACGAACCGGTGGTAGATTTATGACAATCGTGTATAAGTCTAACGCTGCTTTATATTTAACAAAGATTTTGACTTTTAAGATATACAAAAAAAATCAAATTTAGAGCAATGTAACTTCGGTTGGTCGATTGGAATTGCACATGAATCTTAACCGAAGATCGGGGTTACGGTCACAAAGTTTTGACAAAGGAATAAGTTATGCAAATCGTAAGATGCGCTGAGCGGAATTACTTTTCGAACTAATTGGGAACTATTGCTTTATTTATGTTTGCTTTATGAATTTTTCTTTTTTTTATAGTTATCAAGCTCTTGTGTCTAGGACCAAAGGATAAGAAGAGGCTTACTTCTAGTAGTGGATAGCGCTTGAATGAAGATAGATACACAGAATATTTACATGGATAAATTATTGAAAAATAGCATGAGTCCAGAAGTTGGCAAAGCTTGTACGCCCATGTCTCAGGAAGTATATGAAGCCACAAGTTGCACACAGACTTGTGCACTATAATATGTTCTTTGCAATTACAGAATGTCCAACATCTGCATCGTAGGAAATATATCTAGGATACTTGTGAATGATGAAAATTAAAACTTACAGTGAGAACGTTTATAAGCGCAGATTTATAAGCGTTTATAAGGCGGCTTACTGTTGGGTGGCACGGTATGTTTTGCAAACTCATCTGGGTGGTACCATCCACTCATTATATGTCCTACCGCACAGCAATTAGTATTGTTGTGATTCGGTATTCACGGTGAGAGGGCCAGTATAACTACAGGGACAGGGTACACATAAAAGCTTGGTCTCCATGATGGCGCATTGATTAAGAAGGGATGTTTTCCGTTTCCCAGAGTGCTATTGTCTATGGTGAATATTTAGCATAAGGTGGCTTCCTTCCATGCGTGCATATTTTAAATTTAAAAAAAAACAACATCAGAGTTGTTAAATCAAATGTGTTTTCAAAAACAATCCATGCAGAGATTCCGCAAATACCGAGTCAGTGACCCATCCTGTCAAATGTTTTTTATCAACGTCGCCTAACCGATAAAACTGTTTAACATGCGCAGCTGTAACTTGGCCGTATCCCCCTTGAAAGTTAGGCAGTAAGTAGGAATGTGAGATAAGTAAGGATTCATGTTTTATTCAATTCACTGAGGGTGTTGCTGACGTATCTACTACATATTCTGCATAAAATAGTGTTGTTTTTGATTTGTGAGTGCAATAATTCATTGTTATATTCAAGCGTTGCAGAATATTGCATAGGATGAACATAAAGTTTGTTATATAAACAGTATTCGTAGAATATATTACTTTTCCTCTTATTTCATATTAGATAATATATCTGAATTTATCTTTGTTTTTAACACATATTTATTTTTAACATAAATGCGGTCACATTGTGCTTAACAATAAGTAACTTAGTAAGTCATAGTTGGACTTACGCATTAAGGTTGCTTTTTGGGGTATAGACAACAATAAAGCTTTGTTATTATTTTGGTTTTATGTTATAAAATAATTAATATTTGGAATACCAATTGCATAAATAATTATCATATCTGTGATAGCGGCCACTGTTTTCACATATTGTGTGAAAATTTTAACAGGAACAAAAGCAGAAAGTTAAGTAGAAGGCGTAGGCTAAGTGATAGGGTTTGACTCTTTACAGAACCCTAATGTGATATGTACCTTAGTTTTTGTGACGCGCACACTTTTATGAAGAGAGTTAAGATTTTTCTAATAAATTATTATAGATGTATGTATTATGTTGCTTTGTTTCGGATCGCAACGCTAGTGAGTGGTTTAACGCTTGTTACACGCGTGTTGCAAGTGTAATTTCTTTAATACCTTTCATAGAGAGATCAAGTACTTAAAGAACGGAATCAACATCATCACTCCGGACTTGTCCTAAGATTTATTAAACAGATTCTGAACGACTCGAACCTCGAGCTCCAGACCTCAAAATCTGTTTATACGATAGCCATTAGAAAAACGAGACAAAGTTTTTTTTTTAAATATATAGGCAAGTAAAGAGTATATTTATAAGGTGGAACGCGCTTGCCTATTAACTTTAGACTTGAAGGTTACTATCAACATGTTGCAGTAGGTACCTACGAATCTGTATGGGCAGAGGTGATAACATACCATCACAATTTACCCGACTGCCTTCGTATATGACAACAATCACTCATTAAATGTGAATCTCGAATAGAACAAATTTACAATTCAAATATTTTTTTCTCAGTAAAGTCAGAACTATCGTGGAATCTGATATGCACGCCGTCTGAATATATATGAAGTTCGTCAAGCTGAGATATCAAGAATTCCTTTGCAATAGAAAATTCATAAGTCTTTAACGTTGTTTTTTGGAAACGATACCAATTTTATTTCTACGAAAATCTTTTCGCATTTATTTAGATATTTGTTTGTGCAGCTTATGTTATCTGTTTTATGACTTCAGTGGTTGATTGGTTTAGCGGCGCGATTAAAAGACCTCAAATCCTGGGTTCCTGTGTTCAAACCACGAAATATTTGGTATCTTTGTCGAGAATTTCTCAGTAGCAGTTAATTGTCAGCGTTTGCCTCGAAAATCACGTAAAGACCTGTGTCTGAACTCTTCCTGTTCGTATCAGATATGCCATCCCAATGGAATATCAGAGTGAAGGATTAATTAGTGCACATGCATTATGCACACACTTGTGCACGGTAATGTCCCCTGCGGTTAGCTAGTCTACCTTGAAAATGGACGACGAACAAAATCGCTCATGAGAAGGACGCCTGTGTTAAGAGAGTTTGTTTGAATTTAAATATTTATTTGAGAAAACAAAATTATTTAAAAATAAAAATAACGTAAATAATTACAACATCAAGCTTTTAACTTGATTGTTGGTAACACTTTGTTCCGTCCGTGGTTGTTTTAACTGCGCTATAGCGAAATAAAAAATATGAATTTCGTTTGTAGCATCAATTTGTTGTATGAAATTCAAATATTTTTACTATGGTGTAGAAACGAAATGCAATTATAGTTCACTGCACAAAGTAATTTCGTTTGAGACCGACGCTCTGCAATCTTTCCGTTGAAATGCACGCGTGAAAATCTTTATTTTTGTAACTCGGTACAGGTCGAAACGTACGAAATACCGACAGGTCAAAAATAGGATTTCAACGTTTCCCACGGTTGAATTAAAAAAAAAAACTGAACGCGGCGCGGCCGGCTCATAAATGTTGTAGCAAGCGACGACGGCGGCTGGCTCACGTAAATGCCGAAAATCGCCCCAGCCCTCTATGTTCTACTACATTCTGAGATGTTTTAAATCATGAAAATTGTTTTAAAGATAAACGGAAAATATGTTTTCAGTACAATCAATTTTTGCAGGTGCAGGTCTTTGTCAAAGGACATAGTCTAGTACTTTTATATATAGTTTTAAAGGCGTGTTTTATATTTTTGGTATATTTGGTTTTTTTTGGACTTCTTGAATGTCCATCACTTTTATAATCAATGTCAATCAATGTACATTTTTATGTTCAATGTATATGTATATTAATATTCAATGAACATTTACAATGATGTTCGAGATTCTTTATACAAAACATGTAGCTCTGCAGATTCGTACATTTGTGTTTCATATTTTTATCCATCATAGAAAATCGTTTTTATCAAGTCAAAAATATTATATTAGCAATGATTAATAAAATCCAAAGATAACATGTTTTTATTTTAATTATTACTACTAATGATTGTCCTTGTTTCTGAATATATAATATTCACCTGTAAAAGTTTATTATATTTTGCTGTTATTTTACTGAAAGTATAATGAATTCATTTGAACACAGCATGTGGGAAGTAATAAAATAGGTAATAAGTTATATTTACTCTTAATATATTAGATTTAACATTCGCAATACAAGTAAATTACTCGAGTGTTCAAAATCAAAACACGGTTGAACTTAATTGAGACGGAATAGATTTGTTTGAGCTGATTTCTGTATTCAATATGAAGATAAGCCCTGAATAAGAAATCATTTTTCTTTATGTTTGAATAAGACTTTAAATAAGGAATCATTTACTTAGCTGTGTTTATTTAATAACAACTCACAGCCATTTCATCTTTCTATGAAATGTTGATACCGTATTTCTACAAGCAGTATGTATGTATATATAATACATACAGGCTATACATATATATTGTAAGATGCGAAGATGTATAGCGTAAGATATATTCATTTAGAACGAGATGGCTGAATAATTTGAACGCGTGTATCATGAAAATACTGCGGGTTTGGACAAGCAACACTGAATTTTTATGTGTTTAAAACTCATCCCATGCTCGCGGTGAATAAATCTACCACAAGTGTATCCACATCAATGAAGCAGCACGGTGGAATGAGCTCCAAGCATGCTCCTCAAAAGACATGTTTTGGACCAGCAGCGGGATATAAAAAGGCTTTTATTACTTTACTTTATATTATTTGACTTTACTATGTTTCGCTAGGACTGCAACTACGTACAATAAATCATTTATTTACTTTTTAACGTTAAGAATAAATAAAAAAACATTAATTTATCATAGATCGTTATAACTTGCAGCATTGTCATCCTATTCGCGTGTTATAAAATTATACTAATATTAGAATCCTATTTAGCAAGGAAGTAAAAAGTAATTAGTTGGTAAAGCGGTCGGTTAGAATTAATGTGCTGTCTAGTTCGGACCGATCGAGGCGTCAAGGGCGTGCTCAGAGATTTATACCATCTGAGTCATTACCCTGTAATTATGTTTATGGCGGGTTTTATTGGGAACTCCCCGGTTTTATTTGGCGTGAATAGCGAACGGCAATGCGACAGTCATAATATATTTATAGCTTTCAGGTTTGGGTCAGTAGACCCTAGTCAAACTAAGTTATGGATTCTATAAATTTCTTACATTATGTAGTTGAGTCTAGTTCAATTTTGAATTTAGTAAGAAGAGTTTGGTGTTAAGGAAATTGGTAATTATTATTCTATTTGATTATGCTAAAACGCACTGCAAATGGACAAAGTTGTAACATTCTATTTCGTTCTGTTTAATTAATCCATTATCTTAAGGCACGGAAACCTTACTCTTGCCATATAAAATAGTCTCAAAGGATTATTCGAAGCCTTTGTTCCAACAAGATGGAATGGTCATTACGCCGTCACCTTTTGTTCAGTAAAATTACAGAGATTTCAAAAGAGGTTTTACTTTATTTCTATTAGAATTATGGCACTTTTTAATCATTACTTCGGGGCTATTATTGATTCTGTTTAAATTTGAAATAAGAATTGAAATTTTGACAGTCTTTTTAGTTTTATTGATAAGAATGTATATCGATAGTGGTTTGTTTGATTGTCATAATCTCAGATCCCCACTTTCCCCACTTGAGTCGCTGGGTCAGAAGAAAACGAGGCACGCTCTCGTTCAGGTTGACGCAGGTACTTACCGGACACGGTTGCTTCGGTAAGTACCGGCATGGGATAGCAAGGCGGGAGGAATCACCCTCCTGCCACGAGTGTGGTGCGCCACTGGACACGGCGCACCACACCCTGACGGAGTGTGCTGCGTGGGGGCCTCAGAGGCATTCCCTGGCGGCGATAGTCGGCGGAGATCTCTCGCTGCCGAACGTGATTAACGCCATGCTCGACAGCGAGAGGTGCTGGTTAGAAATGGTCTCCTTCTGCGAGAGTGTCATGTCGCAGAAGGAGGCCGCGGAACGGCAGCGCGAGGAAAATGCCTCCGCTGATTCAATCCGTCGAAGAAGACCGGGGAGGAGGCGTAGGCGCTATGCGCACCTCCTCCCCCCGCCTTAATAGCCGCCGGGGCTAAGGGGGTTCCCTGTATCCGGGAATCCCCTGAAAAAAAAAAAAAAAGATCCCCACTTTGAAAAATCTTTTTGTGTTAAGTCATTTATCGAGAGAGGTTATAGTTATATGTATATATTATATAACGTACTAACACTACGACCTACTGGGGCGGAACAGTAACGTTTATCGCGAATAAAATGCTCGGAGTAGCTATTTAATATGCACATAAAAAAATGTCGTGTACGAAATATAAAATTTTATTTGGTTTTAAATAATAAAGTATTTTGCTCGATCTATTTTTTAAACAAATCAGTATTTACTAATACTCTACTATTTTAATAATACGAAATCGGCAAATAGTTGTATCTATATGGTGTAGTCAAATATCTATTAACAAAAACATTCCGACCCCATAAGAAAATCGACGTCTTAAAATGCAAGCATTAATTAAAATAAACTCAAATAAAATAATAATTATTTTTAAATACATAATGTTGTTTCCTTGTTATGTAAGTTGTTTATACAATATTAATTAATGTGGCACGAAATGAGTTAAGTTTTAATAAGGATAAGTTTAAAACGAATAAGCACTCGAACGGAGCATGTCTTTAAATTACTAATAACACTTATTTTAATAATTTATTTAAGTAGTAGTAAGTAACAGCCCGTGAATGTCTCACTGCTGGGCTAAGCCCTCTTCTCCTCTTTGTGAGGAGAAGGTTTGGAGCTTATTCCACCACGCTGCTCCAATGCGGGTTGGTTAAATATACATGTGACAGAATTTCAATGAACTTCGATACATGCAGGTTTCCTCACGATGTTTTCCTCCACCGTCATGCACGAGATGAATTATAAATCACAAATAAAGCACATGAAATTCAATGGTGCTAGCCTGAGTTTGAACCCACGATCATCGGTTAAGATTCACGC
The DNA here is from genome assembly GCA_963151315.1 of Nymphalis c-album. Taxonomy (NCBI): domain Eukaryota; kingdom Metazoa; phylum Arthropoda; class Insecta; order Lepidoptera; family Nymphalidae; genus Nymphalis; species Nymphalis c-album. The sequence continues at coordinate 12,797,985 of OY720592.1, forward strand.
GATCTCGGCCCAAGTTATTTAAGTAACTCCTTCTAATTTAGTTATTCATGCGTAAAACTTCACCTTCGCTACAAAAATTGGGAACTCTGATTTAGGTAAGAATAACATTTTACTTGGTGGTAGAGCTTTGTGCAGGCTCGTCTGGGTAGGTACCACCCACTCATCAGATATTCCACCGCAAAACAGCAGTACTTGGTACTGTTGTGTTCCGGTTTGAAGGGTGAGTGAGCCAGTGTAATTACAGCCACAAGGGACATAACATCTTAGTTCCCAAGGTTGGTGGCGCATTGGCGATGTAAGAGATGGTTAACAACTCTTACAATGCTATTGTCTATGGGCGTTGGTGACCACTTACCATCAGGTGGCCCATTTGCTCATCCGCCTTCCTATGAAATAAAAAAAAAAAACATTACATACACTTTTTCATCACCCAAACTAAACATGTAGACATTTATATTTATGTATAATACGCGTATACAATTTCAGGAGTTCGCTCATCTGGAGCCAATCTTGATCCTTCGTACCATAAGATAACAACTACATTTGAAAGGGAATATCACAAATATTAAGATAAAGAAATTTACCTGCGGCTTCGCTCGCGTATTCAGATTGCTCAGTACTAATATCCATAGCTCTTTCTTCAAGAAATAAGGATTTTTCATACATAATTTCATCCCCTATTACCTTACTACAATACATTAGAGTTAGAAATCCTTCCTTGAAACTAATACAAATTTTCATAGTGCTTAAGTGTAAATCTTGTTTTCATTTGGTTAAGAAATAAACAAACAAAAGCTGATTCTTTATAGTATTACGATATTACAGCCCCTTGCATCAGTTATGCCTTAGGAAAGAGTTGACACTCTCCCAAGCGAATACCTCAGTTTAAATGCTATTCTTACTGCCTCTTGAAGGATCTGGGGATTACATTCATTCTAAAATGAAGCCTTAGCATATGCAAATAGCGAGGTATTAAGAACCATAATCGTTTGCAGCGTGAAGGCAGTCATTCGAAGTTATTTTCAGCAAGGCTAAGGGAACGAGCACGTCGCAAGATTAATAATGGAGCTATAAACTCCATTACCCACTCTGTAATTAAGTTAAATGGATAAAATTTACCTAAGCGTTTGGGCAAATAATTAATTTTTGCGCAGAAACATTTCACAAAGCAGATTTCGGTTGTGGTGAAGCTTTATATTCGAAAATTCTCACCAGATATTGCTTATTGGGTGGATGATAACACTTTCGTTCCCTCATACACCTGACAATTACCTGGAAATAAAACATATGATTATTTAAACGGTGTAAGACAATCAAAGATAATGTTTATGAAAATGTTTAGTCGCGTGATCACACTTCTATTTATATAAATTGGTTAAATAATAAATAATCTATATTCATTAACTCATGTTAATAAAATTATTAATCAAGGCATAATATAATATACAAGATTATATTTATATTAATAAATGAGGAGAACGTGTCTTTGTACTTCATAACTTATATACATAAAACTTATATCAGAAGATTCAGCTAATTTCCGTTAAAGATTTAAACGTATAAGAATCTTACATGACGGATAATTATATTATTATATGTTTATTATGTGTAATTTTTCATTGATGAAAAAGTGACAATTTAGTTTTGTCAGCTCTTCTGCGCAAAATTTACCGTAAATCGGGTAAATTGGTATTATATTACATTCAATTTTATCTCTGGAGATGAATACTTCAAAATAGCTTGTTTATTCACAAAAAATTAGACACGATAGCAAATTCGTTGGGTACATGTATGTAATAACTTAGTGTTGGAAGTATTACAAGGTATCGGTCGGTGCGTGCGGCCTCCCAGACCTCAGATTTATGCCCCACTACCGTGCCCAAAAATAATTGGATCGCGACCGAAAAATAAATTGCCACGCGCCCCTGCCCAACTAGGAATAACCCTAACAATTTGTTATTGAGAATTCCAAAATTACAACGTAGTAAGTTTTCGTTCAGAGTTATTTAATCCTCACATCGTTTATCCTCCAGTTACGTTTACGAGTTTAAAGTAATTATTTAGTCGACTTATTCATTCGTTTATATTCCAACTAGCTTTGCAATTGCGACTTGAATCTCTTTTGTATCTATGATATATTAGACTAATACATTATGTAAATTATGTTTTTTAACAAATTACTTATGTTTTGTTATTAATAATTAGCTTCCCGTACCAGTTTCACACGGGTAGAATAAGGGTAGGTATATGTAGAACTTTTGTATCGTTTATATAACTCGTATGGTTTATGCGACGCACGTCAGTCAAGTGTTATTTATCCTCGTGTTTCATAATTTTTTTAGAAAATATTAGTGAATTATATACTTTAACGTTACTCATGAATCACTCCATTCATTGGTTGGAAGTTTTAGGAAAATCCGTTTGGTAGTTTTTGAGTTTATCGTGTTCAAACATACAGACAGACGTAGCGGGGGACTTTGTTTTATAATCCGTAGACAACAACGACACTTCCAAACATTATTTCAATCTTTAACAGTTTTCTACAAAAAATTTTATTCCTAATTGGACTCCGGACAAAAAATAAATCGACTTCTCAGCGAAGATACACCATCACAATATATCTTTCAGATTTAGATAGATATAAAGTTTACTAAGTATTATAATCCGGGTGTTTAGCAGATGCCCATTCACTCTTGAAGCACATATCTATAGGCGGCGGTGACCACTTACTACCAGGTAGTCCATTTTCCGCCTACCTATTTAATTAAAAAATCATCACCACTAGTCGTTAATTGAATTTTAAATAACCATTGCGTTTATTCGCTGTAAAAGCTTTGATAACCATTCAAATATAGACGCTTATATATACGACGTTACAGATTATCTCATAAACTTGTAATGGGATTTCTTGACTCTATGATTTCTAAGGTATGTAGAATTTCAATAACCCACTTGAAGCGAAATAATTCAACGAGAATGAAATACTTAAGACGCTCGTTAATTGAACAATAATTTCATAAATTCAACGGTAGCCAAGCATGATATTATTTAATAAAACGTAGGTACTAATGTCATAAATGAAAAAGTGAGTTTATTTATTTATTTGTTTGTACACATCTACACTACTCAAGTGATTTCTGTCAATTTTTTTTAAGCGCGTTGTTAGGGAGTTAGAAGCTTGTTAACTATAAAAATAAAAGTAACGTCCCACTGTTGGGCAATTACTTCCTCAACTCCTAAATGAGAAAGAATGCAGCTTACTATCATATCATGCAATAACTGATGAATACGCATGACATGTCAGTAATTGAGTACAAATTAAATACACGATAAATTACCAATTTATTTGAACCAGCGATCAATCCACTGAGCAATCGCGGTTTATAAAAATACATTCTTAGAAATATGTCCCGTTGAAGATCTCTAAAATATTTGCGATTCGTTTTATATTGACTTTATGAGATTTCACCGCAGTATTTGCTCGGGACAGTTTCAGAATAGGCTATTGGTTGTAAGCAGTTCGGGTAACGTTGCAAATAGAACATATTTTCATATATGTGACATTCGATTCCTGTAGGTTTTAAATCATTACGTAACACATTTTATTTGTGATGTAGTAAAATAGAGTTATGACTTATATTACATTGCATGTTTTAAAACTTACTGACCTGTCGTTGGTCTAGTGATTAGACTATCAGGTCGGGCTAAAAAGTTATTTGGCTATTTTCTGTGTAAGATTCTCAGTAGCAGCCTGGAGTTTCAAAATTGGAAGTGTGTATCCGCATCTCAGAATAAATAAATAAATATCAGCAGTAATAGGCAGTCAGTGATTATCAATAGCTTCTCTTAATGATTAATGTTTTTAAAAAGTGTGTTCGGACATTCTTAAATAGTTTTGTTATGTACATTTGTGTAAGAAAGGTATATTTTTAACTCATAAATAACGTAGATTTCGTTCTGAAATGTATGTCACTGAAGAAATAAGATTCTATTTCAAAAATAGAAACGATGTATTTTACATTCATGTGTCTAGGAAATGTTAACAGGGGACTCCCCTTTCTGTGGGGATGTTCCTGACGGCATTATTACTTCAACAGATGGTATAATGGAACACCATTTTAACGTAAGTAATACGTTAAACCATTTATGTTTTTATGTGAATAAAAGCTATATAACTCTTATGGAGTGTTATAGTTGGACGCAGATGTTGCTTTAAAATAAAGGAGTTTAAAAAAGATATGAATTGCAATACTGATACATCTATATATAAATAACAATATCTTGTCTAAAAAATATGCATGTTTTTGTTTTCATTATGTGCTGTAACTTTGTACAAAACGCCACTTATTTAATAATGGCTACCGTGGCCTGAATCGTTCAGGAGTAGGTTACATGGCCATCAAATTAAACAAAGATCAGAAACTGGCTCTAGTTAGGTTAGTTATTGAATTATCTGTGTATTACTGATGGAAGGGTTTTGTGTAAGCTCGTCTGGATAGGTACCACCTCATCAGATAATCTACCGCAAAACTGCAGTACTTGGTTGTGTTCCGGTTTGAATAGTAAGTGAGCCAGTGTATTTAAACTCACAAGGGACACAACATCTTAGTTCCCAAGGTTGGTGGCGCTTCAGGTGGCCATTATGATCGTCCGCCTACCTATTTAAATAAGAAGATAATATATGTTATTTGGCTTTCCATACTGAGGGACTAACGGCCGAATACTGAAACGTAAATACTCAAACAAATACTTAGATAAACGCTACATAATTAGTATGCGAAATTTTAATTAACGGCGTTTCAAATAATTAAGTTGCACTTAATATTTGAATGAGTTTCAGTATTCGGCCGTAAGTAAGAAAATATCTACATGAATGTAATTAATCGTATACCTAGTTCCTTATTACGTGGCCTACAGCTTTTTCATCATTGTACATGATTATTATTATTATTTTTTTTATTGTATAGGAAGGCGGAGGAGCATATGGGCCACCTGATGGTAAGTGGTCACCAACGCCCATAGACAATGACATTGTAAGAAATGTTAACCATCGCTTACATCGCTAATGCGCCACCAACCTTGGGAACTAAGATGTTGTGTCCCTTGTGCCTGTAATTACACTGGCTCACTCACCCTTCAAACCGGAACACAGCAATACAAAGTACTGCTGTTTTGCGGCAGAATATCTGATGAGTGAGTGGTACCTACCCAGACGAGCTTGCACAAAGCCCTACCACCAAGTAAAAGATTATTGTCGGAATATTTTAAATGTTGTATTTGTAGCTAAACTATAACAATTTGATTGCCATCAAAAGGCCTTTGCACGAAATATTTTTCGTATAAATAACTTTTGAGGTATAATTGTACATTCTAAACTTATAATCATTTTATGAGAAATGTATTTTTTTTTGGTAATTATGGCTTACTTGGCATGCGTCATGCAAGAACCCATTAAATTTTAATGAGATACGGCTCTGTAAGAGATTCTTATTATCACGGGAATTGAAAAGATATAGCGGTAGAAAACTAGAGCTCCGTTTTCATGAATTTGTGCTCGAAATGAAGATGCATCATAATTATTTACTTTTAAATATAATTGGAATAAAATTTTTATTAATATTACAATCAATTTATTCAAGTAAGCTTTCTCAACAAAATAAATAGTAATTTTGAAGATCATAATATTCCAATAAAATGACACAAATATTGGTCCTCCTGACACATGAGATATTATAGTGAACAAGTGTGTGCGCAAACACAGGTGCACTCTCTATTCCCTAACTCTCATAACCCGATGGGACGGCAATCCGACACGACCGGAAAGAGTTCAGGCGCAGTACCAACGGCTTTACGTGCTTTCCGTAGACAGGGGAGTGTACACACTTCCAACTTCCAGACTCCGGGCTGCACCTGAGAATTTTCGACAGAAAATCTCAATAACATTTTATTGGCCCGACCTGGAAATTGAACCCAGGACCACCGTGGCTGCGGCCTTACATGCAGCCACTAGACCAACGAGGCAGTCGAGGCAAATTACACAAACCAGAACAACGGCAAAGCATCTTTTTATTATTTAAAAACTTCCATTTCATCCTTTTAACAATCATTTTAAATTTATTAATTGGCAAGTATCCGTAGAATTTTACTACACAAACGAATACATTGCCCCGGGGTGGATTGATTTTGCGTAATTTCATAAATGTTATACTGAAAATACGTATAAATACCCAGAAGATTTCATACAATAAAAGATTGGAATTTAAAAGTCCTTCTATACTCTATTCCAATGAGAATAGGAAACAAAATAAACCTGTTTCGTATAAGTCTGCCTGCGTAGGCACCGCCTACACATTTTATTATACCTCTAAGCATACTTTGTATCGCCGTGTTCCGGTTTTCAAGGGTGAGTATGCCAGTTTAATTACTGGTACAAAGGATATAATTGCTTAGTCCATTGTTGAGATGCATTGAGGGTGTAAGATCTTACACTTCTTACAGTACCCATTTCTGCAGATAGAAAAGACCATTCATTATTTGATAACTTAATTGTCCGTCTGACTATTTGCTAATGATATAATTGGGAAAAAATAGATAAATGAGTTATTTTTGTTAATTATAACAAATATCAAATTGAACATAAGTTCCACGTCGGGCCGACGATCGTCAAAGGAGTCAGAAAGAAATTTGAGACTTTAACATCGCTACGCGTACATATTGTTGATCAAATGAGGGTTTGCTTAGACTTTTCTGGAACATCGCTCATTATAACTCCTTCTAGTTATAATAACTTTCTATTATCTCAAGTTACTACGACATATATTTTATAATGTTTCTGACAATATATGTATTTTGACTCAAGATAAGCAGTAATGCACGTTACTAATAAACTAATACAGTTTCATACAATTATAACTGATTGGCGATGATTCATTTGATGAATACATGGTGAGAAAACCTGTATTTTTTATATAGAATAGGTAGACGGACGACCATATGGGCCACCTGTTGGTCACCAACGCCCATAGAATCGCCGGGAATTTTGGGAACTAATATGTTATGTCCCTTGTACATGTGATTACACAGGGTCACTCACCCTTCGAAACGATGTACCAAGTACTGCTTGCGGTGGCATGTCAGATGAGTGCACAAAACCCTACCAGTAATAGCCGGCAAGCGTCGGTCAAAATTTTGTCATATGCACGTCCTTCACTATCGATAAACTAGCAACATGGTATATCACGCTCAAAACACTCCTCCACAAGAGAGTTGGCTTCGCCCAACAGTTGGACAATAACACGAACGCTGTTTGAAAACATTTGTTTACTAAATGAAAAACAGAATCACGAGAACAAAAACAAAAACAGTGACAAAAGAATGCCAACTAATTAGTTCTTGTGTAATTAAAACAGGCTTTGAATCTTGACATTACGTATCTCGCACATTTCGAACGTGTTTTTGTAAACGAATACAAAGACTTTGGCTGTATAAAAATTGTTTCAACAATTACCAATGTAACTCAATGACTTGATTATAGAATAATAAGTTTTATGATTGAATAAAAAACACTTACAATCATATAAAAACTTTTATACCTATTATAAACCTGAGTGAATAAAGAGTGCAATTTTTTTTAATTACAGTTCTTGCCGTAGTTTATTGATTAAATGAACACTGATTTTGATTAAAAAGCTCGGTTATTTAAAACCGAGTGAAAGGGCAGGCATTATAGGGGTTCCGATGTGAAACCTTACAAATGATTTGAAATATTAATTTCTTTGTGGATAAATCTAAAGAAAATAATCTTGTGGATTTTAGAGTGGAGTCGAAACTTATAAGATAAATATTGGCCAATATAATATCTTGTTTAGCGGGTGATCAGTTAAGCAATGTTGTGTCTTCTTCTTTCTTATGTAAAATCACTAATGACAGAGAGAGAAATCCGTGTTTAATACAAACAAGAAACTATGTTTATAATGATGGCCGTTATTGTTTAATTATGGGATACATCGTTCCTTCTAAATCACACTTCTAACTTCAATTTGCGTGTATTGGTTATATACATATGGATGCGTTGGCCTGTATTTTTTATTACAATATATAAAACGAAAGTCAAAACGGTTTATCAAACAAAAATAATCTTAATTATTCTGTACTCACTCTAGATTTTTCTATTAAGAAATTTTGAGAAACAGTTCGAAGTTTGGAAGTTTCTAGTCTTTTTCGTTACCGTGGCTCGAAAAGGACGTCGTGCGCCTGAACTCTCTCTCAAGTCAAAGCGGATTATCGTCCCTTCGGATTATGAGGGTGAGTGAAAAGAGAGTGCAACCACTTGTACCCTACAGTTGCACGATGGCTAGTCTCTATTGATAATGGTCTCCATGAAATCATGAACGTAATCTGCCAAGGAGGCATAGTCATTTCACATTCATTATATATATATATTCTACTCGGTGGTAGAGCTTTGTGCAGGCTCGTCTGGGTAGGTACCACCCACTCATCAGATATTCTGCCGCAAAACAGCAGTACTTTGTATTGCTGTGTTCCGGTTTGAAGGGTGAGTGAGCCAGTGTAATTACAGGCACAAGGGACATAACATCTTGGTTCCCAAGGTTGGTGGCGCATTGGCGATGTAAGCGATGGTTAACATTTCTTACAATGCCATTGTCTATGGGCGTTGGTGACCACTTACCATCAGGTGGCCCATATGCTCGTCCGCCTCCCTATATAATAAAAAAAAAAAAATTATTTATTTATTTAATATCCTAAACGATGCGTCCGATTGATTTGTTTGTCGCAGTTGCTCCTTCCTCGACGTAGACGAACAGATTTTCCGCAAATTCTATCCAAAATAAAATTTTCTTCAAATCTATTCGTGCCAAGCCGGGGCGATTAGCTAAAATAAATATATATATTTAAATTGAAACTGATAATTAATAAAAATCAATATTATAAGTATTAAAGGCTTTAAATCACATTGCGTGAAAGTTAAACCACAATCGTTATTCATTTTAATTATTATTTCCAAATTTAAATCGCGGTCAGGAGTTAATGAGTTTGCGGCAATCGAGCATGTTTTTTTATATATTTATATTTATATGTCTAGGTGTTTAAATTATATAAAATTGTTAATTGAAACACCCAGACTTTTGCACGGTATAGAAGTTAATAAGCAGCATCGCCATCCAACGATTACAAAAAAGTGTACATCACATAAGTACCCGCGTTATGTGTTCAGATCTACTCCTATATGTGTTTATAGTAAGTAGTAAGGGATGATTCTATTATAGAATAGGAAGGCGAACGGTCAAACGGGCCAGATGATAAGCGGTCACCACCTTGGGAACTGAGATGCTATATCCCTCGTGCCTGTAACTTACTTACACTTGCTCACTCAACCTTCAAACTGGAACTCAACAATACTAAGTATTACTGTTTTCCGGTATATATTCTGTTGAGTGGGTGGTACCTACTCAGACGGGCTTATACAAAGCCCTATCACCAAGTAAAACCACGCAAGTGTCGCACGACATTAGCTATATATAGAAGAAATGTATTTTTAAGAAAACTATCTTCAGCCATTTCTTTGCACCTTCATTGCACTCGAATGGGTAAATAGAACAATATATTTAGCCCATATAATATATAAATCTTAGCGGCTGTTTAGTTAAATAGATTTCGCTCTTTCTGTCATTATTGATTTGCCATTTGAAAGAAGAAGACAGCAATGTTTAATTAATCACCCGCTAAACGAGTAAGGTCGTATCTATTCAAACCTAATTCAAATTAAAAACATTAAAAAAAAGTTTCTATTACATTACATTTGTTAAACTAAACTTGTTAAAGATTTCGAAATGTAAGAATTATATAATTTTTAAAAGGCGTTTTATGCAAATGGCGTGAATTCAAATCGCGGAAAGTAAGGAGCAAACCCGTTCTTTATTTATAGCTCGTTGTTTGTTCGTGCGCTGTTCGTTTCTTTAAAGGCACTGAGCTGGAATAGAATCTTCGTATTTTGCTCAGACCACGCATTTTTGAACTTTAAAATTTAATATTAAAATAGTTTGAGCGCCGTCGCTATGAATCTGCGAGTTCACACCATTTGTTTTTCGAGCCGCTTACGGAATTCGTCGCCATTTTTATAAAATTCCGCGTATGTTGTTAAAGAATATTCTTTACAATTTTAATATAAGGTTATTTTTTTGGTGATAGGATCCTTACCGTAATGCTAGGATGATTTATAGTACAAGCGTTTTAGACATCAGCTATGCATAAAGTCCTGCTATTCGATTTTTCGATTAAATTATGTTCGGGGGTACCCCCCAAGTATAAAACTGAGTTTTTCATCCCAGCCCACGAGTTTAGCCGCCATCTTTCAGAACGTCTTTTTGCAAATATCCGGTAACATTAAGTTTTACGTTAAAAATAGTAAAAACCTTTTTTGTAGAGGATAACATTTCCTATCTTTTTTATTTCAAACTTTTTTTCTCTATTGTTAATATTTGTCTTATTTTTGGTGCTCAAATTCCTAGACTATTAAAGTGATCACTGGTAACCATCCAAAACTAGATTAGTTGTTCATTAGTCATACACACATATACACGCATGCTCGCACACGCACATAACACTCAAATACAGTTACATAATTATACACATCATAATCTGCGTGCATCTCTTTTGTGTTTGTACAATATATTTTATTTATTTATGAAGTTCATCACCCTCTCACAGATTTATTTATGAAATAAACGTTTTTATTTATACAAAAAAAGGACGTTATTGATTCGATTTTTGTTTTTTTTTGCGTTTACTAGCTCGAAAATACGACCAGTACAAAACTGAAGACGACAAACACTTAAGACGACTTAACAGGAGTGTAATAATGTTTGAATTTAGCTCTGAGTGTAGTCAGCTGCTGTGGCTAATCAAATATTACAAATACATTAGTAATCACAGTTTGTTCGAGCATGAGATTGCTTGCATCGTATTATCCGTATTATAGTACATGTTAGCTTGTGTGTTAATCAATTTAATAAATCAAGCAAATACGCGCTAGCTAGCGCTAGAGAAACATTAGTCCGTCCCCCCGTCTATACAGCCAATCACACAATTCAATTAAGTTAAAAGCAAACAGCGCTGCAGTTCGTACAAATATGAATTTATGTAACTTCCGTCAGGTTCGATACACACAATAATAAAATTCACCTGACACAGCTGTATATTGTATCGTATGAGGATGTGAAATATGCATAAAGTAAAGTTACAGCCCGTGAATGTCTTTGTGGAGCTTATTCCACCACGCTGCTCCAGTGCGGGTTTGTGGAATACACATTTAAGAGAATTTCAATGAAATTTTGACACATGCAGGTTTCCTCACGATGTTTTCCTTCACCATTAAGCACGAGATGAATTACAATCACAAATTAAGCACATGAAATTCAGTGGTGCTTGCCCGGGTTTATACCCACGTTCCTCGGTTAAGATTCACGCGTTCTTACCACTGGACCATCTCGGCATAATATGCATGCGAAGTTTTAAGGCAATATTATCATTATTGTACGCTTGCGCCGCAACTATCTGTTATGACGTTGTCACGTTAAACTATCGTCCGTAAACCGACTTTACAGGCAACCATTTTTTTTTAATTGAATAGGTATTATGCTTTTATTTAATGTAAAGAAAAGGCTTATCCCCGAGGATTGAAAAAGGAGAACTGGGCAATTTAAAAAAATAAATAGTTAATTCGTTTCATAAACTTATCACAATCTTATCTTTAACATATTACTTTTAAGTTTTTAGTATATGTTATGCATGCAAAATTTTGTAGTCGGTTTTTATTTTGCTTTGTAAAACATGTATAAGATTACTTTAATAACTAAAACTAGGTACGGAACTAAAGAACTAGAATGAATCTTGGACTTGGATTCGAATAATTCGCTTCGTTGGTCATTTATTATTAACGCGCCATGGGAAATAGAATACAGTGTTTTCTCTGACCCACATAACATTTCTTGGACTTGACCCGTATCATAGAAATGTTTCGAAACTCACCTTTTTATATAGAATAGGAAAACGAACGAGCATATAGGCTTGATGGTAAGTAGTCAACAAAGCTCATAGACATTCGCATTGTGAGAAATAACCACCGCTTATTATCTAAGGAACTAAGATAATAATAATATCCTGGGACATTATGCACACACGGCCATCTGATCCCAAACTAAGCAGAGCTTGTTATATGGAAACTAGACAACTGATATACTACTTTTCTTTTAAATACATATATAGATAATTACACCCAAACTCAGGACAAACAGACATGTTCATGCACACAAATGTCTGTCCTGGGTGGGAATCGAGTCCACGACCTGCGGATCAAAAGGCAGGTGTCTACCTAACACGCAGACCAGCTCGTCCGAGATGTTATATCCCTTGTGCCTGTAATCAAACTGCGTGCAACTAAAACCTTATTTTTGTGGCTATCATTATTAGTTTCCTGAGCTGAAATTAGTTTTGTTTCCCTGAGTCTGATTATAATATAAAACTTCAATACTTGATTAAAACTTATATTAACTAATGTTTAGAATGTTGTTAATGTAATTCGAATATTCGTTTGAAGCGTAAAATAAAACAAATAAATAATTAATTCTCGTTAACGCTATTAACCTTTAAGAATAATACTTTATCTCGAGATATTAAAACAGCTCGAGAAAGCAAAAGATTATAGAATGTTTTATGCAAATAAGCACTTAATACTTCTTGGATTTTATACCTTATTTATAAGGAGATTCAAAGTTTCTTTGTAGAGCATTTTTATGGATCATATTAGGGAGGGAATTTATATCGTCATCCGCTGAACGTCAACCCCCAAACGAATAACGTAGATATATGTGAAGAGGGTGCAGGTTTAAGATTAATTTTTAAGAAAATGTATGCTCTCGATGTTTACGTACATAATATCAAATATTATTATTTATATATTCATTAATTTATTACATAAAAATAATACCGTCACGACATACATTAAAATAGTATTAATACAGTCAGTTGCAATATATATTACTATATATATATATATATATATATATATAATAATTTCTTAAATCCTGTATATTACTATATATATGAATGACAATAATATTCTGTAACATTAATAATAATAATCCTCCAGACCTGCACAGGAGATATTATAGTGCACAAGTGTATGCACAAACGCAGGTGCACTCTCTATTCCCTAACTCTTGTAATTAGATGGGAAGGCAGTCAGACACGACCGGAAAGAGTTCAGGCGAAGGACCAACGGCTTCAAGTGCTTTTTCAGGCACGGGAGTGTTCACACTTCTAACTTCCAGACTACGGGCTGCTACTGACAATTTTCGACCTGGAATTTGAACCCAAGACTCAATCAGAACACTAGACCAACGAGGCAGTCAACTGTAATATTATAAATTATATAAATAACTGTGAATATAAAAACAGATTAGTGTATTCATTAAAGAGAATGAATTATCTTTTAAAGAATAAAAAAAGGTTTGCGTCTATCGGATTTATATTCATAAAAGTTATTCGACTTCTTACAATAAAACGGGATATTAAGAAACTCGACACAGACATTTGAATAGACACAGTCTCTGACTATATTAATATTTCATTTTCAAATTAAAAAGCTTTAATGTAATATTCCAAAAACAAACGGACACTAGTTCAAGCACAAGTCAAGCGGAGTAAGTCTGACAATTATCTAGAAAAGACAAATGAAACTTTACAAAGAAATTTAAAAATAGAGCACACATTCACTTTAAGACCTTAAGACTTTCAGAAAAAAGTTAGGTTGGCATTTTAATATGTAGTGATAATATAGATTTTTTTTTAAAATTGTGTAGGTAGGCGGACGAGCATTTGGGCCACCTGATAATAAGTGGTCACCAACGCCCATAGACATTGGCATTGTAAGAAATGTTAACCAACGCGTATGTAATGTTCCTTGTGTCTGTAATTACACTGGCTCACTCGCCCTTTAAACCGGGACACAACAATACAAAGTACTGATGTTTTGCGGTAGAATATATGACTAGTGGGTGGTACCTACCCGGACGAGGACTCTTTCTATCTGTATGTCAAGAAGCGATAAACTCAAAAACTACAGAAACGATTTTCATACGATATCACGAATGGATGGAGGAATTCATAACGAAAGTTTAGGAGTATATATTTCTGCTTTGAAGTCAAAACTTCTTGGTTTTTTCAATTAATTGATTTATGAAAATTGTAACTTCTACTTATCCTATAAAAAAATAATCAGTTCGAGTATTTTAAAATTAATACTGTAATACCGTATGTTATGGAATGTAAAAATTACAATCATTTTTTTGACGTGACAACGTCTAATAAATCGATGAACGCTGACTGTTTGTACGAAAAAAGATGACTCATTGTCCCGTTACGCTCATGGTCCCGTTACGCTGATTGTACGCTTGCGCCGCATCTATCTGTTATGACGTTGTCACGTTAAACTATCGTCCGTAAACCGACTTTACAGACAACCATTTTTTTTTAATTACCTCGTATCGGTAACATATGAAGCCTTCGAATATAATTCTACAATTAATCCTGATACATCCTCTACAGCTGATAGAGAGACGAATGACATTTCTTTTGCAATAAAAAAAATCGGTTTGCGAAAAGAGACGATATTTGGGGACGTCATTATGTGTTAAAAGGCAATTTCATTGCCCGATACTGTAAACATCGGAGCCTATAAAGGAGAGGGTCTGATTTTCTATGGTCAAACAAAATAAGCCGGTTTCTTTAGGCGCTGGGTAGCGAAGGGTTCGTTAAAATTAAGTCGGACAGATATGTGACGCAGTGACAAGGGTCGACTTAGGGCCATTGTGCTTATGCTGTCTTAGTTTATACAGTTATATAGAATTCTATTCGGGGGAGTGATATTGAGAGGGATGATAATAATTTATTATGGAATTTTCGTGCGGTCCAATGTTGTCCAACATGAATTGATACAGATATATGGAATTTAGTTTTAAAAGCTATAAACGCTATTTGATTGTAATTTACGAACTTATTAAAGTAGTTATAGTTGAATTGTAAATGTGAAATGGTACGTTACAACTTCGTTCCTCATTACTTACGATATGAAAAGCGTCTCGTCAACTTTGACATTTATTAAACTAAAATTAAAATATAGAAATCAATATGAAATACTTGGGTCTTGTTGTTTTTTATATAAAATTGTTCGACATCGCCCCTAGACACTGGCGCTGTAAGCACCATTAATCATTACTTATATCGCCAATGCGCCACCAACCCTGGTAACTAAGATGTCACGTACCTCCTGCATTTATTTACACTGGCTCACTTGCCCTTTAAACCTTAACAACAATACTCAGTATTGGAATTTTGAGGTGGAAAATCTATTGTGTAACCTACCCGTTGTTAGTGTTTTTGTTTTAATTTCAGTAAGCGATAATAAGAAAAAATAATATTTTAATTTTGCCAAAGAGTATGTAAGAACAAATAAGTCCTTTTAATATAGCGCTTACAAAACATCACTGGCAGCAATTATTGCGTTTGACATAATATTAATTAAGACCAACAATTTCTTGTTATACAAAAAAATACCTACTTTAATTAAAAATATATTTAAGAAATATTATTTTTATGTATAATTATTTCACAAACTTTGTAATTGAGATAAGTTCGAGCCCACGAGATCTCTGACCATTAAGTACATAAAACCTGAAATAAAACATCGTGTGGAAACCATCGGATGACAATGTGTTAAATGTGTATTCGCCGAACAACTTCGGAGCAGGGTGGTGGGCAAAATTATAACTAATTCTTATTGTGTCATATCATATCATAATGTAATAATAATAATGAGAAGAGTTTTTATAAATGCAAGTCATAGATTCAAGTCTCAAAGGATTTCGAAGTAGACTTTGAAATATACATATAAAATATATATATAAAAAAAATTGTTCTTTACAAAATATAATTGAGTGAATGTGTGACATTGATGGAGATAGCAAAACTGGTTTTTTAAGTAATTGTAATTATATCTATGCGCTGAGCACGTTCGTTTTATGAATAGTCGTAGGTTCAAATCCGGGCTACACTTTTGAATTTTTGTTTGCTTATACTTATAACATCATGTTTAACTGTTATAGAAATTAATCGGGTATTTTTCGAAATTCCTTTTTTAAGGAATGTTCAGTATGGTATTTGCTTTTTTAAGGAATTTTCAGTATGAACAGAAGTATGAAGTATAAATACTGTTGAACATTAATTGATTCAGATAAATTTGAAGGCAGAGCTGCTAAGTATTAAATATAGCATAATTCTAAGTATGTAAATTCAGAGTAACAAATATAATTCCATATCCCCGACTTAGCATAGAATAAGAAAATATATTATTTCAGCTGAAACCATAAATAATTTTCGACAGCTGCCTCCGCGTTCCACTTACGCTATGTAGGGAACCATTAGCGCTCGTCATCAAGAAAATCATTTGTTTTCCGTATTGGCAAAGCAATAACATTTGTGGAATTGTTGCGAGCACGACGCCAACCAAGAGTAACGTTATAAGGAGCGGTTTTCTCAGTCTTCGTTTTGGCGAAAATCCAAAACTTTACTAATGGGGTCACAGGCAAAGCTGTTCAAATGAGTTACAAGCTTGGCTGTGGAGTGCAGATACGTTCTACGTTGTTGAGGTACCGAACCCAATTTTCTTGATTTAACACTATCACAACTATTATATCATAATTTGTATATAATATTGTGCTATGTGCCCTAAACATACGACGAACCCCACATACCCCCCCCACTGTTCCCGTGGGGAAAACGCGTAACACGTGTTTCCAGTGTTTAAAAAACGAAGGTATATCAGGGTGGGCATCACAACCTCTCCATTTATTCTGCCACCAAAAAACAATAGTTCATTTTACTAATTTCCAGTGTGAATGTTGCGTGAAATTAAAATTGTCATCAAAGGCACGAAAGGTATTAACATCTTAAATGTCGTGATTACGAGCATCGGCGGTTGTAAGTGGTTTATTTTATTTTTAATATCAGTGTCTATGAAGAATGGTGATCACTTATTATCAGTAAGACCATTTGCTCATGTACTTTCTTCTAATAAGATGAATGAAATTAAAAATGACGGAAACATTTTTCATTGTACATTAAAATATGATTGCCCTGTTCTGCACAGACATGACTCATTTTCCAATACTTTTTGCAAGCATATTAAATTATCATTATGTATAATTATCATTAAAAATATATGTCATTTTTAAATATGTAGAAATTATAAATTTAATTAATCTATTCGAGTGTTTTAATCAGTTTATATAAGTATTATTAATAATTGACTTTGTGTAAGATGGAATCTCAAGCCTTAAGGAAATTAGGATAATCCTCTAAATTTGAGGCAAGACTATTCTGCGAATTGGCTTTATCAAAGAACAAGCTAATCTTGGCTATATTTGTAACAAGACGTGCTTCAAAGAGATACTTCAAATGAACCGTGCATCGATTATTAAACCTAATGAATAAAACATTGAGGAAAATATCTAAGCATTGATTAAAATTACGACGTAGCGAACAAAATTATACAATGTTGGATGTGCGATTAAATTTGTGCGCTGTGTATAATGCGCTATCGCTCCGACTAAATTAAGTGGTACCAGGTTTAGAGCCCACTTCGCTGCAATGGCGGTTCGTTTTATTGCATTTTTACATGAAAACAAAGTAGCGAGTAGAGCGTTTTACCAAGACTACAAAAAGCCAGAGAGGAGCCGTTACAGTAGGATTACTGACGATAAAGTGTGGTACATTACACGCGCGAACGGGCAAAAGTCACACAATTTAGATGAGAAATGGTTTATATGCCATACCGCACATTACGTATGTTTGGTACGTTGAGCTCCACATAGTTACCATTATTCACAACTCGATATTACTATACATTAGTTTATAGACGAACGTAAAACATAAAGCGATTCCCATCTGCCGAATTATGAATGAAGATAATCCGAACAAAATATTTCTTATATTCTTTTGTAATAAATATTGTTCTTTTCGGAAAGAGAAACTAGAAAGGTTTGTCAAAGTTAAAGGATAAAAAAACAAATGAGGTAAAGTCGAAAACTGTCAACTACAATATGCTTCTCGTGGCCGTCGAAATGCCAACCGTAGTTTTCCCCAGCCGTCGACCAAAAATATTTTTGCATGTTTTCATTTTCAGAGGGATAAAGACTCCGGAGATGTGGTGATGGATGAATTTGTCAACCTTTAACATATCTTGGAATTACTATCGTCTGAAAGGAAAATTTTAACGAAATCAGATCAGGTAACCGTCCTGTTTCGGGTTAATGCTATTAGAAGCGACTCTGATATATGTTAAAGAGTAGATACGAAAGACGATGTACTGGACAGTAAATTTATCAGACGGACTGGGGCATTCATCTTGAGGATGGAGAACGCCCAACCTTTAAACGATTTACGAGGGGAGCGGACGCTCCGCTGGTAAACACCAACGGATCGAGTTTAGACATATAAATAACCGGCTTTTTATGCGCCATCCGTTTTATCCATAATAGATACGGGGATATTGCAAAGAACTTGAGAACATACGCGGCCAGGAAATGCAAATTGTTGCAGCACCAAGTATCACTTTGAAAATGTAAATTAAGTGGTCAAACTTTGCCAAGACTCATGCATTAAACATCGCTTTAAAACTTGCACATTTAAAAGGATACTTTTGACTGGATAGAGCGGACATTGTAATTCAATTGGCAATCTGACACATGTACACTCAATGTTCATTTTATAAAGCAAGCGTCCTTTAGGCAGTATTGCCAGATTTATTAACGAAAAATATTGCAAAATTTAAAATTTTTCATATATATTGAGTTCAACTTAATTCGTATTTCAATATCAAGGAAAACAGTTAATGAGGTAAAATGTATCTGTAAATTGAAAATTTTATTAAGTTTTAAAGATGAAATATATGCAGTCAGTTTTTTTTTGTTATTTGTTTGGTGAGCATGTAGCGACGTAGGTGATTCGGCGAAGCTGAAGTATGTTTTGCATGATTATATAACTAACTGTACTTTGTTTTGATTTTTATTGCTAAGTTTAGAGTGCATACAATTATTTAAATTTAACAACATTAATTAACTAATATATATTGAACGACAATAATTATAAATGATGTAGAACACGTTTTCAATGAGTTACAAAGCGAAAATTTTTTGTTATTACAAAGTTGAATATTGAATATTGAAAAAGCGAAATACTGGTCATTGTTAGTCGAGAGGTATATGAAGTCGCTATTTCGGTATTGTCTGGGGGTACAAAGGGAACGCCATCTTCGAAACGTTCGAATTTCTTCACAGGCGCACAATTTAATTTCAACGATTTCGTACTCGTTTCTTTTCTGATGCGTTGTACTCGATGTCCTTTATGACCCGAGTTGAATTTCAGTCAATGGGTTCACAATATTCTGCTGCATTTGTGAGAAATTACTGGTGCATTTCGATTATTTGCGAAAGGTGAATGATGCGAGCGTGATAAAGTATTGTCGTTGTTGACTCGAAAAATATAGTTTTCAGGAGACAATAAATTTACAATACAAATGTGCTTTTAATTATAGATATGTACTTATTTGTAATGTTTAGCCGAGATGGCCCAGTGGCTACAACGCGTGAATCTTAACCGGTGATCGTGGGTTCAAACCCGGGCAGGCACCAATGAATTTTCAAGTGCTTAATTTGTGTTTATAATTCATCTCGTGCTTGACGGTGAAGGAAAACATCATGAGGAAACCTACATGTGTCAAATTTCACTTAAAATTCTGCCACATGTGAATTCCACCAATCCGCATTAGAGCAGCGTGGTGGAATAAGCTCCAAACCTTCTCCTCAAAAAAGCAGAAGAGGCCTTAGCTCAGCAGTGGGACATTCACAGGCTGTTACTTTACTTTGTAATGTTTTAAGTATTGTTTTGCATATTTATATTGACATATACTTATTTATTTTTATTTACAAAGTATCACTAAATAAGTGTCAAATTTATCATATTTTATTTTCTCGTAAAATCTCTTAATTTATATGTCTATATTTAAACGTCTTTGTTAGGGTGGCGGGGTGTTAGATACTCTAAGTAATGTATGTATAAACAAACACACTTTCACATTTATAATATTACTTAGTATGTACATTTGGAAGTAAGCACATTAGTGTACTTCTGAATGTATATTTGATTACTTCTCAATGTATATTATTCTGATTCATATACTCCCATACACTAAACATAAAACCTTCACAGTGATGGGAATTACACTTAGAATCTGTAGAAACCACACGTTAATATGTTTTATTCGAAGTACTTAGAAAAAACCTCACGTGCTTACAAAGTGGGGTTAAACTATGACACAATAACGACACGTGAAAGGAAATTTTCCACGAATACATTAAAGCTTCGCGCATTTCTCTCCGTACTAAGTAATGTAGATAAAACATTAATATGTATGAGCTGTGCTTGTTTGCGGCTACGACTTAAATTTTCAGACCTCCTCAATGAATAAAGAACATCTAGACACTCTAGTTAAGTATTGCGTGACTCCGGCTCGGATGATATCAACTCGATAACCGGCTTCTGGCTCGTTATCAGTTAACTGGCTTTCGGGCAGGAAATAAAACGTTCTGGTCAGTAGTAATTGTTACTGCATATTTAAAGGCGAGGTAGATGTAGAAGCGCAAGGGCGCGCGTGCTTTGTTATTTAGCGAACGTACCCCGCGTGTTTCGTTGACCGCAACCGGTTAGCTATTTCATTACGAAACTAAGCTTAATGGCTTGCTACGTTTCATTTTACGTAAAATAAATATTATTTTCAATTTTGTATATGAATAAATTTTATAAGTTTTTTTTTTTTAGTTTAATAATTGTTGTTGTAGTACCAAATGTCGAGAATGAATTTATGGTATAACATCATCATAAAAAAATGTTGTCATCTTTATCTATAGTTAAAATAGCGTATATGGTATATCATTAATAGATTATAATAATGAATTTGCTTAACAGACAAATTTTTATACATCTCACACTATCTCAGAAAAATATGACACAAATTTGAAATTCATTAAAATAGCATTGTTTTCTGTTGAACAGAAAGTTGGAAGTGTAAATTACTTATTCAAATAATACTCTGTCTAATCCTATTTACAAAGATTCCAAATTGAAGTTATTGAATTAACGTCTCAGAAGATAATATAATAGCAAAAGCTTTATTAAGCTTATTAGATATATTTGAATACTGAAATGTAATACAATCTATTTCAGGTTAAATTAATTACAAATACTTAACCTTACAGCCGACTGAAGATTTCGCTTCTTTCTGTGCTCTCGGAATCTAGGGTTTATTGAGAATTACACATAATTCATCGCCCAATTTTAAAATAAACTACAAAGTTTAAATATCTAATCATATTAATAAAGATATAGTATTAGGGTGACTGCTATGATTATATTTTTTTATATTTAACAACTTTTAATATTGTGTTTTTCATTTCATAATGAACCGGATAGCTCAGTGGTTGCAATTCATAAGCTTCAAGTGACGGTAGCTAATTCAAATCCAAGCAAACACTACTGAATTTGTGTTTCTATTCATCTTGTGCTCAGCGAAGATTGAAATAAACTTGAGAAAATCTGCATAATATGTTGAATGAAAATATGCCACATATACCTACGAATCCGCATTGAAGAAAGAAGGCTTTAACATAATTTTATGTATGTAAAATCTTTCATATTTTATTGTAAATATAGCGAGTTATATACTACATTTAAAGTAGCAAGTATGCGTGTTAATGACTGTCTTATATCTTTAAGATTATTCGAGGAAATTTACGGTCGCATTCCTGCATATGATCCGAAGCCACGCGACTGTAGACACCGCAAACGTGGCCGGCAATATCGTCCATCTAATAGATTAAAGGCAGTCCCATTCTATCCATAGAAGTAGATATATCTACCACATCGAAGTAGAAAATCAGAAACTAGCTAAAATAAAGCCTAATTCTTTTTTGTTTGTACTCAATTATAAATAATTAGACGGAAATGAACTCTCGTGCATAAATCATTAAAGGTAGTCAGTCGATGGCTGTGCTATGGCCACAGCTTAAGATGATTAAGTAATACGAAAAAATATCTCTATTAGATGATTAGTATTACTATGCTATATGCCTATGTTCACAATTTAGCAAAGACAGGCTGATACATAAGGTCCTCCAGACCGATTTCTCAAGAGAGATTAGCCAACTGCGCAGGAGATATTATAGTGCACAAGTGTGTGCGCAAACACAGGTGCACTCTCTTTTCCTTAGCTCTCATAATCCGATGGGACGGCAATCCGACACGACCGGAAAGAGTTCAGGCGCAGGACCAACGGCTTAACGTGCTTTCCGAGGCACGGGAGTGTACAACACTTCCAACTTCCAGACTCAGGGCTGCTAATGAGAATATTCTGACAGAAAACCCCAATAACTATTTATTGGCCCGACCTGGGAATTGAACCCAGGACCACTGAGTCTGCGGCCTTATATCAAACCACTAGACCAACGAGGCAGTCAAACAACAAGCTGATTATGATGATGTTGATGATAATTTGTAGACAAATATATACCGATTGAATAAGAGTTTTTATACTGAGCAAACATACTGTTAAAAACAATCAAAAGGTTAAAAATGGAAGTTATTTATAGTTAGCTCTGAATGACATTTAAATAAACACAAAACTAAAAGCAATGTATTTGCGAAATAAAATGATCGCATTCTTCGAAACTATGTCCTTAGTGTCGCATTCACCATGGGAATACATCACCAAATGGGGCCTAACGTCCATTTTGACGGTAAATTGAATCCGAATTGAGGAGAATCTCGTTTAAGCCCCCTGTAAATAGCGACTTGTAAATAGGTAGGGACGTGGAAAACATTTAAGGGCCTATCCACCCTTTTGCCTTTCTACAAATTAAATAAGAATGTGCTTAAGCAAGCGACACTGCCAGTATTTAGTCATTATTGCCCATTGAGTTTTTATCGAGCATTTAATTTGTTAAAAAAAAAACCTTTTTGAGGAAAATAATTATTCAAAATTCCCTTTTGAATGAAGATTTTTCTTTATAACCTTTAAAAGGCGTTTTTTTGAAGCCTTTTGAAACTTTATTTGATACTACGTATGTCGGGTATACCTATCGAATCAGCTTCTCTACCGCTCGTCATCGTTTACTAATATAAATTCGAAAGTGAGTTTGTTTGTTTGTTACACTTTCACGTCTTAACTACTCAACAGATCCTCATGAAATATGGTAACACTTTGTCTATGGTCCAGTAGAGGACATAGTACTTAACAACGGCATTCTCAAATGCGGACCAAGGTAACATAAAAAATATTCTGTAATTTTATAAAAAAATCGCTTCAGCTTTATTTTCCTGGGAAAAATAAATTAACTTTCCAGTTTAAAGTCATAATCATTTATGAATACGGCATTAAGCTTGAAAGAATATAAAGTAGATTATAGCATTTACGACACTTTCGCCCTGTATGTATAGTGTATACTTAATGCAATGTTATTATGAGTGTAAATGTGAGTCTTAATTTAAGGCATAGACCACTTCAAGCGGAATCTAGAGGTTTGAAGCTTATTCTACCACGATGCTATTGTATGGGTTAGTGGGTTTTCATTCGTCACAAGAAGCAGAGACGGCCCAGTGGTAAGAACGCGTGAATTTTAACCGATGATCGTGGGTTCAAGCCCTGGCAAGCACCACTGAGTTTCATGTGCTTAATTTGTGATTATAATTCATCTCGTGCTTGACGGTGCAGGAAAACATCGTGAGAATGTGTCTAATTTCATTGAAATTCTGTCATATGTGTAATTCACCAACCCGCATTGGAGCCTGTTGGAATAAATTCCAAAACTCTTCCTCAAAAGAGGTTCTCCTCTTCTCCCCCTTAGCCCAGCAGTGGGACATTCATAGGCTGTTACTGTACTATATATTCGCCACACGAAGTTTTCTTCACGAAGTTATCGTTCACAGCCAAGCACAAGATGAATTCTAAAATCTTCGTTAAAAATTCTAATACTGATCTATCTTGGTTCCGTCACTTACGACATTCCTACATTTATCAAATTAGATTCTATAATTAAAGACCCTCTCGAACAATTTATCTGATAATAGCCAAGATGATATAATTAACCTTACGGCGACAAGATACGAACTTAGTTCATATTAATACCTGATCTCCCCGACCTTTCAAGAATGAACCAGTATTTGTCAACTATGTGAAGGGTTCCATTATCATCAGTTATTAGTAACGATAATTGGGAACGATAGCCTATATGTTGAGAGGGTGAAAACGGAGTGAGGACATAATATAATGTGTTAGCTTGCTTTGTCTAGTAAATATATAGAACATATATTAATAAATGAAGAATCGTTTTTTTATGGCTAACTAAAAAATCCTACTAAGCCAATTTACATCAGACACGATATAAAAGAATAATTGGTCGAATGACTGAGTTAGATCACAGTAGTTTACTGAAGCCCTAGCCAAGTTGACATTCTACAATCGTAAACGCTAATAGAAAACTACACAAATGTATGAGAATGACGGTAAGTCACGTGGTCATTCTAATACAATTTTTAGTTTTCTATTAGCGTTTACAATTGTAGAATGTCAACTTGGCTAGGGCCTCTGGTCCTGCAACTATGAAAATTGAAATAGGTTAGAACTAAGAAATATTTTTTTAAATGTTCCACGGGATAAAAGTTTGTTGGAAAAACCTTTATTTCCTTAACTTAACTTGGTAGTTATAAATTTGAATTATTTGTTTTATATGAGTATACTATAAATAAATATCAATTATTATTAATAAAGTATATAATATAGTAATCCTAATTAATTTTACAAATGCGATAGTAAGTTTGTTTGTTACGCTTTCCCGCCTAAGCCACTGATTTTAAAAATTCTTTTACCAATGGAAAGCTATATTATCAGCTAGTAACATAGGCTACCTTTTTTCCCCGTATTCCCGCTTTAAATTAAAAAAAAAGGGTTACACCTTCCTCTCAATGTTTATTATTTCTTCGTATCAAGTTTGAAAGTTATCGTTTTAATTCACAGAATCAAGAAATGTATAATTTATTTAAAAAACGTATTAGGATATAATATTTTACTTAGGATATTTTTTAACGTATGACATATTACTTGTATAATAAATAAGATACAGATAGAACGTTTATAATATTCGTGGTATTGGGGCGGATAGCTATATCACCCTAAAGATATTTAAATAGAAAAGTTATCGTGAAAACAGAACAAGGTTTTGGCTCAGTGACTGTTGGCTGTGATGTAATAAACTTCATGCAATCCTGTGTGGAGTTAAATTCGATTCGATGCACTTAGAGTCGCAAGCCAAGTATTTCTGAATGGCAAAATAAAATCATTTCAATAAAATACGATGTTCGTCGCAAACATAAAATACGACCACAGTCAAAGCAGTTTACTATTAGTTGTAGAGAAAATCCAAATAATAAATTCAATAAAAGTCCATGCATTCGTTTATACTAATTCCTTATAAAGTAGAATTTAAATTCTCTACAAGAGGACTTTATAAGAGTTCATGTTCTTAGGATTTTCTGGAAACTTCTCTTCCTACTGTATGAGATTAATAAATTTTTAGAATCTTATCTCTTCGTGAAGTTTTATTCACTACGTTCATTCGAAGAATATAGAGATTTATATTTATATCTTTCTATGTCAATGTTTTGTCATATAATCTGCATCGGGATCGTTTTATTTTATTTACTATCTAAAGCCAGTCATGCCGTTTCAATGCTTCTTTAATGTTGTTTGTAAGCTATTTTTCGATACGACTTGCACTAATATATTCTCCGAGCTCGAGCGAACACTAATAATTGTCGATCAGTTTATAGAACTTTATGTGCTGCAGCCATCTATCGGCGAGTTATAAATAGGATAATATACAATTTTTCTATATGGTTCTTTTGTGGTAGAATATCTGATGAGTGGGTGGTACCTGCCTTGAAGGGTCCTGGCAATGTTCCATCAACATACGATAGGTTTATGACTTATTGAAGTAAAAGGTTTTATAGTAATATTCACTTTAAAATGAAACAGTTAAAATTACTCATTTTTGACAGCTTAAGAACTAAAGGACATTAATTAAATTGGGCGTAGTATTTTCTATTTTCTATTTATATTAATTTTTACATTAATAATATCCTCGGACGATATTTTAGACAACTCTCAGTTATATGTTCGCTTAGAAGTTATTGTATGCTAGATAGAACCATTGGTTAGTGATAAAGAAAGATCTCATTAATATCATACTGCTGGGTATTGGCCTCCACTACTGTAAAAGGAGAGGAGATTAAGACGTTCCTGAAAAATTGTTTAGTGTTTGTACAAATAATAAGAATAATATAATAATACCACGTCCTACCACTTATATTAAGAATATGCATACAAACACGACACTGATGGGCATAATTTACAACAAGCGTCTGCTTATGATGCCATTCGCATGTACATTGTTTATTTTTTTTTTTTAATGTAAAATAAGACCTCAATCAATGTCATCGAAGATAAATATAAACATGGGTTCATTTACGAATTCGATTGCGAAGATATCAGATGAAATAACAGATTTTATTAAAACAATATCAAATATCATTTTGACAACACTTTTATAAATAGATAATATTGTGTGATTTTATTTTTAGAAATAAACAAACATGCAGCCAAGCATTTAGATAATTGAACAGTTTCACTACCGTTGAATAGCTATTTTATCTATGAACCGTCGTTTCGAAATAGATAAATAAATATACCAAGAAATACCAAGGAAACATGACCACAATTGGTCAGCTCACAAAAGATACATAATGAATTCTTTCTTGTCATGGTATCGAAAATAATTAGAATAGCAATATATACTGCGTCACTGGTAAAGTTAAAATGTATTTAACTTGAAACAAAGTTTAACCTGATTCACGATAAGCCGCAGGTGCCGCAAGCAACGACCAAAGTCAGCGATTCCAAAAACCGATTTGTAATGAACAAGTAAAAGCTACATCAGACTATGGGATATCTTTATATGGCATTTCAATTCTTACCATAAATCGTATTGATGTATAAAAATTCGTAACGCATGTTGTTTTTACTTGTAGACTTGAGGTTAGCAGGGTTTCGGATTGTTTCCAACCCAAATACCACTTTTTCTATCGCCAAATATTACTACTTTTTTTTTCTGCAGCTTTAAAGGATAATTGGGCTAGTGCTATTACAAGAACCAGAGCCATTACATCTTAGGTCACCTGGCCTGAGGTACATTGACAGTTTAAGTGTCCTTTCTAATTCATGCTCGGCCAGAAAACATTTTTGGGAAATCTGTATGACTTGCATACATTTTTATTACACGTGAATTTATTACCACCCTGGATCTACGTACGAGAATAACATCAAAACCTTACCTCAACTGCCCCAAAGCTTGTATGATAGTTATTATAATGGTGACAAGAGTAGGTCTTTACCAAAAGCCGCAAGTTTAAAAGAAAGTTCCTCAGTTATTTATGGTAATTTGTGTTTGCAATTTACCGTCCTAGGCGGTTAGGAAAACATAGCGAGGAAATCCCATGACTCTTAAGAATTTATGAAATTGTTACACTAATACAACAGCAGGGTCATCTATCTTCGAATTCTTATCATTAGATTCTCATCACCAGATTGTTGCTCACTTTAATTTAAAAATAAATCTTGAAGTCTCTAAAGTCCAAATACGTTGCTTTATTCATTGTTATTAGATTCATCTTTAAAGCAACGTATAATTTTAAATGTAAGCATATAATATTTTATTATACGAAATGTGCCTCACTAGCGGAAATGGCCCCAGTAATTTATCTTCGTAGAACAATACAATGTATTGCCAGTAAATGCGAAATTTCGCTGTCGCGTGTCCCGTCCACTTTTTCAAACACTTGATTTTATCGTTCAAGCGCTGTTGACGCTTGGTCTAGGCATACTTTACACCACGAAAATGTCACATATATTGTTACACTAAAATGCCGTAATTTTGTATAAAAATATCATGAAATATTTACCATTCCTCAGGCAAAAATATTTATAGTAAATAATGCATATAGGAAAGTTGTTTAATTTGCATCAACATTTCTTTTGTTTCTTTTCTCAGGAGGTGTTGTTATTGATGAAGGAGACTATTTCATTCTTAGAAGTTTTATTTAAAAATAATGTTACCTCTAAACATCTGATTAAGTTTTGTATGACAAAACTATCACAAGAATAATAGAAGAATATTGAGTGTCAAATGGGAAGTTAATAGTAAGAGCGGAGCAAGTTTCAAGGAGAAAAAAACCGTAATTGGACCCTTATAAAAAATCCATCCTTGGTAAAGACTTGCATAGAATCCAACAGAAAACTTTTGGAAAAACTTGTTATCGGAGCATTGGCTTCCTGACAATAAGACATAAAACAGAAATAAAAGAAACCATTGATCTTAGGCAGCAGAGCAACAAATCAGTAGCTCCAACAATTAAGTTTCTTGTTTTACAGCGAAATAAATAGATACGTTTTGGAAGAAACCTATTTACGTTTACGTCTACCAATCCTCATTACGGTAGCGTTTCAGATGGGGCGCCAAGTTTTTTCTTTAATACATGAAATTACATTTGTTTATCGGAGCAAAATTTATGAGCCGTTACGTATATTACGTTACTTTGTTTTGGTGGAGCCTATACATAAAGTTGATAAAGCAAACAGTACCGTGTAGTAATGACAGGGACAATCAGGCGGTAGTTCACAAACAAGCGAGGCGCCGCGCCAATGCAAACACGACCGGTTCAATTATTTGCTACTGTCCGTTTTTGTTATCAACCAATATTGGTTCAACTATATAAAATATTTAACTACTAAATGAACTGTAAGTGTTCATATTATTATTATTATTAACTGACATTGTTTGCCTTATGTTTATTCGATTTTGTGTATCAGGCATGCCTCTATAAATGAAATGACTCGTATTCATTTTAGGATTACCAAATTCACGTGATTTTTTGTGTAAAGGCTACAAAGTAAAATGACCTGACAGTACCAACTATGAATGTAAGACGTTATATCTCTTGTAAGTGGATGACATTGGCTTACTCACCATTCAAACCGGAGCACAGCAATAAAAAGGATGCTTGATAGTAGACTAAACTGATAGTATTAAAATAAGTGATCGTTTTTAAATAGAACAGAAGAAATGCCCATTGCTCTTGACCCCTCCAATTAAGCGTTAAGCTCGTGTCAGGAGTGGAGATGACAGTAGACCAAGGGTCAGGATGGAACTTATTAGGCGGCCTGTAAACCACTGCATTATTGACGAATCATTTGATTCGCATTTTTATTCTTATTAAAAGTATTTTTTTATTGAATTTTCACAAATTTTTTCCGTGCAATATGCAATAATATATGTACAAGTACATAAAGAACCAATTTTGTTAATGAATGGATAGACACATCTATGAGGCTTCTGTCACAACCATCCATAGCACTGTAAGAAATATTAACCGTTACTTTCATTACCAATGCGCAATCAACCTTGGGAACCAAGATGCAATGTGCGTGCCTGTAACTACACTGGCTTTCTCACCCTTCCAGAACCCTTCCACAAAGACCACTAACTTTTATAAGTATTGCTAACTCGAATTTTAAAACGCTATATTCTATTCAAATCTATGTACTATTATCACTGTCAGCTTTATAAAACTTAAATAAGCCATTGGAAATATAATAGTAATTACAAAACAGATCTCCGATAATATTAGGTCACGATACAACAATACAATCACGAAAACAATGTTTGATAGCTACATCGTTTGTAGAATAATATCAACGAATTTAACTAATACTGGTTTAACTTCTATCATCGATGGCCTTAGTTTTGAAATCCAATTTGGCTTTTGTGATAAAGATAGCTAGTTGGAATACGAAGTGTACTTGATTCGCCACACTAACGTTGATTGTTTGCGAAATGTTTTCTTTGGAGATTTCTTTTGTAAGCATTTTTTATTTTGATGTTTATCTTCAAACACGTTTGGACTTTGTGCAAGAAAGTCTTTGTTGGTTCAGAGATAGTTAATACAAGAATATATACTTACATAGTTGATAATAAAGTGTGAAATTCGTATTTGCTGCTTTCCAGACAGGCATCTTTAATTGAATTTTATATGATTTTAGGATATATCCATGTCATCAATTTGTGGAAGAGAATAACTACTGAGTTCTTTCCCAGTTCTTCTCAGTGGAATTTACATTCTAGAACGGTAATAGCTTTACCGGTAGTTCTAGTTATAATATAGTTCTAGCTCGATTATTACCTTTTCCGAAAATGTAGGAGTTTTAACTTTGACTGTAAATAAGCATACATATAATATACATATGTATTACTTAGCTGACATCGACTCCAAAAATAACAATAATTGTAAATAAATTATCAACCACACAACACATTCGTACCTACATATTGATGAGTAGAAAATAGTAAGTTAATTATCAAATTATAGAAGAATACGCAATTATTTTTTTCATTTTTTAGTGCATATTAATTTGTTTTTGCTATGAAGTCGGTTTTTGTTTTGTTAAAATTTTTATTTATTTTTCGATTTTTAGTAAATCTGAAGTACACTCACTAATTTGTAGAATATGGGTAGACCTACTAAACAGCTCATATGAGACAGCGCCATTTATATTATTTGTATTTCAATTTAGTAGTATTATGCATCACATATTACGTTGGTCTTAAGGTTTTGGTGTAGTCTGTAGCATACAGATCCCAAAATCCTGAGCTCAAACCTCGAGTCGGTTGAATAAAATGTTTGTGAATTAACGTTATACATTTCTTTGTTCGAATCATACTGTTAGATCTTGAGATTAATTATTACAAACGAACAAACATATAATTATATATTTAAACTTTTAACAAAATTAAATACTTTATCATTTACCAATTAATTAATAATTCCCCTCATGTTCAATGCACACGATAAATAAGTAATGGCGAATGAGTTTCCGAAGAGCCGGACTCCTTTTCGGCTTTGTAATAATATTACTCAGCAAAAAAGTTACTCTCAATTTGCGAAGTCGTATCTCCTTCGTTTTTATACTGTAAAGTTAAATGAAAGCGAAGTAGTTTAAAACGAGGTGCTCGTATAACCGGGGCTTAATGAAATTAAATTTAAAGTCTGTTTAGTACTATTTCCTAAACTGTTTTGGATGTTACGAAAAGTAATAGTTCGATGTTCTTTGTTTTTGTGTCCAGCGTTCTTTACTTGTTTTAGAACGTGGTATAATAGGTATTGTCTATACCAGATATGTGATGATTCCTTTTAGAGCAAGATCCCAGGGCCGCCAGACGTCACGTATTTTCTGACGGATGAAATGTGGACGATTGAGTAGTGTTAGTATGTACTATGATCGTATGCCTACCTGCTAGCTTGGTCAAACGGCCAATTTCCAGGTATCAGGTAATCAAGGTACATATAAACATTACTTACTTCACGTAAATTCTGACGCTCCATTTTTATATATGTTCATCCGACAACTATTTTAAAACCTTTGACAAGAAGACAGACCGATCCAAGGGGCCAATCATCCCCTAAACTAAATTTTAATATCTATGTGAGTGGGAGCGCGAGAGCATTATCTACGCGCATGAGACTGAGTGAGACCGACTGCGCTGTTAAGGCCATGAAAATTACTTGAACTGATATTTTATAATTTTTAGAACTTTTGTTGACAAGTAAATTATGGCAACAAAAATAAGAAAAAAAATTTACATATAAAAAATAATACTAGTTAGCCGTCATTTTTAAATATTTTTTCTATTTATTAATTAGAAATAAAAAATATTTTTATTAAAAATATTTTTTATTTTAAAGTTCTAAAAATTATAAAATATCAGTTCAAGTAATTTTCATGGCCTTAACAGCGCAGTCGGTCTCACTCAGTCTCATGCGCGTAGATAATGCTCTCGCGCTCCCACTCACTTAGATATTAAAATTTAGTTTAGGGGATGATTGGCCCCTTGGATCGGTCTGTCTTCTTGTCAAAGGTTTTAAAATAGTTGTCGGATGAACATATATAAAAATGGAGCGTCAGAATTTACGTGAAGTAAGTAATGTTTATATGTACCTTGATTACCTGATACCTGGAAATTGGCCGTTTGACCAAGCTAGCAGGTAGGCATACGATCATAGTACATACTAACACTACTCAATCGTCCACATTTCATCCGTCAGAAAATACGTGACGTCTGGCAGCTCTGGGATCTTGGACCATTTGTTGTTGTTCAAGGCGTGCCTTGAGGTTATAAGGGCTAGTACGGCTTTATGAGGGGATGATAAGGGTTTAAATTCCGGATAGGTCAATGAAAGTTATGTTTATATAAATTTAATTCTCAAAGAGACAAAAAAAAATTCTTACGTGAAATGTTTACAATTTTTCCAGAAAACATTATCTGGGTAATTCTTTGTTCTTAGTAGGTAAACAAAATAATACAGTGGTAGGTGTTAATATGTTTTTAAAATAAAAAGTAGGTATTTATAACCATTCTATGACGTTTAGATTCAGGATGATCGGACGAAACGTTACTTACAATTTATTATCGTTGTATGACATATTAAACTGGGTATTTCGTTTACCTCATTTTTTTCATAAGCAATTCGGTATTCTGTTCCTCAGAGGCGTCAGTGTAATTAGAAGCAGAAGGTATGTTCAACAAAGGCCGTAGGGCGTGGACCCATGTCTACGGTGCGGCGCGGTTTGCCGTGCAACGGTACGGCACCGCCGCCGGCAGATGTGTCGTCGAGGCGTCGTGTACCGGCACGTGCTCACTATTGTGTTTTTCCTTCATTTGTCGTCGTCTTAACAGCAACAGGAGCAGGATACGTCTTTCACGGTCTATATCAAGCCAAAAACTGTAATTTTGGTATACGTGCTGAGTGGGGTGCCGATACACGATGCCGTGGTGCGGCACGGCGCCGCGCCATCCACCGGCGGCGGTGCCGTACCGTTGCACGGCAAACGGCACCGCACCGTAGACATGGGTCGTAGATAGTAATCGTATATTACTAAAACTTTTAAATGCTATTAAAATGTTATCGTTGCTTTTCATTTAAGAATGGTAGTTAAAAGATATTACAAATTAAAAAAAATGAGAAATAAAAAAGGTTTGTGGCGTAGTACAGTACGAACGAATAGATCGCTTGGATGGATGTTCGATGTATTATAATAACAGGTAACTACATTCGTACTTAATGATAGCCAGGCGAATTGGAGCCTTATGTCTCGGGACTAAGAGTTCTGTTCATTTGAAGATTTATATTTATTTCGTCAAATAGAAAATGACAAAAACTTTTTCTCATTGAAACAAAGTAAATCAACACAAAATCAATGCCCGATCACGAATAATGGAAACAAAAGTACGAAGTATTCAATTATTGTTAGACGATCCAATCCAATCAACTTGATACACCACATTGAATGGACTAAACAAACAATTCTGAGCCTTGTAACTATGAAAACAAACAATTACCTTAAATGGTAAACATTCCTGGAACTAATGTCGAGTTCTTACGAATAATGAATAAAAGGGCACGGGCCCACGCTAAACCTAATGAAGGTAGATCGCTTTTCTCTGAGGAGTTACGTAATAGTGACGGTCTTCGTGTATAAAATCTAATGAGGGCCTTTAACAATCGCACATTGCTGGACTCGATGCGACGTATAGGGGTTAATTCACATTATGCTAGAGAGCCACGCCGTAACCCTCTCTGACAGTGTGAATATACCCCTATTTATTTCGACAAGCGTAAAGGGTATCAAATTTGAGGAGCATGCTTCTTTTGGGAAATATAAAAGTTTACATAAACATCATTTTCCCTTTTAGGACACGGTCTATTTGCTGTTACTGGGCTCTCGCACAATGCATATGAATATAATCGTACATCAAAGAAATTTGACCGAGGGAAATATTTTCTTTTATATTTTTTATTGTATTACTCACTCCTATTTATCCGTTCGTTTGTTATATTACTTTTGTGTGAATAGTTTTTATGTTCTTAGTTTTTTTTTATAACATAGGGACGACGGACGAGCATATAGGTCACCTTATGGTAAGTGGTCATCAACGCCCATAGACATTGGCATTGTAAGAGATGTTAACTATCGATTACATCGCCAACGCCCCACCAACCTTGGAAACTAAGATGTTATGTCCATTGTGCCTGTAATTACACTGGCTCACTCACCCTTCAAACTGGAACACAACAATACCAAGTAATACTGTTTCTGATGAGTAGGTGGTATCTACCCAGGCGAGCTGGCACAAAGCCTATCCACCAAGTTGTGGTATTGTGACTAAAAATATTTAAAAATAAAAGTGCTTCACCTCATCCATTTACAATAATAATTACATAGGTAGTTCATTTCGTGCTCGATTGTGAAGAGCGTACTTCAAATATATGTATATCTATTTTTTAAATCAGTCATTTAAACGGCAAAACTACGAAAAAAATATATGTGAAAGTAATTTTTAATATTGATCATAATGCATATAATTAAATTAACTCCGGAATAATTTGTAAAGAATCGGCAACAAGAAAAAAAACATTGAAATACAATACTGTCGGTCGTTGTAGATAGAATCGGAATAAAAATAAGATCGTGTATTCGCGATTTATGAGTGGAGCGGGTAAGTGATGCGCGAGTGAAATATTAAATTCTGGTCGCTTTATGTGCGATCTTAAGAATAACATCGTGAGGAACGTGCACGTGTCGAATTAAAATCTGCCACGGGTAGTATACCAGTGTAATATACTACTAATATGGTCCTCCTGAACGATTTTGGCCACGGCGGCCAATCTCGAGAGTTTATCCAACTGCGCGGGACATATTATAGTGCACAAGTGTGTGCGCAAATTCAGGTGCACTCTCTATTCCCTTACTCTCATAACCCGATGGGACGGCAATTCGACACGACCGGAAAGAGTTCAGGCGCAGGACCAAAGTTTTTACGTGCTTTCCGAGGCACGGGAGTGTACACCTTTCCAACTTCCAGGCTCCGGGCTGCTATTTAGAAATTTCGACATAAAATCTCAATAACATTTTATTCGCCCGACCTGAGAATTGAACCCAGACCGACGATGGCACGTGTCTAACCACCACCAATAAGAACAGCGTCATGGGAAAGGTTTCAATGTGTTATCTAACCGCAAGGTACAACAAATTTGATAGTCTAAATAAATTCCTTCATGAAATGTACATTTGTACTAATTATCTCAATTTAATGGCAATCGATTAAACGGTGTCGCAGTTTATTAAACTCAAAGAGATATACTATCATTTCTAAATACCTGAAAACTAAATGGATTTCAATGACTAGATTAAAATACTTCAAGAAGAAAAGCAGACGAACCTTCTTGTTGGCTAATCTTGTAAGCGACTTTTAATGAGAAAAGCTTATAGGCTTATCAGGAGTTCATAATCTCACTTATAAACTTTAAAGTACTTGATCAGAATCAAATGAAACAAAAACGTAAATAATAAACAATGTCCCGTGACGGCATTGACGAGAAACATCGAATTGATAGAATTGAAAACAAAACAAAAATATGAATATTAAGTAAAATAAATAAAAAAAACAAGTTTCGTTAATAAACACATTTATGTTATTTTTATAATAATATATAGCGAAAAATATGTATGCGAAGCGAAAAGCGTGGCTGCATAAGTGACGTCATGTCGTTCACCGTCACGGCATACAAGTCGGTCTTACCCCCAAACCGAGCTACTAATTGGTTACCACCAAAAAATCTCTTTTACAGAAAATGTTTTAAAATCAATACAATATTTGTTATTTGATGACTAAAGTATTGTAAAAATTATTCCGAACCATTTTCCGACCCAGATTACACACATAAAGGCATTTTCACATCGTCAATGCAACCCATTCATTGGGCAGACACAACCACGACCGCAAAACTGAACGTACATTATTTGATACAAACTTTCGAATGACGTATATTATATAACAAAAAGTTACAATATCTACAGATATACATGTATCATATATATGTATGATTATATACATATGTATTATATACATATGTATTATATACATATATATATGTATGATTGAAGTCTGAGTTTTAATAGTATTTTTAGGATTATCAATTCCACGAAAATACTATTGGATACCACTAAGTAGAACCATGGTCACCTACACATACATCTCACAAAATTCGACAATTTGTTTCCCAAAATTAATCCAGCGACCTACGTCCGCGTTTTCTAACAACTGAGCTATTTTGATACTTAATACTGTGCAAGTAAATTTTAGTTCGAAATTGTTAAACATTTCAGTGCAATCTTGTTTTATACTGCCGAGTTAACAACATTGCGTTCTATTGGGACTAACGTTATATTGTATTCATTGGCTTTTGTATTGGATATAAATAAAAACTACGTTACAGACAGACCGTTAAAAAAATCGTTGAAGAAGTTTTCTATAACACTCGGGAAAACACATTAGCCATTAAAGTAACCTACTTTTGATAGTTTCGCGATAAACATAAACAGAAGCTTTAATGTTGTCATTATGCACGTGAAACGCGGTGATATAAGTCGTTAATATGGAAAGTTTTTGTGCAAAGCGAAATGAGTTTTCTGATTTCCATACCGTTTGTGTTCCGTTGGCGTACAGAAAATTTAGCATAAAATACTCGTATATTAAAAACAATATATTTAATACTATTCGTAATAAAAACTCGTAAAAACTTAAGTCATAGAAAAATCATTTTAGATGACTTGATTTTTTCTTAATGTCGTGGTGTGAATATTTACAACAAACGATAATTTTGAACGCAATATATTTTAATGAATATATAAATACATAGCATTTCACAATACCACACGATATAACGGCGTATTTATTTCCTTATTCGTGTAACGCACGAAAGCCTTGAGAACCTGTCATGTGTTCGCTTCAAACGTCTTACATCTTACTCCAATTTCTATTGTAACAATAGATTACCGAAAATATTAAAAGTAATTTCCTAGTTCGTGAGAGATGTCTTTAGTTACGAACTAATTAACGTCGACCTCATCCATATATTCATAAACTCTTGGGAGTACTTGCGCGATAAACTTGAGATTTCGTCTTGGTTATTATTACAAAATTTGTGTACCAAAACTCACGAATAACTTTTAGATGGGCAGTCGTAAATACTAATCTCCAGTGATTGTCATTTTTGTATTTATTTTACGAAGATTCGTGTTTTATTTTTAAACATTCCAGATAATGTTATACGTTAATTAAATAGACAACACTCCTTTTAATTCACAAACAAAATATTTAAATATTATTAAAAAATTACATGAAATATTGTCATTATATACTTTCATAGATAATTTTACAAAAAAACCGCCACATTAACGTCGGTTTAGCTTTACTGAAAATTATAAATTTCATCATAGTTTATTTTTCAGAGCAAAAAATGAATAGGCATTTTGGCACGTCCGCGTTCGTCCCCCGGCAGCTTATCAAACCGCCATTGTCAACAAAAGGCAAAACAAATTTCACTTGTCGTTAGCTTTTAAAACGAATTTGATGGCGAACTGATAAGCAATTGAATGTCGAACCATTTCGTCGACAAACAACAAAGTTTTAACAAAAGACGCTCGGAAATTTGCTCGTCGAACAGTAAGAAATCATGAAGAAGTAAAACGAGGGACATCAATCAAAGAGAAACAAAGGGCAGTTCTATCGAAGGGACGTGACCGACATATATATCGGCTTAAACTTCTGTCATTAGTTTCCTTTTACTTCACGCTTCAATTGTTCCAATATAAACAGGGTCTCTCAAAATTTAAATAATATACATTAGAAAAAATATACCACGGAGGAATTTACGAAGGAAAATAATCATTCAATAAATGCTTTTATTGTATTTAGTACTAAAATATATGAGGAAAAATGTATTAAGGTACCCGGGTCGAATATGGCCACCTTAAGGTTTCACGCATAGTATCTTTCAGTTTTGCGGATTTCAAGAAAATCAGGTGACTGAATTCAAAGTTAACTTTGTTCAACTATAATAATAAAAAGGCAGAATTTCAAAAATATTGCAGCTTTACCGAATTTTGTCATTTTTTTATTTATTTGAGAAATGGCCATATTTACGTACACTGTCGTAAATATGGCCATGTACGGAGTACTCGTTGAGTCAATGAATATCCTACGTTGCAAAGACGGATAACACAAGATACTAATAGGGTTTCCAGTTCTACACTGAGAAGTGGTTTTCTACCCAAAGTAGATTTAATTATTTATTTTCTTGCAAATAACGCCTTAGAGTCCGCTATGGTACGTTATTTAATTTTGCAGATGTTGCAAATTTTTTACCATTTTAAACATCTGTTATGGCCTTATCCATATTTTCCATGGTCCATGTCCCTCGAATATTTCGAGATTTATAACGCCCCATTTTGCCTAAAACAAAAAAAAAATGGTAAAATATGGTAAATATGGCCATATTTACCGTAACGCAATTTTGTTTTTGTAATGACATGGTGCAAAAACTAATTACTACTTTGAAAAACTCACATTAAATTTTCATATTACGATAGTCAAACAACATTTTAGACATTAAAATAACGCAATAATATCCAATATAAACAAAAATATAAACAAAAACTTTCGATGATTTTTTATAACACCGACGCAGCCACACACTTCAACGACCTCTGAGCGAAAGACGGGTGCGCGCCAGCGCGGGAAGGGGCGCCATTCGGGAATGTTCCTCAGGCCCGATTGTTTAATATTGCATTTTGTTCTATATAGTAGTTTATTCATACTTAAATGAACGTGTGGCCATATTTACCGGCTGGCCATATTCGACCCAGGTACTATAGTATTAGGTAGATTTAGTGAAATCTTATCGTCAACATATCCTTATAAACAATGACGCGGGATATATTTATCCAAATATTGGAAGCTGAGTATAAAAGATCAGATAGCATGTCAATGTTGACTGAGCAACAACAGACTCCATCAATCATCGCGAGACAAAAAGGAAGGCGCTGGTGTCGATAGAGCACGACTTGGGACACTCGCCGACTCACTTTATCATTCCACCAATGTCGCCCTTCTTTAACAAAGTAAGCATAGGCAATTGGTATTTTCTTTAGATACTTCCGTTTATTTATGTATTATTTGGTTCAATTATTTTGGATTAAAAAATGGAAATATTGTACTGTTAATATGGAATCCAACATGTTGATATTAAAATACGTATAGTAAATAATTACTATACGTATTTTAAAGCTACACTGTATCGATGCACAACAATACAGTACTAATACTGTGTAACAAATAAATGGAACTCAAGTTATAGTTTATATTATTCTATTTTAAACAAATATATATATTGTCTCTTCTGAAATAAATTTATTATAATAGGTATGTACATTGGATTTGGAGACCAAGAAATCTTATGTACAAAGTTTTAGTTTATCTGTTATAGTTTTGGCAGCGTTTGCTTGCAAAGCGGTCTTGTCATTTTCTTTGAGACTACATTAACGTAATAAGCGATATCTCTAAAAACATACAACACGCTTATAATATATACTCGCCAAGAAATTAAAACTTTTTATGATGAGCTATCAATCTCATTAGTATTATTTTCGTGAACCTAAATTTATTATATTACACTAACTTTTTGCTTTTATGATATAATATGTTTATTTAAAAAAATAGTTTGTTATGATACCTAAATTAACTCCAACAACTATCGAGACGGTGTAGCTTACTCGCTAGTGATATCTGTAACAGAATGTAGCTCCCTGAAGACCACCGGATAACTTTGATTATGTTTACTAAGTACCTGTCATTTGCAAATAACCAGACAACTCTATATCCAAATATCGAATTAGAAATGTTATTAATATTAGTATTTGCTTATCAGTAGATTATTTCGATATCAGATATATAATAATATAACAATTAAAGGACTGCTTTGTTTAGGACGATATATTCGTACCTTGTTAGTAAGAATTAACTTTCAGCCACGATGGTTATTTTCAAGAGAGAGTCGTCAACCTTTTTTCAATCGCCGGTGATATTATATTACATGTATAGTACAGAAGTGCGCACAAAACTGGGGTTCTATTCCCTCAGTCTGATAATCCGATGAGACGGCAAATCCAACACGACCGGAAAGAGTTCAAGCTTCGGACCAACGGGATTAAGTTCTTTCTGAGTCACGGGAATGTAAACTATTCATTGTCAACTTCAAAACTTCAGGTTTCTGATAAGTAATATATTTACCGATACATCTTTTTCTTTCTATTTCATTCCTTTTGTGACCTGGGAAACCCAAGACCTTCAAGATTTTTAGCCTCGTATGCTAGCTCAAATATTTACGAGCCAGTTCATCACCATACTAATATCGTACACTGTTTTTCCTAATTCAAGCAAAATACTCATTCGATTAATATTGAACTACCATATTATTTTAGTTTATTGCTTTATGGCGGATATGGGTTATATAGTATGTTTATTTTTTACATATTTCTTAAGAATATCCTTTTTATGTCAAAGCACTTTTATGCTTCCAGACGAACAATGTAAAAAACTATAACATAAAGTTCCTTTGATGAAAGATTTGTAAATCTCCGAAATGTCTTCAGAAAGGTTCGCGTCTATAATATATTATAATATCTATATTTATAGACCAAGCGTTAGTAACCATTTTAAGTTTGAAGAAATGTCAAAATAACTCGTTCAAGTTATTTGTCGCGCAGTAATAAACCTTCTCAAAAGAAATATTTATCTCATGTGATGCTAAAATTAATATTGTCGGCTTTACCTTGGAAACCAAATACGATTTTCTCACAAAAAATACTTTAATATTTTCGAATCCGTTGAGGTCTTTGAGTTATCCTTTTGAGGAGGACATTTTGGTCATTCGTAGTTTATATGGAAGCATACAATCAACTGATTGCTTTCAGCGATCGATTCGCACTTACCATAAATATCGGGGGAAGATAAAAGAAAACAATTCCAACGACATTTTTTTAATACACTTACGAAAATATGTTTGTAAATACTAACTGTTTCCTGCAACTATATTTGCGTCCAATTTACTTTCAGTATTGATCTCGTAAATGACGTCATTTAATGCGTCATCTTCCTCCAGTTTCGGGCTCTAAATTTCATTATGATCGGTTTACTGTTTGACTTGTCATGAAATAAAAAAAATAAAGTAAATTTTGCATTTATAATATTAGTCTGATATAGTCATCCAGACAAGACCCAGTTGTTTCGTAAAGACTTCCTAGATAGGTGGGAGGGTTTATTTGATCATATCGAGGTAGGAGATGGCCCGGAATTTCATCTCCCTGAAAGGTTCGAACTATGCGCCATTTATTTTAGTTTGGTCGATTTCCCTCTGACTGCTGAGAAACTGACTCTCGGTATCAATAGAATTGCTAAGAATTTGACTCGGAATTGATATAGACGCTGTCAGAATAAAATATTGTTAATAATAGTTTGCCTATTTTATTTTCTCATGTTTTATTTATAAAAGAATATACATTTATTTGTTTTGAGAGTACGCGTTATTGGTTTGGGGCTTGAAAGGCTTATAAAAGGGATTTATTTTCTAATAATATTGACGATAATCTTTATTTATTAACAACTACCACCCGCGACTTACTTATGTGTGAGTCTCCCCCCACTCTTAAGTGTAGTGAGCGTTTATACGCAACGTCGTAACAGACAAGACACTATTGATACTTATACATTTTTCTCTTGTCATTGTCATATATTTATTCATATTTTCTTGTAAATAAATAATACAAAGATTTGACCACGAATATAACATAACATAAAATCTCCCCTTACTGCCTCCACCGGAGACAGGATGGCTGGTTCGTTTTTGGCCCAGATAATCAGAATTGTGACTTAACGTGGATAAACCTACAGGCTATTGCATGCGGTCATTGTATTATGTAACTATTATTAATTTTGATTTGTATAATACTTAACTCTTTTGTGTATAAGAATGATTTCCACAAACGAAACTATTAAATAATATTAAACTATCAATGTTAAAGTCTCAATCAACATTTAATAATCGACTTGGTAAAGTATAACAATTGCACGATCATCGAGGAAAATTTACACAGGATTATGATAACACAAAGACTTACTACGAGGGACCCACTTCAAAAACAACTTCCATACAAAACCACGTTTCGTATAAAAAGGCAAACAAAGTAATATTGAGTTATAAAGTTCTATATCGTCAGGGTTATTTATTTTACGTAACAGTTCTAGCGTTATGAAGTATTCTAAGGGTTGGAATTATTGTAAACATAATCATACCATCTATAAATTATATATTAAATTTCAGAGTTTTAATAACTTCAACTTGGTATCGTAAGGTAAGTATTAATAAGCGGTAACCTGATTTTATATTAAAAACTTTACTAACTTAGTACCACAATGAGTGGATCTCGTGGTATAAATGTTTGGCTTTGGAGATGTAAAAATTATTGTAACAGTTTTTTTGATTATTTACTATTTTAACTGTTGACTATACTTATTCCGTATTGATTAATCGTTTTGTTAAAAAAAAAAATAGTGTAAACACAGGAATGGTTAAAATTTCATCTGATAAATGCCACGATGTTTTCCTTCACCGCCGAGCACGAGATGAATTATAAATAAAAAATAATCGCGGGAAAACTTAGTAGCGGTGGATTACATCTCACGATCTCTGTTAAAGATTTACAAATACTTTCCATTGTTTATATCTCGGTTTTCAATTACAGCTTTGCAATGAAATAACTGCATATAGTCTAATTGTAAAACGTTTACGATTTTTTTGCAATGGTAAGATATGGCTGAAACAGTATGAGCAAGAAGGAACAATGAGCTATTCCATATTTAAAAAATTAAATTTCTTTACTACTTTCTTTTGTTCTATTTTATTGTATTTGTTTTTATTGTATTTAATTTTTAGCGTATAATGTACATACATACCACTAATGAACTCGTTTTATTTAATATAATTTTAAATATAAAAACAAAAGTCCTAAGATACATCAGATGAAGTTGACCAAAAAATATAAGTACCCTGTCACTCTAATACTTCAATAATAAAGATGACTCGGCGCATCCTGTGCCTTCTCCTATCATTAATATTATCGAGTTATGGCA
This sequence comes from Nymphalis c-album, assembly GCA_963151315.1. Classification (NCBI taxonomy): domain Eukaryota; kingdom Metazoa; phylum Arthropoda; class Insecta; order Lepidoptera; family Nymphalidae; genus Nymphalis; species Nymphalis c-album. Next base: position 12,841,367 of record OY720592.1, read on the forward strand.
ATACGGAATTTCATCTCCGTGAAAGGTTCCAGCTATTCATGATTTATTTTCATTCATATCATAGCGGACAATTTACTAAGAATCTCACAAATTCTTTAATATAATGCATTCATTTTAGGACCATTCATATTTTTATCGGTATATTGAACGTCCGATATCGTGAGTCTTATAAAAGGTAGAAGGTTAAAGGAAATGTTTTAGCTTTGATTGTATATGTTAAAAAATATAATTGTGATATCACACGTTACAAACAGAGCTTCAATCGCTGGGCGAACTCTACTTTGTATAGATATACAATTGAGTTAGTCCAAGCATTGAGTATTTCGAAATTCGACCATAATCATTATTAAAAATTTTAGAAAAAAAAAAAAATTTGTGTTTAAAAATATATTTTCTTATTATAATGTGGTTAATTGTGTACAATAAATAATGTAAATTAACAGCAGCTGATACAATAGGTGACCAATTGACCAATAAGCGTTCAGTATTTAGATAAAATAATTCATAATAAATAACGATATTGATAATAAGCACAATTCAACTTGAGTTTATACTATATGTTATGTTATATGCTTTCCAATTAGTTAAGTCTAACATTCTCTTATACTAAACAATCTATCAAGTTTTTTCATGAAAGGAAACATAACAAAAACATTTGCGTTACATGGGAGTAATTATTATTAACGTAATTACATTACCAAAACTTTTAGAGTAATTGCTTTTATTCTATATTGTATAAACAAACTATATAACGAATGAAGAAATAAATTATGTCATTACAAAATAATATATATAAAATATTAAACGTACCTCCATTAAATGTTTAAATTAATTACTTACAATTCATTGAGCGTAAGGGAAGAGAATAAACATACCTGTAATTAAAAAGAAATCACATTTAAAAATACATATTTCAAGGTAAGTACTACGTACTAATATAAAAGCAAAACCAACCGCTGGATAAACATTTGTATATGCTTAGACAAAGGGCATGTTGTACTTGCAAGAAACAAAAGACAAAACGTTGCGAATAGAAATACCGAGATGGAGGAACGACATCCCTCTCGCTTGTTTTACAGAACGATCAAGTTTCATTCAAAGCATTACATAGATTGCTTTCATTTACTTAGTTCTTAGTTAGTGTACATTTAAATTGTTAAAGCAATGCTTCGCTGTAGTACATAACAAGCAATGTAAGCTAAATATTGTTGTGCAATGTTTTTTAACGTTGGTTGTTTGTTAGTTTCTAAAGTGCCAACGTTACGTTTTTTGTAGAAATAATTTAATGCGACTTATTAATTAAATTAGAAAGTAGGTCAGTTTTTCAACAGCTAGACATATATATATATCTGGTATTCGATTTTGGGCATATTTTGTGAAAATAATTCACTCAGCCTTCAAATACAACAATACTATCTAATTATTGGTATAATGCGGTAGAATATATGATGGTACGTCCAGGGTTTTCACCAAGACCTATTACCAAATTTCTTGTTAATCAAGATAGGAAAGTGATCGTTTTTTACATAATTAAAAAAGATAAGAGACGAATTTGGCGTATATTTCGCTATAAATTGGAAATGTCAAAGACACTGTGACGGGTAAATCTTTTAATTCTTTACGTCATTGAGGTAGATTAAATCGAAAATAAATTAATATTAAATCGAATCTCGTCAAAGTAAGCGGAAACTCTGTTATTTAAAAATAATAATCATTTGATAACCGCAGAAAATATCTATCATAATTTTTTTTTAAAATATTTTCTCAAATTGAATTGCACAGATAACTAAATAATAAATAAATAAAGTGTAAAAAAAATCAAACCAAACATTTTTGATAGTATAACCAGTTTTTTAAATACAAATAGCTTATAATAATTTTAATCAATCTGAAGTAAAACAGAAAACTTTTACAGAATATATTTTTTTAATAAAACCGTTACGTTAGTTAAGGTTGAACTTACAAGGTCAAAACTTTATAAAGAACGCGATTTATTCGATACAATTCTTATAAATATTTAATGAGACCTTTTAAAACGGTTAAAAACTTAATGACTTGGCTATTGGCGGCGCCATCGCTCGCGTTTGTTTCTTACTTGTTCGATAATTAAATTTTAGCGGTTCCTCTTGACTCAGTCTATTCGAGTGCCAAATTATCAAGACAAATAAGTTAAGGTGTTGAAGATTAAAAGTGGGACAGATAAGGAACTTTACGCTAGAAAAGGATACATTAGTTTCTTATATTTGACTTCTAATCGTTCAAATTATTTTCAGGTAACAATTAGGACATAACATTTACGGATTTTTCGTCTTGAATTGAATGTATAGCAAGATTTATGTATCTAATAATATGCCAACGCCTATGATCAGGCAAGCGATAAGTATGCAGGTAAACTAGTAGCTACTAGTTTTTAAGATTAGGTAAAAACTTATTGTTAAAATAATTTTATTAGTCCCTAAATTTTTATTTTTTTATATTTAGTGTTCAGTATAATTTATTAATAATAAATAAAAATTGAACAACTTATTTGAAAAATCGTTTTGCTTGTCAAAAGTTGTTTATAATATTAACAAATCGCATGGAAAATGAATATCTACGGTTAGTTTATATGAATGAATTTCAAGTATGCAAAATTTCGCTTTCATCTTCTTTATTCACTTCATTTATCTTTATTTGATTGTAATAAGCGATACACACGGCATACATTGTATAGATGTAAATATAAAAATATATAAAGCTTGTTTGTTTGATTCGGCTAATATCAGGAACTACTGGTTCGAATAAAAAAAAATTTAGTGTTGTATAGTCGAGGAAGTCTCTAGGCTGATTTTTGTTCATTACATTTTTATTAATTAAACGCGGGTGTAATCGCTCGGCACAGCTAGTGTAAATATAAATAAAATGAATGCGCATAGTTACATAGCCATATTATAAAAGAAGAAGATCCAGAGAAGTTTTCATTAAAAGTAAAAGATATTTCAATTTAATTTAATCAAAATTTTATAGAGTTAAAATTCATTTACAATTCACATCTTAACAGAGATGTACAAACATTTACAATAGCTACCGACATGGCTTTGATGATCGTCTTTCTCATTACGTTTTGATTTCGCTTTATTTGATATCTCTCAGACATACCTGGAAGATTTAAACGTAACGCTCAATGCATGAATCAACATCTCATTAATATTAAGCCGTACAAGTCGTCGTTAATTTTGTTCGTGACAAAGAAAACTTTTAGCGCGAAACACACATGCTTTCTATACATAGTATGGTCATTAATATAATAGCATGCTAGTAACTTCTGCTTGATTCCTTTCTTTGACCTGTAAAAGTAGTAAGTAAGTAGGCTATTTGCAATTTATTCGAGTGTCTATATTGAATAAAGATTTTGCATTTTTTTTTATTGTATAGGAAGGCGGACGAGCGTATGGGGCACCTGATGGTAAGTGGTCACCAACGCCTATATACATTGTCATTGTAAGAGATGTTAACCATCACTTCAAACCGGAACACAACATTAGCAAGTACTGCTTTTTTGCGGTAGAATATCTTATGAGTGGGTGGTACCTACCCAGACGAGCTTGCACAATGTTCTACCATCATTTTATCACGCCAGAGGTGCATTCGTTATTGGACAAAATGAACACATCTTTTCAAATGAAATGAATTATGTTAGACTAATCCTTAGTACAATTTTTACGAAGAAACTTATTATTGAAATAAATTGGACGAAAGGATAAAGGTATATAAAGAGGGAGAGAGAGATTTAGAATATCAAATTAAGAATTCTTCAAATTTTAAGCTATTTTGCTATGTTTTAATAACCGAACGAATGATATATTATTATTTTTCACATTTACTATTTCTAATAATAAGATTGCGACTACTACATTTTCATGTTTATTTTTTATTTCATCTCAAGCCCCGTGGTGAAGATGAACTGACTAGAATGTTTATATATTTTGGATGAAAATCTGCCATATGTGTAACCACCGCATTGATAAAACATAGTGGAATAAGCTCTAAATCTTCTTCTCACAGGAAACGAGGCCAAACAATATTTACGTATTATTCAAAAGTTCCACACTTTTTACCTCAAGGATCGCGGTTGTTGTTATTGTATGAAAATAATAAGACCAAGTTAGAAGCTTATCTCGTCCATATTTGATATTTATTCATGATTCCTTTCCCCATTTACTAAATAGTCATAAAACATATATTTGTAATAAAACTATTCTTATATCTTGATGATTACTTATTTTTATTTATTTTATTTTATAGGAAGGCGGACGAGCATATGGGTCACCTGATGGTAAGTGGTCATGCCCATAGACAATGGCATTGTAAGAAATGTTAACCATCGCTTACATCGGCAATGCGCCACAAATCTTGGGAACTAAGATGTTAGGTCCCTTGTGCCTGTAATTACACTGGCTCACTCACCCTTCAAACCGGAACACAGCAATACAAAGTACTGCTGTTTTGCGGCAGAATATCTGATGAGTGGGTGGTACCTACCCAGACGAACTTGCACAAAGTTACACAATAAAAGTTATACAATAACCATTACAGATTCCATCTTAGCATAAATATATTTTTATTATATTATATCGAAGCTTTTCGGATCCGCGAAAGGTATTCATTAAGTGTGATGTATATTTTTTTATTAATATAATACAATCGAAAATTTTCACCAATCAAGAAGCCACGTTTCAAAATCATTAAACTCATATAGTTTTTGCGGAGCCCTTGATTGTGCAGGCGCTCTTTGTTCCCCGGAATAAATTTACATCTTAACAAATGCCCGCCAGGATGCAAGGTTTTTGTTACAACACAGACCCTAATATGATCTTAATGGGACGATGGGAATTTAAAACGATTATGTTCAGCTGAAACTCTGCTTTATACTGAATTTAATTAAATTAGTATTCTGTAGCTAAGCGTAGTCAGTAAAAACATAAAGTCGTTTTCATTGTAACGCCCGTCAAACAAGGGCGAGGCAAGACAGGAGTTATATAAAATTGAATATCTCGAAAATATTTCAACTGTAACCTATTCACGTCAATAAGCTTATAATTCTAAAGACGTCGGAGGGAAATTCGACGTCCTGTCAATTCTTTTATTACTCGATTTCAATCGATCTATTCAGATATGCACGTCGCAGCGATTGGAAGCACGTCGTATTTTATCAAAGCGAAATTTATTCATATATCAAAGTGGGAAGCCAGAAACAGGACAAGAAAGGATAAACACAGTTAGGTCGATATTAGATTCGTGACAGAACCGTTTCAATTTACGTTTCATATCATATTTGATATCAAACATGAAGACATCAACATGGAAGTGAATTAACCTCTTCAAACAGTTCGAAACTGCTGCTGTGTGCGAAAGGGCTATGTCAAGACAAAGACAATATTTACATAACGAACAAGGGTGAAGAGCCTTTAAGAGCAATACGCCGTTTGCCATACACTACTAATAATCTCTCTAATTGATAATTATTGTGAAAACAAATCAAGTAATCCAAGCTTTAGTGAACGTGTGTATTGTATCAAAGGCTCGTGAGTCGTGACTGAGAACATGAAGAGACGAGTGCTGTGTACGTGGATGTTTCCTACAATGTAATTAGCTACTCTAAAAATTGTTTTTTCAATTTCGTGAATACGTTGATTCTGTTTTATGAGCGTGTAAATTTTTAACTTTTTTCAGTTTTATTGCAAACTAATTAATTAATTTAACAAATTAATCAATTCATCTACATAACATTAATATCGTCCATAATACATTATAAATGGAAAATAGTCAGCTCGCAAAATATATTATAGTGATGTGCAATATCAAGTGCAAGTATTTGCACTAACACAGGAAATACGTGCTTAAGGTGTATTAATATTGCTACATTCAAATTTGCTAATTTCGAACTGAAAATTGATTGACCAAAGGAACGTTTGAATGGCTTTTGGATGCAGGTATCAAACAGCTTTATAAGTTATTTATTAAATCAACGAGGTTGTCACAACATTAAAGTCAGTAACCTAACAAGTACCTAGAAGTAACAAGCCATTCAAAAGTTCCTTCGGTCAATAAATTTTCAGTTTAATTCCATCTTCCTATATATTACATTTACCTACGTGTATTCTTTATAAAGACCATAATATCTCATTGTCTATTTATTTTGTACAATGAACACGAACAAAACAAAAACGATTTTTCAATAACAATTTATAGTTTAACAAGTGTAATAATGATTATTGAAACCCATTCGATTAGTGTCAAGTGCGACCTCTCGTAGCCATTTTCAAGAAGAAGACAATCGCATTAGAAGCGTTTTATTTCTGACGTCACTTTCTTACTGGGATATTATTTATTCACTCAGTAAATGCTCCTTTGTGAACAACATCTGCTTTATATCGCTTCAATTTTTAATATTCTTGACATAGACAATGCAAGATTAAGAATTTATCACATTTAGTTTAAAATATCAAATAAAATATTAAATAATACCAACCTTGCTTCTTTTACTCATAATAGTTCTTGAGGACATAAAGGCAATTTTAATTAAACAAAAAATGCCCCAGATGAGTTTCGTTTGGCAAGGGCAAAAGGAGATCGGCTCATAAATATTCATGTCAATTTGAGACCCCAAAAGTCACAGTTAAGTCTATTTCCGATAAAATGCTGGAGCACCTTACTCGCTCTCTAATGGTGATTCCATTTTCTCGGCGACAACGTCCTCGCCGACAAAAATGTTTTTAAATTAGTAAGTTAAATTGGAGCTAAGGTTTTTTTTAAGTTTTTTAAGCTAAGGGATAATGTAAGAACGTGGTTAATTTTTTATTCTACAATACATTTATGGAAGGTCAAATTTAAATGATTTTATTAATTTTAGGTTAGAGATGATCCAATCATCATCAGGTACATGACTGGCTGAAAACGGTCCGGACCAGCTTTGGAATCAGGGAAGAAAAAATATTTGGCTGTCTCGGTAGCGCCAATAACGAAATATGTATTTTATTTAAGTAATGTTTTCCGAACCGAGTTTCTATTGCAGAAGCACTTATAATCTTACGTATAAAGACATCCTTCGAACTGTGTTCCCTAATATGTGCGAATGGCAGACCATGTGTCAGTACACAAGAATGGCCAACATTTATAATATATTTTCTTTATTAGCATGTTTGATTACACATAAATATTTTCAAGAGCTAATATATAAATATAAGGAGTTTGTTCGTTGACTTTCGTTTGCAATGATTTCAGCTAATCTCCGTCCACAGCTGAACCAAACCTTCCTCCATAGAACGTCCTCCAATCATAAATTTCCTGCGAACTAAATCGCCACGTCAATTTTTTATAATATTTAATTTGCATTAATTTTGTTTTTCAATTAGCTATAATAGATTAAATATTTCGATTAATGATTTGCTTTTTCCCAACTCTCACCTGTGCTCGGCTCACTATATTGTTCTAGCAACGTAATTACGATATTACTATAGAATCCCAAGTACATAATAGTATTATCGTCTTCCGTAGGAAGAGGGCAATTTGCACCTACACCGAAGTTATATTATTTCCGTTTGACACCGCTGAATTATTAAATTATATTTAGCGACTGAACTGCTAACTAATTTATAGCTTTGAAGTTTCTTGTGATTTCAATAACGATATTATTAAAATTTTATTACATACCGGACTTAGCTTTGAAAAGAAAATTAGCAATTGACCGTTTACGGAATTATTAATTTTCTTATTTTTCCTTTCAGACATTAAGCTAGTGGAGCATAGAGTCGAACCTGGGACGTTTACAGAGCTAGGCGGAAAGTAGCCCTTTGCTCTATTGACGGTAATAATTAGTTGCAAATATCATGTAGTAACCCAAATTAATGTAAATATTATGATGAATGTAACTATCATTATTCATTTTTATTTTATAACACTGCAAGATAAAGTAAAAAAACTAGAGCCTGCTTATAAAATTCGGCAATTACCATATTTGGACCTATCTGACCGTATTACAAAATACGGATTGAAATTAGATAGCTCTTTTCTATTCATATTTGGTGGAACAGTTAAAAATATTCATAGTATTATTTTTGTTGTAGAGTAATGTAAAAAATATATTATTCATACTGCTTAAAATTCTGATACTTAAGGATCACTTTTAGGTATTGTTTCATGAGTATAGGCTGAAATGGAACACTAATGAGAGGATATGATAAAAGTTCGTATGTATTGACATGTAGGTCGACAAGCCAAGAAAGGCCACTGTAATTGGAACGTAGGTTAAAAGCTAGGTCTTCGATTTGAAGCAACATGTAGGCCATCTTCTATCTAGGCTTTTTTGTAAATGGAAGTGACATACTTTTGGACAATGGACATAACGGTCGGGTCACATTCTTTATTTTGTATATAATTCTTTTTATATAATATCAATGATATATATTTTAATGTTGGCTACGCTCATTCTTGTCTTTTATTACATTTTAATGGTTAAAATCGTAGCTTATGATTGACCTATTTTGTAAAATGCAAGGTTGTAAATTTTATTAATTATTTTTTACATAATTGATAATAATAATAATTCAAAATTTCGGAATTATTTTCCTTTTTTATATGTATTTGTATGTATTAACAAAATACGGCAGAAATTGAGCAGCCTATATACCAACTGGGACAATGATTGGCTGAGCGGTCTAGTATGTGTTATAGCGCCATCTAGTGGCAAGTTACAACCAAATAGATAGAATAAAACCTCTCACATGAAAAAATACCTACATATATGTAAACTTTCATATTAATCAGTCAAACGGTGTCCAAGTTTATTCCAAACAGACATACAACACGTACTTTTGTTTATATACATTCATACTATAGCGGTTTTATGAACATCCAGGTAAACCGATGACTTGAAGAAAATGGCGATTGGACCGATTGAATGCGAAAGGTTGAGATCTCATTGAACTACCTACTTATTTTCTATTAGTGTATCCTAATTTATACATTTTTTACCATTATAAATTTATAGTAGTTAAATGATGAAAATAAAACGTATCTTTTTAAAATAACAACAACTATTTTTTGTCTCATATCTTCCTTTCTCTGTTAGGACATTTTGGACAGGGTTAATTTTAATGACCCAGCAACCTCGCAGGACTAGATAGCTAACATACATGAAAAAAGAAAAAGTTTTTGTCGTACTGTCGTGACATTGTAGGTCTATATTTCATTCATACACGACAGGACAACGCGACGCATCGATCTTTGTGATGCGCGTAGATATATAAACGTTCAAGCGGGAAATTAAATTAACACTTATTTTTGTATGAAAATAAAATCTAACAAATTATCAAAAGTCGTAGAACTAAAGTTGTTTCTTATGGTGTTAGCTATCTAGTCCTGCGAGGTTGCTGGATGATTAAAAACAACCCTGTATAATTAAATCACATTCAATCAAACTTTAGGTATAGATAGTAAAAAGCAAAAATTGTGAACTAATTCTGTTACTTTTAAGGTTTCTTTTCATCAATTTAACCATACGATACTTAGACCCACAGCACCTAGCAAGACTTCATACAAAGCAAGTAATTTGTAATTTACTTAATTGAATTGGAATGAAATTAAAAATCGCAAGAGTATTATAATATTATAATTAAAATAACATCGCCATTCATTTAATTGCACGTTATTTTCAATTATATTCATCAGTTGGTTATTTATTTCGTAGTCGTTTATTTAATTATTCATTGAATTCTCTTATTAAATATCAATGTACAAACTTTATTTTTTTAACAAAAAGCAGAAATACAAAGGCAGGCTGATAAAATCGCGGCCTAAGGTGATTAATTAGCTCGTTAGTCTTATCAGTTACTGCGGGACTTAGTGATAGTATAAAACAACTCCTAAACAAATTTCGAATGAAAAAGGGTTTTGAGTTATTTTCCATTCATCCTTTAGCCTAGATCGAGAGCATAGTGAGTTTTTCCTTTTTTCCGAAATGAAAAAGAACTTACGGGGCCTGATATCTCTGGATGACAACGAAATGAAAGCTTTTTTTTTTTTTTTTTTTTTTTTTTTATGTCAGAGGGGGCAAACGAGCAGGAGGCTCACCTGATGGAAAGTGACTACCACCGCCCATGGACACCTGCAACATCCGAGGACTTGCAGGTGCGTTGCCGGCCTTGGAGGAAAGAGTACGCTCTCTTCTTGAAGGTTTTTATGTCATATCGGTTCGGAAAAGTCGCCGGCGAAAGCTGGTTCCACAGAGTGATTGTGCGAGGCAGGAAATGCCTTAAGAAACGCACTGTTGTGGATTTCCAGACATCGAGGTGATGGGGATGGAATTTGGAGTTCTGGCGCGATGTCCGGTGGTGAAATTCAGCTGCCGGGACTAAACCAAACAACTCCTCAGAACACTCCCCGTGATATATGCGATAGAGTATGCAGAGTGACCCAACATCTCTACGCAAGGCCAAAGGATCAAGCCGGTCGGTAATAGCCTGATCGTCGACAATTCGAACCGCTCTACGTTGAATGCGGTCAAAAGGAAGAAGCTGGTACTGGGGAGCTCCCGCCCAGAGGTGAGAACAGTACTCCATGTGGGGCCGAATTTGCGCCTTGTAAAGTTTTAGGCGATGGTCCGACGTGAAGTACCGTCTCGCCTTGTTGAGCACTCCAAGCTTTTTAGAAGCCAATTTGGCTTTAACTTCCAATTGACCGCGGAACTGAACAGTGTTCGAAATCTCGACGCCAAGTATACCGATACTGGCTGTGGCAGCAAGGGGAGTATTCTCGAAATGAGGGGATATGACAAAAGGAGATTTTTTAGCGGTTAACGCGCAAACTTGTGTCTTATTGGGGTTGAATTGGACCAAGTTCAGTCGGCCCCAGTCCGAGACCTTGGTTAACAAGGTCTCGACTTCAGACACAAGTTTGTTCCGACACTCGTCGACGTGTTCCCGAGAAATATTAGCACGGCCGGTGTAATGGACGTCTACAGTGCTGTCATCCGCATAGCAGTGAATGTTACTGATTTGTAACATATCATTGATATGCAGAAGAAACAGAGTAGGTGATAGAACGCAGCCTTGTGGAACACCAGAATTGACGAAATTTAAGTCAGAGCATGCACCGTCGACAACGACCTTGATGCTCCGATCTGCCAAAAAACTGGTGATCCACTTGCACAATTTCTCGGGAAGCCCGTAGGATGGAAGATTTGGCAAATCGACATTTTGAAGACAAAGACAGAATGTTTTTTGAGTGGTTTAAAAGCATTATTAGCCAGATGTGAAAATCGTTTTTAACTTGGTAGAAATTATATTGAGAAGTAAAATATGTAAATCTACTTTTTTTTCATTCAATACTTTAGGCCGCAAAAAGCTGATATAGCTTTTCCTCATTATGATATTGATAAACATTATCCCAGATCAACATTATTAGTATTACTAATATCAATAAAAATTATGTGCTGTTTATTATTGGCGCGTCATTAAAATTAATAGTCTACATTATATACAGCTTGAAGAGAAGGCTTGGAGCTTCTCTCACCACGCTGCTCCAATTTCCCTCTCACAACGCAAACAATAAGTCATTGACCGGTCAAACAAACAACAACAACAAGTCGACCGAGATTGAACGCGCATCTGTCGGACAGATTCACATGTAGCCACTGCGCTATAACGGCTATCAAATAATATTTCTCATATATAATAACAAATTATTGTAATTGTCATATATACCCATTCAGATATCAAGATTAAAGTCGCCTGTCATGTCCTAATTCCAGAATCACATCTTACGATAAATATTAATATTCTACTAGCATTTAAGCCGCGGTTTCAACCGTGTAGTTCCCGTTCCCGTAAGAATAAGGGGACAAAATATAGTCTTTGTTGCGCGCTACTAATGTAGCTTCCAATTATGAAAAAAAGTTTAAAATCGGTTTAGTGGTTTAGCGTGAAAGCGTAACAAAAAAACAAACTCACATTCACATTTATAATATTACTTATTCATTTGAAAACTTATAAGCGTTATTTGAATATAGTTAGAACGTTTGTAAAGAACAAATATAATTAAAACACATATGCATGTAAAATACCGTGAAAAGGAAAGCAAACGGTGTTAGTTTGTTCGGATGCGGAGCTAAGCAGCGAGGCATAATTTTGTTCACTGTTAATGCAGGTTGTTTTAGTGATTCGCATGTCTTGGCCGCTTGCAAACAGTCACATGTTAAGTAGATTTCCTCGAGTATTATGTGATGAAATAATAATAATTCTATATATAACAAATACTCAGCAAGCTCTATTGAAAGTGATTTTGAATCTTAAAATATAATATTAACGTGTTATTTTGTGAGATAGTTGAACTGGTTGGGGGGACGTTATAGTTATTTTATAATTAACATAAAGTAGGTAATTACGGTACGAACTACCTTAAATAATTCTATTAAAAAGGATAAATAAAAGAAATAGAACATTAGGAGTGCAAGCTAAATAAGAAAAAAATGAACAAAAAGAAATCGTACTGAGCATAAGGTGCTAAAAAAAATAAAGGGAGCATTGCACTACACATCGTGCAATAAAAAAAACCTTTAAAAGAAGATACGATTACTTTTATTGCAGAAAATATCTACATTTCTAAATGTTCTTTCTCTAACCATTAAGCAATGCCATTAAGAGAACAAGATTATAATTTTTTACCAGTGCAGTGCTAGAAATTAGCGCAAGATATTTGCTTGGTTTGCGCAAGCTCGTCCGAGTAGGTACCAGCCACTTATCGAATATTCTACCGCAAAACAGCAATATTTAATTTTGTTTGTGTTCCGGTTTAAAGGGCAAGCCAGTGTAACTACAGGCATGAGAGGCAAATTGGTTTCTAAGTTTCGTGGCGCATTGACACAGAAAGGGATGGTTAATATTCCTAACAATGCCAATGCAATATATTTGAGAAAAATAAACATTGTGTGGGTACTTTTATCAACATGTGGGTACAGTTATTCTACCTATCTAATAATAATAATATCCTGGGACATTATTCGTACGAGGTCATCTGATCCTAGACTAAACAGAGCTCGTACTATGGAAACCAGACATGATATACTACATGTACTACTTTTATTATTTTATTACATACTTATATAGATAATTACACCCAGCCTCTGGACAAAGAGACAAGTTCATGCAGACAAATATATCCTTGTTGGGAATTGAAACCACGACCTGCGGCGCGAAAGGTAAGTATATACTTTGGTATTTCTATTTAAAGGGAAGTAATACAGCATAATTGTACACAAATAGGTCACACAGAGAATTAAAATTTTAGATGTCTTGGTTAGTTCTTACAGTAATTATCTGTGAATAAAGTTAACTGTGTGTAAAATAGTGCCTTGTCACGAATATGAACAAAATTAACCGTAGGTGTCAAAAGCAATAGGAATAAAAATATCTAATTTGAATATGCAATCTTCGGTTAAGAACCTATTATAGAACAATGTACCATTTCGGCTCTGCCACACTAAAATTCGTAGGCCGTAATACTTTTTATTACGAAAGATGGAAGAGTATTCATAAAAACAGTTCACAGGTGTTCATAAAAACAGCATCTTCGTAAGACCAAGGACGGACCCTCGGACAAAGTTCGTTAGAAAAATATAACTAGACAAAACTTCATCGATATCGTCGATCCATCATAAAGTTACCGATAGTTTTTTTATTTATTTTTAGGGGATGCCGGCGAGCAAAATAGGCAACCTGATGGTAGATGTTCAGTAGCACTGGTACTGGAAGAAGTACAATCATCTCCAAGTTTTTTTCTATTGTTGTTGTTTGTGCCTGTAATGACACTGTCTCACTCAGCCTTTAAACATGAACCCTGTCAATACAAGGGATTGATAGTAAGCGGTAGAATTTTCTGCTGAAGAAATAAATATAACCTGGATGCACTTTCACGAATACCCTGGCATAATATCAAGAATTTTCAAGAAAATTACTTTTTAAAAGAAAGCTTAGTCAAACTTAGCATTTTTTTTAAATAACTAGAAACATGCAAGCTTTTGCTTGATTTACGTTTTTATGCACTAGATTAAGTTCACAAATAATATAATATATGTATAAAAACACTATAATAACTATCTAAATGTGCAATAATTTATTAAAAAAAATTATCGACTACTTTTGGCTGTGTTTGTTATAAACAGTAGTCTATGTCCATTCTTGGGTTTCAAGCTCGCTTCATAGATGATAAATTTTATTAAAATCAGTGATTTAGCCGTCACATAGAATTATTTTTGCATTTATAATATACAGGCTGTAACAAAACACGTGTCTGACCCGTGAAGTGGTTATTAGGTATCGTGAGTCGGTTCTATCTATGTCATCATTTTTAAAATTCTAAGCACAAATTTTACCCTTTATATATAAAATATAAATATTTTACCTTATAAATAAAATTTAATTTAACTAAATAACGACAATTACATTGCAGTTGTCCATGAAATTTTCGTCATTTACAATTGAAAATGACAATTAATATTTTTTTATGCGTATTTTTTTGGATAATATTTTCAAAATGTTTACATAAATAGAACCGACTCACGATAAGTAATAACGACTTCACGGGTCGGACACTTATTTAGTTACACCTGTATAAATATTATATGTAATATATAAATGTCAGCCACATAAAATTTGTAAAGTAAAAAAGCTATTTCTATTAAAAAATTGATTGCTTCATCAATTTTATTTATGTCCAGCTCAATAAGGCAAGTTCAATGAATGGCGTTTTCGTTCGAAGCCAGTTACATTCCCATTACAGGTCCATGAATATCAATTAAAGTTTACGACTTTAATTGGCGCTCCACCGATATTTAATGTTATTTGCATGTTGTGGGGGTATTAACTTACTCGGCTATTACCCGCCCATAATTGAGTTCAGCGCGCTTTCAATGTTACGAATACAGTGTCATGTAACGCGATACTCGTTTTATGCTGCCAAGTTAAAAAGACCAAGCTCTTTCGCTTTTTGCATACGAGCTAAGTGTTCTTTAATAAGACAGGTTTACCGGTAAACGAGCAGTGCTACACGTTCTATCAATTGTATGTAATTGTATTTTAAAATGAAACCTGTATTTTAGATGAGTACTCTACTCAGTCAGTTTTTAATTGCGACTTTTAATAATACATACATATCATATATAATTCATATATTATTATTGGAACTACTTGACTTTAATCCGTTGGTCATAGGTTAAAATCACGAGCGCAATAAATTTTTTTTCTGGCATGAAAAGCTTATTGATTAATTCGAAATTAAAAAGTTGGCAGTGATGGTTCTGAAAACACGAAATCTCGATATTTATGAGTTCAGGAATAGAGTGTAACATTTTTATCATAAAAAATTCCTAACTTTGTATTTAGTGAAAAATTGACACCAAATCCAAAATCGGTTGGGAAGACATTATCGGCTGATATTTTCAGATTATTTATAGTTTGTATAATAAGATACAAGTTAATGGTCGTTGTGGTTTCAGGAATAATGTTCACATAAATTAATATACATACATACGTATTATATAGTAGTATTATCAGATATGTTGGAATGCGACTCGATATCATGAATGCTGATACACTTTGGATAGGCCTATACCTTAATAACGTAAATTGATATTTGATCATGTATTGATATTTTAATCACACGAGTAAGCCCCGATTTAATTAAGTTGCAATGTAGGATAGGTAATCGATATGTAGAAAAATCTTGAAGACATTTATTTAATGTAAAATTATTAATACATATTAACCGTTAATCTATTGTTTTTATTTATATTAAAAAATAATTATTAACTTTAATGTATCAATTTATCTCATTTCAAAAATTATATTCTAGAAAGAAAATAGTTTTTTTTTTATAGCCCGGGAGGGCAAATGCCTCTACTCCACTTGATGGTAAGTGGTAGTAGAGTCCAAACGCGATGACGGCTAGTGATATCATGAAGAATGATTTGCACTAGCCGCCCCCGCCTTGCCGGCTCGCAAGATGCCTCTTCACGCCTCGTTTGAAGGAACCCAGGTTATAAGAGGGGAACACGTGTGCTGGTAAAGAATTCCATGTTTTGGAGGTGCGACAAAGAAAAGAGTTGCCAAATTTCTTCGTGCGCGATGGAATTGATGTCACAGTTAGTTAGTTAGTTAAAATTATATTCTAGAAAGAACAGTGGTTATTTGTATAATCACAGTTATCTCTCGAACATACTATATTAAATAAATAGGTATGTAATTTTGGTAAAAATATTTTCAATAGAATTAATAAAGTGACAGCCCAGTGAATGTCCCACTGCTGAGCTAAGGCCTCTTCTCCTTTTTTGAGGAGTAGGTTTGGAGCTTATTCCACCACGCCGCTCAGTGCGGCTTGGTGGAATACACATGTGGCAGAATTTGAGTGAAATTTGACACATGCAGGTTTCCTCACGATGTTTTCCTTCACCGCCAAGTACGAAATGATTTATAAACACAAATAGAATTAATAACACAAACATTAAATAGATTACATAAGGGCGTGTATTGGATTTATAAGGTTTTCTTGAAGACTATAAAATACTGGTGATCTAGAGGTTAGAAATCTTCCTTATAGGAGGTTAGAATTACCTTTAAATCACCAATTAGATAACAATGAATCTATAAGGACGGTTTGTGTAATCCGTATCAGCTTCGCTTAAGTGAAAGCTATTGAGGTGGTGCAAATCGTCTTGAGTTGATAATATTTGAACGCCGTAATGGTTGCGATCAGATATCAGATTTAAGTTCGGCTAAGCGATGAGAAAGATCAAGTAAAGTAAGACATTATTTTTGATTAATTTTAATTAACTAATTAAAAAAATAACGCGTTTAAAATTGCAAAATCCTAGTTAAATTGTTTTTGTGAATTTAGATTATTCAAGCTAACTTTTTTAACGTTTCACTTGTTGATCTATGTGTAGTTCTTTGTGTTTTTAAAGGCTTGCATAAGGCCCTACCACCAAGCATATTTATAAACATATTATACGTGATAAGTGGCGGGACCTGACTGGCTGAGAACCGAGAGCATTGGCGCACCTAGGAAGAGATTAGCAGATGATGATCATTGTTATTATATTACACATTTTTTTTAAATAATTTGCCTCGTATATTTAAAGTAATAGTTTCAAAGTTCGTGGGCACGATTATTAAGCTCCTTATACTTTCCTAATCCGATGTTAAGCTTCATTTGATTTGAGCTCAACATTCGTCGGCACAAGAGTTATTGAACGTTAATCTAATCGAACCGCACGCAATGTTCCGTTCAGTTTTGACGTAAATTACAATTTACCCACCCCCATGCTAATTGATGTTTCCAATGAAATTAAACCAATTAAACTTCATTGTATTTCACTAGTCATTAATGCGATATTGCGTAATTTTAGTTGAAAATGAACGTCACCAATCTCATTGCTAAGCACTCATTTGATGCAGTAATACTAGATGATAAGTGGAAATCTCACTCGCTGGATGGATAATTTTTGGACGCAGGTAAAAATT
Source organism: Nymphalis c-album (assembly GCA_963151315.1). NCBI lineage: Eukaryota > Metazoa > Arthropoda > Insecta > Lepidoptera > Nymphalidae > Nymphalis > Nymphalis c-album. Next base: position 12,858,919 of record OY720592.1, read on the forward strand.
TCTAATGAATTATATATACTATATATAAATTATATTCTACTCGTACACAGAATATGAAATTCCAATAACGTAATATTACATATATCGTAGTCAAACATATTTGTTTAAATATAATTCGTAGAACACGATAATTAATATAACTATATACATATTATGTTTACTAAACAAACTTATTAATGATAATTACCTTAAGGCGAAGCTTCTAACATGATAAAAATATGTTTTTGCCATGGTTGGTAAGTGTGATTGTAAAAATAGCTGCTCTCTCTATTTCCTTACTTCCATATAACTATGAATCAATTTGAATGAAATCAAGTTAAAAATCAACGACTTAACGTGCTATCTGAGGCACAGAGGTATCAAATACTATCCTAACACCCAAAAGCACAAGTTTTGATATTTCAACCCGAGAATTCCGTATCCGCGCCATTAACGCTATGAACAAAGCCACCGAGGCAGTTGTTAACATAAATATAGTAATTGAAAAATAAGTCTGTACCAGAAAAGTTATTTCCATTTCATTATTTCGTTTTTACATTGATGGGTTTCAATCGTACGAAAGTATAAAAAGGGACAAAGTAACGGTCGATCAGATTACAGTCGAGTTTGATTAATGTGTACTGCTCGGAGGATTTTACGATACCGACTAACCAAGGGAGCCCGAAATAACTGGAAAAAGGGATGTCAAACTGAAGTGAGACTCTGAGAGTGGCTCTCCCTGTGTGGCGTACACTTTGCCATGACATACAATTAACAAATGTTTTTTTTTTTTTTTAAGATGATATCTCGAAAAATGATGAGAACAGTTCTATTTGACTAATTATGCCTTTGAACGTTGAAGAAAATTGGATTCGGTGAGAAACAAATTTGACTTTTTACTATCCTGAAATATATAAATAAGTTGTAACAACTTAAAGGACTAATTTATGTAGTAAATGAGTAGATTATACGAAAAGCGCGGTCGCGTTCTTGAACCGCTAAAGTCTCTGCGCTATCAATAAGGCTTTCTGAGCAGTCGCCGTAATAGAGTTTGCCGCCAAACACTCAATCTTTGGGATTACAAGGACGGAGATTCTTGCAGGCTTTAGATTTACAATCCGATCTTTAGTATAATCGCTTAGTGATACGAATCTTAAACTACTCAGGATTAGTTGCGCTAAGCATGTTGATGGAAATGAGATTAGGTTGTATGAAAACAAGAAACGGTATAAATTTACACTGATTGGAACTTGATTTACATAATAATTATTATTTTATTAACCGTTCCTAATAATTAGGTTATTGATTATTTTTACAAAACGAAAAGTATATAATGATAGATGATCTAATATATTCTAAATATAAATTTTATTTAAATCACGAAGTCAATGTTCTATCCAAATTATTTTGTCACAGTTTTTTTATACTTTGGAGCTTTATCTTCTTAGAAGCTCTTCTAAATGTAAAGACGTAAATTAATCGTGCTATATAACTATGAAATTCTTAATAGAAACCGGTAGGTACGGAACTGACATTTTACAGTCTAGTCTATCCGAGGATTAGACAGAGCTCAGAAACGCGGCCGCTATCAATAAGAGGCGGAATGTTACCTTGGGATGAGCCGTTTTAAATGACGTACGAGCACGTCTATTGGGATTCATCTACTGCTTAAGTTTCTTGGTAGCTATGAATAGTCTATCTTTGCATAATAATTCGGTATTTTCGAACAAAATTTTGACAAGCTTTGCTCGTTTATAATTTTTTTAGTATGAAGTATAAATTGTTACAAAGAAGATGCACGATTTATTTTTATATAAACAGATAAAAAATACATACTACTCATTTCAGTATACTACCTAAACACACATTCCAATGAACCTAACCCTACAATCATTTATCACTGCAGATTTCTCAGTCAGTAGATTTGTTCGACGATTACATAAACTAACCTTACAAATAGGCGCTATCTGTAAAACGCCGATCTTGCCTTGGGATCAGCCGTTTTAAATGATGTTTGATATAGAAATCGTTTTATCGTAGACGGACTTGTACCTACTGTTAATTATTAGGAAGGCGGACGAGCATATGGGCCACCTGATGGTAAGTGGTCACCAACGCCCATAGACATTGGCGTTGTAAGAGCTGTTAACCATCTCTTACATCGCCAATGCGCCACCAACCTTGGGAACTAAGATGTTATGTCCCTTGTGCCTGTAATTACACTGGCTCACTCACCCTTCAAACCGGAACACAGCAATAACAAGTACTGCTGTTTTGCGGTAGAATATCTGATGAGTGGGTGGTACCTACCCAGACGAGCTTGCACAAAGCTCTACCACCAAGTAATCTATTATTGTTGTTAAACGAAAAATACTTTTTATCGCGTCGGCGCTTTGAAAACTGAATTTTCAGTATTCATTTTTCAATTTGTGTGTTTTCCGTGAAATGGTTTGAAAGCAAACAGCGCCAGAGCGGAATGTGCGTACATGATCACGCCTTCAAAAATTGGCAGGTTTCGTTTTAGTCATGTCTTTTCCAAACAAACGAACGCTTTCAATGAATTTTCAGTTCACTTCCATGTGTACGTTTTGAACCTGTTACCTGAAGTATATAGCTTATCTGTAATAGTACAGTAAAAATTGCGTTTGGAATATACATTTATAGATATCATATTGGACAATTAAACTTGAAGTACTTTTCCATTTAAATGGTAGTCTTATCAGAACCAGCTCTCGGAGTTTCGCAATAGCCCGTCGAAGAATTCTTAAAGTGCATTTGCAAATGCGATTTACAGTTAAAGGCGAGACCGCAACGTCGTTTTGAGACCACAACAAACACATTTGGTCGATTCCATTCGGGACCGAGTCCCTATAAAGTTTATTGACAAGGACTGATGCGGCGAGCAACACTTGGCCTAGTAAATTTTAAAATACTTTTGGAATATTCCACGAGAACAAACTTGTAGCCATTATGATTTATATTTTAATATCTTATCCTTTCAACATACAACAAAAAGTCATTTCAGAATAATAAGCGTTTGCTTCTTAGACAATTACTCAAGCTTGTTACCATAAAATATGTAAATACGCTTGAAATGTAATTTTATATAAATCGATTTCAATCAAATTCTAATATCAGTTGTGAATTGTAATCAAGATGAAACAGTCAATGATAATTCCAACTACAAATGAACATCTATATTAACATACAGTTAATTGGATCATTGGAAGCAAGTCGCACACAAACACAATAGAGGAAGTCACACATAGCAACAACCAAAATTGTGAATATTCCAATTAAATTCATTTTACGCAAAAAAAGTTAAATAATACTCCTAATAAAATACAACGCGGTACCAAAACGGAAAAATCATCTCAAGCCTTATGGAATAATCTCCAAAAAGTTCTTACCAAGACGAGAGTCTTAACCAAGCTGTAGGATATTATTAATGTGGGTTATTAATAATAATAATAGTTATTATTTTGTATATATATATACATATCTCAAAGTAGAAAGTTTAATTTTGATTTACAAGTAACTGTTATGAATTATATTTTTTTGTGTAACCTATGTTACCAAAAGCCGAGATGGCCCAGTGGTAAGAACGCGTGAATCTCAACCGATGATCGTGGGTTCAAACCCGGGCAAGCATTGCTGAATTTCATGTGCTTAATTTGTGATTATAATTCATCTCGTGCTTGACGGTGAAGGAAAACATCGTGAGGAAACCTGCATGTGTCAAGTTTCATTGAAATTCTGTCACATGTGTATTCCACCAACCCGCATTGGAGCAGCGTGGTGGAATAAGCTCCAAAACCTCCTCCTCACAAAGAGGAGAAGAGGCCTTAGCCCAGCAGTGGGACATTCACAGGCTGTTACTTCATGTTACACTGAAATTAAAACCCTAGTATAGTTATAATCACGACAATGATTTTAATGGGATATGATTGAGAGAATATGATTGTCTATCGAAGCTGTTATTTGTCCCACGGGAAGTACATGTTCAATCACTATAAAATTCTTTGATCGCTATCCACGATTTTCTCTCCAGCTATCCTTCTATTAAAATGTGAGGAAATGGTCTTTGGCATGAATCCAATAAAAAACTAATGGAATTATTTTCCTTTGAAAATATTTTTTAATTATTTTTGAAGTAATAATATATTGTATTGATTTAAAAGAAAACTTGAAATATCTAAATCGTATATGCGTTGAAAACATTTCAAATGTTAAATATACGATTTAGAATTTCAAATCAATCAGAACATTGCAGTACGAGTACCTGGTCATTGTTTTAAGCACTGGCTTGTTTTTATTGTTACCGTCGACTTTATTTACCCAAGGACGATTTACAACGGACAGAGTAAATAGGATTCTACGGTTGAATAGCAAATGCTGGATAACGCATCTAAAATTCAAGACTAGGTTTATACAAAGCTGCACTACTGAAAGAAAAATATAGTTTGTCTAATTGAAAATAGGTTGACAGAAAATAAATTGGTAAATGGGACATCTGTTGGTAAGTGGTCACCAGCACCAATAGACATTGGCACTGTAAAAATTATGAATCAGACTCTTAAAACCGGATTACAACAGTACTCTGCATTGCTGCTTGCCGATAGATATATGTGATGAGTGGGTGGTACCTACACAGACTTGCACCAAGCTTTAACGCCAACTAAAAATAGAACCAAGCCCCAGGAGCACAGAGGTATATGGTCAAATCACAAGCCTGTCACATCTGCAAACACATTTGAGCAGCGTGGTGATGAAGCTGCCAGCCCCTGCGTAGCACAGCAGTAGAATGTGTTCTGATTGTTACTTTACTTTTCACGGAATCAATTCAACACATTTCTTATATTAAATATCATAAAACATTATGATAATGGTTAACATTTCTTACAATGCCATTGTCTATGGGCGTTGGTGACCACTTACCATCAGGTGGCCCATATGCTCGTCCGCCTCCCTAAATAAAAAAAAAAATAAAAAACATTAGCTATTAGCAAGAAGTGAACTATACCATTAAAAATATTGTAATAAAAATAGAATCTTTTACACAAGAAAATGTCCATCTTGAATTCGTTTTCAAAGTTTCAAACTGTATTAAGGTTTAATGTTCAGTTGTCTGGCAGAATTTTAAAGAAACTTACCATTTTATAATTAAACTTGAAGGCAATTACATATTAACTTACGAAAGTTTTATACTTATTTGTTATACCTGTGGACGGAATCTGGTTATTTTGATTGCATTATTAGAATTAATCTATCGAATAAGCTGCGTGCCCCGGGACGAGCCCATAAAAATCTCAATATTTTTTTCCTTTCGTAAGATAAGTTTTAAAGTAAATAGAAAAAAAAGAAAATGTTTTAAATTAAATTACAGTGAATATAAAGTAGGTACATAATCTAAAGCATTGCAAATTTTATTTTACCCATGATTTACCGCGAAGTAAATATTAAGTAAGAATATTCTTGTTAAATTTTCGAAAGATCCGAAAATCATCTGCAATAAACTAACTATAACAGGGTGAATGTTGCAGTTGTTGGCACTCAATAGAACGCAGCATGGCCGCGGCGCGGTGCCAAGCAAGTTGCCATCCACTGTCTCCTGCTTTCTTGTAAGAGTGACAAATACTGGGACCATAAATTTATAAAGACTATAATAAAATTACTAGCGAAACTTACGCGAAACGCTGTGTTATAAAATGATTGTTAGGTTTTCCTTTACGTAATACACAAACTAGATATATAATACATTATCTTTCAATATATTACTTACAGTAAAATAATAAATTGATTTAGTATTCAATTGCCAAGCTTGGTTTTAAATAACTCGGCGACAGTCCCTTTAAAGTATTTATTTTCCGCTAAATGCAAAGAATGTTGACATAAAGACTGAAATAGAATATTGTTATTTTTTTCGTTTCGTTCAAATGCTTCAATTTTCTGCAACCTTTCAGGGGCTTTTGTTTTTCCCTATTCTGTCTGAATTAGGGGATCTCTCGGAAGCCACAACACGCTCGCGAATCCTGCGCCTCGGTTTTACTATATGTCGGAGATTTGGATTTCTCATTGTAATGTTCAAAGGGATAAGGTGCGCACGAAAAATTGAAAACTGATGCAAACAATCATAATAGCAACAATGCGTAATGTATTTTAGGGCTTTGTGCATCCGATATTCTACAGCAAAATAGCAGTACTTAGCATTGATGCGTTCCGGTTTGAAGGGTGAGTGATCCAGTTCATCAAGTTGCAAGTCAATTTGCAAGGGACGATATTCATTCCCTAGATTGATGGCACATTAATGATGGCTAACATATCTTATAATGCCAATTTCTATGAGCGTTGGTTACCACTTACCATAAAAAAAATGTGGAAAGTGCAAAGAGAACCGCGGTATTAAGTTATATAAAATGTTTATTATTAAAATTTAAAAATAAAAACAATAATTGAACATTGTAAAGGATTCCCATGACCTGTTTATTACGCGGGCCCGACTCTTGGTGGATCTTTCTCGGTATAGGTTTGTCACTTACAGGTGAATCTGCGAGGCATCTGCTTTTAGCGTGAGCTAATATAGCGCCGCTCGTACAATCAGCGATCACAGTAGGTAGCCACCTTATGGCACCAATTTTTTCATTAACCTTTAATTATTAGCAAAACTGCTAGTATTCATTACAATATAGAGAAAGGAAAGGTGTTAAAATCACTGTTTTATGTTTTAATATTTCGATTATGATTTTAAAACATTATAAGGCCTACTCCTATATACCTATTTATAATTAGGTACATTAAGTATGTTGAAAAAAGCGTTCGTGATCGACCAGAAAATGTTTCAGGTCGCTAAATAATAAACAGCCTTAATTTTAGTCTAGGGCTAAATTGTTTCGTGTATATAATAACTAGAATTAAGTACTTCTAGTTCGCGTGGCCAACAAAAGAATTAAAAATATAATAGAAACAATATGACTCATTTGTAATTTTCTTTATTATTATAATAATATGTAATTGAACTAAATCTGAGGTAAATCATTAAAAATATTACCTTCATAGCAACTATATGAAGGTAATATTTTAAATGATTTACCTACTTGTATACGATAAACGGTTACGGTTTATGGTGCTCGACTGAGTAGGTACCACCTATTCATCAGATATTCTGCCGCAAAACAGCAGCACTTTGTATTGTTGTGTTCCGGTTTGAAGGGTGAGCGAGGACAAAGGTGAGAGAGTGAGAACAAAGGACATAACATATTATTTCCCAAGGTTAGTGGCGATGTAAGCGATGGTTAACATTTCTCACAATGCCATTGTCTATGGGCATTGGTGACCACTTACCATTAGGTGGCCCATATGCTCGTCCGCCTACCTAAACAATAAAAAAAGTTGATAAAAAGATGATTTGCGGTAGAAGATGAATAAATATAGAAGTGGTACCATGTACAAGCTCGTCTAGGTAGGTACCACCCACTCATCAGATATTCTACCGTAAAGCAGCAATACTTGCTATTGTTGTGTTCCGGTTTGAAGGGTGAGTGAGCCAGTGTAATTACAGGCACAAGGGACATAAGATCTTAGTTCCCAAGGTTGGTGGCGCATTGGCGATGTAAACGATGGTCAACATCTCCTACAATGTCTATAGGAGTAGGTGACCACTTAAGATCAGGTGGCCCATATGCTCGTCCGCCTTACTATGCGAAAAAAATACAATTAACAAAAATATCTCAAAGTGATATGTACCTAATGTAATAAGCCGAGATGGTCCAGTGGTTAGAAAGCGTGAATCTTAACTGATGATCGTAGGTTCAAACCGGGCAAGCACCACTGAATTTTCATGTTCTTAATTTGTATTTATAATTCATCTCGTTCATGGCGGTGAAGGAAAACATCCTGAGTAAATTTGCATGTGTCTTAATTCACTGTAATTTTGCAACATGTGTCTTCCAACAACCCGCATTGGAGCAGCATGGTGGAATAAGTTCCAAACCTTCTCGTCAAAAAACGAGAGGTGGCCTTACACCAGCAGCGAGATATTCATAAGTTTTCAAGCTTCATAAATACAAGCTCATTCATAAGCTTTACAGGTGAATCCTCATATTAAATTTAGGTATGTTTTGTCCGTACAACATATTCGTACACATTATATCAGATATGTGCAAGATATTAATATTCGTCGTTGAAAATTTAAATGGGGCGAAAATATAAAGCTTGCTTTCACTAATTAATGTAATATATATAACCCAAGATATAAATGACCTACATTATATGAGTGGTGTTCACATTAAGATATATTTTCGGTTATTAAAATGATCAGTGGCATACCCACATGGCATCTTCAGAGAGAAAAGGCTTCACATCGTGGCATTATAGAAGAGATCGTATCGTAATTGGTGGTACGACTTTGTGCAAGCCCTTTAGAGTAGGTACCACTCATTATATATCGTCATCATCATCATTTCAGTCGGAAAACGTCCACTGCCCGACAAATTTACATCAAATTTAATTTTGGGACAGTGACACTAATATATGTACATATAGTACAATAGTACAATAGTGACACTAATGTATGGTGGTGCACCTAGCATTAGGTAGGTATTTGCAAGTCTGCGTTCTTATTTTAATTATACTCAAGCGACCAAAAACGTATTTCATTGAAGTAAATTCGGTAAACATACCAGAGAGTAATACTAATTGAAATTGTAATAATATGTATATATTATGTTATATTATATCCGTTGATGAAAAGCCGGCTTTATACAGTAATGTATGAAAGCTGAGGTGGATGCGAGGCGCAAGGGGGTGGCAGCGGATAGCTTTGTTTGTTCAGTTCAGCTATATTCGGAAAATCACACGAGACTAAGATTTGTGACACAAATATACATACGTAACATTCTATACATCTTATCATATTAAATGAGCAATTCTCGTACATGGTTATCTATTTAGTGTATCTCGGAAACGGCTTTAACGATATAGCTTACGTATATATTTTGGTTTTAGATAAGGTTTTGCTTTTTAAGTTTATTTACAGGTGTTTTTGAAGAAAAAACGCAAGTATTGTTTAAAAATATATTAAGCCGAACAAAGCACGCTCAACTAGTTGCTGTATATTTATGTTTTAAATTATTATAGAATTCAAATTCCATCAGGTAAGTTTCTACAAGTCAGGTTGCTGATGTTCCATATACAGAACAGCCTGTGAATGTTCCGCTCCTCCTCCTCTCCTTCTTTGAGGAAAAGGTTTAAAGCTTATTCCACCACGCTACTCCAATGCGGGTTTGGTGGAATACACATGTTGCAGAATTTCAGTGAAATTAGACACATGCCGGTTTCCTCACGATGTTTTCCTTCACCGTCAGGCACGAGATGTATTGTAATTACTAATTAAGCATAAGAAATTCAGTGATGCTTGCCCTGGCTTGAACCCACAATCATCGGTTAAAATTCACACGTTCTTACCACTGGGCCGTCTCAACATGTTCAGTATATGTGTATTGCATAATTTTAAATGAATATATAAACGAGTACTTATATATTAGACAATATAATAACTCAGGACGGGAATCGAACTAGCAACAATCAAAGCGAAAGGGTCACTGCCAGCGAGCCAGTCGAGAATTCACCGTGCAACTTGTTAGCGAAATAAAAAAAATCGATGTCAAAATTATGTACATTTAAATTAAAATTTGCGCCATAAGCTCACCTAAGATTATATTATGTTAAATAATTTACTTCTGAAATATTAATTAAATTTAGTTCGTATTATCAAAATAAAACACTTGTATTAATACTATGTTAATGAGGTCGAGTATTTATTAACATGTTTCACTGATATTTTAATGGTATTAAATATTTAAACTTCATTTTGTTCTTTCACGATTTTTTTATCAAAAAAACATTAGTAAATTATTTTTCATTGTTTATTTTATCGAAAGTAATTCTATATTCAAAAATACAATTCCATAATTAAAATATTTAGGTGTTTAGCAATTGTAAAATATACAATATATTATATACTGACCCGCATTCGAGCAGCTTATATCATTGGAACATTTAGGTATGTGTAACTTAACTTTTATTTATTAAACTTCATAATCTTTAGTAATAAAAATGTTATATAAAATTCATAAGACCGTATTGTACGGATGCTCTTTACGAAATTCATATCCTTGCTCAATAGAGCCTTCAGCATGTTCAAAACTACGTAGAATTCCAAGTGCACTCCTTCACGCGTCAGTGGACGTATAGCGGAACGATATGTCAAAGCAATTTATTTGACAGCCTCCGCCATATGCAATGGGATCTGCTGGATTATTTGACAAATTACGGCGGTATCGAACCGTGTGTGCTTGTTATAAAATATCTCTGTTTGCTGAACTTCAACATTTTACCTAGTTTATAATGTAGATTGAACATTTTAATGTCCTTTTTTGAATATAGGAGCTGTTGTACTTACGACCTTGTTCAATCTTTTGTTTAGTGCCCCTATTCTCGAGATAAAATTAGGTATTTACATAATATAAAATTAATTTATATACGTATATTGTAGTAACCTCAGTAACGACGTAGGCCTATCTTCTATATATTTTCGTAAATATCTGTGTTTTTGTCTTATCGAAGTTCGTCTTATCGTTTAACAAGGAGTTGAAATTTATGTTTCTGGCGACATTTTTATTCACCGACCTTAATGGGAGCAGCGTTTGGAACTCTGGGTGATTTGGTACACGAGGCCCCTGATTTGACAGCATTTAAGCTGTTAATTATATAAAAATTGCTGTATTTTTTTTTTATAGGTCCATATTTTATTCCGTCCAACTGGCAGGCAAATGCTTCATATCAGGTGGCCCATTTGCTCGTCCGCTTACCTATTCAATTAAAACAATAATTTTATTTTTATTTTATTTTTAATTGTATTCATTTTAATTTAAACTTTAAAAAACATGTTGACACGATATAATATTATGAATGTTGTGTACACTTGTAATTGTTGTACATATCAGAAGTTGTTCTTTTTTTTTGGATGTTTTGTAAGCCATCAGTTAATATGTACATTGTTAGTGTGCTTATTAAATAAATAAATAAATAAAACAAGGCTATACTGGCTCATCCTTATTGTTATGTATAGAGCTTTATCGATGAAACATATTTTTATTTAATTCGATAGGTATTTTCAAAATATCGTATTGGATATTTCCAGCCTCAGAGATCATAGATTTCAATAACGGATTTTTACATATTGAAGTTGCACGCATGCATGCTTGCTAACCCAGTTAAATCGGAGCATTGAATGTAGACCTTTTTCGTAAATAAAATATAAGTTATTTTTTTTTTATTCAGTAATAAAAACCTTGCAACTTTGAAAGTTACGTGAAATTACAGTATATCAAGCTAATAAAATATAGCCCTTTATCAGATTATAGAAAATGGAAATTTTAACGGGGGCAAATAAAGTGTATATTTTTATTTAAAGTTATAAGAAAACATTCTGCAAAGGCGAACATACATTTTTAAGATGGCTGCATTTACGGATTCAGAAAAGTTTGTCTTTTTAAGACTTCAATTGGGTTTATTTTAAGGATTAGAAAGGTCATGTTGTCACTTTCGAGCACTTTAGGATCTTCTTTTTAAAAGATTAAGTTTGAAGTTACCACTAGTTCCTAATGTAGATTCTATCGAAAGAAAGCCAAGATTCACAGTAACTACCTACACTTTTATATCTAATGTAATATATGTAAATATTAAATTCAATTTAAGGTAAACATAATCGACTGACCGAATTTAAAATATTGAGGACAAATATTTTAAAATTTACACCGTATTTAAAACTAAAATTTGACACGGCGTTGCGCCATATTCGCGTAAAATGACGTAACTACGCCGTATCAGGTAACTCCGCGAAGTTACTCGGGGCCGGTAATAGCACAGTTTAAAATAATGAATGAAGTTTCATCAGCATCCGCGCAGATAGCGCTATCTGCATATAAAACAAACTTTTTCCAGCATACCAGAACAAACACATTAAGGGATTCAGCGTTCATGTCCGCAGGCAGAGCTCGAAGGCGCGATAAACTTGTCGTGACGTTGATTTATGTCTCCGTTTGTTTGTCCCGGAGACGGCACCAAAGTCCCGGTTCATCCGGGTACCGTCTGTGATAAGGCGCAAAATGCACACTGCAAATTACCGGCCGAAGTTTCTATTTATAGAAACATGCTTTTCGAATTAAGACCCATACAACCATTTAGCTACTATGTCTGAATCAAGAGTTTAACTATCATAGCTGAAAGTTTGAAGCCTATTAGGTAAAAACTGTCAGAAATCGGTGCCAAGCTCAGATTATGTTATGTTTCACTTAGTAATAAAACCAACTTCATTTATTAATAACGGATTATCATTACAATTGAAAATATTTATACAAATTATATACTTATGTGGCAGAATTTGGAGCACCGTGGTGCAATTAGCTCCAAAATCTTCTCCTCAAAAAAAGGACAAGAGGCCTTAAGCTCAGCAGTGGGACATTCACAGGCTGTTACTTTGCTACTTTTACTTTTTATTACGAAAACCCCATATGACATTGTTTTTGAGTTGGTTAGCTTTATTTAAAAAAAATATATAAACTGCAGACATAATATATATAAGTGAGAACTTGTGTGGGCTAAAAATGCTTTTTAACACGTAATATAACAAAAAAGATAAATATAAGAAAAATATTTTTATGCTTATTATATATAATCCTTAAAACATTGACGGGCATTTGTAATTTAGAACAAAGTAAATTACTTTGTAAACTATCAACCATCGATCCACCTTTGTCTACTGCGCTAATACGTCTTACTGAATTTGTAATGTACCTACTTGTGTTTTGTTCTTATATTTTTATTGTTTTTTTTTTTCAATATTATCAAAAATACTGACCGATAGTAACATATATTGTGTGTAGCCTATGATAAGTATGTTTCTTATATCGATCAGCGTCAACCAAGCGATTCGATGTTACCTGCCTACTTATTTTATTCTTAACAGGTACATGAAATTCATGCTCGGCACATGCTTGACACGTCAATAGTCTAATAGCGAGTGAAATTGCGAAGTGCATCAATTTATATAATAATAATAATAAGTAATAAAATAATCTCCGAAATGTGCTACATTTTCTATTATAAGTTTTATATACATTTAAAAGTTTTCTCAGTTAGAAATTAAAACAAAATCTTCTCATTTATTGTACATATAGGTACAATAAATGAGTACATGTTACATGATACAGTAAATGTTTATTGAAACGTCATGATATATGACCGAATTGCTAGTGAACAAATAAAATTAAAATAAAATCTACACTGCTATCATTCAGTACTGTTAACTCACAATTAAATACCTACAAAGGTCAACGAACCGTAATAAATCGCATTAATTACATCTATTTTAATAGAGAAGAATGGTGTCATGCAATAAATATTAAAAACCGCAAAGCATTTTAAATGTAGCTGACCAAATATTTACATGGTTTAAATTATAGTCGTGTTACGCGCGCCGAACAATTTGTTGTTGACAATTACATCAATGCACGTCATTTGGAGAGCGGTGACACGACATGAAAATATTTTTTTTAGGTGCTACTGTTTACATAACGTTTGCGTATCTATGTTTTTTGTATATACAATATATAAGCGAAATAACACTCATCAAGAGATAACTATCCGATCGATTGACTTAAAAATTATCACACGACTCTAATAAGAATGCAAATACTACCCAAAAAAACATTTTTCTTATCTACCAGTACGAAGCCGGGACAATTAGCTAGCTATGAATAAGACTCGCTCACTCTTATTAGAAAAGGTAGCTCAATTTTTTTATAACACACTACGACAAAATATAGCATATTCATATGTACCGTTACGCATGTAGTTGTTAGACTAGAAATGGCTATATTTGGCAAGACAATAACATTAAAAGAAAAAGAAACAGTTATAGTTTCGTTTTCTTGTTCATATATTCCTTCATGACATTTATTACGTGTGCCCTTTTTTGTTCTTTTAATGAATTATTTAACATTGTTTATTCGTCTGTGTATTACTTATTTTAATTTAATTTAATATATATGGAATACACATGTGAAAGGATCTCAATTAAATTTGACACATGCAGGTTTCCACACAATGTTTTCCTTCACCGTCAAACACAAGATGAATTATAATCAAAAGTTAAGCACATGAATTTCTGTGGTGCTTGCCCGGGTTTGAACCCACGATCATCGGTTAAGATTCACGCGTTCTTACCACTGGGCCATCTCGGCTTTTAACTTACTTCACAATGTGAAGTTCACATACTTTACCATAATATTAACTATCCGCTTTGCTCGAGAATTGCAAGGTTTCGTTAATATATAGAACACACAATTGTTAATATTAATCCATTATGTTAATAAACGAATTTAACTGCTCCGTAGTGGCACGTTACGGCGACCACGCGAACTCATAAATAACTCTCGTACAAATGAATTTCTTGAAAAGGTCGTCAAAATATGACTTCACATGTAAGCCCAGTCACGCAACAACCGAAACTCTCATACGTTATTTACTCAACTTAGTAGTCATCAGAACGAGGTACTTTGTTTATTCATTTAAAAGCAAACGATTGACGACATACAGCCTGATGGAAATTAATGATGAAGTCTTGATTGATAGGCGCTATATGCCTATTCACTCTTTTTCAAAATGCTAATGTATTTCATAACCATGTACATACGTTTTAATTACCTAATTAATTACCTTATCTAAATGTTAGCTCAAAAGATATATCAAGTTTGAATCAAACAAAAAACATTCACAAAATTTGTAAAATAGAAAATTTACCTAAAACAAATTTTGTTATATTTAGGACAAATTCCTAAAAATTTTACTACCCGCCACTTAATCTATTTTAAGGAGACATTCCATTCAGAGACAGATATCGAAATTCGGAGGGAAGTTTACATCACTCTTACGAGCGTTGATATGGATTGAGATGTCGCTCAAAAGCATAATCGATTTTTTTAACAATGCTTTGCTTTTAGGGTGAACTTGCGGAGGGGAGACATTTGTTCGGTCTGGTGCCAAGGAGAAGAACTGTAGCTATTCTAGGTATTGAAATATAACACCAATATGCATTTATCGGGTCACGATTTCAAGCAAATATTTTATGCCGAGTATTGGTATGTTTCAAGAACGGGCAAATGGGCTAACTGTCTGGTAAGTCATCGCTCATAGACATTGACTCCTTAAGAAATATGATTCCTATTCCTTATATCGCCAATGCGCCACTCACTTTGGGAACTAAGATGTTATTTTTCTCAAGCCTGTACTTATAAGGGCTCATTCACATTTTAAACCGGGACACACAAATACAAAATAATCTTGTTTTGGGGTAGAATAGCTTGCATATCCCTACCAATAAGTAAGTGCTATCCTTTTGCAATATATCCAAAGTTTAGCGTTAAGTAAGTTAAAGTATACGAATATGTAATGAGTATCTAATGATAATTTGAGTAGTTTTGAAAAAAATACAAACAAGCCTTGTTTTCAAAATCTATACTAATATATAAAGCTAAAGAGTTTATTTGTTTGATCCGGCTAATCTCAGGAACTACTGGTTCGAATTTAAAATTTGTTTAAATTTAAAAATTGTGTTGGATAGACCTTTTATCGAAGAAGGATCTAGGCTTATTTTTATTTATTATATTTTTATTAATTACACGCGGGTGATACCACGTGGCACAGCTAGTATATAATATACATCACATTATGCGAGTTGGTAAGTGGAAGGGATCTAAACGAAAGGGAATATTTAATGAAAACTATAAAGAAGAACATTTAAGTACTTACCCGTCGCTTAACATATTCTCAATATACATTTATTTAGTAATATAAAAGAAAGCATACGATTAATATTTACCTATTTCACAAAACCATGGCATTGTTAATCTAGGCCAATATTAGAAGCAATGTACAATTACATAGTCATCAAATTAAGTTAAGATCAGATACTGGCTATCCTAGCTAGGCTAATTCAATAACCTGTGTTAAGGACAATCAGCTCAATCCCCTTAAATTATTGTGTAAATAATCATTTAGGTTAACTCAGTGTAATTTTTCGTCAGTTTACAATATTACTCAAGTGTGTGTAGTTTTTTGTGAGAACATCTAATAAATCGATAAACGCTGGCTGCATTGCACGAAAAAGGATGACTCATTGTCCCGTTACGCTGATTGTACGCTTGCGCCGCATCTATCTGTTATGAAGTTGTCACGTTAAATTATCGTCCGTAAACCGACTTTACAGACAACCGTTTTTTTTATGAAATAACGATGCTTATGAGTGGCTGATAACATATAGATGAACTGTAGTAAATTAAATGAAAAAGTTAATGCTACGACAGAGAGAATCACACGACAAAATATTCGATAATCGCAACGCTTCGACGGCGATATGAAATGTGGTCGAGTTTGTGAATAATTTAATACATATTGACACCAACGCTTGCAGTAGATCCGTTCGTAATATACGCGACAAACTAACTATACAAAATTGTATAACAGTCATTTTTGTTTTCATATAAAGTTTATTTTTTAAATTATAGCCTCATCGTTTGTTATACTTCGTACAAATATTTGTGTTCTATTTATAATACTACTTCCTTTCCCTGATTTTGAGATTGTTGAATGTTAATGAGTCAAGCGTAATAGGTTTAAAAAATAGAAGTGCGCGTTAATAAAACGTGATAGAAGTTAAACTTTTTTGCGTGGAAACGTTTTATTTAAATTCTGCCTTGATATTGTACTGTCATCTCGTTTAAAGAATTTTCACTTCGCAAATTTAACAAATGCGTAGGTTACCGAAAGAATTTAATTATCTTTTTTAAATAGACTTTTACTTGTTAATTAAAATATATTTACCTCATCGACGATTCTTTACCAAAGTATATACCTGTTGAAAGTCTTAAAACATTTCGTTAGCTAAACTGCGCAATTTATATAGGTATATAACCTACATTTTGCTAAAAGCTTTCGAAAATTTAAGGGGTTCGCCGAGAGCAAACTTGAAAGATGAGTACAGAATAATTAATATTTAAGATATTATTATGGAACTTCTCATTCAATACTAATATATCGTGTTCAAATATTTTCCCCTTCTTAAAAAAGGTATAACTTTTTAATCATAATAGTAACAATAGTTTTTATTTATCAACATATTTAAACAGGGGTTTTGTTTTAAATAAATTATAAATACCATCTCACATAGACGCCAAAATATCACCAGTTAAACTAAAACAAATTACATAGTTTTAAAGCTAGATAACAAAATAGAGGACAGGCTCTTTAACACGAGTGCAACGAAAAAACTTGTTTAGCTGACAGTGATGAATGCGATCGGCAAGCTGCTGCTAACACGAAATCGGATTTTTAGCTACACACAAAATAGCACAGAAATCGAGCATCAAATTTTATGTACGATGATTTGCGAATAGCAGTTTGTGTTGACGCTGCTCTTAGTAACTGATAGATACTGATGGAGACGGGTCTTTTGCATGTGACAAGGGTATGGCATAAATATCGCACGACCTCCAATTTGTATGATTAATTGGACTCACATACGAGGAGCAAGATATAAAATACAACATGCGGAATATTTCATTTGAGGAAGAGATTTAAAGTGTACTTTATGTTGAAATCTATTTGGTTTTCAATCATAAAATTTCCTAAGCCAAATATTATCGAAGACATAATTATGTACAGTACAGTACAGTAACAGCCTGTGAATGTCTGTGAATGCTGGGCTAAGGCCTCTTCTCTCCTTTTTGAGAAAAATTGAGGATTGGAGCTTATTCCACCACGATGCTCCAATGCGGGTTAGTGGAACAATGACAGAATTTCAGTGAAATTTGACAAATGCAGGTTTCCTCACGATGTTTTTCTTCACCGTCAAGCACAAGATTAATTATAATCACAAATTAAGCACATGAAATTCAGTGGTGCTGGCCCGTGTGGCGATCATCGGTTAAGATTCACGCGTTCTTACTACTGGGCCATCTCAGCTTCATTAATGTATTTAGACAAAATTATTTTACGTCAATATAAAACTAACATCGTTTGATTATTTCAGACGGTTCTCGGAATGTGATTAGGTACAATCAATTAAATGTATTCTCTGCTTGGAAATCAATATTCACTACTTCGTTACGTAATAATTTTTTTTCATTACTAATTTTGAATGGAGTAATATGATTTGTCTATTCAGTTTTTACGCGAGCAATTTGAGGGTTGCACATTGCACATTGGACGAAATTTTAATCGCCTCTGACAAAGCCGACGTGTGAAATGGCTTTAATCTTTTATCTAAATACTTATTACCCTATCCTCGTGCAACCGTTGACGGGAATCGTAGCGCGGATTATAATTTATCTCGTTTAAGCCAATAGTAACAAACATTTATCATGCAGGGAAGATCTGTTTACGTAGATTAATACAAGAAACGTTTCTCTTATACGTTTCACGTGATATTTTGTTTGATCGTTTGACATTAGAAGGCATATTTATTGAGAAAGGTTATATATACCTATATATATTATACTTTATGATACAATACAAACCACGGGTGAGTAAAGTATAACGCGGGTGCGGGGAATTGTAATGTCAATTTTATATTTTGTAAGTCCACTTCGTATGTCACTCGTGCAATGTCTTTTAACAGACTTACGGCCGAATACTGAAACGTCACTTAAATATTAAATGCAACTTAATTATTTGAGACGCGGTTGATTAAAAAATTCGCTTACTAATTTAGGAGCTTTTCAATGTTAAGTAGAGTTTAACTTTGAGGGACGTTTCAGTATTCGGCCTTTTATGTACCTTAATACCCTATTTTGGTGCGTGTACCTATATATTATTACTTTCTGCAATTTAATGATGTTTTTCTAAAGTACCTAAGTTTCGAGATGTTGAAATCATTTAACATTAATACATACGATTTTAACTACCTAATTAAGGGAACATATATTAGATTTCGACATAATTGTGTTGTTAGAACGTAGTTAGTAATCACTAATTTAAAAAAAATGTCAGAATTATAGCTATACATTCTCAAATAATTCAAATAAGAACGATAATTAAATAACAAAAAAATCATAAATATTTATAATTGTATAATATTAAAAAACATTTTGATTACAGGTGTGTTTGATAATAATCTTTTCACTATTAAATAACTTAACAGTATATTTTTTTAATTTTCAATCTCAAAACAGCTCTAAAGTGTCCATAATAAGAAAATACGAAGCCAATTATTTTTCCTTCTTATCAATATTAATGGCACTTCATTTGAATATAATTACTAAATTTAAACTTAATGAAAATCCAGAGCCATGACCTAATAAATAAGATACGTAACCTAGTTTTATGCCGTAGGTCCAAACCGGAGAAGATCAATTTGTATTTCCAGAGCCCAAGACACCGTTAGCAAATTGTCTCCTGTTAGTATACAAAAATATCTCGTGGGTGCATTTGTTAAAGTATGTCCGGAATTCCGCAAATGAGTAGATCGCGTGTTAGAACAAACTACGCATGTTTCTTAACAGGATAACTTACTGAGCTGCGTGAAATTTCTTCGCTTCAACTTGGAACTTCCTCTAGCATTTGAAAATTATAAACTATTACGCGGTGGTTCACGAATTCTACCAACGAACTGATTGTGTTAATTTTAATCTCAACAAAATATATTTAATCAAAGTTAACATAAATTATTTACAAAATTTAGTATCTCTTTTGTTCCCACAGGAATTAAAAGTTTCACATGTGCTCAGTCAAGTCAGAGCTGAATCTCTGCTGAACATAAATCATCATATGACATAATCTAATTATGCATTTTTAACAAAAAACTATTGTAATTTCACGAATTAGATATGAGTATTAAAAGGGGCCCAATATCTCGCCCCGAAATTTCGTATATCTCCCCCTTTCAAATTACGCAAATATTATAATTTATGATTGTTTGGATTGAAATGTAAACTCTCCTCGGAAAATTCGTCTTTACTTTGCCGTCTTCCCCCTTTCCAATGCTAAGCCTGCCGTTGAAGATTCGCAAAGATTGATCGAACTTTAAGATTATACGAAAAGTAAAATATTTAGCTAAAGCGTGTACATACCGTATAATTTAATATGAAGCGTTAATTATTTCCTATTTCTTTCTTCCAAATTTTGATCCTAATTAGGTACATTTCTCGTTACATTTTGGGTTACAATAAATCTAGCCAATCCGGATACCGTTTATACTGCAGTCGGATGAAACATTCACGATGATTACATCCATAAATTTCTACTTACCTGCGGCATGTGTAAATGGTTGATTTATGATCCCACACAGAGGTAATGTGTCGCAGTATTTTGTCTCTAAATAACATTCGACGCTACCGAGTTATGAACGATGGGAATGCTACTTAAATTTCTTTTTTTTATCAAGAGTAATTGAATATGAGTTGACGAATTTGTTATTTTATAGAAATGAGTATCAAAGTTTTAATTCTAATTTTGCGATTATTAGTTAATAAGTTAATTATTGGTTTTGAGATACAAATACGAGTTCAATGTTGTGTGATTAATAATGTTGAAGTATTTTCTAATACTGATCAAAAATTCAATAAAGCTTACAAATATAGATGTATAAATAAAATATAAATTTGTATGACATTCGTGTGCCAATCTTAAAAAATGACACATAAAAAAGTAATAAAAAAGACGCATATTACTTTTATCCTCTGATGTCTTTAATTAGTATTAGAATATACCACATTTTAAAGTTATTAACATTATATGTTGTATTTGTTAATTATGTAGAGACTACTAAGTTTAATTTATTTAGTTTTTTGATAAGGTATTTGAATATAAGTTATAACACAGGTATAATCACATAATTTGCATTCAGATATCATTAAAAATATTTAGATCGTTTCGAGTTTTTCATAGAAAAAAACGTAAGAGACTAAGGCGAAAAAGAAAAAACACTACCAACCTGCTATCAAATATAAACTATTTTTATTAAAAAAAATAAACTTTGCAAACCTGTTCAACTGGCATCTTCGCAAATTTATTATTTTCTTTGAGGCGCTATTTAATTTGAATAAAATACATAGTATGAAAAAGAACTCATTTTTAAATTGAGAATTTAATTTTTGATAGCAATATGTTTTAATTTGTATCTTGGTTAATTTAGTTAATGACGGGTATAAAGAAAACTTTCACTGTCTTTTAGGACCGTATGTTTGTAAACAAAGCTCGTTCTAAAACCAAATTCAAATTTAGCTATACGGCAACTAATGCTTACCTTATGTATAGGCGTTCCCCAGAAGTCGTTAAGGAAGATGTTCGAGATTGGAGTCTGCGGTCTTAAATCTCTGTTCTCTTTTATGGCACTGATATCGTCAAACACGAAGCCACAGTAAAGGCAGTTGTGGTATACAAGAATGCAAGCGAGGACCAAAATTGCTCCAAGACCTCTTCGTGGAGTTTCGGGCATATCCTCAGCTGCTTGACTAGGACCAGTTACCCGCCTTTTACTGCGACCTGTTCGAGTCCTCACCGCCGAAACCACTCCTCCGAACCTACACACGCCACTTACACGGTCCATCGTGAATTAAAGCGGCATTATTTCATAAAAATATTTTCACATATCACTATACAAATCCGAGCTTTAAAAACAAATCCCATTTATAGCGGTCCCGAGTCACCTGGAATGTCAGCAACTTAACCACGATCACGAACGAAACTTAGAGCAAAATACGCTTAGAAGAATGCGAATAATACGAGTTATAAGCGAAATTAACACTAAAAATTTATAAGGTGCTAATGTTATGGTCTGTGTTTACATCACCGCGAGGCACTTGTCACATTTTTTAGACGCAAAACGTTTAATTTGACATTTATGTGGTATATTAACGTAGCACATACGGACACACCCGCTCTCTAGGCCGATTTGCCGACAACTGCCGAAATGCGTCGAGCGAATGCCGCGTCGAGTCACGTGACCAGTCGTTTTACTGCAGGTCGTTCGGAGAGCGCGCATGCGTCGAGACGGTTCACACTGGCGGCAAAATAAATAATAATTTAACTCACATATTGCTCAATAAACATTCAAATAAGTAAACATGTATTTTTATTTAAATATTAATTCAATCTTCAATTTAAAACATATTTTTGATTTTGTAGGTTTTATATGGATAACATAAAATGTTATCAATTATTTATTAATTTTTATTTATTACAAGCGATTAAAAAATCTTTGATCGGTTTAAAATTAAAGTAGACGTTATCAATATTTGTTTAATTCTCGTCACTTATTTAATTGCAATCACTGATAATTTGAGAGAATATCACAACTTGATTAAGCCTCCCCCACACTCTGGGCGCATGCCCGCGGGGGTGGCGAGGGGTTGAATGTTGATGACGACATTTCGCTCGGGTTAGGGAGAGTTTAGACGGGAGTCAAGAGTCGAACAAGGATCGAGTTCATCGTTTTCTATAACTCATATTTTCGTAGTTTAGCGTAAACTTTTTCAATTCCATAGCGTGTCCGTTAAATAAAATCATTTGAATTTCGAACGAATCGTTTTTAAGTCGGCAATTTGATAAAAGCATTTTCATGTACAGTCTCATCTTCGCTTTAAAGAGCAAAGTTATAAGTGTTTTGTTATTATAAGAAGATTATTTATCTATGACATCGTCAAAGTTTTTTTATAATTCGATGAAGTTTTTCACGGATAAAAAAGTTGTTTTCTTACGCAAAATATATTTTTTAAATAATTATCGGTATAAAGAATATTAATATTTTGGAATACCAAAGATGGTTACTGTGACTTATCTATTTTAGATAGATATATGTACGGTTTTCTTATATCTGTAATAGCTTTGGCAGCGGTCGCGGTCGACAATTTTCTTTTCGATTACTTTGATAAGATTTATCTGATAAATACGAAACAAATTAACATACAATGTAGACTATCTCCGGCTTCCCTTTCCATAGTTTGAATTCTAGATTCTATCCAGACGAGAGAACAAGAAACTCAATAATCATTTAATACATTCTTAAATATACATATACAATAAAATTGATAATAGGTATATTATATGTGTAAAAATTAATTTATACAAAGATTTCAATGTCTTATCATATTGAGAAATAAGCCTATCAAATATTTATTTGTTTATAATATATACCTATTATATTTATTAAAAGTCAACGATGTTCTATATAAATTACAATTGTTACTATCCAAATTGGTTTTTTGATATATTTTTTTCTTATAACAAAATACGTATATTAATGAAAATAATATAGAAAGTGATGAATGGATCTTACCGATTGCTAC
The DNA here is from genome assembly GCA_963151315.1 of Nymphalis c-album. Lineage (NCBI taxonomy): Eukaryota > Metazoa > Arthropoda > Insecta > Lepidoptera > Nymphalidae > Nymphalis > Nymphalis c-album. Next base: position 12,882,300 of record OY720592.1, read on the forward strand.
TTTAATTGCGTGGACAATATAGTCATTGAATGACTGCCCGGCGAACAAAGCCGACTTCTGGTGGTTACTCTCCAATTGCGTTCATTTTTTTTTCTATAACCACAATTCGCCCGGCTTTTAGTACCTTTGTACAAATCAAAGGTTAATGTTAAAGCGTTTAACTCACCCGTATTAATTGTTTCCTTTTTAAAAGATAAGTAATGATACTCAGCCGAGCTTGACTCAATTTATACTAATGGGATAAAGCTAATGTTCCATCTTTGTGATGTATTTTTATTTTATCTTTCTTTATTTTATATTCATATTTATTATGATGTCAGAGATTTGGAAATCGACTTTTCGTTCATGTTCGTCTTTTTCGAACGAAATAAAGGCTACCCCAACATTGACTAGGTTTTGGGAAAACACGAACCGCGGATGATTTTGAAAAATAAAGCAAAAACGATCAGATTGCGAGCGTGTGCGGGAATGCAAGCAAAAAAATAAACCAATCTGAGTCCCTGTTGGCTGTTGATTCGTCCAGTTTTTTGGGTCCAGTAAAGGACATGGCATGCAAGCATCCTAGGGGAACGATAACCCTGAAAAACTGGGGCCTCCGGTGATTGATGAGGAACCCGGCTTAAGCGTCGAATAAACAAACCCTCACGTTCTCTAAAATGGCCTCAGGTGTTTGATGTTTTTAATTTTCTGCACAATTTTAAGATCAATTTATTTATGTTTATATTTATTTACATTTAACAGTTTGTCCATAAATAGTTGAGATAAATATGATTATTGATTTCATAATGTTTTTGTAAAACCTTTTATAAAACATTCTATTTTTCACCATTCGCTGGCTATATTTATCTTATAGAAATTTATTTATTTATTTATTTGGGAAACAAACAATTATAATAACACTTAATAGTAAAAAACAAATATAAGAAAAACATAAATCAATCAAGTTTCCACTTAAAATTAATACAAACAAATGACATATTATATTAAAAATAAAAACAAAAACAGAAAGCACAAAATGCAAGTGAAATTGCTATAATTTAAATATATGACGTAAACTAAATTTAAATTCGCTAATTAATTTAAAAATCATAACAAAAAAGATTTATCCTAAAAAAGTATATCTTTATTTTGACTTCTACGCCTTTTGTAATGAGGATTTTATAATAAGGTTTTCCTGGTTTCATTGTGTGACCATTAAGTAAAATATTGTTTAGATTGTTTTATAATCTTTTGATTTTGATACATATAGTATATTATACATTTAGAATATTTGTTCCTATACTGACACGTGAATATCGTATATAATAATATGAATATTAATTATATCATTAGAAATAGCTATTGATATGCACAAAAAACAAAACCTTTAAATTAAACCGAACACAAGCCATACTTGTTTTAAAAACCTGTATATTTATGTTTCATAGAAATACACATACAAATGTCGACAGCATATCAGAAAATTATTGATGATATTATGTGGATGACAGGTAAGGTATAGCAGTCATAAATATGTCATGCGCGGATATTTAATGAAAAAAAAGGTGATGTTATCTTATCGTAAAATATTTGTACCAAATATGCTTATGAAGTAATTAAGGAATATATTTGTAAAACGCCAACATACTGTTGAGATATTCTGTCAGGAGTGTATAGAAACTCGACGTATAGTCAAATTGGGATAATTCAGAAAGTGAACCAAGATATTGTCTATAATTATTATAATATTAAAAATATATAAAGCATCAGGATTCACGGTCGGATTCAGCATGGAATTAATTAACATGTTTCTCAGAGAATAGCTTTGGAGATCTCGAATTATTTCCTCGACTTGTCAACTTGCTGGGACAATAAGTCACGAACTGTCCAGTATTGGATGAACTTCCTCATTTCCCATCTTCCAATCTTTGATCGGATGGTACAAAAGATGTCACGCTAAGATTCACTTATTATGTACTAGCAACCAGCCCACACTTCGCACATGTATATAAGGATTTTAACAGGTACTACTATTTTTGAACAAGATATGAATTTGTTAAATATGCTCCAGTCCGATTTCTTAATCTTGTCATATGAATAATCATTTGAAGTAACTTTCTGTTTGTATTGTTATATATTGCATTTTTAATTTTTTTTATTAACGTGTGATTTTTTGCTGTTTTATGTACTTATTCGTTATTATTGCAAACTTTTTTTGATTTATGTATTTTTTGGAATTTACTTAATTGTGTTATTATATAATGTATTGTTAACACACAATAAACATAACTTTTATTGATTTATTTCAGGAAACAAACAGTATAATATAACAGTACAATGAATTAAATGAATACAACAATAGTACTTATTTATCCTTCATATTTGAAAAACCGAAAAAACATGGTAACTCTTTTTGGAAAAAAATGTATCGCTTTTATTTTAGTTATTTTAAAAGCAAAATCTTAACAGTCTTTGTTGTTTTGTAAACATGTATTACATACATTTTATTGCTTCAAATGCTAGTTAATTCTAATACAAAAATGGTTCCGATTTGAATATGATGTATTGTATAGATTAATCTTAAGTAACTGCTGCACATATAAGATATTTTATTATGTTAATACTAATCACAAAATCTCCAAACAATTTTGTATTGTTGTATTCCAGTTTAAGGCTAAGAACTCACGGAGCGGGTTTTTCCCGTGCCCGCCGCGGTTGCGGGTCCGTTACCTCTGTAGGATGCAGATTTATATGTAAAAAATTAAAGCACATCTCACGACGCGTTTTACGCCCGCGTTGTGCGCGGTTGTTTGCGATTCCCGCTGCACCGGCGGGCAACTTGTAGAATCGCGCGGGCCGCGGTCACCCGCAGCCTCGGCGGGTTGCACTCGCGCGCTCTGCGACCCGCCCGTGCTGCGTGCGCCCTTCTTGCGATAATCGCCCGCCAAGTTCGCGGATCGCGCAAATCACCGGTCTCGTGAGTATAGAAATAAAACCGCAGATCCACAACCGCGGCGGGCACGGGACAAAATCGCTCCGTGAGTTCTTAGCCTAAATGGTGAGTGAGGCAGTGTAACTGCGGGTATATATGTAAGTGGCGCATTGAGGATGTTTGGGATGAGTGTATTTCCTACAGTGTCATTTGTCAGTCTATCTACCTTGATATTTGAAATAGAAAAAAACGGTCTAAATAAACGAGAATAGACAATCGCGCTGCAACTGCAGTAATATATTTTTAAATTTTCTGCAGACGAATGTTAGTCTGTATAGTGCTAGTTTATAAAAGGGCTATAAAGTTGTATTCTTTAAATAAACTAAGTCAGGCCAACCTTGCTAAATTCCACAAATAGATGCTTTTGCCCTCGTCGCTGGCATAAGAACACAAATCTAAGCTTTTAGGTCAACAACTAGCGTTTTATCGAATACAAAAGTTAAAATGCAAATTTGTAAAACAATAATCTATATGGGCATTAAACAATTTGCACTATAAATTTATTGATTTGATTGAATTTGAGGGACATTTTTATGTGAAACGTGCCATGTATTGTTTATAAGTGAAAAGTTTTATTTCAATCACGTATATAAAATTGTTTGTTACGTTTGTTTCCAAAGAAGTGAACGGAGTAAATTATGATATTAGAACCATTATAGATATTGTAACCGCTTTGATCCAAGCTTGAGGTGATAAATCAAAACTTTGCCATTAAAACAAGTAAGACCACGACACCTCGGGATCAACTATCCCGACTTCACTTCACCTAACTTTATTGTCTTAAAACTTTTATTACTCCCTTTACTTGCACGTGATAAAGCCATCATTATTAAATAAAATATTTGGTACACGTTAAATCGTTAAAGTGACAAGACAATTACTTCTTCCAAGCACCGTTGATACCAAACTAAAAGGAACGGAATCCTCTAAATGTTCATTGCATTCGAAATTTGAACAATAATAACGAATTTAAACAGGATTAATTTCAACGACTTGTAAACGCTCTCATGAAACAAGTGTCTAAAATTGCTTCAAGTTTGATGTATTTGCACTCGCTCCTCTAGAGATAAATTTGTTCGAAAACTTGCTGAATGTGAAAAGTTTGAAGCTCACTTCAATCCATTACGCGAGTGAAATATTTCTTTGTTTTCCGACTTAACTGTGGCCTTACAAATCACAAGTTTATCATTAGTCGGTCGCCTTTGAGCGTCGTTACGCAGATTTCACGAACTTTCTCCATCTCGAACAATACATTTCTTTAATAAAGTCATTATTTAAATCGTCGGAAGAAAGGTACTGATGAGATCAATCTAAATAATGGTTTTTCAGAGATGAAATTGAAGCGTATTTTCGTTATATAGAAATCTATCGATCTAATTTCGTTTATAAAGTATACATTTGTAATTTCATACTGAGTTGGTTTATATTTAATATAAGTCTATCAATCACGGAGACCCCTGAATGTTAGTGACAGATCGTCGCGCAACATGTGACGAGAATAGGTTTTGGCCTTTCGCATTTCCATTTGAACGAATTCGTCTCATAACTTGATAATGAATATGACTGTTTTTTATTGAACGTTAACGACACGTTATTTAGACTTTGATTAAAACGATAAATAACAAATGTTTCGGATTATTTTTAACAGTTATAAATTAAGTGTATTCAATTTATACGTAAACGTATTGCTACAAAGCTATTCATGATTGTTTATTATTATAAAATTATTTGTACAATGCGTCGATATTATCATTAACACTAGAATCAACTCATTTTAAATATTTATCGTAAGTATGTGTATAACCGTGTAATGGATTATTTATTGCTAAATACAACAATGAATGCATGAATTTGTGACTATATTTATGTATATGTTAGCTATTTTGAAAAAAGTTTAAATTTTAAGTGCCCCTTTTGATGTTCAAATTTAGCAAAATCCCTTCAGGTTGCAACTAAAGGTACAATACGAAAGGAATAATCTCTTCAATATTTCATGTCTTAAAGCTTAAAATATATTTTATCAGTTCGTTCGTTAGTTAGGGTTCCGATATTTTCTTTACGATTTATCGTGTATTTAACCAATATTAATTCAAAAGATTCTTACCCAACGTCGGACAATACTTAATTGACTGAAGGGTTTCAGCGCGTGACGTTTATTAATAGATACGCCATTCTGTCAAATGCACGAATTGCTTGATTATTTCTGAAGAAATATATAATTATTGTTGTGTAGGAAAATACACAAGTTTAAATGACAGTGACCGTATTAACGACACGCAAATACAAACCTAGATCAATGATATATACCATACATTTAATATGTCGTACTGAGGATAATAAAATTAAAAGAAACGTAAAAAGTAAATCAACAGCCTGTTAAGGTCTGTTAAGGTGGTGGAGTTAATCTAATGTTGCTGGATACATGTGTGGTAGATTTTAATCCGAAACATTGAGATGGAGATGTTTGATAAACACAAATTAAGTACATGGAATTTTAGCGGTGGAATAATCCCACAATCATGAATAAAATTCGCGGATAATTAGTGATCATAAATACTTTGTTAATGTTAGATTACCTTGATTGATTATAATATATATGATAGAAATAAATAAATAAATAACGATAATTGACGTATATTTTCTAGATACCATGATTAATGGCCAATACTATAACCAATATCACATAACACTACGTCTGCATAAACCGATATAGGTCAAAGGTCCATTAGAGGAATCGCTAACAGTACAGACTTCACTATCTGATCTCTAATCAATACGTTATTTGAAGAATACGAGTAAATTGTTTTAAACAAGGAATAAAATAAATTATTAAAAACTTGACGTCAGTACTCATCTATATCCAAGATTACCTCCCAACGACTAGTCCGTATTGCAAACGTATTCACTCGAACCAGGAGGACCAGATCCGAAACGAGAAAGTTTTGATTTAGTGCTTATAGCTGTCTCAGTCGGGGAGCCCTCTTTAAAGTTTTAGTCATGTAATAGAATAAAACTGGTCGAACAATGCCCGTGCTCCAGCATTCATAGCCGGTCTCGGTAGCATTATAGAAATGTATGAACTTATTGCTGGCAGCGTTCAGAACATTAAATCTAATGTTACACCATCCTATGAATATTGTGAACAGTTCTGGAGTAACGTGAGCTATCAATATATCCTATAACAGTTATTATTATTTATTTTAGGAAGATAAATGAGAAATTTGTTATCTAATGATAGGTTATGTTCAAATAACATAAATAATGGAACATTAAGAAATATAAGCCATTTATACCGTTAATGCACCACTAACCTCAAAATGTAAAATCACTCTTGCGCGAAAGTACACTGACTCATCATTCAATCGGAGCAAAGCAGTATGAAGTAAAGGTCAGCAGGTGATTAGTTTAATTAGTTGAACAATGCTGTGTCTTCTTCTTTCGAATGGTAAATCAATAATGATGGAAAGAGAAAAATCAGTATCTATCTAAACAGCCCATAAGCAACGCTTACAGTTAAGACTGTGGAACTGTAAAGGCAAGTATAATGAAAATGACTATGAGTTCTACGTTCTATGTCGGAATGGAATAAAATGTTTCAACTAATGAGCAAAGATTGATCAGTAGTTAAAAGATAAGCTAAATAATCTTGCCATAAAACGTCGTTAGAATATCTGCAAATTACTGTGAGTTGAGAATAAAGTATCAAGATAACGTAGCTATGAGTATTATCGTTTTAATATGAAACAAATATTTGGCGTCCGTTTGTATTTCCCTTTGTTTTATGTTTCATTTAATTTGGTTCGTTATTAACGAGAAAGATGATGTTAAATATTGTAATTTTTTCAATGTAAATGAGATAAAAAAATATTATCTTATTAGAGGGAAAAAAATGTAAATATTTCTTGAGCTATAAGATCACATGGAACAGCTATCCTTTGACCAGTAACAACAAAAAAAATGGTTGTCTGTAAACTCGGCTTACGGACGATAGTTTAACGTGACAACGTCATAACAGATAGATGCGGCGCAAGCGTACAATCAGCGTAACGGGACAATGGGTCATCCTTTTTCATGCATCCAGCCAGCGTTCATCGATTTATTAGACGTTGTCACGTCAATAAATGTAATTGTACAGTAGCAAAATAAATGCAAAAATCTTTTTTAAAAGTGTGATCGGTGATGGAGTATATCGCGTAGAATAAACAGATTAGCAGTAGAAGGTTTTCCGACAGAACAAGAACAAATGGGATCAGCTTGAAAAATGTGTAACAATAACGAAATGGGGGAACTTGAAAGCGACATCGGACCATTAAGCAGGAGCGAAGCGACTTCAGGCTTTGCTTTAGAGCTAATGAATCAAAAGTTTTCAACAGCAAATGGAATTTACTTTGATTGCTGCGAATAGAACATCAACTTTCCGAACCTATTTTTGCTAATTTAAATAGTTCCGATTCATCTTTTTCAATTTCCTCGAAGTTTTATTCAAGAGTAGAAAAAGGAGGATCACATTTAGCTTACTTTTAAATAAAATATAAGTGACTTAATCTGTGTAATTTCGAGTTGCATCTTCAAACTTCTTTCTTTGACAAAAGTTCAGTTCGGACAGTCTCTTCAGATTATTTCACTTCTAAATAGCAAGCAACGCATTTAATACTTTTATTTTACTTTAGCACAGCAGTTCGAGTATTGTTTTATTTTCAATAAACTTAAATTGATTATATAATTAATACTTTCACTAGAAAAATATTTAAAAAGCGATAATATATATGTATATATATTTTGATTAAAATTTCGTTTTAAAATATTGAAGCTACCTTCAGCTTTCAGTTTAAATAACGTAAAAATTATCAACATATCAATACAAATACTATATATTTACTGGTGGTAGGGCTTTGTGCAACCTCGTAGGTACCAGCCACTCATCAGATATTCTACCGCAAAACAGCAGTACTTGGTATTGTTGTGTTTCGGTTCATCGGCACAAGGGACATAATATCTTATCATTGATGTAAGCGACATTTCATGTTAACCTTTCTTACAATGCCAATGACTATGGGCGTTGGTGACCAATTACCATCAGGTGGCGTCTATGCTTATTCACCTACATATTCTATAAAAAATTAAATAAATGATTCATTTCGAAGTTTTCAGTAACAAGCAATACTTTAAGTGAACCTGCAAGTTTCGAAAGGAAATTTAAGATCGTTAACTCGTAATGGGGCAGCGTGGCATTTAGCTACGAATTATTTCCTTCAATATGCCTGTAAGAGTAGAATAGAGCTGACCAGGGTTGGATTATTACTTCATTTGTTTGGTTTAATGGGACCTGCTAAGTTTTAACTTACGAAATCTCATAAGCGGGTAAAACTTATACCCAACGGTAGATCAGTTACGTTTTTAACCGACTTAAAAAAATTTATAGAAGAATACGCAATTATTTTTTTACTTTTTAGTGCATATTAATTGGTTTTTCCTTTGAAGTCCGTTTTTGTTTTGTTAAAATTTTTGTTTATATGATAAGTGGTCACCACTGATTAATTATTTCTGACACAGTCGTTTCACTGAAATGAATAGATGTTTGTGTAATAATTCGGTGCAAATATGTATAACTATGAACAAAATGTCACCTAAGGCGCGGATACACATGTCATTTAATCAGAGTAGGTATTAGATACCGAAGCGAGCTTCCATGAAGGAAAATTATTGTTATTATTACACGTGTATACTTTTATTTGGTACTAAAATTTCAATTTTCGGTATTTCGAGAAGGTATATGTAGTATTTGGACAATACGCATTTGTAGTTTTATTTGATAAGTCCGTGAAGTTCCTGTACCGCACTGAAGACAAGTTTTAACGAGGCATCATTGACTCGCACCCGACGCTTTAGTTGTTTGGTGATCTTAATTTAACCGGCAACCTTTTATAAATAATGAGACGATCTTCAATCGTTAATAATTTTGTATTATTTGAACTCGTCATTATGTTATTGGATTTCCAAATTCTTTGTACGATCAGAGATAAAATAGCTGCACGTTAATAAATAATCAAAACTACGCAATCACTAACTGATGTAGGATTTGAGAAAACGCGGCACGTTTCTTTTATGACTTTTAGCGCGTTATGACTTGGCTATTTTACAAATTTTATGTATATTATGTTTATATAGAAATAAAGGTTATATATAAAATGTTTTAACGATGGGATAATTGGTGCAGACCCAAACCACGCTTTTGTAATAATAATATCTTTATTATTCAGGCATCGAGGATAATTTTTTTACAAGATTACACATTTAATACATTCATAATTATCATTAACAATATTATATAACATACATTAATAATTAGAATTAGAATCAGAAAAATACCAATTAATTAATATGAAAATTAGTAATTATTTAAATAAAAAAACAATAAAAAGTTATATAATAAGTATAAGAAGAGTATAATTGATTATGTAGGAGGCATAGAACCAGAGTATTACACAGACTTCTGGATCATCCGCCTAATAGGGTAGTGTACCTTATGCTGGTGGATCATGATAATGTAAAAACCTATTTAAGTTTCAACCGTGGGATGTTTAAAATAATATTATATTATTTTATTTCACGGATCAGCCTACGCCGCTACTTAAGACAGATAAATCTTACAATAATCTTATTAATGTTTACATTAATAGGTATTTTCTCAATTATAAATTATTATTATAATTCCTAAAGAATTCAACATAAAATATAAAACAACTCGGTGGTAGAGCTTTGTGCAAGCTCATCTGGGTAGGTATCACGCACTCATTAGATATTCTATCGCAAAACAGCAGTACTTTTTATCGTTGTGTCCCGGTTTGATGGGTGAGTGAGCTAGTGTAATTACTGGCACAAGGGACATAACATCTTAGTTCCCAAGATTGGTGGCGCATTGGTGATATAAGCGAATGTTAACCACATTTCATACAATGCCATTGTCTATGGGCGTTAGTGACAACTTACCATCAGGTGGCTCATATGGCTCGTCCGCCTTCCATTAAATAAAAGTAAAATCGTAAAAAATCACATACAATTATAAGAAAAAAATTGACGAACGAAAAACTATTTATGATATAACTGCGACATATGTGAGTTTAGCGATTTAAATTTGGCTCGAGGTTATTTAATGCATTCAAAAATAAAATCAATTTATGCAATCACGTACAATAAATGAAATAGTGGCGTTACTTGAAAAGGACTTCTTAATTTATTCATAGCCACACTTTATCAAAATAAACCACTGTGTTTCTAGAAGATCTTGTCCATCTACAACATACATTTAATCGATAATAATTGATTAGATTAACCAATTTAATTATGTAATATATTATTCGATTTAATAGAGTTTATAAATGATGTTATCGATTTTATTGAAGAATTATGCGCTATTAATGCCCTCACCTCATTATCCAACTATCGCATGTGGTATAATGGCTGAAGCTCTAATGACTTTAAGACCATTAGGCTAAACGTTCATTATGAATGGTTTAAGTGAAAACAGGTTATTGAATAATAACTAGCGATGCATGAAAGGTTTGAGTTCAGTAACTTGATATATAATGTTATGCAAAATATTAAGAACACTAGGTGTCACCCCGCGGTTTTACTCGCGTTAAATTAATAAAAATATAATGAATAAAAATCAGCTTAGAACCTTCCTCGATAAAAGGACTATACAAAACAAAAATAATTTTTAAATTCGAAACTTTTGCTTATGATGTTAGCTATATAGTCCCGCGATATTGCTGGGACATTGAAAATAATCCTCTATATCGAAATTGGATACAGATTACAGACCTATCGTTCGTAAGAAAGATTCGCTAATAATTTATTTTTCTTCACATTATGTGAGCGTTTTAATTATTTGTCAAATATTTTGTTATTCTTTTTAGGAACAATACTTTTATATAACGTACTTTCATAGTCCTGCTATTAGAAAAGTCTCTCGTAAGACGGTTATTTTGATACTATGTTAAACGAATAACGGCCTTAAATATATATGATTTATGATTTAATTTATTTGTCGATTTCCAAAAATTTGAGAAATCCTTATTTACGCGATGTTCGGCAATAATATCCATTTTAATTTGGTGATGATTATTTATACACCATTTTAATCTAGATTTAAAAACTCTTCTTGAATCTTGCATGTCCTTATAAATCTGACCCGTAGTGGGTTTCCCTGACACATTCCACGTTTATATAGTTGTTAGGTTGGTGTTTAGTTAAACACTAATTTATCTCTTTCTCTCAATTGATTTTACGTGCAAATGACAAAGACACAGCATTGTTTAACTACTCACTCGCTAAACAATATTTATAGATAAATCATTAATTTGAAATAATTTATTAATGTTGGCAATGATTTTTGCTTGACCAATTCAAATTCAAAATACTACGTATTAATAAATATCGTAATCGTCAAACTAGAAACTACCATTGCTTCGGAAAAGAAAACCCCAGCCCTGAGAAGAACCGGCGAAAGCAACTCAGCGGGTTTTACTCATTGTTCAAAATTAAACGCACCGGAACAGCTATGATCGATGTGGGTCGTATCCTAAGCCTGACATCACATCAAATGTGATGTAGGACTGATTCGTCCTTGTCCGTGAAACATTTAATGTGTTTTTGTTAGATTATAGGTAAATATTATTGTATATTAGGTCTAATTAAGCCGTGGATAAAAAATATATAAACACAGGTGATGAAATGCGACCATGTACTGAGTTTTCAAGAGTCTTATATTTTCAGCTTGTTCGAAAGGTTACTTGTAGGTGTTGGACAAAATTTTGTCATGCTGTTCAACCAGCAATGGAGCGGCGTGGTGGAATAATTTCCATGATCTTCACCCGACTAACCGATGGAGATTTCACATGCTGTATTCTTAGAAGAATTATAATTGGTCTGGGCCCGTAGTAAGCGTCGGTAAATATGAAAACAAAGATATTATTAAAAATATTTATAAACATATAAATAATATTATTACGTTATTAATCTTTCCTATATATTTTTTAGTTCAACAAAAGAGAAATAACAACCTGCGTAGGTGCTTACTTCGCGAAATGAGTAGGAGTATCCGTATCGACGAACAGATTAATTGCTTTTATTGCTTACAATAATAAGGTTATATGACTTATTAATTAAATAAGGGACTAGTCACAGAGCCATTAAGGGATTTTGATCAAGTTCTGACTATAACTATAGATATATTTTTATAATGTCAATATAAAATAACAATTACTAACTTTAATTTAATTTTACATTCACGCTACTAATTTTACCCAGGTCAGCCTATTTGAGTATGATCAGAGAATAAATATTGGACCGGCAGGTAACACCACTCATCAGATATTCGACCGCCAAACAGCAATACTTAGTATTGTTATGTCCAGTGATTGAGACAATGTACCTAAAGGCACAAGGGCTTTTACTTCTTTGTGCCCTAGCTTGGCTATGAAAGGAATGGGTAATTAATGGTGACGCTCGCTACACCAGGTGATCCATTTGCCCATTAAACTATTGAGACGAAGTTCTTTTATATGGCTTGCGGTAGACTGAAATGCCAGTGGCTGAAGGTTATGCCACATAGCGAAATAGCGGCCATACCGTGTCTAACAAATACAAGATGCGATGCGTTGGGCGTTCGATTTTTCACAATTCCCATCATAAACTTTGCTTAATTCAAGACGTAAATTACTAAAATAATATTAAAATATTAGTCAATTCCTTAAAATGGGTATTATAAACATTGTTAATTGCGTTTTAAAATTTAAATCGTTCCTTAATCATTGATTAGAGAGAGAGTTGCATAAATGATGTTGAGGTGCTTTTTGGTGTGACAAACAAACATTTATATAATCAAATAAAATCTACATTTTATAACACGGCTTGAGTCGAAAATTATCGCAAAAATCTTCGTTACTGACGGGGGTCCCATGACCTGAGAAAAGGTTGCAAGTGGTGCACAAGTAAGTCTTGCACACACAAGTGATCTCTTTTCAGTCAACAAGAGATAAGGGACACGACGATGTCAACTAACTTCCTGGCTACTATTTGTTACTAGGGGACTCCTTGATAGGAAAACCCGTTTTCTTGTTTTTCCCAGTTGAAATTTACGCCTAGGATCTCCGAGACGCAATGATAATAGACCAACGTTTAAATTTTATTATGAACATAATGTTTATTACCGATTGTCTTTATGTGGATATATATAAATATATATATAAAGTATATTGGGCTGTAGGCTTAAGCCGTATAAGGCTTACTCGATTTGCTTAAAAATAAACCGGTATTCTGTCACACATATCAAAAGCAGTGTAAGAAATGGATGGCATTGTGATTCATGTCACATAATTTTCTTGTTTCCCTTTTATCTCGCTGTCACTTATTGAATTTCTGTGACATATACGCACCTGGGTCGAAAATTCTGGTGGTGTGTCGTATATATACATATATGGAACACCGCCAGATTTATCAATTTATATGAATCCGTTTTTATAACTCGTATAAAAATATCGGGACACCTAACCCTATCTATATAAATGTTGCCATATAAAATATTATCACATTAATGCGGATAGGCAAATACGCCACCTGATAAGTGGTCACCAACTCCATAGATATAGGCGATACAAGAAGGAGTAACCACTCTTTACATCGCCAATACGACACTGATCTTGGAAATTAAGATATTATGTCCTGTGTCTTGAGATACAATCACTCACTCACTCACCCTTAAAATGGGAACACAGCAATAATTTTTGAGTAGGTGCTATTTAAGCAGACGGGATTCCATAAAGCCTTAGTTAAAATTGAGAATTTTGCCTATTCACTACCACGGTATCAAAAATACCCCATAATTGTAAAAGCAACAATCCTTAAATGAGAAACTAGTGCGCAAAGGCTTTGCAGTTTATTCAACCATACCACTTCGTATACGTGATGGTCCTCGTATATTACTACTACTAGTATGCACATACATGTATCGGAATATTATCCATCGAAATACAGTTTTGATAATTATGATGTTATCCCTAAACGCCGATCACGAGATCAAAACCAAATGTGACGAGAAATATCATTTGTTTTTTTTCGAATTTCAACCTGCTACCTTCGGTTAAAATTTCAAACATTCATCCATTGAGCCATGACGGTTAACTATCAATAATAACTGAATCGTTATTGAACTATTCGAAATCAGCACGAAACATTAAGCGAACATAATTGAACGACCTATAGTACCTATTACGGTCGAGAGTAATTTAATTATTGTTATATTTAGTGGAAGTTTATTTATATTATTATATAATATATTAAATACGTAATTGTTTTTAAATACAGTTTCTGTTGTATGTGATCATAGTTTGCCAACAACGCAGTGGTTTATGGACCACCTTGCAATGTAAAAGACGCAGGTTTCATCCTGACTATGTATATTTACTTAGGGGATAAATAGGAATATTGGTTGTTATTTAAAAACCGGTATCACTTGCAAATAAAACCGATCCCCATTCAATAATACAATCCGTATTTTTAATAGAGATCTAAAACATTTTATGAAACTAATTCTTTTTATTTTAAAAAGATATTTATTTGCCACCGGCTGGCATATATATGATTTATATATATATCTGTATATTATAAACCATGTGCTAGAACTGATCATATTCATACTACGGTATTGTGACAATTGCCAATGGTAAAGCAAAGTTACAGCTTCATTTGAGTGCAACTAGTTAAAAATTCAGTTGCAAGACTTTCTTCACACGCAAGGGGTGAGTGGAGTGAGCTTGTGAAAATAAAATTATACAGCAGTGGCAGCCGAGTGGCTAGAACATATAAATCATAACCCTAGATTGATCCCCAAGGCTGCATGCACAGTGGTGCATAAGTATCAGTGGATTTTCATATACTAAATTTCTCTTTATGTCATCTCATGCTTGGTGGTAGTCAAGAAACTCGACTTATTGGTTCTATCAACTCGAATTGGCGTTTTTTATTTCACTGATAGAACGCATTTTTTTTTGTTGCATAGGAAGGCGGACGAGCATATGGGCCACCTGATGATAAGTGGTCACCAACGCCCATAGAAATTGGCGTTGTAAGAGCTGTTAACCATCTCTTACATCGCCAATGCGCCACCAACCTTGGGAACTAAGAGTTATGTCCCTTGTGCCTGTAATTACACTGGCTCACTCACCCTTCAAACCGGAACACAGCAATAACAAGTACTGCTGTTTTGCGGTAGAATTTTTGATGAGTGGGTGGTACCTACCAAGACGAGCTTGCACAAAGCTCTACCACCAAGTTTATGAGTTACGCCCACATGAAAAAATAAAAGGGTACCCGCTCTTCGGAGACATCACCGAATCATTTTTGCAAGCTACCGTGTCACCCCAACAGTCATCCCGCCAGATATTGATATTAATATATGATATTGATCTCCATTCGTAGGATGGTGGCCGTGGTACAGATAACTTAGCCCCAGCGACGGTGACGGTGGGGGAAGAAGCATTGCACTCCGCTCCTGTACAGCGGCTTTCTTCTGGAACATGAAATTATGGCAGAAATATACCACCTAGTAGCACCTTTCGCTTTTAAGTATGGAACAAGTATCTAACTAGCGCTATGCAACAATATCCAAACCTTCGTTAATTTTAAATTGAAAGCAAATGAAACTGTGAAGCCCAGGTACGATATGAGTTTTATGAATATTAGTTATTTCAGTTCTTCCAGTTAGTCATAACGAAATAAATCGTCTCCTCATTTATTATTATCGATATTCATGCTATATGAAATAAATGAAAGGTTAAGTAATTTTTTTAATGATTTCTACTCGCATTATATAAATATAACGGCAGAATACAAAAAGCCTTTTACACGACGCGGAAGGGTAACGCTCTTGACAAGTTGCGCAATGATTTTCTTTGTACCTCCAAAGAGCGGATTGCAACGATTTTAATGATGATACACAAAAAACCCGACGTAAAAGGAGCGTTGGATGTACGTCGGGAATCAAAACGAACTGCTGTACTTTAAAAATATAACTATATGTGAATATAAATCCGTAAAGTCAAAAGTAAACCATTATATCCTTTTTTCCATTAAATTATATTCCATAACAAATATTTGTTTCTTATTTCAAATTATATTTTTGCCGTATCCGTTTGCAGTTGAAACGCTTAGGTTTAAAGACATTTATTCTCAATAAGACATATTACAGTCACTTACTTGAGAACAGAATTTACATGTGCAAAATATAATTCGCCATTCCATCTTAAATGCTAGTTTTAGTATTTAGTTAGTTAGGAAGTGTTAGTATTTTTTTTTTATTTTTTATAGGTGAATATTCTTAAGAAATAATAATGAAAAACAAAACAGTAAATAGGTAAAATAAAACAAAAATAAAAAAAAAAGAACAATAAGTCTGATCAATTGAAGTTAAATTAAATAATAATAATAGTAAAAAGTTTCCACCATCGGATCGTATATGTTATATAAATACATTAGATTGGGAGTTAGTAAGGTTTTTTTTTATTTATTTTTTTTCTTGTTTACCCACGTAACTCATTGTAATATCAAAAGGTGTTCATAATATAATTAGCTAGTTTGCTTTTGAATGAGGTAAGTGAGTTTACATTTTTTATAAGTGAGGGTATCTTATTGTACAATTGTGCACCTTCAAAAGTAATCATTTTTTTACCGTGATTTGTTTTAGTTCTGGGTAAAACTAGAAGACTAGCACGACGGCTACGAATGGTGCGACTAGTTATTTCTTTTAATTTTGTAAAGGATATGTCAGTATGTATCGCTTTGTTTAAAGTTTTTTTAATATAAATACATGTATTATAAATATATAATTGTTTGATCGTCATAATTTTTGTTTCTTTATAAAGTTTGTTTGTAGGTGTTAAAAAAGGATAGTTAAAAATCATTTTTACAATTTTATTTTGTGCAATTTGTATGTCTGCTAATTTAGTTTTCGTAGCACTTCCCCAGATCTCAATTAAGTACAATAAATGGGGTTTTACTAAAGCATTGTAGATTGTGTGACGTAATTTGTAGGGAATACATCTGACTACGTTACGAAGTTGTCCAATTAGACCAGAAATTTTCCTCTTTATATGTGCTATATGTGCAGTCCACGTTAAAGCACTATCTATTTTCAGGCCAAGATAACGTTCATTCGTTTTTTGTTGTATTGGTATATTATTAATTGTAAGAGGGTCAAACTGCGGAATTATTTTGTTTTTGGCTTTAAATATTATATAACATGTTTTAGAAATATTAATTGTTAATAAATTATATCGAAACCATGAAAATAAGTTGTTTTAATCCTGTTGGGCTTGTTTTATAATGTCGTGTATGGAGTGTCCAAAATAAAATAAACAGGTATCGTCTGCATAGAGAGTTAAATGTCCTAGTAGTCCTATTTCCTGTATATTATTAACATATATTAAGAATAGTAAAGGGCCCAAAATGGACCCTTGCGGTACTCCACAAGTTACAGGTACGGCAGTACTTTGATGATTATTACTCATTTTTACAATTTGAAATCTGTTATGTAGATAAGATTTAAACATTTTTAAGGCGTTTCCGGTAACATTTAAAGTTTCTAATTTTTTTAGTAGCAAGTTATGACTTACAGTGTCGAACGCCTTTTTTAAATCTATAAACGTACCTAGAACTATGTTTTTATTGTCCATATCTCGTTTTATTTTTGTAACTAAGTCCACAGTCGCTGTGAGTGTATTACTTTTTGACCTAAACCCATATGCCGTGCCGTTTTGAAATAAATTTTATTGAGTCCAAATAACTCTCTAACCTATTATGAAGTACTTTTTCGAGTATTTTTGATATCACTGGTAGTACTGATATAGGCCGATAATTGTCTGGATTCAGTGTTGAATTTGATTTATGAATCGGGGTGACCTTTGCTACTTTGAGAGTGTCCGGAAATTCGCCTTTGATCAAAAGTTCATTAAAGCATTTGCAAAGGCTAGGTGCTATTATATTTTTTAGACATTTTATTGATTTAGTGTTGATTCCATCTAGACCAGTACTGCAGTTTGCGTCGAGATTATCAATTATTTTTATGATTTCAGTAACTGTGCATGGATTGAAATCTGAAAGTTTGTGAGTGGCGTCAGTTAGTGGCTTTGGTAAAGCAAAAGAGGGGTGATCATGAAATGTTTTGGGTATTTCATTTGCTAATTTGGTCCCTATTGTGGCAAAGTAATCATTAAATATTTGACAAATTTCCAAAGGATTAGTTACATATTTACCATCTATATAGAGCTTTGTAGGAACAAAACTTTGCTTAAAGTTATTAGTTGTTAGTGTGTTAACTAAGTTGTACATCCTTTTTGGTTTTCTTACACATTTAGTAAATTCTTTATAATAATAGGAGTCCTTCCTATCTTGAATCGATTTAGTCACCTCATTTCTCTTCTTGATAAATTCTTTTTTTAATTTTTCATCTTCAGGCTTCCTCTTATGTTCTGTCCACAATACGTTTCTTTGGTTTATTTCTTTCATGACATCTTTTTGTATCCAATCTTTTTTAGGTAAATTTAAAATTTTTGTTTTTGTTATCTTATTTTCTTCTAAACAAGACTTCAGCTTTTGTTCTAGCCTTGAGTAGTCTTTGCTTAATTCTTCAAGATTAACTGTTTCTAATGTTTTGTAAAGGTTTTGATAGTTAATTGCTTCGTATTGTGTGCGCAACTTTGGGGGAGGTTTAGCTTATGATCTGACATCGCAGAGTTGATGATTGCCATATGATAGTTATCTTTTGTCAAATTTGTAGTAACATGATCTAGGATAGATTTTCTTGTACTACTGTCTCTCGTACAATATTTTTTACTAATTTTATTTAATATTATGTGACCAGCTTCTTTTAGTAGGTTCTTATAAGATTTGATATTCTTGTCCTTTTTTAACAGATCAATATTAAAGTCACCGAAGGCTATTGCCCTCTGTCTTTGTTGCAGTTGTGAACTATATAACTGTAGAAAGTCCTTATAATTAGTATTACCAGGATTGTATACAAGTCCCACTTCCAGAGCGTATCGTTCTAACTTTATCCATAAGTAGTTATTCCCTCCTATGAAATTTGATTCACTTAAACTGTGTTTTATATTGTTATGAATGTAAGCTGATACACCACCACCCCTTGAATCAGTCCTGTAATTATAATAGTGCGTGTAGTTGTCGATTTGAAGTCGTTGAGCTTGGTCCTCAGAGGCTATCCACGTTTCTGTTATTAAGATTATATGCGTCGTAATAGGTAGGGTCCGCAAGATGCATTTAAGTTCGTCGAATTTACCTCGTGTGCGGATGCTCCGTGCGTTGAGATAGAAGAAAGTAAGGCGTGACTTGTTTGTGAGAAGTTCATCATAATCGGTAATCACTTGATATGTGTTGGAAACAATTTCGTTTTTCAATTTCTGGAGTTTTTTGGTGGTGGCTTAACTATTGCAGGCGTCCCGTTGATATATTTTATAGTAAGTTCGTTTTCTCCATCCTTTTGACGACGAGCTAGTTCCTCTTGAAGATTCTTCAGATATTTCTGTTGTGTAGGAGTTTGGTCCGAGAAAATTTTAATATTTTCTGGTATTTTCTCTTTGTTACGAAGAAGTGTCTTTACAGGTGCTGTAGTTTCATAATATACCTTTAGTCGTCGATTTTTGCCCAATACATATTTACCAATACGAATGACTTTAATAGGTTCAGGAATATCAGCACTCACGAGTGATGTTATTTTTAATATTTCGGCTTTGTCTTTGGATATTCTTTCATCCGCGTTGCTACAGTTTTGCTCTGGTAGGCCAACGAAAATTATGTTTTTCTCTCTGTTGCTGCGTTCCTGTACTTCTTTAATTATTTGTTCATGTGTATATAGTTGGTTTTCAATTTTATGAGACGATGGTGATGTTGAAGCCAATTTAAGTACGCCAACTTCTGATTGGAGTGATTTAATCTTTTGATCTCCTAGGGAGATCTCGTTTTCCAACTGCAATATACTGGATTTCAAGCCTATCTGCTCATTAATAATTATTGATGTTGATGATTTGACAGCATCAATTTGGATTATATTTTCTTTAATTAAATTTACGGTTTGCTCATTAGACGACTTCATGTTAGTGATTTCCGCTTTTACTTCCATTATACTTTCCTGCATTTTTTTCATTATTTGTTCGTTACTACCAATATAACTCTCTAACAGCACACCAATGCGAGTAAGCTCCGATCGGACTTCTTTAATCTCGCTAAAACAGTTACAGTCGTGTTCTAAAAGATGTTTTCTTTTACGAACGGTAATATGTGTCTCTGTTGCCAATGCACTAAGCTTCGAAAGGTCCGGGTGTGATCCCCCTGAGGTAGTAGCAGAAGCAGCCGCGCTAACGGCTAAGCGAGGTGGCGATCTTTGTACACTCATTATCGCAACGGTTAAAGCTGAGAGCAAGTTTTAATTTCAAACAGTAGTCACGTCAGTCAGTCAGTAGTAGTCACAAAAAATTTAACCAATATATTACACCCTGTTTTAATGCCTCAACTGGTGACTGGGCTGGTTCATTTTTAGCCCAGATAATCGGAATTGCGATCCAAAGGGGAAAAGCTGCTAGCATTTTCGCCATTATTACACGCGGTCACGACTTGTATAGTAATTGTTGAAGTTATACTTCTTTTGGCGCGATGGAGAAAACTGATGAGAGTGAATTTTTACGATGCGCGCGCACACCGACACCTGAATTCTACAACGTGAAGTTAGTTCTAGGTGGCATGAAAATCGATAACTATGTTCAAGTTGTATATTCTAGTATTTTTATTACGTTAATAAAACCTTTTTTATTTAAATAAAATCTCTTTTATCAATTTTAATATTTATCGTTAATCACTACTGCATTTTAGTTATTTTTTTTTCCATACGCCAAAGAAATGTAACTTCTAACGCGTGTACATAAGTACACACACTCTTTTTTTTAATTTTTATTTGTATTTATTTCATGTTTTAATATAAATATATATGTTATGTAAACCTTGAGTAATTTTATATTCTATATGCATATATATTTATACTTAAAATCTAAAAGTGCTAATAAAAGTAAAGTCATGTTACAAGATGGAATCTAAGGTAATGAATGAAGAAAAGGCAAATAACTCATTAATAACTCTTTCCTCAAATGGAATACATACTACTATATAGTCATGGGTCTAGTGTATTGACATAAGGTCTCAGGTCCAGGTATCATCAGTATCATCTATACTAATATTATAAAGAGGAAAACTTTGTTTGTTTGGTTGTAATGAATAGGCTCAAAAACTACTGGACCGATTTTAAAAATTCTTTCACCATTCGAAAGCTACATTATCCACGAGTAACATAGGCTATATTTTATTTTGAAAAAAAAATAGGGTTCCGTAAGATATTTGGGTTTTACGGAAAAAAATAACCAGAAAAGTTTCTTATTTTGCGTACGCTGACTAAACTATAAAAGATAGAACCATAAAATGTTCTAATTAATTGTAGATCTTATAAATATCTACAAAAAAGTCCGCGACACACTATACCTATCTATGTCGAGTGAGGCACAACAACCATTTTTTTATTTAAAAATCTTGAATTTTTTTTGGACTACATTTAAAGGCGTTTATTTTACTCATGTTATTAATTCTTATCAAAATAAATTATTTCATCACTAAGAACAGTTTATGTAGATAATATTTGGTCTTTAAATGATTACAATTGGACGTTTGATTTTGAAGTTATGGCGAAATTAAAATATTACGGGAGGGGAGTTTAGATCTAACAGTTATTTTTAGAGCTAACCAACAGTTCTTTCCAGAGCTAGAATATTACACGCTATTAACATTTTCTTAAACATTTGAAAATGCCTAAGAGAGCCAGGTCTCAACTTTCTAAACATAGTTCTCAAATTTCTTTATACAAAATTCATTTCGGAAAATAATATAAAATTTTATAGTATTTTCGATTCACAATTTAAGCGATAATGGCGTACATATAAAAGATAGATATAATATTATGCTGTCGCGGATATTTTTGTAGAACGATATAAGAGATATATTTCCACCATACATTATTTTCGTGAACCTCTTACGGTTTTTGCAGGCATGCCAGAATGGCTTGCAAATAGAAGTTTTTTTTTCGAATGTTTCACGTACACTTATTGTTATATTTTGGCCAATTTACTCGATAGCTTTATAAATTGTAGCTAATTTGTTATTTTGATGTATGAGCTATATTATTGTAAAGTTTCATTAAAATCCATTCAGTACTTTTACGTGAAAGTGTAACAAATGTCCATACATCCATACACAATTTCGTGTTTATTATATTAGTAGGAAGTAGAATTATTATATGCCCTGTACTGAACACACGTAAACTGTACTGTATGGGCGAATTAATCGATTGGTGAATGTTTGTATCTTATTGATTAAAAAATTATTGATAAAATTCTTATTTTACCCGTACGAAGTCGGGACGTTCAGCTAGTAATATATAAATATTATATATCATGTATGGCATTTAATGAATTCGAAACCCACGCTTTTTTATCATTTATATATTCTATTATGTGTATTAAACTTTATCTTTTTAAGCTCCGACGCAAAAAGAGAGGGGTGTTATATGTTTAACGTGTACGCCTGTGTATCTGTGTATCTGTCTGTGGTATCGTAGCTCCGAAACGGATGAACCGATTTTCCTTAACTTATTTTGGGAATGGTGACGAGCCAATGAGTTATCTGATGAGTCACAGTTCCTATTTCTTACATCGCCTATGTTTATGGTGGTGGCGATGGTGACCACTTGCAATCGGGTGGCTTATTTGCTTGTCTGCCTATATTATAAAAAGTCTACGGTCTACCTATATAAAATAAAAAAACCTCCACTTGCGTTGAAAAATCTTATCATCAAACAGCGGTATCAAATATTATTTTCTATGTCCTGCATAGTTTTCGTCTCTGTTGGTTTAAAGTTCAAAGCCTTTGAACGAGAATGAAGGTCGTATATCAATATGTCATGTAGGTATTTATTTACTTTGAACAGGTTATGATGCATGAGGCTTTCGAGAATTGTTCAACCGTGCTGCCGCCCTAGCAAATATTTATATGCGTCTGCTATTTGTGTACGAGATGGTCCAGTGGTTAGTACTCTTAATTCTTAAGAGGTGTGAGTTCAAACTGAGTTAAGTAATTGAGTTTTTATATGTTTATTATCGTGTTTGGTTGTAAAGAAAAACATTATGAGGAAAGCTGAAAAATTAATCTTTTTACCAAAAGAAGATAAGTTTCTGTTAAGAAAAATCTCAGCAGTAAGATATTTCAAGGTCGTTAGTACGCATCTTGTATATGCAAAACCAACTATCATGCATAAATAGTATGAATTTATATTTAGACATAAATTGAACTTGCTTAATTGAGACTCATTAAAATCACTTACTCCTTTTACAGAAAATAAAATTCTACTTTTATTATATAACCAACTAAGACTTAAATATTGCTTGCATCACCCGATTGGTATTTGTTTTTTTATAGAAGTAGTTCTTGGTGCACGTCTATAGTCGGGTGGATGGTTCTTTTTTATGCCGCTAAGCATCTTCGGTTTGAAATCCAGGGTAATAAGCAAACAATATGGCCATAACATCTTTGAACTGTTGGAAATCCACAACAGCGAGATTTTAAGGCATTGCCGGCGACTTTTCCGAATTGATAGGACATAGCGACCTTCAAGAAAAGAGTGTTCTCATTTTTTAAAGTCCGGCATCGCCCCTTCAAGTCATCGGATGTTATCGGTGTCCAAGGGCGATGGTAGCCACGTTCCATCAGGTGAGCTTTCTGCCCAATTGTCCCCCTACCTGAAAAAAACACCCTTAAGCCTGTCTGACTAGATATAAACAGTCCATTTCTATATTTCTCACGCGGAATGAAAACAAATAAATCATTTATACACAAAATCGAAACATCAAAAAATCAAATATAAATCAACCACAACACAAAACGAAACGAAACGCGTTATCTAAAAATTTGAAATCTAAATTAAAATCGCTATATTGTATATCAAAATACATTTCACAACGTGCCCTGAAAATTAAATCTCTTGTATTGAAGTACATCATAATGTAGCATGTTAGGGCCGTCGAACGTTTTAATAACATTGTAATAGCCGGTAGATTGTTCAAACGTTGTATTTAATTAAGCCAAGGCCCCTTTTGTTCAACCCTCTTTATATACCCACGAATCCCGAAGAGTTTTATTATGTGTTATTATTTCTAGACTGAAATTAAAAGCTTATGGAATGAATAAATTTATCAGCGAGCTTAATTAAGCTGCTTTCGGAGCATATTGCTTTTAAAGGTAATAGGCGTTAAAGCATATAAATTAAACTTAACTGCATATAAAATTAACTATTCTGTTTTATTTTATTAGCTCCTATTAATGATTAACGAAAGTGCCGCAGTATCGTATTATATACATTTTTTTTATGTATAGGTAGCCGGACGAACATTTTTTTTTATAGTACCCGGGAGGGAAAATGACTACTCCACGATTCTTATTAAAAACAAAATACTAAATCAATTTATGAAAAAGAAACTAATATGTCTAAGCATTATTTAAAATATAAAAAACAGATATTCTTAATCAAAATAATCCAACTAAACAAAAAAATATTTGTTTCTTACCTTTCTGTATTCAAGTTGGCTAGTTCAAGCATTATTGAATCTACGTTTTGCAGGAATCATTAAAATCGAAATCTAAAGATCGTTTTCAAGTAAGCTCACACGAGTACTTTCGAAACTCTATTTTACAAGATTAAATAAAATTTAATGTTACTGGCTCGTATTGTAGATACCACTGAGAAGAAATAGTATTGTACATGTCTTCCTCTTATTTATTTAAGTTTCTAATTTTTTTTTCTTTCTTGCTTGTGTTCGAAGAAATATCTTTAAGTGGTAAGCATTTATACTAAGTTCTCTTACGATATTAACTTTTGTATATACGTTTCCTGTTACATATAATAAAGAGCTGCATACATAGCAATACACACTTCTTCTTAAAAAATAATTACAAAGATATATCAATTTAATACAACTACATTATTATTTAATATATCTTTAAGTTATCTTATGTCGTTATTATGTTCCTTCGAGTTGATTGACCTATATTGACCGCCTTGATGAGTGCGTCAGTTGTTTTAATTTAAACTCTAATTGCTTATACCCTATGTGACAAGGATAACAAAAAATAACATAAAAATGTAACGTTGAATAATGAAATCGCCTAATCAAGTCTTTGAAATCACAGCATAAGCTTTTTAATAACAATATCGATATAAAAATATCAATGATATTAAAAATATAACAGAGGACAGAACTCAATTTTTAATTTCTCTCCCAATAACTTTTGTTTTTTCTA
This sequence comes from Nymphalis c-album, assembly GCA_963151315.1. NCBI lineage: Eukaryota > Metazoa > Arthropoda > Insecta > Lepidoptera > Nymphalidae > Nymphalis > Nymphalis c-album. The sequence continues at coordinate 12,907,735 of OY720592.1, forward strand.
AAAAGTACAGTACTGAGCGTAAATGTCCCGGAGCACGGATTTCGTGGACACCCATATTTATTTAAGAATCAGCCTCCGTCTCTGAGTAATCGTTTGTCTTTCTCGAAATTGCTCCGATTGTTTATCTTAGAGGGGATGCACAAATTTAAATAAAAACGGACGTCTCTTTAAGTCAGGAAATATTTCTCTTTCTTCTTAGCAGCTCCTCTCTAGAATTTCAGTTATATATTTGTTTGTGCATTTTATTTTTAAGAATTTAGTTACGTCACTCAGAATAAGAATAATTGTTTCTTTATAATATTTTTAAAAAGTACGTTTGGAATAGAATGATGTAGTTTATTTATTTTTATTTAAATATATGGTTAATATTTCTTACAATACCAAAGTGTATGCGCGGCGGTGACCACTTATCCTCAGATGGACCACTTATCAGTATGCCTACTTAAACCAGACCATTCGATTTTGGAGCAGATTATATTTAGAGATCTAAGATTATCAAATGCAATGTGAAATCGAACTGAGTGGAAACATGCCAAGCCTGAATGGTAGAAGTCGAAGAGCCATAGGCTTTTGGAGCACCTTCGGAGATGAATATATCCAGAATTAGACTGTGATTTGCTGAATCAATTCTACATTGAGATCATCGTCGTTGTTATATAATATCTGACAGTAAATAAATAAAAAAGAAAATCGGCCGTCGCCTTAGAGAGAGGGGCTGTGACAATCGCTCCGAGTCTTACTTGGCGCAAAGGTTGTCCATTGCCGTACAGAGCGGAAACGCGGCCTGTGTGGTGGGCAGCTTTGCGTCGAGTGAGAAAGGTGAGGAAATATTTTATTAAACTTTAGTGTGGTGATTGCTTTAAAACAAATTACTAAATATTTAAATTAAATTAAATTGATGTTATAAATTTAAAAAAAAAATGAAAATAATTCATTATTTAGTTGGCAGTATGCATTATATCGACGACTAATATTTATATGTGAAAATGTGAGATAGGATGCGGTCTAAGTAACCCGAAGCATTGATTGGGAAATCTCTTGGGAATCACGCATCCCCTTAATTGAAGATCAATTAACACATAACGTATGGGGTGTTGAGTTAAAGTTTACCCAACGCCGTAATTTCGTTATGTTTTTCTTTTTCGAAATCAAAATACTTTATTTAACATTGAAGCATTACACTTAACTTATGGATAGTCAAACTAGAAACTACCTATAATAATATTAATTTCTTTAATTCACATCCACCACTAGAAAAAAAATCATAGTTAAAAGGCTCTACAAACATAATTAAATGTTATATAATATTTTCTTTTTAGAGCAAAAGCTCGTAAAGTCTCGTCTCATAATGTCTCTTATTAAGAAGTATATTTGGAACATATTCCACACCGTGTGTGGGTTGGATTTACACGTTGTTATTTTTATAGGACACGTGTAGACACGTCACGACATTTTACCGTTTTAGTTTACCGTCGAGTACGACTTTAATGGACTTACTTCATGTTGACATAAAATAAAATAATTCAAATGTCAAAATTTAGTCTTTTAGTCAAAATTATTTAAATAACGAACGTGGTCAAAATTATGTAGTACAATAACAATCTGTAATTATTTCGTGAAAAGGAACGTAATTTGTTTTCATAATACATAGCAGGTGTTTCATTACACTTAATAGTTATGTGTTAACGAAACATTGAACCGGGTTCCTTATTTATCGTGTACATTACATCCCAGAAATGCAATACAACATCATTAACTCGAAACGAAAACGTTATAAATTTCAATCAGCTCGGCACTTTCAATAAAGCGCTAGATTCAGGATCAGAGTGTTCATTGCTGCCTGTACATTTTTATTAGATCCAGCGAGATATATTACTTTACATTTATTAGAAAAGCAACTGAAAAATACGCCTATAGAAGACATCATTATGTCGCCAATAGCGTACAGCATGTTATAGTTTACAAGTGTGCGCGAACACAAGTACGCTTTTAATGCGTTGGGATGCAATCCCACATATTCGGGAAAAGTTCAGGAGCTGGATGGCTTTACGTGCTGGGGCACGGGAGTCTCAAAACTGCTAACTCAAACAAGCCTATACTAAATCCGATTAAATTGTAATACTATGGCCTCTGTACTTGAACTGATAAGAAACTATAGGTAATTTGAAAAAAATATATTTGTTAATTTTTTTTGTTATATTATATTCTATTTGTTAATGTTTATATTGAACAAATTATTATAAAATGTGTTGTCGAACTGGAGGGCGTTAGTAGTTACGACACAGTTTAATACTATTGTAGTTACTATTACATAAGTTGTTTGTGATAGTTATTAATTGTTCGAAATAAATAAAGAGTTAATAAAATATAGTGTAACGCGTTTCGATTTTATTCTATGTGGTCAATTTCGGTCGTGGTGGCAATGACGAGCGACGACCCAACTCTGCAATTCATACGCGTTTATTAATTTAGATTCAGTCCATCACAAACCCGCAAAACATTACAAAAAATAATATAAATGACATTTACTCTCATTAATTATAATTTATTATAGTATTTTAGTACATCATAATTAAATAGCATAGCGTAGCAGTTTTATTAAAATAATTTATTTCAGTACTCGTTTCTCATTTGGATAATTACAATAATTAAACACACATTAGTAACTAGCATCATACAAGACTTTCACTTGGTAGTAGAGCTTTGTGCAAGCTCGTCTGTTTAGGTATCACTGCTCCGATGCGGGTTGGTGGAATACACATGTAGCAGAATTTCAGTGATATTTGACACATGTAGGTTTTCTCACGATTTTTCCTTCCCGTCAAGCACAAGATGAATTATAATCACGAATTAAGCACATGAAATTCACTTGCTCATTCATTGCTTACCCTGGTACGAAACCCACGACCATTGGTTAAGACTCACGCGTTCTTACCACTATCCCATCTCGGCTTTCTGTAATAAAATATACTTAATTATTTTATAATAAGAAATATAATATAAATGTTCATGAGGTCGGACGGTAAACATTCGTCTATATCTTAAGTGGGTATTCAATTCTTGAATAGATATCCCAGACGAATGAGTTAATTAACTCAACCCTGAATGAAGTTACAAGAGCGATACTTACTTGACCCTGTTCGATCTCTGAATCTATAAAGGCCAAGTTTGGCCTGTTTTTATCTGTCTCGACTAATCGGGTGCCTATTAGACTTTGTGAGACAAATTAATATATTAAACGGATTTTCGCTTTGTACATGCGCACTGAAATTACGACTTTTGAATAATTATATGTCATTCTTTCAAGAGCACAAAGAAAAGGAAATATCGACCATATTATGTTCTTGCTATTGAAATTAGGCAAACTCGATTCGCGAAATAGTCACATGTATAAAAAAACACAGTCCATAAATTATTTTCAATCAATCGACCCTTTAATACTTATTAATGCGTTTGTAATTAGTGGATAAACAGAGAAAATTGTCAGGAACCGATATTACAATTATATTGATGTAATGTCAATGATATATTTTTTTACGCAGTGGAAACCTCCAGAAATGTACCCGTCTCCCTTGGGGGAGGGTCAATCATATTGATTTAAGTCACTGCACTCACAGACAAATCGAAATACATATTTACTTTAGTAAATTAAAATTGGAAGGGAGAAGGACGAATTTGCCATCAGATATTAAACTGTCTCTATTGCTCACAGTCACTCGCGATATACATCAACCAAGTCGTATGGACCATTCCTCACACCACTATTGCACCGCGAACCGTGAGAACCATTGCGACGTGAGCCATTGTGCATTTAATTGCATTGGCTCGCTTACACCTTATTCGGAAACTGCAAGACAAATTTTTGCTTTTTCGCGGTAGAATAGAGGTATTGTGAATATTACCTGATAGAAGAGCTTGCACTAATTACACGTACGATAGTACGTTCTTAAGCCTCAAATGGTAAAGAAGAATATTCATTGGAAATATTATTCTTTGACTTTATGATGCTCTTAAAAAATAACACTCCTAGAGAATATTTCAACAAGTTTGACTAATTTATTCCATATCTTTATAATATTTTGCGTGAGTAATATAATCGAGTATTTAATCATAATTATTGCTTCTAACTTATAATTACAAAACAATCGCGTAAACGAACGATGCAAACAGCGGTTCCGTATTCTGTTACTGACATTCGCTTGTCTCTATCGTTTAAAAGATAATAACTTATTCTCCACGCGTTTGGAAGTTATATTGTTTGAAATACTTTATGCATTTGAAGCGTTTGGACTTTGAGTAATCAAACAATTGAAAAATTATCTATTCAAGTAAGTCCACGAGATCACTTTAAAATCGTTATTTTTTTAATTAAATGTAAAACAACCCACTAGTTGACTATTTTCCACCAATTTCCATACATATTTATATGTCATTTATAAACTACATTGCTGCATATTTTCTAAATCAAATTAATACAGTGTTCAAAAATATGTTTAAGGATTTTTACTAACTATTTATTGACTTACGCTTAAATACATTAATGCCTTACCGAAAATCCCCTTGAGAGCATTCTTTATGATTATGGTGCAAATTTGGTAGTATTTATGATAGACGAAAACGGATGCAAATTCTAAAATATCAAAGGTACGTAGAGTACATCAAATTATGTAGTATTATTTACTTCAATGTTATGCAATTTTGCTTGTTTACAGTTACCCAGTTATTACCCAAATATATTAATATACACACTAAATTAATTTGTGAGGTTTAAGCGAAATTACATCGAAAATTTGAAACTCCAATTACGTCTCATTTCGAGATAGGTACAATTTAATAAGGATCGAAGTACACGGCGGGAACGTCGCTGAGCATACAATAAAGTTGTAATTACTAACTCAAGTACTAAGCTACAGCGTCTAAGAACTAGAGCTACACAATAAATCCCCTTGATGTGATCGTCGCCTGCGGTTCGGAGATTGTTATGTCACTCCTTGTGTAACTACCCTAATAATCTAAGGACTTTCTAGCAAGGCCGACGTTTTATTACTAAAAAGCATGTGCACTAGTTAAGCGACTTAAAAAAAAATTACTTCAGATTGTTTAGTGAAATAATATAAGGCATTTTATTATTATATATTTAGCATCCAGAAGTGAAAACAGATTTTATAAGGACCTCGAATTGATTTATTCATAAATAGAACACCAAATCATATAAATTAATGTTAATTACTCACTCAATTACTTTATAAATCCAAATAATACATTTGAACACATGACAAGTCATAAGTCGCGCCAATAATTAATTGATTACGTTACATTTTTATGCACTAACAAGATGGCGGCGATTAAAATTAGCGCGCTTCTTTTTTTTAATAACGCTGTTGTATGGACCAAGGAATTTCCTAACTATATATAAATATAATTTCGAATAAAATTATTATTAATACGTTGCATATAAGGAGGTTTGACTTCTTACTGATAAAGTATAAAATGAAACTTTTACATCGTTAAACATTACTGAGAAATGTTTTTGTGAGTCTTTTTTTATATCTGTGATCTTTATTGTGTATTTAATTTTTTTGTATGTGTGTTGTTATGTTTTTTGCGTGTGTGTGTATGTTTTATTTTTGACGCAAATCCTTCGACGGCATTTCAGGTAATTGTAATACAGGCCGTATTTCCTTTTACCATTAAAATCTGTTTACTTTTTCACTTTTATCACAGGTTATAGAATTTCGATCATTCCTAAAATTTAAATGCTGCGAATTTAAAACCTGTCATGACGTCACTAAGGCGCTATATATATATTTTTTAAATAAAATAGGAATGTGGACAAATGGGCCACCAGATGGTAAACAGTCCCCATCATCCATAAATATGTGCTGTAAAATATATTAACCATTCCTTACATCGTCAATTCACCACTAACCTTGAGTACTCTTGCCTCGCACAATCACTCTGTGGAACCAGCTTTCGCCGGATACTTTTCCGAACTGATATGACATAAAAACCTACAAGGAGAGAGCGTACTCTTTCCTCAAAGGCCGGCAACGCACATGCAAGTCGTCGGATATTGTAGATGCCCATGGGCGGTGGTAGTCACTTTCCATTAGGTGAGCCTCCTGCTCGTTTGCTTCCTCTTACATAAATAAACTATACTGTTAAGGACAAGAAGTACCCTTGACCGGCGGTAATGAGGGGGTGGTACCAACCCAGACGGGCTTGCACACAGTCCTTTTACCAAGTAAATGACCCAAGTTTATTATATAAAACAGTTTTTTATTTATAATTGTATCCATGAGACAGACAAAAGTGAGTAATTCCTAATTAGTGATATGCTTGTGGTCATTTTGCTTTATCAGCGCTACGTGTGTAACAATTTCCGTTGAATCAAGTTGGTTTCGTAGCTGATCTGCGATTCCGTAATTATACACAATTCAAAACCACACTCAAGTTCATAATTATAATTTATTTATTTAAATATTAGAATTGAGTTTGTCTTCAACATCTTACGGAGACTAGGCCCACTACGTATCTTACGGGGCCGTCATTAATTTCGTTTATGTTTTTGTAAAAAATTTGTAAACTGGTTTAATATTTTTCCTAGGAATGTCAGATGAAATGAATGATTTATAGACAAAAAATATAAACACCAATGGAAATAAAAAAAATAATTATCTAAATCTAAATATTAAAATTAAAAAAATATTATTATTAAAAAAGTAAAGCCATCGTATAAACTGAATTTCGACACTACACTGTTATGATTACGCGTACATAGTTTAGGGTAATTATGTGGAGCCGAGGAAATTGCTCAATATCCTGTACGGTACAGTTCCAGACGTGTACTATAAAATAGTAAGCCACGTAGCTTCATACCGCAAGTGACGGTAAATTCACTTGATAGACACGACGCTGGAACACAGGGACCTCGCACACATCAGTCAAGACTTCGTGTTCACAATCTTAGTATAGACAAATAGATTGTGTTCTTTAATCTAGTCAGATTTTAAGTCAGTAGATTTGAGGATCTGTGTTATAGTTTCCAGTCGGGCCAACACAAGCTGTTCTCTGTTTGCCCGAAGTCTGTAAGTTGGCAATCCTGTACCACACTTTTGATCCTGCGCTTGAACTCTCGCCGGTCGTGTCAGATTGTCATTCCATCAGATTGTGAGAATGAGGGAATAGAGATTGCTTCTGTGTTTTTGCAAATAAAATTAAGCACTATTGTATCCTGCGCATTTGGCTAATGTCCAATAATAATAGCCGCTATGATCATACTATACTGTAAATATTAGTTTTTATGTTCCAGTTAGCCCAAAAAACAATGGATTTTGTGTATCTTTACAAATGTAATCAATAAACAATGACTTAATATTATAATAGTTATTGTTTGCAGCGTGACGAAATTGGCTTTCTTGTTGACATTACAGAATATAATATCAAAATATTTTTTATATAGTATACGCGTTACACACATTGGAATACTTTTATAATTTTATGCAAAACCAATTTTTTTATGAAACGTGTTCATAGTCATACATATTATATGTCATCAATATTATGTAATATAATGTATATCTCATTATTGTTCTTTACTGTTCTATCGCATTGTTTTTAATGTCCCTTTATTATTCCTGTCCATCCACCATCAACCATATATTGTCGTTAAATTAAAAACCTTTTTTTTCTGATCGTTCTACTGATCTCTGATTGAACAAGAAATGAATCTCTTCTTGCCTGTTTCATTTTAGGTTACTTTTTTATTATTAGTCTAGACAGAATGAAAAATGTTGTCTTTAAAGGTAGATAAAAATTAATAACACAAAACATAATTGTAAATCTCCAAAATGTCGGTAGAAAGCTTCGACCACTAACAATAGATAGGTATATTTTATTCATGGTAACCATATTTATGTCCACTTATTGGTTAGTGTGTGCGCACGCTCTGGGCCATAATTAGAATATATGCAACGTGGATATATGTAGACGCCGTGGTAAAATTACTGCCGTTATTGGTTTATAACGTTGTGAAAATTTAGTGATCTCATTTACTGTAGGATATTAGACAATTATATATTTATTGTACGATAAGTTTTAATCTTATGTATATATGAAATGTTGGCATATTTGATTTGATTAAAATTCTTACTAGATACTGTTTGAGTTCATGGAGAAGGTATTTTTACAAACCCACTTCTTTTTTTTATGTTAGAGGGGGCAAACGAGCAGGAGGCTAACCTGATGGAAAGTGACTACCACCGCCCATGGACATCTGCAACATCCGAGGACATGCAGAGGCCTTTCCGGCCTTTTAGGAAGGAGTACGCTCTCTTCTTGAAGGTTCTTAAGTCATATCGGTTCGGAAAAGTCGCCGGCGAAAGCTGGTTCCACAGAGTGATTGTGCGAGGCAGGAAATGCCGTAAGAAACGCACTGTTGTGGATTTCCAGACATCGAGGTGATGGGGATGGAATTTAGAGTTCTGGCGCGATGTTCGGTGGTGAAATTCATCTGCCGGGACTAAACCAAACAACTCCTCAGAACACTCCCCGTGATATATGCGTTAGAGGATGCAGAGAGACCCTACATCTCTACGCAAATCCAAAGGATCAAGCCGATCAGTAATAGCCTGATCGTCGACAATTCGAACTGCTCTACGTTGAATACGGTCAAAAGGAAGAAGCTGGTACTGGGGAGCTCCCGCCCAGAGGTGAGAGCAGTACTCCATGTGGAGCCAAATTTGCGCCTTGTGATTTGGTGTGATGTGATTGTGACTTTGTTGTGATTCGCAGCTATGCGTTGCAGAACATCCATTTCCATATCGCTCAATGGATTGACTAGAAAATTGATTGTTTACAAATAAAATGAAGGAGTTGGGGTACATGCCGAGTAATCTAACATAACCTAACTTACATGACCTACCTGATTTTTTTTCATGTTCGAAGTCTTCGCCCTCCTCGATATTGCATGAAATATCATTAATTATTGATAAAAAACATGTCATAAAAATTGGAAAGTAATAGGAATGGAAAAATGGCGATTGTAAATATTTACCATTTTATCTTTATGGACGGCTGAAAAAGGAAGGGTATATAATATGTTCTGTATGATTTTGGCCTTGCTAAGTGGGGACGGGCAGCTAGGTTTACTGTACATGCGCATATTTTTGATATTAAAATGAGCTATAAACTACTTATTTTAATTACAATCATGAAAACAATAATTATATCGCATTATAACAAAGTTTACAAAGTTAGATTTATACCCGAGATTGATTTTACCGTGATATAAAGGAAATATTGAAATAAAATATTGACCTTAACGACGGTATATTCTAAATACAAATTTGAAAAGTATACAGAAAATGTCAATACTATAATTTATTTTAATAAATCTTATTTCAAATGATGTATTTAAACTGTTTGAAGTCGAAATTTTTGAACATAGAATTATTTAAAATATTTATTTGATGTTTCATTCCTGTTTCATAGCCTTCAATGGGGAAAGGTTCATTTATTTTTTCTCAGAGAATCAGGTTTGTTATTCAAAAGAAAAATGTTAATAGTGGTTTTGGCACCATTTCATATAAGTTGAACTTTGGCCATGTTAGGTACAAAAAGTAGCCTATCAAAATTTAATCAAAATCAGTTTAGTGATTTTGCCCTGAAACCGTAATAGACAAACAGATTGACAGACCAAATATAAAATATTAGTATTATATGGAAAACAAGTAAAATAATAAGTGTAGGAATATTTAATTAAGACTCATGGGATTCATATTTGTTAAATTAATTTATCTCCAAAATATTAATCGAAATATTATAATTAAATTTCATGAACTAAAATTAATTATCTCTAAAAGCGCTTAATTTTTTTTTAGTACTGTATTATTACTGTTTTATAATAAAAACATTTCAGGTCGAGGACGTTTCTTTCTCTATGAACTCGGTGATCTGCTTAGGTTTCAAAACCGAGTTGTGTAGGTTTAAAAACAAATTTATTATTTATAGCGTGTAAAAAATATATAGGTACCGTCAGTTTTTATAAAAGTCATTACGTCATTTACGCTTATATTATATTTGGTAAATCATATAATTGAAAGTAATAAAAATGAAATAAACATATAACACAAAAAAATTAAAATAACATTATAAAATACTAGCTGTGCCCCGCGGTTTCACCCGCGTACAATTAATAAAAAATATAATTAATAAAAATCAGCCTGGAACCTTCCTCGATAAAAGGACTATATAACATAAAAATATTTTTTAAATTGAAACCAGTAGTTCCTGAGATTAGCCGGATAAAACAAACAAACAAACTCTTCAGCTTTATATATTAGTATAGATTGTACTCAAGTCCGATACTGTTTCGATACATTGTTAAACATAATAATATTTAAAAAAAAACATTTAATTAAAAGAGCATGCTTGTTTGTAAGTAGAACGCATACACACGTAGTTCCGAGAACACGCTGTAAGCGATTCTAAATTTTCTCAACAAGTATATTTGTTGAAGTATACTTCTTTCTAACAAGCTTGAGATACATTATTATCTAAACTACATGATTGCGAAATCCCTAAAATTTGGGAGCCAAAGGATGATATGAGGATAAATTAAGGAGCCAAAGCCCATTTTAAAAATACTAGACAAAATACAATGGTGGCGAGCGATTTATTAATTATAACTGTATTCACAATGTATTTTTAACCGACTTCAAAAAAAGGAGGCGGTTATCAATTCGTCTGTATGTTTTTTTGAAAGGGATTGCTTCCCATGGGGTCCCATTTTTCATGATGATGATGAATCAAGCTAAGGAAACACTATAATATACCTAGCAATAATAATACGGGAATCTTTTAAAAACAAACAAAAACATACACATTACAAATTGACTTTTATTCGCCTCGTTAAGTTGCGCGTGCGACACAAGCACATCTCACCTATAACTAATTATGTATGTAGTTATAAACCCACTATGGCTGACATCGACTCCAAAAATAACAATAATTGTAAATACATTATCAACCACACAACACATTCGTACCTACATATTGATGAGTAGAAAATAGTAATTTAATTATCAAATTATAGAAGAATACGCAATTATTTTTTTACTTTTTAGTGCATATTACTTTGTTTTTCTATGAAGTCGGTTTTTGTTTTTTACACAATCACATCCTAAAAAATCCTGTCTATAACAACTTCTAATTAAAGCATATGCTACTAGCATATATTCTGGGGTGAGTATTCTAGTGGTACTATTTAGTATATCCTAAGATCGAATTGTAGAATAGCAAAATAAGCAGCTTTGTTTAGTCACGTGAATAATTAATATCGAAAGTGTATTGAAAACCAATTATCATTGGAATTGAATTGAAATCATTGCTTATAAATTAATTAAGTAACGAATCCCATCATCGAATAGATTTCATATTATTTCGTCACCATATATTGACAATTTGAAGTGTATTGTATTTAGCTTTCATCGGACATGGCTTTCAGAAACGCTGCTTGCATTTCAAAGGATGTGCTCAATAAGACCATTGAATACGTGAATATTAAGTAATGCTTCAGTAGTCCCTGTCTAAATTCGAACTGGGACGCAAATTGACTGAAGAAAATGCATTTGTGTGTTTCTTACCTATGTTATTCTAAATGTAATTTTTACACAAATCTTGGAGAAGAAAAATGTAATATTAACATAGATTTAGAGAAGCAACATAATGTATGAGTTGATGTTGTAGATTCAAATCAAAGCAGACGCATTTACTTTTCGTATTTGTTACGTATTTGTAGCTTCACCCGCGTGTAAGGAGAGGACGTAGCTCACGTACTGTACCCCGTGACAACGTTTATAGACATTATTGGCTGAGTAGTTAAAACGTGCAAGTAACAAACAAACGAAAACACTTTAGCATTTATAATAGTAGTTAGGATTTCATGCACAATGGTAGTGGTGAAGTTGTAAGGAAATTTGTATGTGTCAAATTTTGGCATATATCTATTCATTAATCTGGATTGGAGCAGCGTGGTGGAAATAAGGTGACTAGATCTTTGTCCAGCAGTGGGAAATTCACGGGCTGTCTTATTTACTTTAATATGTCAAAATTTACTTACTTAATTAACTTTTACTTGGTGGTAGAGCTTTGTGCAGGCTCGTCTGGGTAGGTACCACCCACTCATCAGATATTCTACCGCAAAACAGCAGCACTTGGTACTGTTATGTTCCGGTTTGAAGGGTGAGTGAGTGTAATTACGGGCACAAGAAACATAATATCTTAGTTCCCAATGTTGGTGGCGCATTGTCGATGTAGGCGATGGTGAACATCTCTTACAATGCCATTGTCTATGGGCGTTGGTGACCACTTACCAACAGGTGGCCCATATGCTCGTCCGCTTTCCTATGAAATAAAAAATAATAATAATAATAATTTTACCGAAATTAGTAAACGGATAAGTACAATCCGCTCATCACATACTCGTATGTACCATTAAGCACCAACATACATAAATATATATATTTCCATAAATTAAAAAACTTTTATAACTTTTTTTCCATTTTTTTGTAATATTTCTTAATAAAATAGGTAGAAGCCGCCTAAGCCAAGTATTAATTTCAATGGTAAATCTTTCGCAGTCTTAAATTTATCCCTTATGAATTTGCAAAATCATTCGTAACACGAATCCGATTAGTTGAAATAAAATATACGGATCGATTCGAGTTACAAGAGTTTACGGTCAGACGTAATTTATTCTAAACTTTGTACTCCTTCAATTTAATATTATAAGGGGTTCAATAAGTATTCCATATAATTGGTACTTATCTAGAAATTTGGAAAGTCTGAGTGGTTTTATTATTGAAATTAGTTGTTTAAAGTATCATCGCCGTTATTTCAAATTATCTTTTAATATATTTTGACTTAATTTATTTTTCTTCTGTCTAAATTCTCAGATTATTTTCAAATTTCTTATGTTTTATTATTTTTATAATATTTATAATACTTGAAAGACGCTTTTTATGTTACTTGAGAAGACATTTAAATGATATTAAGATTTCACAAAGAAAAATAAACTTACATCTGTATCGTCGACAAAACTTATTACTGTCATGATGACATGCATTGTAATGTTGGTTTAATAATGTAAGCAAACATCCGATACGACTTGCACGATGTATACAACGGACGATTGGATATACTTATACTATTTATAGTAATATTAGACCGTCGGTCACGGCTGAGAATCCCAAGAGAGATTAGCCAACTATGCAGGAGATATTATAGTGCACGAGTGTGTGAGATAACACAGCTGCACTTTCTCTTCCGTAGCTGTCATAATCCGATGGGACGGCAATCCGACACAACTGGAAAGAGTTCAGGCTCAGGAACGGCTTTACGTGATTTCCGAGGCACTGGAATGTACACACTTCCAACTTCCCGACTCCGGGCTGCTACTGAGAATTTTCTGACAGAAATAACCCAATAACTATTTATTGGACGTTCTTGATCATGCTATTCATGCTACAAAGTATGCATTCCTGTAGCTGTTTTTAATTTTTATTCGTATTTATTATAATGTTAATAAATGTGATATTATAATAAAATATTCTATACACAAAAATGGTTTTTGTTTATCTTAATAATATTTTTATACAACAGATTCCACACAAATTAGCTAGTATTATAGAAACTAATAAAATAACTTGAGCAACAATTGAATTCTTTATAATGCACACAGTCACAATTTTTTTTATTGTATAGGAAGGCAGACGAGCATATGGGCCACCTGATGGTAAGTGGTCACCAACGCCCATAGACAATGGCATTGTAAGAAATGTTAACCATCGCCTACATCACCAATGCGCCACCTGCCTTGGGAACTAAGATGTTATGTCCCTTGTGCCTGTAATTACACTGGCTCACTCACCCTTCAAACCGGAACACAGCAATACAAAGTACTGCTGTTTTGCGGCAGAATATCTGATGAGTGGGTGGTACCTACCCAGACGAGCTTGCACAAAGCTCTACCACCAAGTAAAATGCTTACATGATTTGAATCCTGTCAAAGAAGTTAAGTAGAAGTGAAAGTTAAATTTGTGTTTCTCCAAATCTCTCTTCCAATTGAAACCGATAAGGTCGGAATCACTGTAACCACCATACATTAAATAGTTTTATACTATCTCCAGTCAATCCCATGATTCTCACCGATTATTCCCCAAGCGGAATATCAGCGGCCGCTTGTAACAAAGTTGCCCACCAAACAATTAGTGGAAGTAAGTTAGGATCGGGGCTCAGTAGAATGATTTGTTCTAAGTCGTTGTTTGTTGCCTATAAACATTCAACACCGGATATTAGCCGTTGTCCGGATGCGTAGCGCCTTCAGGCTCGCTCTTTTTCTCTTGTTTAATTTATTCTTTAGTATTTCTTTTATATTGACCTATATTAGAGAAATGGCTGACCAGCGCCTGGGGCGTTTTTTAAATGTAAACATAGTTTTCATTTCGTTTATTGGATTTTATTTGAAGCTAGTTCTATTGACTCTGCCCGGTTTGTTAAATTATAATTGAGATTGAAATGCTCCTAATCTATACCATAATAACGTATTTTCTCTGAATAGTCTAGAAAATCAGCATTAGTATTTGGATTATGAGAGTGAAGAAATAGAGAGATTCCATGACCCGATGCGATTATAAAGAGTTTAGGCACAGGATCTGTGCTTTCCGTGAAACGAGAGTATAAACATGACATTGTTATTTTATAGTTCGCTACTGAGAATTAATGTTATTTGTCTCATTCCAGGGATTGAACCGAAGAGTGGGTGTGTGTGTGTGAGAGAGAGACAGTGATGTTGTTTCCCGCGACTGTATTCGCGTAATTTTCACTTAAATTTTGTAATATCTATGAAATCATTCTGTTGCTTAGTCGTCATTACCTAAGAAAGAGACCGGCAAAATTACTTTTACCTTCATAATATTGGTATGTATTAAAACTAAATTGCTTTTAAAAATGCATTAGTGACAAGTTACGCGTTAAATCCTTACAAAAACCTATTAGCATCAGAAACGTTAATTTGTAATTTTTTTACATAAATTATTAACTTTAATTTCATGAAAATAAGTTTCACATTAAAAAGTGCTTATAACGAAGAATATATTTAATGTATCAAAGGTCGAGTTGACATGAAAAGGATGTGAAAATGTTTCTATTCTACTCGTATATGAGAAATGAGACGCGCATCCAAGACAAATAAATGTCAACGTTTCCTCCAATAGAAACCTATCAAACGTCGAAGGATCACAACTTATTACAGAAGCAAATGAACCGATAACAGACTTACATGTTTCTTTAGCGAGAACCAATTTAAGCGAGACCTCTGCGATAGTATCAAGATATCGTTCCCTCCTTTGACTGAGTAAGAAAGGGCGGTTATATTAAGGATCAAGTTACACTAGTCGTATTCTGTACTGCAGAAATTCATACAAGCTAGGGGCGCCTTCCGCCGCGACGTTGGTTGTTATGTCGAGGAAATGGACCCGCAGTACCGAACGGAAAAGTCAAAGTGAAGAATCCCTGTCTCACTGTTAGCGTTGTTTTCATTACGGTGGATGTGTAAACAAGAAATAATGATACATACTGCTACGGTGCTCGTCAAACTTGTGTAGAAAATATCTCTCTCACTTAAAAATTAGTTAACATGATATATTATATATAGTATAATGAGAGGAGGGTAGATAAAGTTTTGAGTGCATGAAATTAGCATTTGGTACCTACGTTTTTTGAAAGAATATTTTCATCATCATCAGCCGTTTGTCGTCCACTGCTGGACATAGGACTCTCCAATGGCAAGCCACTGAACTCGATCTTCAGCTCCTAATCTCCAACCGCTGCCAGCCACTTTGCGTATATCGTCAATTTTTTTTTTTGTTTTTATGTAAGTGGGGCAAAAGAGCAGGAGGCTCACCTGATGGAAAGTGACTACCACCGCCCATGGACACCTGCAACATCCGAGGACTTGCAGGTGCGTTGCCGGCCTCGGAGATTTCAATTTAGATTTCAATCCACCTAGTCGGAGGTTATAGCTAAAATAATTGTTCAATTATAGTTTGTTTCTTGATTCATGACTAACTTATTGTATGACAACCTCCCCAAATATATAAACTTATACACATACCAGTATTGTTTCATTAATCCTCTAAAAATGAAAGTTTAAATATTCACCAACACTATTTGAAAGACGGTTTGGCCCGGGCCTTGCTCAGTAAGTGATGCTCATTTCCAGAAATAAATACAGAATATTCGCTATATAATGCTCGGAATGTAGTCGGAATTAATATGTTAATTTTCTCGTATACCAAATTTATTCACATTAATATAAAACTTAAGCAACATTTATAATTTGAGCACAGTCTTCGTATGAGTTCGTGCTATATTAAGAAATAATAGCTACTTAAGTTAGTTCAGTTTGTCCTTCATCATCATTATTATAAAGAAATTTATTCTTCCTAATTAGGTTGAATTCGAAAGTTTCACAAACAATTTGACAGTGTGTAGTCGAGAACGCATTACCCAAAGCTTTGTGTTTCTGATTTATTTACTTTGTGTTCGCTTTTAAAAGCAACAGAGCGATTGTACACTTCTATTTTCATAGTCTCATCATTTCGCCAACGTTGTAAATGAAAAAATAAACTATTTGCCAAGGGAAATGCGTTCATAACGCTCGAATTGATAGTTAAGTATTTACGTATTCCAACAATGTTTTATTTCCGTATAAATACGTCATATTTACTGTGTAAATAAAATACTTTTATTTATTTTAATAATGAATAAATAAGCTAAGGTTCAAAATTACATAGACTGTACTGAATATGCACTTCTGTTATAACAGAATTATTAAATATTGTTACGAACTGTTATTACAAATTCATATGAAGTGAATTATTATTCACTTTGCATTTGACTCATGTAATGTTAAAAACCTATTGACGGTGACATACTATTTTGCCACGTTTAAATATTACTTGTGTTCCAATATCACAGTTAAAAATTCGAGAAAAGATATATGAGTTTTTATTGCTTATCATCGTTTTAAGGTTCGATCAATGTTGTACTTTGTGTGTTTTTGGTTTGTTTTCACTTCTTTCATCAGCATTCATATTTTTTATTTCATAATATTATGTTCGTAAAAACAAAATGTTTTTCAAAGTAACAGTAAAAGTAATTCTACTCGTAGCAGATTCACTACCAGGAAGAAGCGAACCATAGTGTTAGTAATTCTTTTGTGGGATATTGTGTTCCCTTTGACAACAGGATTCCAAAAAATGGTCAGAACTGTTCAATTGTAAAATCGAAAAAATATTGGGGATTTTTATGCGCTAAAGCTTACTATATTTTTTAACATGATAATTCCTTGAAAATGAAATACACGCTTTCAATCCGTTTCATAATGTTATTATTTTTTTTTCAAATTATTTTTATTCGATTATTTGAATTGTAAGGTTCTCCAGACCGATTTCGGCCACGGCGGCCAATCTCAAGAGAGATTAGCGAACTGCGCAGGAGATATTATAGTGCACAAGTGTGTGCGCAGACACAGGTGCACTCTCTTTTCCTTAGCTCTCATAATCCGATGGGACGGCAATCCGACACGACCGGAAAGAGTTCAGGCGCAGGACCAACGGCTTAACGTGCTTTCCGAGGCACGGGAGTGTACACACTTCCAACTTCCAGACTCCGGGCTGCTACTGAGAATTTTCTGACGGAAAACCCCAATAACTATTTATTGGCCCGACTTGGGAGTTGAACCCAGGACCATCGAGTCTGCGGCCTTATATCAAGCCACTAGACCAACGAGGCAGTCAAATTGAATTATACAATTCTAAGTTCAAATAAGGTGGCCAACCACGCCCACATAGATAGTAAATATATTGTGCAATCAAATTGCAAAAAAAAACATAGAGACGAATTGATAACCTCCTCCTTTTTTTGAAGTCGGTTAATGAATTACGTAGTTTTTAACTTCTCTGAACTTGGGAGTGTTTATTTCAAAATATCATGTCATGCAAGACGAGTTTGTCAACTTCCACCATATTGGACCACAGAGAAACATAAATACTTATCAAGCCATTTGACATTTTATAGTAAAATCATAATCTATACTTATTGACAGCAAATTTTTTTTTTTTTTTCGCTGGATAAACGCATTTACGCGTTTCCCCCACGTGAGGTGGGGGGGGGGGGTATGTGGAGCTCGCCGGTGCTGAAGGCTCCGGAATACCCACTAAAAAACCAGCGTACCTGCATCGTCTCGGTGGAGCGGCACGGGATCGCTTGCGCATACTACCGCGACGCTCCGACTATTGACAGCAATCTTATTAAACGATTTCATGAAAATGTTTACGTCTATTCTATTGTAATGCCGAGATTTTTGAGTTTATTATTTATAGCAATTTAATTTCTCAATATTTACGAATATAAAACACCACAAGTCATTCGTGTGAATTAAATTCGATACCTATGCAAACGGCCATACAGAAATTGGCCATGTCTTTTAGGGACTTGGTAATTGTTGACAGGTTGGATAGGAGACGTATTCAGTCGTGATTTTTTTTGCTCACAGGTGTAATTAATAGTATATTTAACAACACACCACTGATTTGTTTTAAAATGAAACATAAATATGATTACTGAAATAAGGTGTAAAAGAATGACTTTTCCTTTATCTGGGATAAATGATGGAACGTGGGACAATGGGACATTTCTAATTATATTTCTGGTAAATATGTCGATTTGATTTTATTCGTTTTTTTAATAATTGCTTTGTTGGTCTAGTGGCTGAGGCTGATCCCAGGTCGTGCTGATAAAACGTTTTTGGGTCTCTTGTCGAATAAATCTAAGCAGCCTGAACGTAGAAGTTGAAAGTGTGTACAATCCCGTGCCTTGTAAAACACCTAAAGCTGTTAGTCCAGCGTCTGATCTCTTTCCGATCCCATCGGATTATGGGAGTGAGGGAATAGGGAGTGCACCTGTGTGTGTGCACATACTGGTACACTACAATATTTCCTGGTCTTGGCCGTCGTAGACGTAATTGATCGGACATAATGAAATATGCAGTTTTGCTTTTCATTATTATTTTAAAATTGTTGTTATTTGCACAAACAAAACAGTTTAAAGTATGTAAGCAGTGTGTAGTCATTGTTAACTTTCTGCCGACGTTAACAACTTGAAAATGTATGACGTGTATGTACACTAACTATTTCCACAACTTGTTTTCTAAACTGAATGAGATATTTGAGTTAGTTGTTTTGTATTTATCACTTTCAAACATTTCAAATATTAAATTCTACATGCTTTTTGAGATAATATTAAAAATATATATTTATATATAACTTAATTAACAGATATTTGTAACAATTACATACATACAATTTTTAAATGTTCATTTCAAAAATATCTAAGAATAGATTACTCATCGCAAACACAGGTTAATGATATATTTTATTTCTATAAGTATATTTTATAGAATACAAGATGAATGAATTTTCCTTTAGTAGCGATGTGACAAATCACAGGGATGAAGAAAACAAAATTGATCCAAAATCTATTAAAAAAAAACCCAAATTTTTGATATCAACTTTATTACAGCTAACATTAATTGTATTACAATTATAACTAAGTGTATAAAACGATGGGAAAAGAAATTCAACAAGTCGTAAATATTAAAAACTTGTTATCTATTTCATAATTAAGAAATAATATAATTAAAATAATATAACTTATAAAAAAAATTTCGTCGCAGAAATAAATTTCTATAACATTGTTAGTCTAATTAATTTTTATAATAACATTAATTGATTAATTCTTATAGACAACCGATTCTTCTTCTTCTTTCTTTACGGCTTGGATTAAAACTAGTGACATGACAGCATTAATGACCTGAAAGAAATATTTTAAACAGTACATTAGGATCCGACTAACTAATATTAACCCAGAACTCTTTTGATACGTTTTAATTTTATATATTTTAATTATGTAAAAACAAAGGAAACAAAGTGAGGAAACCTTCCTATTATGTCATATGAAATCCAGCCACGTAGAGCCATGTGCATCCAGCATGGCTCTACGTGGGGGAACTTCGTGAGGGGAGAGAAGACAACACATGGGACATCCCCAGGCTATTAGGTGGGGACCCTTCTAAGTACAGCTTATGCAGAAGAGCCTATGATTCCATGCAACACAATCTTAAATTATATTAAATGAGTGGAAAGTAATGGGTTTTTTGTTCAACTTATATCCACGTATAATTTTTCTTAAATATTTATAACAATGGTATAAATAACAGGATTTATTCTTATAATAATAATGAAATAAGTAAAACACGCTACACTTTGCTAATTAAATATGTAAATAAAGTGCAATAGCGTGACCCTTGTTTTAATGAGTTTAAAAAAACATTAGCTATTACTTTTTAATAATAATGTTTTATAAAAAAACATAACTGCATGTAAATAAATACACGAAACCGTTTCGAGTTTGAGTTATTCAAACGTAGGATATAGAAAATTGTTATCAGATGTGACCTGATGATGATTAAAATAATCACATAGCACAGAAGAAAAAATACTTTCCATACATTTTCTTATAAAGGTAGACAGACTGACAAAAAGTTCACCTTATTCTAAATAGAATAGAATAGAATTTCATCCATAATAATTGTACACAGTAAGCAATACCCTACAATATCATATCCTACATCGTCGACGCGCCATCAACTTTGGGAACAAAGATATTATGTCCCATGTGGCTGTAGTTACGCTGCTCAATCATGCTTTAAAAGAGATAGAAGTGATTGGTGGGTGGTTACTTCGTATACACAAAGCTATCCCACCAAGTCTTAAGCCTTAATAAAACTTACACATATCATGCAAGATGCAAGAACGATGCCAGCCAGCCAGCCAGTCTTTCCTTCTAAGTACCAAGTCAGTTCATCGACACAACCATGGAAGTAAGCGTTGCCAGTGACTGAATCACGACACTCAGACGGCAGCGGCTTGTTCATGCTTATGAAGTCCATTGCACCATCCGCTCCACAGCAACCGATCTGGGGAAAAGATATATATTATTTGCTAAGTTCAGGAATTCATTGTAATGACTCCTAAAATAGGCAAATTTTGTTTACAAGCTTATTCAATAGGACTCGCGCTGATGCGGGAGGTGTCTCCCTCCTGCCACGAGTGTGGTGCGCCATGTGATACGGCGCATCACACCCTGACGGAGTGTGCCGCGTGGGGGCCCCAGAGGCATTCCCTGGCGGTGGTTGTAGGCGGAGACCCTCCTTGCCGAGCATCATTAACGCGATGCTCGGAAGCGAGGGGTGCTGGTCGGAGATGGCCTCCTTCTGTGAAAGTGTGATGTCGCAGAAGGAGGCCGCGGAGCGGGAGCGGGAGGAGAAAGCCGCTGCAGACTCGCTCCGTTGTAGAAGACCGGGGGGAAGGAAGCGACGTTTTGCGCACCTTCTCCCCCCGCCACAATAGGCGCCGCCGGGAATAGGGGGGATCCCAGTACCCTGGGATTCCTCCCTAGTGAACGGAGGCCCGCATAGGCGGGCCGGCCGTCGGAGCGTCACGGTAGCATGCGCAAGCGATCCCGTGGCGCTCCACTTAAGACGGGAAGGGTACCGTGGTGGTTTTAGTCGGTAGGAGTCCGACATAACCCTCCATTCTGCATCACATATGGAGGGTATCCATGATGGATTTCCCCACGAAAAAAAAAAAAAAAAAAAAAAAAAAGGACTCGCGCTGATATACTTTTTTTTTTCTATACTTTGTCACCTTAGCCTCTTAGAAGCACGCTTCGAGAAGTATAAACCACTTCTTCTAATATAAAAATAACATGGCATCTCAGATAATATATCAGTTGTGTATGAGATTGCAAGACTTCAAACTATAACCTATAGCTGTACAAAGGTACTAACGGTATAATTAAATATAAAACTAATATTAAGATTTTTATAAAAAAAATATGACGATAAGTAACACGAAAACAAACGTGTTTACCGATATTTTTATCACTATAATATAAGATAAACAATCTATTATCTGAATATGAATACACAAGAAGGTCTTTATTGAATACATACAAAAATAGTTCAGGCAAATTTTAGTTAATGAAAGCGTAAAATCGATTAGAATAATCATATTAAGAAATATTGATACTTTTTAAAGCACCAAACGCTCTACTTCATAGTATTTCAAAATGATCAAAACGCAGTGGTTTCGATACAATCGTAAAGTTTTTTTTATTGACGATATACGTCTACATATATCAGGAGTTAACTTATTGCAATTCAACCTGGACTAAAGCATTAATGATTCTAAGATTTCTAATAATAAAATATTAAGGAAATATAACATATTATGAAATAAAAATTACATCTGTAATAATATTATTGTTTAATTGACATAACTTGAAAGTTTTAAAAGGTAAAATCAGATTGTTGCCGACAATCAAAATGAACGTATATCTGTGATCACGAGATTTTTGTTCCAATATTCAATCGGAGATCGTTGTGAACGTGCCGCCGGAGTCATTTGATTAGTACCGACGTCCCTAACGGCAAACCTACGCTACGGTTCAACTTCGACTGTCCATTTAGTAAATGTGTTTTGGGCAAGGTTTGATTTCGTCTCGATACTTCAGGCGACATTGCGTAGATAAAGAACGTTATGGCCCCACTTTATTTATGGCGCTTACGAATTCTATTTACTTCGCTCAGGTGATTGAGTGGTGTCGAGTTAGTAAAAGTACGTTCTGAATTATTCTACGTCCGCCTTGTCAAGACTGCAATTTGTTTTTAAATTAAAACGTAGAAATATAAAGATCTGAATACAAAAGTTCTTATTGAACGTTAATTTTTTGGGAGCCAGTCAACGCAATACTTTAATAGTGTATCAAATGAGTATTGTTTGTATGATATATATGAGTGTTTTTTGACGTGACAACGTCTAATAAATCGATGAACGCTGGCTGCACGAAAAATTGTCCCGTTACGCTCATTGTCCCATTACGCTCATTGTCCCGTTGCGCTCATTGTCCCGTTACGCTGATTGTACGCTTGCGCCGCATCTATCTCTCTTTCACTTGATTGCAGTCATTTCATCAATGTTTTGTTATGACGTAGGCACGTTAAACTATCGTCCGTAAACCGACTTTACAGACAACCATTTTTTTCATAATAGATAAATAAGTAATAGTAAAATAAAAATGATTTTTAAAATACAATACACTCATACTACGCGAAGTCGTGTAATAACAATAACGTCAAAATACTACATCAATAAGAGTAATTTGGTTGTTTTAATAAAAAGAAAAAATAATATAACAAAGCCTATATATAAAATTAATGTGACAAAGATGATTATATTATATTGCTTTTATGTTTATGAAAATTAATAGCTATTACAATATACACAATTACAATAATGTGTTTATGTATGAAATTCAATTAATTATTCAAATTCGATTGAATTATATAATGTGTTTATAGTATATGAATTAGTTGCACCAGCTCGCTGTACATTAGGTAAGGCAATCAATGACGGTTACTTTATTAGGCATAAAGCTGCGTTACAATAAATAGGACAATTGGTAATTTTTGTGATAATAATATAAGTCGGAAATGGAAGTGTAACAGACATTGGATTAAATTGTTAATAAAGTTGTGTATTTGTGTTCATAAATATACATATCGAACGAAATAATAATAATAATAATGTTTGTTTGCTTAACTACACTATACTGTAACCAAAAATTAAAAAAAAATGTTTTATTTGAAAAACTGTTGAATTAATATTGAAACAGTTGATATCTAAGTTTAAATGCTACCACAGTATTATTACTATAGATTGGTCCAGCTTAATTTTCATTTGTTTTCCTTTGCCAGTAGACTCAGCTGACAGCTCGTACATACGCGGTCAAGACAGTTACGGCCGAATACTGAAACGTCATTCAAATATGATTAGGACTCAATTGCTTGGAATGTCATTATTTTTCAAAATTTAGTATGCGAAATTTGAAATTCGAAGACGTTTCAAATATTTGAGCACCCTTCATATTTGAAAGACGTTTCAGTATTCGGCCATTAGACAACTAACTGAAGTTAACAAAATGTTTGATAAAATATATTAACTACTGAGTTTCATGTCGGTTCTTTAAGGTAATAAGTAAGTAAGTAAGGTCCTCCAGACCGATTCCTGCCACGGCGGTCAATCTCGAGAGAGTTTAGCCAACTGCGCAGGACATATTATAGTGCACAAGGGTGTGCGCAAACACAAGTACACTCTCGTTTCCTTAGCTCTCATAATCCGATGGGACGGCAATCCGACACGACCAGAAAGAGTTCAGGCGCAGGACCAACGGCTTAGCGTGCTTTCCGAGGCACGGGAGTGTACACACTTCCAACTTCTAGACTTCGGGCTGCTACTGAGAATTTTCTGACAGAAAAACCCAATAACTATTTATTGGCCCGACCTGGGAATTGAACCCAGGACCATTGGGTATGCGGCCTTATATCTAGCCACTAGACCAACGAGGCAGTCTAAGTCCAGGCAGATCAAGGCAGAGGCAGAGGCTTTAAGGTAATATTTTAATTGGAAAAGCTTTACATTTAATCTTAAGAAATAAATATTTTGTCAAAACAGCTTGAAAGAGACATTTTGATCGAAGTATAATTACATGAAATGCCAAATTTAAATTTTCTTTTTACATACAAATAGTGTTAAGTTATAACATGAGTATTGAGTATGTACTGTTACGTCGAATATTCTTTAAATAGTTTTGATACTTGTTCCGTTAAAAGAAAATTTGTCACAACGTCGTAAGTAATATAATCTTAAGTATTCTATTTTAAGTCATGTAACAACAGTGTCACGTGTTTTTTTTTATTTCTAATAATAGACCGTAAGCCGCTTAGGAGCACCGTCCCGTTTCCTGTGTACTTACGTCACTGATAAGAATGAGAACAGAGGGTTTACATGTCTGGGTGTTTTCTTACGAATATGGAAGTATGATTCAACGTATTCACCTACGCGAATGAAATAAAATGCTATAAAATTAGCGGTGCTTCTCCATTTTATCTGCATTTCAATTGGATTCAACAATACATACCTATCTATTTTATATACTGAGCCTTATTAAAGTGATTTAAACCTACGTTTTCTTTTATTAGAGAAGCAAGCAGCTTTATTGTTTACATATATAGACTTTCTTTATCAATTGAAAATCTAATAAAGATTTAATTTCTGATATCGTCTTAGTATCTAAGATTCAAAATCTTTATTATATAGCCACGTGAAACTGGCATTAAACATTACTATAGCCCTTACCTTTATTAATAAATAGATTAGCTAACACAAAAATACTTTTTTTTTTGATCCTCAGATTGACGCGATCAAACTCTTCAGCCTTGTAATATAAGTATACATAATAAAAAATATTATTTAAAATAATATCTAATACTTACACCTTCTTGTACCATCCTTAGTATCTCCCGACTGCCTTCGTGTTGCGGGTTATTTACGAGTCTTAGGATGACATTCCTGATGAGAGGCTGAATGCTGGAGTCATAAGTTGAGAAGTCCAATACGACACACGCGCCCACGAGCCCAAACACGAACAAGGCGCACTGTGTCGCTGTAAACTATATAAAAGATAAATCAAAATAATTAGAAAAACTGAAAAATATGTAAATTATTTGAGCGTATATGATACTTCTTAAAATCAATACTGATGGAAGTCAAATTTCAGTCATTAGTTGGTGACAGCTGAAGACGTAATAGGCGACAAATGTACGTACACGTCATAGCAAAATTAGTTATTGCGATTTTAACTTGAGATGAATCGGATATGGTTGGTAATTTTAAAATTGGAATGGTATTATTAATTCTGTTTTAAATTGATAATGAAAAAAAGTTTCAACTTACCACTAGTAGCAGGAATACGTTCTCCATTAACGCAGAACCGCATCCAATGAAAGCTACCACCATGATGCCTAGCGATCCGATTAGAATTATGTATATACCGATGAAGTACTTCTGTAGCTCCAATATCCTCATCCATTCGTTGAAGCCCGGCTCGAGACATATCCAGAGACATAGCGCGAATATTGACACGCCGAACAACTGCAAATAGAAAATATTATGAACTATATTTAATTCAACACTTGGAGGAAAAAATTATTTGCTTTCTCATTTAAAGTAAGAACTTGTATAACTATTGTAAGAGGAGTTAAAACAAATAAACAACTCTGACAATAAATTGATGCGATCGTGAAATAATAAGCCGAGATAGCCCAGTGGCTAGAACGCGTGAATCTTAGCCGATGAACGTGGGTTCAAACCCGGGCAGGCACCAATGAATTTTCAAGTGCTTAATTTGAGTTTATAATCCATCTCGCGCTTGACGGTGAAGGAAAACATCGTGAGGAAACCTGCATATGTCAAATTTCACTCAAATTCTGCCACATGTGTTTTCTGCCAACCCGCATTGGAGCAGTGTGGTGGAATAAGCTCTAAGTTTTAGAGCTCTTCAAAAAAAGGAGAAGAGGTCTTAGCTCAGCCATGGGACATTCACAGACTGTTACTTTTACTTTTGAAATAATCTATGATATTCATTATGAATTCGCGAAAGAATGACGGTATGAATGACGGTGATGTTGTTATCGGAACTATAAAATTGATACAAGTAGTTAAGTGAAATAGTGGTGTATTTTAAACAAAGGTAGATTAATCAAGAACCATTTGTAATGTTATTATGTAGTGCATAATATGTTAAAGCAATAGGAAATCGCATGGAATTTCACTCGGTGGTAGAGCTTTGTGCTAGCTCGTTTGGGTAGGTACCACCCACTCATCAGATATTCTACCGGAAAACAGCAGTAGTTTGTATTGTTGTGTTCCGGTTTTAAGGGTGAGTGAGCCAGAGTATTTATATGCACAAGGGACATAACATCTTAGTTAGCAAGGTTGGTGGCCCATATGCCGCCTACCTATGATATAAAAAAATATATTACGAAAATTAATACGCAATCTAAATAAAATCAAATTCAAATGTATGTTCCAATATTGTATAATTGTCTAGTTGATTGCAAAAAATGTTGGTCTGCAGTATTAGCTAACAAGATTCATAATTCTTTTGATAAACAAAAAAGAAACAATAAAGAAAATTTAGTTAATGATTTCATTCTAGGAAACTAGAGTTTCAAAGGTATAAACACTATTAGTTTCATTCTTAACAAATATTATACAGGGTGAAAGAAAACCGACTCACGATACCTAATAACCACTTCACGGGTCGGACACATGTTTTCTTACACTATATATTATTAAGGAGTTAAAAAGCCAATTGGTATGTTTGTACAATTAAATTGCATAGTCATAGTAAGAGTCTGTGAATGTCCCACTGCTGGGCACCTCTTCTCCTCTTTTTTGAGGGGAAAGTTTGAAGTTTATTCCTCAATTAAATTGAATATATTAAGCTATCACTGATTTTGAATTTAGATAAGAATTTACTGAGAAGAAACGGCGAGTAACTCGGTAGTTACTTATTATTCATAAACACGCTTAATTAACTGTAACCCACACCACAAAATACTATAAAGACTACGTACTATTTGCTTCGTAAATAAAGAATATTTTGATTTAATTTTCTTGATGAAATCAAGCTATTTACATAGTACGGTATAAACCACAAAAGTTGTTATTATTAAAAATTATTTACCATAATCCAACTACTGGAGAAATTGCCCGATATAAACCCATTATCTTTCAAAAACAACTATAAAACTATGCCTGTTCTATGTATAACTTTTACAATCTCATTAATTCCACGAGTGCCATAAATTTTTATGCCGGAAATACGCGATTCTCCGATTTTTACTACCAACAGTTACCTCGGATTTATCGAAATGATTATCTTATATGTTAACAAGAAGAAAAATATCTTAATATATAATTATATACACAACGAATTTAGTGAATAAAAAAATAAAAATCCGATTTATACTTTTTTTATTTAATCTTCTCAGACTAAGTTAATGTTATATTTCCTGTGCTCACAACTATGGAAAAAAAATTTACATTGCAAGCATTATAGTTAAATTTTCCATTGTTGTTCAAATTCGTCTCTTTACGTTTTACAAAAAAAAGGACTCATTACGCATCAAGTTTCGCCTCCCACTAACCTCAATAACCTTCAAAACAGCCTGCTACGATAGGAAAGGCAAATTGCAGGAACTCATACCCATAAGTAAATTAAAAAAAATGAACCTTCAAATTTAAATCTGATATTGTAAATGAAATTTTCTCCAACGACAAATACAGAAAATCAATTGTTACCCTATAACTTGAAAATGCATTTGTTACTAATTCTTTATCAATCAAAACTAGTTTCCTAATAATAAGAACACTGTTATTTCTTCGCAAAATAATTTTGCCATATTATGTTTTTTTTTTAATCCATTAAGATCAAGCTAGTCGTAGGCTTATAATCAACTTTATTTTGCGAGGAATGGATATCTTTGGATCACGTGATTCCGTATAATAGCCTTGTTTTTGCCTTCCTGAATTGTTATAGATAAAAGTTAAGTCACTTTCCCTCTTATATTTGTTTTCTACCATCGACGTGTCTTCTGATTACTTTGCTGATTTATTGCTGTATTATTCCTAAGCTCATATAATAAGCCCTTAATATATATGAGTCTGGGGATAAAGATTTTTTAGGAAGATTAATGTAGTTGCGTATATTAATATCGGTATACAGACCACAATATTCCGGCAAAAATATTGTTGAAAAAATTAACCTCGTTATCGTAAAAGTTTTATACAATGCTGCGTTCATACATATTATACAATGTATTATTTTAAAGTTATATCGTGGCATAAATTACGAATGTAATTAACGGTATGATCAAGTTGGAAATGTGTCATTTCGAAAACATCGTGTACAGAAATATTGCTACCCAATTCGACGTTGTAGTTTTACTCTCACAGCGTTTTTCTCACGGAGTATTTTCACTTTAAAATATAATAGAACGTGTATGTTCTTTGACAATTTGTATCAATTTTGTGTCGCGGCGCTCGCATTATGTTTCGTGCAATCGCGTCGACAAATTCAACTCATTTGCTCTCTTTTTCTTTCCCAAATAGACACACATATCTTCCATATTTGCTGCGAGACGGAAGCCTCGACACGTGACATGGTGTGACTTTTTATTTTACTCACTTTGCAGCCATATCAGTTGCAATTCAGAAATTGCATCTAACAAAACTATTTTAATATATTTTTTTTATTTCATTGGAAGGCGGACGAGCATATGCCACCTAATGATAAGTGGTCACCAACGCCTACGGACAATGGCATTGTAAGAGATGTTTACCATCGCTTACATCGCCAATGCGCCACCACTGTAATTACACTGGCTCACTCACCCTTCAAACCGGAAAATAACAGTACCAAGTACTGCTGTTTTGCGGTAGAATATCGTTAATTGGATGACGTTCAGTTTTCTTTTTTTAAATCACGGGAAAACTATTTTCTTTATTATATTTTTTTTTTAATCTGATACAATATAAAACATGTTATTATTAAATATATTAATTGAAGTACATAAATAAGTATTCCTAACATCAATATAAATCACTATTTAAATAAAGCTTTACTTTACTGTTTCTACTTTATAATTTTGATGGAAGACATTTGAAATACGTCAGAATTTAAGTTAAACTCACGTGGAGTATTTTAGTTATACCAGAAATATCTTGTTCAGAATGTAGCCTCGGTGTTTTTGACAAATTGCAGAACATCAACTATCGGGCAAACTTTCTTACCTTATTCAAACTTGTACAATATTTAACTGTTCTTGTCTGTTTTCTTCGTAATAGAATTTTTATTTCGTTTGTCGGACTTATTTTGTACAAACATGAAAGATTAATCCTCGTGTCTTCATTTATAAAAGAGGTGGAATAGAAAATATTTTGTAGTAACCTAAAAATAACTGTTTGAACCTCGTTCGTGATTCATATACTAAAATTAGTGAAAGATTCATGAGGCGCTAAACTATGACGTGTTTTATTGAGAAGATGAGATCTTAAATAAATGTAAATATATTTAGTTTTTTGAATAGTTAATTTAATGAAACTTTATTGTTTCATATTTCAAATGCTATATAAAAAGCCACAAGCGTAAGCGGCTAAGCGCAAGTCAGTTTTGCGAACTACAGACCATAGTTACTCGTATGAACTGACAACATTAATTAAAATGTAACCATTTGAAAATATTTGAAATCGTTTGATGTTTTTGCGTCATATATAATTTAGAAAATCGTGAAACTATAATATACCACAATATTGAAACTCAAATTAAGCTGATTTGTGAAAGAAAATTATGTTAAATTCTTTATTTGCTACTATACAGAAATAATACATTTCTAAGTTTGAACATCAAAGATGAAAGTAATCAAGCAAAAACTGCAAGAATCAGGTCGCTATAGCAGTTGCGGGAAGTCTTCCACAGCGTTTCATAATCTCACAAGCAAAAAAGAACCATATCTACGCATCATTATACTCTGTCTGCAAAAACCTTTGTCGAGACAACAACTCTGTTCGCAATCCATTAGGGCCTCGCCAAATGACGCGGAAAGTTGACTTGTACGTTTGTACAGTTTGCAGCGGGAAAAATCATATAATGCTGGGGCCAGACCGCCATTAACGCTCGAATTCACTCGCTGATACACGCTCTCGCGATGATAAATGGGACAATCTGGGAACGAAGCCGACTAACTAATAAATTTGAAACAAAGAAGAATCGATTCTGTCAAATTCTAGCCGACTTGTTTTTAATGGACCGGCCTAATATGGTTCAATTATTGAAAATGTATTTGATAACCATTCTATATAATTACAATTGTGTCTGAATTTTAATAATTTTAAAGTTACTGTTAATCATTTCATTTCAACACGAATATAAACTTAATCAAATAATGTTCGATAAAGTAGTAATAAAATACCGGTTCCGTAAAATATGAAAAGATAAATAAGGAATGAGAATTTATAACGTTGTGCGTCTAACGTGGGTTGGCTTCCTGAATTACCTCATAAGACTTCGCAAAAACGCTAACTCGGGATATTTAGGATGATATAGAATTAATTTGACCTGGTTCCACTTGACGATGTTACTTTTAGGAAATTTACTCCATTGTATATTAAAACGTAAGTAATCGTATTACCTTCACTTACAATTTGTTAAGAGCAAAAATTTAATTACGTATATTATATCTTTTAAGTGACAAATATTTTTTTAATGATTACATATTTCATATCGAATATAACACAATTTATATTCTTGTCCGATGCTACGTAGACTATGTTTTGCTCGTTTCGGGAGCCAAAGACAGAGTTTTTGTGATGTTAAAAATTTATAGCATCGTAAAAACTCGCACCGCGTTTGTCTGCCGCGTGAAAAGCGTCTCGTATATGGCATTACAATGTAGATACGTGAATATTTTACGCGTTAAATTTTATATCAAACCATAGATAGAAGTAAAGGACATCCACAAAAATCGAGACGGAAATATGTATAAAAATGATATGTTGTCTTCTCGCGAGACAAGTTTATCAGGAGACGAGAACAACTATTTCGGTAATGTCGCGCCGATTTCACAATCCCGAGGTAAACCGTCATCTCTGACTCTGACTGTATCTCCTCTGAGACACCTGTGAATCCGGAATAATAAAGACTTTTACAACGTTTCAAAATGGGGACTTTTTCTCGCAATTCAACCGCAACGTGCACTTAAGGGATTTGAATATCTTATATGGAAGATTTTATCTATTCCACGCAACTCCCGGGAACGAATCCGTTTCGAATTTTAAGTTTTTAAACAAACACTTAACACCTTCAACGTTTGACGTTTGAGTTGGGTTAATCGGCTTTATTTTAACGTTTATAAGTAAGAATATAGAATTGAATTTTGTTTTCAGTTGGAGCGAACAAGAGTCCAATTTCGTATAAATTGCAATCATATAGTTAATAGTGACTTCTTTACGGGTCCGCCCAGCGACTTAGCGTTACCGTTTACGGAGAACATTGCGGAAAAATAAATTTTGTAAATGGAATAAGACGCGGGAGTCAGCGAAAATACATGGAATTCAAGACTTGGGCGTTTTGTTTTTCTTTTTCTAAAACGTTTCCTTAATCTTCCTCAGACCTTACCCTCTCAAAATCACGATTTTGTCTAATAAGTATATATTCACTATCTAGATCGCTATTGCTACTATGTTTCATTTATCATAAAAGTAAAAGTACATTCAATATATTTTATAGGTTAAATTAATATTTTTTGAAGCGCATAATCAACTAATTGAAGGCAACGAAGCAAGATCCTGAACTTTTTGCTGAAGTTGAACGAGAGAAGCGTCTTCTTTTCACAGGCAATTATTAATTTAAGTAGCTTAGACTCGAGGTATTTGTATAAATTCTATTTATATTCAAGGATTTTATTCTCTACAAGACTATATCATATATAATACACTATGACTATATAATTATGTATCAATTTAATATATTTACTAATCATCATTTATGTACATATCATATAATATATAGGATTATATAACCATATATATATTGTTTATGCTATACATGAATTAGTTTTTAGTGAAAACTTGATTGGTGTGTGCACGAGTTAATTGTTATATAGTGTATGTGTTGTTTACTGTATGTTTCCCAAATAAAAATAAAATAAATAAAAAAATAAAATCTGAAATATATAAAAGGTATTTTTTGATTTTTTACCTAGCTATGCTATTAACGTTTATACTGTATGACAGAAATATGGACAAGAGCTTCGTTTTATTATGTGGCGATACATTAATCACATTTTTTTTTATTTCCACGCCCTTAATAACCAACTAAATTTAATAGACCCATTTAAAATGTGATACGATTTCGCACAATGAGACATCTTTACAGTTTGAATACATTCAGAATTGGTTTTCATCTTCAACTAGCATAGTAGACTTGAAAAATAATGATTCCACGGCGTTTGTAAGAGCCTGATTTGATTAAATATACTCTAACTGGTTGTGATTATTTATTCGTTTCAAAACTTTAATAAGCCTTTCCCATTCTATCATAATACTTATACACATATAATTAGTCAAATATATAATTGTAACTATTTACTATATCTTTTGAAATGTTTATGTATATGTAAAACCATATCGAATAACAAACGACGAACGAACGAACAATCGACGAACAAGGTAATAGCTACGTTTTACAGAAGTTTGTCACAGAAATAGAGCCGTATGCAGAGGTGACATTTTAAATGGGAACACGGATCCGCCTTGGCACAATTCCAGAAGTCAATTATTGGGAGTGACCTCGCGCGTCGACTCAAGCAATTATTTCTCATTTGTGCTGGAACACCTTAACGATTGTTCAGGTTTGAATGACACTTGACGTTCAGCATTTTTGGCGTCAACTCGCTCGACACTCCAATTTAAAGCGCTATTACGATTATCGTTCGTTTCATAGTCGTGAGTTTGACAGGGCTTTGAAGTTAAAGTTCATATCCGTGATTATGTACAGCACAGAATTAAACACAATATAAAATTGCAACGCAGTTACGTCTACTACAAAATTTATTTAAACAGTTTATTTCGGTATGAAATGTGTAAAAGGAATACACGAAATATAATAAAATATCGTAATAGATAATGTTTAATATAAATAAATTGTTAAAAATGTAAAACGTTGTACCGAGTTTTGACAAAACCGACTCGATACTCTTTTTAGCTTTGGAAGGCATAAGCCATCTTTCCAATCTATTAAAATATATTATTTTCAATCAAATCCCTATAATAAACAACCAGTTTTGTGTCATAAAATATAAAACATTTGTTTCTGAATAGCAAATTATAACATCCACCTAAAGTACTAAACGTATCGTCATTAAGCTAATTTATAAAGTTTGTTTTAGTCATTATCTGTTTTCATAATAAAATAGATTCACACAAATAGCCGCAACATTTTCGTAGTACTCAAATGATATAAATATTAAATGATCTAGACATAGTAACATATTGATTGAATCCCTTCGAAGAATTGACTAGATAATATGGAAATGCTATTAAGAATTCAATAAATAATAACGTAGACGGCTGGTTATTTGGATCGCTTCGGTTATGTTCGTACAAACGAACTATTCATGACCACCTTGTTATGGTAATTCGGTATATTTATTTTATTGAATGTTTGTTTGTTTGTCTCATTTTCGCAATTTTTTTATAGTATAGGTAGGCAGACGTATATGTTACCTGGTGGTAAGTGGTCACCAACGCCCATAGCCAGTCGCATTGTACACTTCTTAAAAAAGACATCGCCAATGCGCCACCAACCTTGGGAACTAAGTTCCTTGTATCTGTAGTTACAATAGCTCACTCACCCTTCAAACCGGGACACAACACTAAATATTGCAACTTGGTGGGTAGGTTGCGGTAGCATATATTATTAAATATATATAATTTATTATAAATTTAAATATATATTTGTGTATTATTATTGTAGTATCACGTTCATAAATTTCGATTTGTCTAAAGGTCAACTAGAAGAGAATACCTTCAGGCATAAAGGCCGCCTTTTGTTTCAAGCATACAATTTGCTGGTAAAAAAAGAAATATTTTTATAAAATAAATATATAATAACAAACTCATAACCGGTTGTCTTTGTGTAGCTCCATAGCATCGGGGTAAATAAATGTAACGTAAAGTAACACCCTGAAAATGTCTGCTAGCCTAAGACTTCCATTAAAAACGACGAGCCGGTTGGCGTGATTGGTAGATACCCTGCCTTTCGCGCCGCAGGTCGTGGGTTCGATTCCCACCCAGGACAGACATTTGTGTGCATGAACATGTCTGTTTTTCCTGAGTCTGGTTGTAATTATCTATATAAGTATGTATTTACTAAAGATAAAGTAGTATATGCAGTATATCAGTTGTCTGGTTTCCATATTACGAGCTCTGCTTAGTTTGGGATCAGATGACCGTGTGTGAAAATTGTCCTAAGATATTATTATTATAAAAAAAGGAAATGGCTTAGAGCTTATTCCATCACCACGCTTCATGCGAGTAGGTGTGTTAACACAGGTTTTCATTCGACATATTATCCTTATGACGTTAACATTCAATGCTCGAGAAGTATTTTAAACAGATATTAAGCATGAAAATTCAGTAGTACTGGATTCAAAACCAACGAATGTTTAAGGAAATATGAACTCTATATAATATACATAAGATATAAAACTATAAAATATATTTACCCAAAAGCCATAGTTCAACAGACCCATCCGTTCACTACCCTTATAGTTGATGTTTAATTTTCCTAATTAACCATGCTTAATAACCGCTGTATCGAGCAAGTTATGTAAGACAATTTACTGCTGACACCGCGTGCCGCTAATGTTTGCCTTAGATAACGATAAGGGTGATTGCACATTGCAAATGCGATTGTATCTATTTTTATATTATAGTTATAAATAAAATACATACATTATACATGAAGCGACTTGTCTAGCCAGTCGTATTCCATAAATAGTTACTTCAAACCTCATTCGTTATGTGAAAATCTACTAACGGTGATATGTTTTGAAGAGCGTATCGATAAATATTATAATTGTTCTAATCAAAGTCGTTTTCTGACATTTGAATACAGAATAACTACTCCTTTGAAGTAATTTCAACGTATACCACGTATGTTTAGGTTTATTTATTTATAATAGACATTTTGTACAGAGCAGTCGGTTTTGATAGCTATTATATTTTTAATGTTTTTTTTTTCGAAAGTCTATAATATTTGTTTTCCTCATTAAATAAAATAGATAGAAAAGAGATAGCAATATTTTTATTCCTGGTAAACTTAGCTTTAAAGATGAGAAAGAACAACAGTTTTAGCGTTCAACTATAATATAAACACATATTATTTTGGTTTATTTAAGAAAATTGTGACAATGTCAAAAAAAACATTAATCAATAGTCAAAATCTTGGTTTTTTAATGAAATTATTGAATGTATTAACAAATAGAAGTGTCACGATAATTGTATCGGAAAACTGTTTACTGATTTTAAAAACGCATCATATTTCATAAAATATTGTTTTCCATATAATATATAAGGACTCATTTTAATTAATAAATACAAATAATAAGCTATGTTTATACATTATATTTGATTTTATCTGTGCTGTAACTATATCAAATTGTCAATGTAAGATATGATAAGTTCATCGAAACCTATCCAATGTGCCCCCACCCTTAGGCTACCCCTCTCTACAAAATTACCGACCCGAGGCCATAATTCGTCTGTCCATCTAAAATTATGTGGAACATCTGCCTTTTTATATAACTTTCTTGAGTTTAATTTTGTTTCATAAAGTTCCTGGTCGTGAGTTTTTCTTAAAACCACGTTACGTTAATTTGCTTCAGGGAAATATAATTAAATATAATATGATTATTAATCACAACTTTTTTAACTATATATACTTTCAAAAATAATATACTGTGTCTTACAATGAGTAACTTTAAGGCTGTATTATGTTTCGATTGTGAATATACGTCTGAAATTCCTCTTTGATGTAAAAGTAAAAAAATAAAATAAAAAGAAACAATAAAGATCAAATAACCTCGTAACTAAATACATTCGATCAAAAACAAACATTACGTATAAATGGTTTCGACAAAATAAATTCAATACAATTTCGCTAAACAAACTGAACGACATACATTAATGTTAAATACCTGGTATTACATTAACATTATTTATTTATTATTTTAAGATGGCAGACGAGGAAATGGATCTATAGTTAAAATAGTCATCTAAGTACATCCATTCATACAGGCAATGACAGAGTATAATATACATATATTTAAATAACCATTTCATCAATTCGCCCATCATAGGCGTATGTGATGTTTTAGTTTGCGACATTTATTAACGCTGACTTACTCATCGTGTAGATCGGAAAACATTCATACAAACAATATCTACTTAAACGTAAACTCTAGATTCACAAAGAGATTTTTTTTTAAACAATTTTTTTTTAGTACAAATGATGCTTGTTTTTTGTTCAAATTAATAAAAATATAATACAGGAATATATCATTCAAAAGATTTAATTTGCATTTTTTTAAATCTTTACTTATATAAATATTACTTTTAAATAGATTAACGATGAATTTATAAAATATTGAAGCAGAATCACGGTTTAGTTCAAAGCTATTGTTACGCATAGAAGGGATTGGAGCCCAAAACTGTTTACACTTAGGGTAACGGAACTCGCTTGTTTGAAGAGGTATTAAGAGACAATTTGTTGATTCATTTTATATAATAAAAACATGGCAACATTGATATCATGGTATTGTCAGCATGTTGCTTAAAAATTTCTAATTAAACAACGCGAGCGACAAAGGATGTACCCAATATCTATTCGGTGGTAGGGCTTTGTGCAAGCTCGTCTGGGTAGGTACCACCCACTCGTCAGATATTCTACCACACACACAAGGGAAATAACATCTTAGTTCGCAAGGTTGGTGACGCATTAGCGATGTAGGTGATGGTTAACAATTTTTACAATACCAATGTCGTTGGGCTACTATGGGCGTTGGTGACCACCTACCATCAGGTGGCCCAACTGCTCGTCCCATACAATAAAAAAATACAAAGTGACTGCTTATTTAGCTTTAAACAAAAGCATACTGAAAGATACGTTTTTATTAACAATGTGATTCACTATGACTCGGTTACTCGGAAAACAGGACAAGTGGCTTATCAAACTGATAACGGTGTTTACGCCCTTTTATTTTAGATCACTTAATAACGTATAATGCGTTATTGAATCATATCACGAATCAATAATCCGTTTCAATAATATTTTACATGGCCTATTTAGGTGTTTAATTTCGATTTTAAAAACTAAATAGATAGATAAATAAATATAGATAGATAACAGCTTTATTTGCTTTCACATCACAAAACGCAAATGTTAGTAAATATATATTTTTTTTAAATATACATAACCTGTTCATAAATAAATAGATATATTATGACGCTGTATCATCGACAAAGAAAACGTAGGAAACGACATATCTGAAGATGATTCATTCATTTTAGGCATCTTATCTGAATAATTAAAGCGAATTAAAAATAAAAAACGGTTATGTATTAAGGTAAAGTAAGAGCTCCTAAATGTGTAAAATAGCTTGAAGCTTATTCCACCACGCTGCTGTAGTAAATGATAGTGGGTACAAAAGTGACTTAACGAGCACGAGATAAATTAAATTCATAAAAATGTATTAGTACTTGTTCGGATTTGAACTGGGGATCTGCGGTTAAGATCCACGTGTCTAACTAACGTACTATCACGGATCAATGAGTCATACAATATGTTTCACAATGTACACATCACAAACAATCTTCAATTTCGTTGTTAAATTTCTAAAATCGAATCTATTTCTGTAAAGTAAATACTAACAACTAATTCAAAGTAAACACGCTGAGAGAAATAGAGTTGGAAGGAACCACTTCCAATTCCCGATACCCACCCACAGTACAACGTTGAAGCAGAACAAAGTGTACTTGATGCAATAAATCTGGGACTCCAGTTTTCCGACCGCTGGTCCTTGTCCGCCGCCTCTGCCAACCCCTGCCATAGCACTTTAATATTTCACTTCACTACAAACAGTTTTGTCTCGTGAAACTTATTCGAGGCTGTCCATTCAGACGATCGGATCGTTACTGGCCGCTATCAGCAAGATAAAGCGTTACACATAGCTAGGTTATCTATATTTGCGAAGATAAAGTTGTGATATGGTGCTGGATTCAATTGCCACACCTGCTTCGTGTATAGTTTTTAAACATGTTTGTCATATTATAACCTTTTTCGTGCCCTTCGATCATTCAATAAAGAAATAAACATTTCAAATACACGTGCCACGTGTAAGAATGTTTCCGTAGAGCCTCCTCTTGGCTCGTCGGACCACTGCCTTGTCCGGAGTACAGTGCCGATTACACGCACCTCACGGCCTCGGTTCGTGGGTTGTCGCCGTGTGTGGCACTACAGGTTAGCGGACTGGGATGGGATGCGGTCCTTCTTTGCATCCTACCCATGGGGGCGGATTTGTTTCTCGCCGGATGATCCAGATGTCGTTGCTGACTCGGTCGCTGATGTGGTGTTCCAGGGTATGGAACTCTTCATTCCGTACTCTGCGATACCCATCGGCGGCAGAACCCGGCCCTGGTTTGGTCGCTTCTGCAAAACGGCATCACGCCGAAAGGCAGCATGCTATCAAGCCTGGGCTGACGCATCGGCATCTCGTGATGTAAATACCAGCGCACGTAAAAAGGAATACAACTCTGCCTCAAGGTCTTTCAAAAGTGTTATTGCCAAGGCGAAGTCGGAGCACATTGGCAGGATTGGTGAGAGACTGGTGCGACTCCCTTCGGGAACACGCGCATTTTGGTCTCTCGCTAAGGCTGTCTTAGGGAATTTCTGTCAGCCCTCCCTTCCATCTCTGCACAGGAGCGATGACTCGTTGGCCCATACCGCGAAGGAGAAAGCCGACCTCTTGGGATCTCTCTTCGCGTCCAACTCGACTCTTGATGATCAAGGAAAGACACCACCGACAATCTTGCGGTGTGATACCACGATGCCGGAAATTAAATTCCGACAGAGTGCAGTTCGTAAAGCACTATTTTCCTTGGACATCCATAAGTCGAGTGGGCCCGATGGCATTCCTCCGATTGTGCTGCGTACTTGTGCTCCCGAGCTGGCACCGGTCTTAACGCGTCTTTTCCGACACTCCTACTCATTAGGCGTAGTCCCGAATTCTTGGAAGACTGCTTTAGTGCACCCGATCCCTAAAAAAGGCAATCGCTCTGATCCATCAAATTATAGGCCTATTGCTATTACCTCCTTGTTCTCCAAGATAATGGAGTCCATTATTAACTGCCAGCTCCTGCGGTACCTAGAGGAGCATCAGCTGATTAGCGACCGCCAGTACGGCTTCCGTCGGGGTCGCTCAGCTGGTGATCTTCTAGTGTACCTTACTCACAGATGGGCTACGGCGGTTGAGTCCAAGGGGGAGGCATTAGCAGTCTGTCTGGACATAGCGAAAGCCTTCGATCGGGTATGGCATAAAGCGCTACTCTCCAAGCTTCCATCTTACGGGCTTCCCGAGAAATTGTGCAAGTGGATCTCCAGTTTTTTGGCAGATCGGAGCATCAAGGTCGTTGTCGACGGTGCATGCTCCGACTTAAAATACGTCAATTCTGGCGTTCCACAAGGCTGCGTTCTTTCACCTACTTTGTTTCTTCTGCATATCAATGATATGTTACAAATCAGTAACATTCATTGCTATGCGGATGACAGCACTGTAGACGTACTTTACACCGGCCGTGCTAATATTTCTCGGGAACACGTCGACGAGTGTCGGAATAAACTTGTGTCTGAAGTCGAGACCTTGTTAACCAAGGTCTCAGACTGGGGCCGACTAAACTTAGTCCAATTCAACCCCAATAAGACTCAAGTTTGCGCGTTAACCGCTAAAAAGTCTCCTTTTGTCGTATCCCCTCACTTCGAGAATACTCCCCTCACTGCCACAGCCAGTATCGGGATACTTGGCGTCGAGGTTTCGAACGTTGTTCAGTTCCGCGGTCAACTGGAAGTTAAAGCCAAATTGGCTTCCAAAAAGCTTGGAGTGCTCAACAAGGCGAGACGGTACTTCACGTCGGACCATCGCCTAAAACTTTACAAGGCGCAAATTCGGCCCCACATGGAGTACTGCTCTCACCTCTGGGCGGGAGCTCCACAGTACCAGCTTCTTCCTTTTGACCGCATTCAACGTAGAGCAGTTCGAATTGTCGACGATCAGGTTATTACCGACCGGCTTGATTCTTTGGATTTGCGTAGAGATGTTGGGTCACTCTGCATCCTCTATCGCATATATCACGGGGAGTGTTCTGAGGAGTTGTTTGGTTTAGTCCCGGCCGCTGAGTTTCACCACCGGACATCGCGCCAGAACTCAAAATTCCATCCTCACCACCTCGATGTCTGGAAGTCCACAACAGCCCGTTTTCTAAGGCATTTCCTGCCTCGTACAATCACTCTGTGGAACCAGCTTTCGCCGGCGACTTTT
Organism: Nymphalis c-album; assembly: GCA_963151315.1. Taxonomy (NCBI): domain Eukaryota; kingdom Metazoa; phylum Arthropoda; class Insecta; order Lepidoptera; family Nymphalidae; genus Nymphalis; species Nymphalis c-album. Next base: position 12,948,977 of record OY720592.1, read on the forward strand.
CCGAACCGATACGACATGAAAACCTTCAAGAAGAGAGCGTACTCTTTCCTCAAAGGCCGGCAACGCACCTGCAAGTCCTCGGATGTTGCAGATGTCCATGGGCGGTGGTAGTCACTTTCCATCAGGTGAGCCTCCTGCTCGTTTGCCCCCTCTTTATATATAAAAAAAAAAAAAAAAAAAAAAATCTCTTTGCGTCAAATCCGTTTCACTCGAATGTTACATATAGAATTGTTGCGGTCAATTCCTTCCTTGATATATTATTTTCACTCCGCCACAATAAGTTTAACTTCATAAATAAAAGAGAATGAAAATAAAACATGATCCGCAAAAAAAATATCTTTGATATAGTTTAGTATATTCAACATACATATTTTTATACATTCCAAAATATTTTATCTCTAAGCTTTATCTATACATATCAACAGCTTTATTCACTTACGCGTTTGAGATGTGTGTGTGTGTGTGTGTGTGCGTGTGTGTGTGTGTGTGTGTGTATTTTAAATTTATGAACAATGTGTAGACAAACTGGCAAATAGGTTACCTGATGGAAAGTAGATACTGTAACAAATATTAACCATCTCTTACATCGCATATGAGCTACCAACCTTGAGAACTAAGGTTATATAATAAGGCTATTCGCGCAATCTATAACCTAGGAGCTAGAGAATCCCTAAGACATAAATTTAAAGAAATTAAAATATTAACTGTTGCTTCTCAATACATATTATGTAATGTTATGTATGTACGGAAAAACATTGATGATTTTGTGAGAAAATGTGATACTCATAACATTGGTACAAGGAACAAACACAAATTAATTACTCCCGTTACTCGACCGCATAGAGTCAGTAACTCTTTTGTGTACGTTTTTACAACAGGATCCCAGAAAGCGTTCAAAATACTTCAGTTGCTAAATTTAAAAAAATTGTAAAGGATCGCTTGTGTGCTAAAGGTTATTATACAATTATTGAATTTATGGATGATAGCACACCTTGGGAATGAGACGATCGCCGCATGGCAATTTCTTATTGTTTTTTTTTGTAAAAGACAAAACAAAGACCAAAAAAAAAAAAGACAAACCCGCTGCGTTTCTTTCGCCGGTTATTCTCAGGGCTGGGTGTTTCTTTTCCGAACTGGTAGTAGTTTCCAGTTTGACAATCAATAAGTAAGTGTAATACTTCGATATTGAATAAAGTATTTTTAATTTTTTTTGAATATCCCTTGTGACTGTAGTTACACTGGCTTATTGACCCTGGAAACTTGAACACAATACATTTTTTAAACAAATAATAAGTATTGCTGTTTAATGGTATAATATATGTTGGTGGTACCTATCCAGATGGGCTTGCACAAAACTATAAAGTATGTTTTATAATACTGCAATTTTTTAGCAGAACATCTCCTTCGGCATTTTCTGCTGATGGCTTGATGTTCTATTCATATATTATAATGTTAAGGCGGTTAGTACTGTGGGTGATGAGTTAGGTGAACGTGGGTGGACATTTCCGTTACATAGTTTTTCTACCAGATTACGAATATTCATTTCCATATTGTATCACTTGTGGAAAAGGAGAATTCCATTTAAATATTTCCAATTTATTGTGATATATGAAGGTGAGTTTTTTCCTTATAATTTGGTTGGGGGTGAACGCTTATATATCAACTGTATCGAAACGCTCGACCGAAACGTGTTCGAAATCCGATAAACGGATTCAAACTACAGAAACGGCAGCGCCCTGTATAAGCTGTTAACATAAATAAGAAAGATATACGACGTTTTAGAAAATAACAACGCACGGAACTGAACGTGAATCCATGCAATGGCATAAATTGTTCAATTCGAAAACGTTCACAATTAAAAAATATATATTTACTTAACAGTTGGTAGATCTAAAAACTAAATACTTTTAAAATACGAAGGCCGCCGGAGATTTATTACGCGGCACGGAAAAATCCTTACCGTACCTAGGGGCAAATATAAATTACATTAGTCAAAGCAGCTTCGAAATAAATTATTTTTTAAGTTTACAAAACGAGATAAACTTAAATTTAAAACAGTATTTACAAGTCATATATACATAGTACATAATGTAAGTTATTTGAGAAACAGTCTAAGTTTCACGTATATATAAGAGAGCGTCACGGATAAGTTAATCGGAATATCGCTAACTTATTGGTATGCGTACAACATGTAAGGTTCAAGTTACTTGAAATACGTTTGCGTTTAAAAGTAAACATGCGAGAGTTATGTTACCTTTTTAAGTATCCTATTTATTGGATTGATTTTGATAAATATTATTTTACTAAAGTGTGTCATTGTAATTAAAGGATATTTTAGTTTATAGTAATTAAAATATTTACCGACTTATGAGTATTATGTTAAACATTTATTTATTTATTAGGCAGATTTTTTTATTGTATAGGTTGCCGGATGAGCCTATGGGCCACTTGATGGTAAGTGGTCACCACCATAGATAATGCTATTGTAAGAAATGATACATTGCCGTTGCGCCTTGGAAATTAAGATCTTATGTCCCTTGTGCCCGTATTTACACTGACTCACTTACAGTTCAAACCGGAACCCAACAATACAAAGTACTGCTGTTTTGCGGTAGAATATCTGATGAGTGAGTGGTGAATATGAGACGAGTTTGCACAAAGTCCTACCACTGAGTATATAATTATAACGATCACCTTTATCTTAAAGAAGTATTAGTCGCTTTATACTCAGTAGATAAATAATTATAATAAACAATACTAAATTTTAATATTCGGCGGTAGAGGAAAAGATACGAGTGGTACTTAGACGAACCTGTACAAAGCCCTACAACCATTGACTTCTATAAAACGAAAATTCGTCTAGCTTTCGTTTTGTTCAATAAATGTCTATAACACTACCAGAGCAAAGCTTGTGAATGCATCGGAGAAGAAACAAAAGTTGTTCATTATGTAATTATGGACTGAATGAAATTATTTTGGAGTTAATAATATCATTATTTATCTTTAAGGTATGTGTTCCAAATCTTATGGAAGATAAATTGATATTCCATTAATCCTGCTAAGGTAATAAAAATTGCAATCCAATAATTATGATTATGTAGCTGTTTAGAAATGAAAACATGCCCATAGAATACCAACCTATAAACCGATAGGAAGACACAACAAAGGCACGGACCACATGTCTGCGGAGAAAAGACGACATAATAAAAAGTATATTGTAGTGACTGGCGAGTGTCGTTTCTCTTTGAATAGTGAGTCACAACGATGCACTCTCACTTGAAATTAATCTGCAAGAAGCTATTGCGGTGACTATTTACAAAGCGTCCTGGCGTGCTCCCCTAGCCTCATCATTCTGCCAGTGAAAGAATACAGGGTTGTCGATTTGAAAATAATAAAAAACGAAATTATTAATGCAGATATAAATAATATAAATAACGCATAATTGGTACTCTATATGAGTCGGATTATTTAAAAGTTTTTGAAGAATATTGTGTTAAGAGAAATAGCTTCGTTTCACTTTTTTTTGTGCGCACCATTTATGTCACAATTTTTTGTAATCGTTTACGAACGTTTATTTTTTTTATTTTTTATTGTATAGTAAGGCGGACGAGCATATGGGCCACCTGATGGTAAGTGGTCACCAACACCCATAGACAATGGCATTGTAAGAAATGTTAACCATCGCTTACATCGCCAATGCGCCACCAACTTTGGGAACTAAGATGTTATGTCCCTTGTGCCTGTAATTACACTGGCTCACTCACCCTTCAAACCGGAACACAGCAATACAAACTACTGCTGTTTTGCGGCAGAATATCTGATGAGTGGGTGGTACCTACCCAGACGAGCTTGCACAAAGCTCTACCACGAAGTAATTCTAAAGACAAATAAAACATACTAGTCTAATAGTGGTTAGTTAATATAAATATTTTTTTTCGTGGCAGGATATGTAATTTCACTATACAATATGATTGATAAGTAATGTACACTATGAATTGGAATAACAAGTAAGTTTCGTGACCGTTGTTATCGCTAACATCTACATACCGAGCCGGTGGTAGCTTTGCGTTTCATTTATGTTATAAAACTATATTAAAATATACTTGTACGTTTTTACGTAATAATTATTTACAATCGAGGCTTTAATTAAAATAAAAAATAATAACAGTATTAATCACGACCGCGTACAGCCCGTGACGTCACCGCTGCTTCTGTGGCATTTTGTTACTTTGACTTCGTAAGTAGAATCAATAATAATATATTATACCGTAAGTATTGTTTGTAATGAAGAACATCCGTTTATAAAGTATTATGACGCATTAAATTTAAGTGACGAAACATGATGTCCGAATGTTGACAGGAGCAAATTAAGTTTTGCTTTTACTTGAAAATAATCAGCAAAAAGCTTGTCGGTGACTATTTTCAAAGCAACCTGCAATATTTCACTGTAGCTTTTGATTCTGACGTTAATAAGAAATAGGGCTGTGTGTTTTTTCAATAAATAATTTAATAAATTAGTTCGTTAATACGATAACGATTGCAGGTCACGGTAACAAGAATAACCTTAAAATCATACATATTTTAACGTCATATATGAAATATAAATTAAATTTAGGGACCGTATTGTGTGAATACATACAAAGCACCTTAGTATAATTTTGGTTAAATTAACTTTGCAGGGTTGCCATAACTTTATTATCAAGTCGTCATATTAAATTTTATACTATCGTCAAAATTAAAACTAAAAATTAATAATTAAATTAAAAATTGAGATTTAAGCATTGTTTATATTTTTTTATTTGCCAAGTGCGACGAAAGCAGCTCACATTAAAGCATTTAAGAAACTGTCAATAATTCTAATATCACGTTTCCATTTAGCGGTAAACATTAAATCCATACAAAAGAAATATGCGTTTTGCTTTGAGTATATACTCGATTAAGTAGAGTTATTTTAAATAAAATACGGAAAAAAAACAGTTGGAAAGACAGAAAACTTACGATTGAATGAAGACGTAGGTTTTTAATCTATCTATACTAATATATAAAGTTGAAGAGTTTGTTTGTTTGATCCGGCTAATCTAAGGAACCACTGGTTCGAATTTAAAAAATATTTTTGTATTGTATAGTCCTTTTATCGAGGAAGGTTCTAGGCTGGTTATTAATCATTACATAACTATTAATTATACGCGGATGAAACCGCGGGGCACAGCTAGTAATACAATATAATTCGAACATACTAATCAAATATGCAATAAAAGGCGACAAAATTAATTAATTAAAATTTGTATAAATATGCTGGCAACCCTAAATGTGTTTTGCATCGAGGCCCGTGGATGTGAGTAAATAATTTTCCTGATTACCGTGCTGCTTCTTCGTCGAGCAAAGAGAGGAAAGACTCTGAACCACGACAAAAATATTAAACCCTCCGCTCTCGCCCCGTTCCTTATTTAGCTCAATTCGAGCCAGCTTAATATTGCTGGGGCAAATTGATTTCCTTTCACGTATTTCGAGGGGAATAGTGTAAAATTCAGATACTTAAGTTAACTGGATGTTGTCTGTCGATGTCGCAATGGCGCTAGATTGTTAAAATGTTTGTTCATCCTGACAGCTTTTAGATAGACTATTATTTGTATTATAAAACTGTGTATTTGTAATAGTGATTAAACTTTGATAAAAAAATATATATATGAACACGAGAAGTAAAGAAAACACCAAGTTCTCATATCCGCAAAGTCAATTCATCCTTTCAATTGGAAGGCAAGAATTTCACTTCTATATTAGTATTGTAAAAATTAAAATAATAATAATAATAAGGCTTATTAATAGATAAAAGATTATTTCGATGATTGAAGGCGCGGAGCTGTTTTTTAGCATTAGTGCCCATGTAATGTAATTAAATACAGTAATTGCTACATTTGGAATCGATATAAATAAATTTATATATGTTTTACATTAAAATTTATATATTTCATTAGACAAGATGGTTCTTTTACCACAGATTATAAATACAAGTTTAATATACGAAAAATCAATGTCACTCGCCCAGGTTTGTACCCGCAAACCTCAATTAAGCTTATATTCTAGCCACTAGATTATATCGACTCTAAACAGATTTGACAAACAATGAAGTTAAGTATAATCATTCCTGACTTTACGTTTAGCACCGACCGAAGGTGCAAGTGAATTTAAAAACTACTACCTTTATGAATAACCATGCGATATATTACTTGGTGGTTGAGCTGTGTGCAAGCTCGTCTGGGTAGGTTACCACCCACCCATCTACCCACCCAAGATTCTACCGCGAAACAACAGTACTTGGTACTGTTGTGTTCCGGTTTGAAGGGTGAGTGAGCCAGTGTAATTACAGGCACAAGGGACATAACATCTTATTTCCCAAGGTTGGTGGCGCATTAGCGATGTAAGCGATGATTACATTTCTTACAATGCCATTGTCTATGGGTGTTGGTGACCACTTACCATCAGGTGGCCCATATGCTCGTCCGCCTTCCTGTACAATTAAAATAAGTAAATACTTGTGTAATAAAATAAGTTCTAATAATAATCTGAATATTTTCATTCAGATAGAAATGATAGAATAAAAACAAATGGATGCGAAATTTTTTTATGCAAGCACTTCATTCCTTCAAGCGTACCACTTCGATTATTTGGCAAACACTTTAACAGTAGCGTTCAGTAAATAGACCGTGGACCGGATATTACAAAGATTCAATTAACAGATAAAAATTTACATTGAAATCGTTTTAGACTACTAAATTATAACAAAAGATCACTAACGGGATTACGTGAAAATTAATTCTTCTTAACATAAAACAAGAGAAGTCTGAGCTCTCAATTTTAAGATACAAAAGTCAATATATTTGTAATTACTTAATAAATATAAGATCTTTTTTTAATTTGGAGGAACTTGTAGGCCATTATGAGTATTATATTATTCCTTACTTTTAGTTAACCTGTAATTAATAATGTAATATCTACATTAAACTCTTGATGTATGAGTTTATGTATTTACTTAAGAAAGTTAAAATTAGCCATTGTAATATTTTGCATTGAGGTAAGTTGTAAGTTTACAAAAACATAATGACGAATACTCATATCTAATATGACACCTACATGGTGTCATATTAGATGGTAGGTACCTACTGTTGCCTATATGAAATCTTCACTTCAGAACCCATGCCATATTAGCTTCGTAGTTACAATATTTGTTTCATTAAAATCTAGTTATAAAGTTAGGAACTTCAATTAGACGGAATAAAAAAGCAGATAAAACATAAAAAGTCAGAGGGCTCTGGGTTGAAATTATTCCATCACGAGAATTAATAAAGGCTTCGTTTGAAGGATAACGCTTCTATATATAGAGATAAAGGAATTTGAGCACAGGTGGAGAGCGCAATTAAATTGTGCAGGTAGTAACGGCGTCCAAGGAAATGTAATAAACGAGTCGCCTCCAACCAAATATTTAGAGAATCAGTCAGTGGCCACAGCACTGGCGATTTGTACTAATCTGTCAATAGAATTCTAGTAATTTTAGTTGATTTCTTCTCGTCTGGCACAAAGCTCTTCGGGTATATGAATGGTATCTAATAATAATATTTTATTACCTTAATTTTTATTGTAATTATAATATAATTATACAGGACTGTATGAAGTAAAGCTATATTTTTGAGGCTTTGTAGTCTATATCAAGTTGGTTTTTGCATTATTATTTGTCCTACTAATTTAATAAATCTGAAAAAATATATTATATAAAATGTATTGATGTTTATTACCTAATCACTCAAAAACAGCAAAACGGATTTGGATTTCGATAACCGTTTGTACAGAGATAACTTACACCCTGACTCTATTTATTGAACATAGGCCTATTACCTTCCCCGTGGGTTTATTTAAAAAATAGAAGCATAAATATTGCTTAATACAAATATATAAAATAAACTATTTGATAAATAGATTCATATGTATTAAATCGCTTCCGCTGACGTTTATAAACTTAGACAGCAACTTACGCGTGGCTGACCGCGGGATAGAAAGCGTACTCGCAGACCGCCCCCTGGCGCCCTGATTCTATTAACACAGCAATTTCAATCTCCTACGAATGTCTTATGGGTTATTTCTTGCTGTTATTCTCATATACATTATTTATATACATAATGATAACAAGGTATTTTGTATTATATACCTTGTAAACAGTATAAACTTAAACTGAATTAAAGTAGTTTAAGCATTTACATACATATGTGTACATATAGAATGGTGAAAGAAAAATCTGTTGAAACATGAAGGCGCCAATTGTCCATATATCCACTAAACTGCAGTAGCAGGCGTTTAATTTTCACTCATTTAAATGTTTTTAATTAACATGAAATGTGAAAGTTCAGAAAATCAATTTACTTAACCATTAAAACCAACATTTACTAATCAATATTATCGCTGTCACTTTTAATAAATATTTTACTTCTTGTATTGTAATTTTATCACTGATACACTCTACTATTGATATAATGTTATAAGAAATATAACAATAAGTTTACCAATAAAACTAGGGATGATTTCGCAATAACATTCACGTCCCTCAAATCGTATCCTCCACGAATCCCCAAGGAAATATGCCATTCATTCACAACGTCAAACAATCTCCGGTATATTTACATATATTGGGTTTATCATTTGAAATAAATATACATGTGAATATATTAAAATTGATGTTACTTTGGAGGTCAACCTTATTCCTAGAGTAAAATATGTAATATTTATCTTCGTAGTTACGGTTTTATATTTGGCAAATTATTTTACAAATATTTTCCAATAACAATACAAATTTTAATGTGTAAGGCCGTGTATAAAATACCTGACATTTCTTGTAACTTATAAGTCTGTCGATCAAGAGATCAGGGCTTCAAAACCACTCCGATTCGAGACAATCAACATTTTTTCTCGATGGTTTAGTCCTACGCCTGATCTCTCAGTGGTCGTTTATGAGTGCCATCTTATTACTTGTATTTCATATGCAGTTCTTAAACTCCCATGATAATGGTTCTCGAAATCGTTGCCGATATCAGGAGCATATTAGCATTATGTTTCTGATCTTGTGTTTTATCCCATATTTGATCAACCCTTCCCTTCACATCGATTTTTCTTGTTATAATACAGATACAATGAAAAACGATTAATGAAAGTGATCCAGACTATATCAAATATCTCACTTATACACTGACGCCTCTTAATATTTGTGATGGAAACACAAATAAGAAAATTGTGTATTCAATTTTAGAATGCATTGAATTTGCACCAGGAACAATAGAGAGTATTTTCGCATGAACAATATTTGCATAATAGACGTGTAGCGCGCCTACGTAATTGTATAGTTGATTCGAAGCACGCTCATCGTTTGCAGACGTGACGTTGTGCAAACACTAATGCGTTGAGACTTACTCAGCACCAAAACTGTTTCATTTAATGAATTCTATTTAAAATATACACAGAGTCATGACAAAGATGAAGCTTAGAAGAATTTACATTGAAGCACTTCTGAAAAAGGAGGGAAAATAGGTTCTTGTCAAGAGATAAAAAGAGACAACTATAAATGCTGAAGTATCAAATCTATAGTATGCCCACGTACTATAATTAGGAAATGTTTACTTTTGCTTAAGGATATAAGATAGCAGATAGACAGTATTTGTCTACGGGGCGTAAGTATATCTGACGCTACCATTGACTTGCTACTTATGGATCAGAAAGCTACATGGAATACAGGAAGATAAAAGGTTCTAATTTGAAATAAAAACGTTAAAAAACATTTTTACTAACCGTTTATTAAATACGAATCGATTTTTGAACAATCGGCTATCAATGTTCAATGTTATATTTATAAAATATTTTCAGCCGATTGACTATCAATGAAAAGACAAGAGTAGACAAAAACAAACTCAAAAACAACTGAAAAAAGCGTGTATGACTCCGACACTATGAAATTGATGATTAAAAATTACGTTTATTATATACAATATTAAGTACCGATAAATATAAAAAGTTTTTTTTATTTTTATTTGTCTGTCTGCTGACGGTACACTACGACAAACGCAAAAACGTCTCCAAGCTGATTTGACTGTAGGTTGTACTTTTTTAGAAAAAAAAGTTAACCAATAAACATTATGGTTTATTCTTGATTGGACAGTATTTGCGTAATTGACGTCAATGTAATTGTCACGCTGATTCGGAGCACGCTCCAAGTTTGCTGACGCGACGTTACGCAAACAGTAACGCGTAACACATCACTGAATATCGATTGGTTTGCTTAATAAACAAGTTATTCAGGTACAGTTCAACAAAATACTTTATTTTTTTAAACGATATATTTTCATACATAATTCATTTCAATTTAAGTTTTGTTATTGTTTAATAATTCTTTGAGTATTCGTTTTCAATCAAATGTAATAATGAAAAAGTCATGTCATCAATAAAAAATATGAATGTATAATTAATGTTGTTGAGATTTTTTATCTTTACTGTTGTTAGTTTTTTTATTGTATAGGTAGGAGTACGAGCATATATATACATACGAGTAGGGCCACCTGATGGTAAGTGGTCACCAACGCCCATAGACAATGGCATTGTAAGAAATGTTGACCATCGCCAATGCACCACCAACCTTGGGAACTAAGATGTTATGTCCCTTGTGCCTGTAATCACAATAACTCACTCACCCTTTAAACCGGAACACAACAATACAAAGTTGCTGTTTCGCGGTAGCATATCTGATGAGTAGGGATGGTATCTACTCAGACAGGCTTGCATAAAGTTCTCCCACCAGTTCTAGAATGTTTTTAAAATGGTTTGAACAGCATGTAAAATGTATTTTACAAATTTATCATTGGCGGATGTTCATGTTATTCAATAAATAGGTTTATAATTTCTAGACTTGGTACTCTTGGCTATGTGTAAATATTCAGTCAGGAAATACAATTTTTTCAAGTGTTGACGTAATCCATTATCAAATGAGACCTTTTCCTTTTAATTCAGCGCTTTTGTCGTGAAATAAAATATAAGATATCCTTTGATTGCTTTTAAAATCTCACTCTTAAAATATATGCGAAAGGATTTTCAGTACTCAGTAGTAATTAAATACAGAGCTTAGCATAAAGTATGGCAATTGCTCAGTGTCGTTGGCGTAGGTTTTTAGGATAGACTATTCCCTTTTGCCTCCTGTTTTCTTTAACAATACTGTAATTCCATTAAGCAACAAAGTAAAAAATTTAGGTATATACATGGATCAAAACTTCTCGTGGATGTCACAAATAAGCGAAGTGAGTAGGAAAATGTTTCACTCGATTGGATCCATCCGTAGACTACGTAATTTTCTTCCAATTCCTACCAAAATTGCGTTAGCTCAAACTATTCTCCTACCCATTCTTGATTATGCTGACACCTGCTACCTTGATCTTAGAGAGGAGCAATTAAATAAACTCGAGCGTATTCAAAATCTCTGCATTCGGTTTATATTCGGGCTTCGTAAATATGACCACATTTCTGAATTTCGCAAAAACTCGAGTGGCTCCCAATCCGTCTTCGCAGGAATACTCATATTCTTTCTCTTCTCTACTCTATACTATTTCATCCAAACTCTCCTCACTATCTTAAACACCGATTTGAATTTCTTAAGGATTCGCATGGCCGAGCTCTGCGATCTGGTGATAGCCTTATCCTTAAAATTCCTTCTCACTCTTCTTCCTTCTATACTAATTCCTTCTCCGTCCAAGCAGTTCGCCTATGGAATACCTTACCACTTCCCTTAAGACGATCCCAGTCTATAAACACTTTCAAAATCAGACTCAAGGCATATTATTTGTCTCAATAATTGCCAGTTCGGATGTTGTTTTATCAACTGTCGCATTTTATTGCTATTTATTATTATAATTATCTTAATTACGTATTTTTATATACATTATATCTATGTATATATGTATTTATTTATGTATGTATATATATATTTATTTATGTATGTATATATGTTTATTTTATATATAAAAATTTATATATTTTGTACTATGCATGAATATTTATTACACATATTTATTTAAAAAGTAAAATAGTTTCTGTGCACCTCCTTACCGCTTTATTTGTCTCGTGTCCTCTACCCAAAGGTTGTCTGGAAGAGATCGCTATTTTAGCGATAAGACCGCCTTTTGTACTTACATTAATACTTTTCTAAAATAGCATTAATAATTGTATGTTTCTGTGATTTTGTATATGTTGTACAATAAAGCATATTCTATTCTATTCTAGGTTGACTAAAATAATTTTACCCTTACATTTAAAATATTTTCGCTCTAATTAAAAATTTAAAAAGTCTTTTCGCGTCCGTTTTATATAGACGAATCGTGTGTTTTTCTTTTAATTCAAAACGATAATTAGGTTAAGAATTTATGGCGAATATGTTAGTCGGGAAATGTTATGAACTTAACTAATTTATGAGATTTATTTTGTATTTATAATTTTAACAGAAAATCGTGTTAATTTTCTATTTAGGTTTTTTTTACAGTATAGGTAGGCGGACGAGCATACGGGCCTCCTGATGGTAAGTGGTCACCAACGCCCATAGACATCGGCATTGTAAAAAATGTTAACCACCTCGTACATCGTCAATGCGCCACCAACCTTAGGAACTAAGATGTTAAATCCCTTGTGCCTGTGATTACACTGGCTCACTCACCCTTCAAACCGAAGCACAACAATACAAAGTACTGTTGTTTTGCGGTAGGATATCTGATGAGTGGGTGGTAACTACCCAGACGAGCTTGCACAAAGCTCTACCATCAATAAAATAAGCAGATGATAATTTAGTAGGTTTTTCCGTCTCGTCTTACAAACTTAGCTCACAACGGCGAATCGGTGAACAATATCATTATTAAGCAAAAACATTCTCGACTTTTCACTTAACACCTTCAAGAGCAAAGCAAGTTACCCGTTTCAATTCTATATCCACTAAATAGATTTCATTCAAGCGAAACAAATGAGAAATGAGCCGTCTTGATAGTCGAGAAGCAAGTTTTTCATTAACATTCTATTCATATTCAAATCGGCTTCGACAGGCTTTATCGCGAAGTTCTCGGGATTCGAATCACGCTCCGTGCGCTCTTTGCAGGACCACAGTGAGGCGTGGAGACACTGAAATACCTGATTGCTTATATTATCAACATTAAATACAATGATATGCAAGTGAGACTTGAATAACAAATTGTTATGTTAAATTCATGCACATTCATGTAGTGTTTCGTGAAATGTTTACGTGGGGCAGTGTGGACTTTTATTATCTACAGCTGCTCCACCATCCAACGTACGGATAAAATGAGAACTTTAAACTGATATATTTTTTATTATGTAATATAATCTAAGTATAAAATAAAAAAAATAAGAGCTATATAAAGACTGAAAATTAAGGATTTTTTTTTTCATGTGTGAAATCTAAATAATATCTGAATGTCAGCAATGACGCTACTCTACGAAGTCCATTTACAGCAAATAATTATCCAGGTGACCACTAAAGTACAAAAAACATCAAAATCGGCCACGCTTTTTAGGAGGAGAATAGTCTGCCAAATAGAGCAGATGTCTGCCAAATAACCAATCGGCTCGTCACTTGTAGATGTGATCGTTTACATATGTCTTATTTATTACAATTTTAAGATGTTATTTTAATGTAATATTGGTAAATGTAAAATTATCTTTCATAACTTATTATAGAATATCCGGAAGGTATTGACTTTACAAAGTCGGAACTTGTTACGAGTTTATCTTTACTTCTCGTGTTCATACAATGTTTGTTACAGTTTCTATCAAAATGATCTATTTTGTTGGGAATGTACATGATATTATTGCATATTACGACGCCGCTGTATTCATACAATGTTACAATGATTTCATCAATTTTTTTTATATAATTAGTAAATTGTAAAGTTAAATACCGTTTATTATAAGATTTACTTATATTTATTAATATAATAAAATAAACAGATTTCAAGACTAAAAATAGACGGAACAACTCATTTTTGATGAACAAATACAGTTCTTTGCAACATGGTCAATATACCAATAATTAAGCCGTTAGACAAAGCGGTACATGGATGGTACAATATTATCACTTTAAGTAAAGAAAAAATACATTTTCCAGAAATTCTCGATAGTTTCATCTGAACAACTTCATCCCAACTCTGCAGTTGAACTTTTAAAATTGAAAAAAACAAAAATTCAGTTTCTCATTCTTAGTCAACACAACACTTGAATAAACATGACTTTACTTCAAAATGTTTATGATTCCGTTCCGGTTCCGATCCTAAAACCAGTATAAACTGCCAAACTGTTATAACATGAAAAATCATTTTAGCCAGCCTAGCAACCATACCTACTGGTTTGACCCATTAATCAACTATACCTACTACGTCCAAAGACCAATGTTTGTGGTAATTTGAGGTTAAGTAAGTGTCATTGGGTAACAGTGCAGAAAAATAATATCAAATTTTTACTATAACTATAATAATAATAAGACGTGAAAATGGGGTGGTGGAGTAGATTACATAAATAAATTTGTTGAGACAAATCCCATAAGAATATAGAAGTTTGGTAAACTTCTAAAACTTTAGTTGAAACTTTTGATCTTGCTTTTCAACTGGTTGAAACTGGTTCAGTTCGGTGAGCTTCATAATAAAAAGATCTGATACGAATCCAATCAAGTTGAAATTTCTGATTCAGGTTAGAATTTAATAAGATTTTTTTGTAAATTTAATCGTGTCGTCGACAAAAGAAATCTGTCCAAATGAATCTATATTCACTTATGTACTAATTGTATTATATAATATTAACATTATGTAAATTTTTACAGTCAATAGTTATATTCTAACTCAGTATTTTAATATTGATAAAATGTAAAGGCGTTTTTATTATCATCATCAGCCATATTCGTCCACTGTTGGCATGAAGCCTACGGCTTTTATCTTCCACAAACAAAAAAGGCATTTAACCCACGTAGAAGATTTTGCTCTAAGAAAATAATCTCAAAAAAATTGATGACGTTTAATTACAATAATGTGACGTTTTCATGGTGATAGGGCTTTGTGGAAACTCGTCTAGGAAGCTACCACCCACACTGGTTAAAAGGGTACCGCTATAAAGGTGAGTGAGCCCGAGTAACTACAGGCACAACATAACAACTAAACTCCTAACATTGGTAGTTCTTAATTTAACCCAATTGTCCACTAGTCTACCATATAATAAAAAATATAGCTGTAGAAATTGGTAAAATCAGTGGCAATAAACTATTTATGATCCATATTTATAGAGTGCCGTCTATTGTTTAAAGCCAATAAACTGTTTATTAGTCAGTCAGTTTTATGTGTTATTTTAATTGCACTTATGTTATTTTCAGGGTCGATTGAAATGAACACTCCAGAATATATTTATATATATATATTTATATATATTCTGGAGTGTTCATTTATTTATATTATTAAGAAATAGTCATATATTTTTTGGGTGCAAGTCAAAGCTGAATTGAAAGTAAAATTTTTTTAACCCGTCGTTAAGGATTAAATACGTATCTACCACTACCAGTATGTCACATGTTTTAATGGCTATTTTTTTGGGGCTCTCTCAAACGACAATAGTCCATCATATTAAATTTCTGTTAACATTTTCATAGCTTATCAATTCAGACATTTCCAAGAATTTACGAAGTCTCATAATTGGATAGACAGCGAAGCGAAGAGAGAGCGAAAAAATATATGATATCTCTATTTATTTCTATTTTGTTTTGACAACCGATACTAAGATATTTTTTATATATTGTTGAGTCATGTTCCTTTCAAATAATATCTTGTGGAATTGGTTAGTTCAATAAGCCGTTAATTTTGCTCAAACGGGCATTTATATAAGGATGACGTTACTAGTTGAAATTGAATTAATCACATGAAGATTCAATATACCTTGCTTGGGTTTTGAACCGGTTATAACCAGTTATCATTTTTATTTAACTTTGTCAATTCGACTTAGATATGGGCGAAATTCAATATGAAAAATAGTTTTCATATGTAATAATGGTACTCATATACTTAATATTACTAAGCTCAATACGAGCGTTTCTATATGGAATTGTACTTGTTCTAGTACATAGTAATACTGCAAAGTGTTTTTATTTCAATATACCTCCGTAGTGCACCTTTGCAACAGTAGAAAATTTAATACATACGTGTTTTCATTGCAATCGCTTACCAAACGCTGACTCGGTTCTCTAGTTCCAATTATATTGTGCTCGCTTTTGGCTAACTCAGTTATTTTGAATTGTTATATTATTTATAATATATTTATACATAGTATGTTTAATGCAAGGTTGGTTTAGTTTTGCCAAATACTTTTTGCTGTATATAAAAAGAGTGTTTTTGAAAGATATTTCAATTAGGTCTTTTTTTGAGCAAATGTTTTTTTGAGTAAGGTTGCCAAATCTTTTATTTAATGCAATTGTAAAAAATCTCATTTCTAATAATTGGGCCTAGTGCCCAATTATTAGAAATTTAATGAAAACACAGATTTATTAAAATTTTGATCATTTAATAAACAATAAATAGCTACATTAGTGGGAAATTAAACGAAAATCACGAAGTATTCGTTATTTACACATAAAAATATCTTCATATCAACACAAAAAATATGAGAGTAATACTCGAAATTAGTTGTTGACGAAAACTATTCTGAAAAAATATATAGTCAGAAAAGTCGCAAGCTGATTATTTTTGACGTGACAACGTCTAATAAATCGATGAACGCTGGCCTCATGCACGAAAAAGAATGACTCATTGTCCCGTTACGCTGATTGTACGCTTGCGCCGCATCTGTTATGACGTTGTCACGTTAAACTATCGTCCGTAAACCGACTTTACAGACAACCATTTTTTATCAAATAACTGCAATTCCATTCTTCATTTCAAAGAATAAATTCAAACAATTTTTGTAAAACGTTGCCTTACAAATATATTACTGTTACTGTATGGGGCACGGGTGTCGACGTAAACACGCCCAGTGAAATGTTTTCTAACAAAAGAATTCACTGAGTGAAGCAATCCGTTGGATGCGAGACACAACGTGATTGATGAAATACTGGGATCTTGCACTGGGGGAAACAACGTGTTCCTTCGACGTGACATGTCCAAGAGTAACATTGGCTTATATCTGCGATTGTTGATGTAAAAGATTTTTCATTTTAAAGAACCCATATCATGCCATTAATTAGTCAGCGTGTTAGTTTGAAGACTGTTTGGTAAAATTGTTCGTGCATTTATGTTCTATACAAAAGCGTTGTGCAAATTCTTCGATGGTATCATGATTTCCTAGTTGCGCAAAAAAAATATTATAATTTTTAAGAATTTGAATTCGTTCGAATGGACGTTCTTAAAAAAAATAAACTGATAGGAATTACATCCTTTCTCTGAACAAAAAAAAAACAGTAAATTTAAAAATGTATTTATATTATTACAATTTAATAGAATAAAAAATGGCATATCATTAATATTTGTAGCTTATATACGAGTAAGCTAGTATACGACAAATACATAAAGTAACGATGGTACATTTATGACAATCAATAAGTAAGTGTAACGCTTCTATATTGGATAAAGATTTTGAACTTGACTTTGACTTATATACATACAGGTTAATTCGTTTATTACTTTTAATATTCAAATAATAGTTGCCATCTATGCATTCCCTGTTTACCATACCTACCTACGCGATGACGACAAATATTTATAATACATAAACAAAAAAAATATATAAATAAAAATAAGTTTCATGACTACATTAGCTTTATACATGAAACAATGCTCTAGTTTATATATAATAAAGTTACAGCAGTCGCAGGTTAGTTAAAATAGAGTTAAACGCAATTGGTATCGCAGGACTAAGTCAGCATTCGCAAAACATTTTCCGTTAAACAAGTTGGCAAAGCGCTCTCTAAATTTCAGATTCAATTCTCTCCGTGCCAAGCTACTGTAATACCCACGTCTATCATATTATTTTCAATTACACTAGCTACCAGTACTGACTTTGCACGGATATAATTAAGGTTTTTATCTATATTTATAATTTTCTTGTATTTGTTCTTGCTGAATTTGTCTCCGGTTCTTCTCAGGGCTGGGTGTTTCTTTTTCGAACCTCATCCGTTATCCATAGATTCCAAAAGACAAATTTAATAAAATATTATTATTATATTACCTTGATTAATACAAAAATATTTATTCATGTAACAGTCGAGATAATTGGATGAAGATAGTGTCTCGTTTTTATTATACTCTTTCGTTGTCTAGGTATTTTTTGTTATCAGCCGCCGGGCGTATTGATAAATGAGTGCTCAGATTGTAACGTGCGACGAATGTGATGTGAAATATATTAACTTAACAATTTGCAATATCATATTATATAAAGTATATAAAGTGTTGTTTTCATTGATACTTTTCTCGTTTCCTCCAAAAACGTATATGGTTGGTATGGAATTTTAATTATAAACTTAAATCGATACCTTTTTGCCAATAAGCCAGTTGTTCTTGTAATCAGTTCAGTCAGTCGATCTGAACTGAATAACAAGACTAACTCCTGAATCTATTTGTCCCTAGGACCTTTGAAGGCCCTTCGCGAATCATGTGTAGCAAAAGTGAAATAAGGAAAATAAGTCAATGATTTTAGAAATTAAGATAATCTATATAAATAAAATGATAGAGGTCTTCAGTTGTGCGCGCCTCAGGGAAAAACTACTGGATAGATTTTAATGAAATTTTCTAAATTTTATTTCTTAGACACTTGGCGCTGATCAAAAAAATAATATTTCGATATCTTCATTTAATAAAAAGTTATTAAAATTTCAAGGAACAACGATTTGTATATGCTTTGCGTGTTCAGTGATGTATGTTTAAACAAAGTATATTTTTACTTGCGTTCTTTTTGATGATTCTTCCTCGTACATAAGAAAACTTTGTTAATGTATCAAGCAACGCGGACGAAGTCGCGGGTATCAGCTAGTTAAATATAATTACGTTTAAATAAACCTTCATACTAGTAACTTTTTAATAACCTTTTTCCATTAGAATAACAGTAGGTACATAAAGTTCATGATTTCAAAAAATATATTACAATTAAATATCGAAGAAACTATTTATTCTATGTTCAAATTAATTGGATCGTTAACATTTTAATTATTGCTTTCACTAAGTTTTATTTCTTATTATTATGAATACATTCTTTTTATATTATCTCTATTATCTTTATTATATAAAAGTATACTGTATCCTTGGAGTAGTGGACATATTACGCTACATTGCCTCGGATGCCTACCTGTGTTTGAGAACTGACTGTTCTCTATAACATTTGGACTATTGGCTAGTATTTGAGATTACAAACCGTGATGGAAATTTGGTCAGAAAAAAATGTTCGTTCAAATGTCATAGCCACAGTTGCTTAAATCGTTGGAACAATTATTGCATTGTGAGATAATTTTTATAATTTAAAAACTACTATTGTAACTAACTTCATTACATAAATAATATTCGTACTATATTCATAATAATAGATTTAATGAATTTTATTCAACTATATTAGGGCTAAGCGTTATTTATGTTAATTATGTTTAAATTGAATTTAATTATGGGCAGTGTGGATAAAATCATTTTAGCTTTAAAGGCCATTGTTAAACGTATAATGTATAACAAAGGCAATATGCTCATTGTTTTTTTTTTTATATAGGAATGCTGGCAAATAGGCCAGTGATAGTAAGTAAACCTTACCTTCTCTATACACCAAAAATGCGCCACCGACATTGTGAACTATAATGTTATGTCCCTTATTGTAACAAGACGGGCTTACTCATCTTTCAAATGACAAAACTAAACATTGTTTTTTGGCAGCAGAATGTGTGATAAGTGGGAATTGCCTATTGCGTCGCGCGCATAAAGCTTACCGCCTCATCATCATCATCATTTTCAGCCCACATTAGTCTACTGCTGGACATAGGCCTCCTCGCCGGCGCACCAATTCACCCTTTCCTGTGCTAGTCGCAACCGCCTATCTAATAGATAAATACTTGAAATGTAGACTTTGTGAAGTAAAATTATAATTTTTTACGTTTCCGCGGACGAAACCGCTTTACTTAGGTTTTACTAATTGTGACATTTAGGGTACACAAAGTTAGTTTGTAGTTTGAAACGAGGCAAAAGACTTTTTACAAAGAATTTACTTATTAGTGAACATGTAATAAAACTTGAATGCACTTTCCAATTTAAAATAATAGGCTTGTATTAGTACTAAAGCTATTTAGTAATGTTTATTGAAATAAACAAAGAATAGTCAGAATTTTTAGACGTAAATAAAACCAATTGTTTGAAAAATATATCAAAGAAAACATGAATGTTGCGTTTGTTGATTAAACATAAAATAGCTACTAAAAAATTTATCGCCGTCTTTTTTTGTTTTGCTTTTGCACGAATGTCTTCATTTAAATATTGTATCTAAAGCTAGGGTCACACCGGTTGATTTTAATCGATCAAATTTTGAATTAAACCTTATTACTCATCAATAATTTTATTATCAAATGTAATTCTATGTTTTTTTTTGCAGCAAAAAATTAATGCTGTCTAGTCAATTAAAACCAAGCCGTCAAACCGCTAGCTGGTCCAAGTCGTGGTGTTGAATTGATAAAAATAATAATAGAGTGTACAGATGATAATGATGGTGTTACAGAAATTTGATTCTATTAATGAATACAGAATTTGAATATGTTTTCGTAAAGCTCACCTACATTACCGGATTAACCGATACCTTTTAGCCACAGCTGGCGAAGCTTATATTTTGAAAGCTCTTTGCCTAGAAGCTTCTAAACTAATACATATGTTTAATACTTGTTACTCATTATTCGATATCAACATATTATCAGGTATTTTAAAACTATTTTTTCCGTAATAAGCAATATTTATTTTTTATAATACAGGTAGGGGCCAAGGCCTATGGGCCACCTGATGGTAACTCGTCACCACCGCATATACATCAAAATGTGCTACCAACCTTTGGAACTAATATGTCATGTGTTCACTCACCCTTCTAATTTGAGTACAAATATCCTAAATATTGCTGTTTGAAGCTAGAATATACGATGTAGGGGTGGAACGTACACTGATGGGCTTCCACAAAGCCCTACGGCTCTCCGGCTTTGCACCAAGTCTATATTTAACTTTTAATGATAGTAAAATTTAAATATAGACTTAATAGTGGAAGATTTAACGTTAATTTGTTGTCGTTTTATAAAAGTGACATTATTTATTATATTTATTTATTACACTCGCGCCTCGGAAAACATTTAACTTTGGTGCTGCGTCTGAAATAAGAAATTTCCTTGGTGGTCAGTTTGCCGTCAACAGCTGCAGCGCTGGGAGCGTTAAAACTATCGTGTTTAAGCGCTGCCAACCTCTAAACTCTGGGCTCTGGTGACAGATAATTATCTGTACAATTTCTTGTGTGAAAAACGCAAAAATTTAACTGGCTCACCGTGAGATTGAAACTCAGAACTTCGTGGTTTGCAGCGCTTTTAATGGTCATAAGAATTCAGTTCCATATACACACATAGTACATGGTGTATGTGAAAAAAAAACGACTTTAGATAATTTCAAAAAAAATTTATGGCATTTTAGACTTTTTGTCGGTCAGTAATTTTTCCAAGCAAAGCGACGCCTGGGCTTGATTGTGTAAATAATTCGGTAATACGTTAATTAATCTATGATTCTTTGACATCTTATAATGACTTTGATATACTCGTAGAAAGAAAACATTATTGATCAAACGCGTACGCTACTTCATTAAGCTAATTAGTTTTATCTTCATCTTTACTTTAGTCGTAGATGTTATCGTTCAGCGTCGTCCCTTCTCAGTCCGATTCCATTACACTAACACTTTTTTCCCGAGGAACAATGGTGAATGTCACGGAAAAGGAACACTCTGGTTTTTTCTGGATCACGTGACGTAGTTATTTCTGTAACATTTTGGAGATTCAAGGAATTTCGGTGAATTAATGTCACAAAAGTTCATTTGTTTTCTTATATGTTGTATTATTCTGAAGTTAATGTATTTTCTATGAGGATTTGATATGTTTTTTCAAGAAGGTAGAATTGGTGTTTGTGAAATGTATAGATATAACAGAGATACCGATAACAGTGAAATATTAATGGACGAATTTGTTCATGTGAACTTAGTACACAATTTCTATGGCCAGAAATTGATGATAAGTGGATTGTACATAAATAATTAACAAAACTGGTAGACTACAACCACGCGTTACATTAAGCGGTAAGCTTAGCCTCTTCTTTCTTTATAATTATTAAGTTAGTTACACTGTAATTCTATATATCAGTTGCCAATAATATTCGTAAATGAAATGTAGTTTTATATTAAGATATAAAATGTATTCGTAATTAATGGAGCAAATTACTACGACAAAAAATGCTCAATAAATACTAGGACGGTAATAACGCTCGGCTTCAGAGAAGTGTAAAGTAAGTTAATTAATTATATATTTTTGAAAGACGTGCAATAATGTATTTTACGATTTTAATTTATTATAGCACAGAATTATATCAACTATGTAAGATATTATATACCTTTATAAAATGCACGTAATATATTTTAATTAAATAAAGTGAAACTCAGCACAATTCAATCAGTTGAATCTGAGATATAGTTTGCGTCAGAAACATTATATATGTAATCATTACTTTTAAAATCAAGCTCTATACTAAGTGATCTATACTAATATTTAAAGCTGAAGAGTTTGTTTGTTTGATCCGGCTAATCTCAGCAACTACTGGTTCGAATTCAGAAATTATTTTTGTGTTGTATAGACCTTTTATCAAGGCTAAAGGCTGATTTTTATTCATTATATTTTTATAAATTGTACTCGGCTGAAACCTCGGGGCACAGCTAGTAATTTATGAATTCAAAACAATACTGTTTATATTATTAAACTTATCTTAATAATCAGTTTTAAAACATTGAAGCAATTGTAATAAAAATTCTAGCTTTGAACAAATCAATACCGCTGTTCATCGTATTTATAAAACGTACGCTGTAACAACAAGGAAAGAATTTTCTGTGGTAAGGTTAGGTAATGCATCCGAGAGAATAATCCCGAAAACACGATGCGGAGATTTTGTTCTGAAATTCGACTAAGGGGAACTTTGTCGATGAGATTTGTGTTCGGAAATGGATTGAAGGGCATTGTTGCGCGCTGACTGCAGTCGGATCTCATCGCTGCGTGATGGTGTTTGTGGCTTCGACGGTATTTGCTATAAATGCTCAAAGCGGCTTAGCCTTTCGAAACGACCAGTCTATTTTGAACTTTTGATTTTGTTATTGATTAAGTAAGGATATTTCGTATGCCAGAATTTGATATTAATGACTTAAATTTTTAATATGACGTAATCATTGTATACTTTAAACTTTGACTATAATTATTATATCAACCATATTTTTTTTTTTTTTTAATATCATTAATCATACAATTCATTTACATTAAAACCTCAACCATTTGATATATATGTTACATAGATAGACATATAAAAACATGCATGTTCTTCGTATGTTATAACATTGCTAGAATATTTTATTTATTTAACAAAATATATATTTAAAAAGACGTTCTGGATCCATATTCCACATCATATAATGTAAAAAAATGTATAAAGAGGTGTCTGCCACATGGCAAGTGGGGTCCTCTAAAACCCTTGTTTTTTAAAGCTAGAAAAAAGTTATACGCGTTTCCCCCACGGGAACAGTAGGGGAGGGGTATGTGGGGCGCGCCGGTGTCCAAGGCGTTGAGTGCGCCCCGAACATCAGAATACCCACTAAACCAACCACCCTTTCCGTTTTAACGAGGAGTGCCACGGGATCGCTTGCGCATCCTACCGTGACACTAAAACCTAACGTTATATTATTTGGCGGGGTTCTGTAGCAGTCCCAGCCATATAGCGATGCGGCGAGCATAGTTCACTGGTTTCTCAAATTGTCGCCATGTACCCCGGCAGTCTGATCTCCCCTTCCATCCGCTGAAAATAGACTCTGTGTTAGTTTAATTATCTTTATGTATAAATAAAGTTGTTTATTGTTTTATATATTTATTATTGTAATAACAATATACTTTATTGTATACCAAGACAAAACAGTAACATTAAAGAGTAATCAATACAATATAACATATATTATTACAATAATTATAAACATCATTATAAATAAATAAAGCTTAACTAGCAATGATATATAATTGTTACGAAGTTTATGTTATTTGGTGTATATAGGGATTCAATCATAGATAAAGCGCGCCGACGATGCATATTTTAAAATTGGCATCGCTGGAGTATTACGACATAAATCTCAACGGAGAGATTGGAGAGGTAATTCTGTAATGGGATTGGTTACCTCCGCCGGCCGTAGATAGTAATCTACTGACTCAACAACACAACTATGACTGTACAAATTGCTATTGCAGAATACAGTCAGAATTTAACGTGAAAATTCGTATCGGACGAAATCGAAAGAGTTCTCTCCTTGTTGCTCGTTATGTTTGTTACATTGAGAATAAATTCTATGTTTTATGTGAGGGCGTGTATGTCAAGTATCCTTTTTATGACTATTGCCAAGTGATGTTATCCATTTGTTTGTTGCGATCGCGTCTACGGTAGACATTTTTTAAATTAGTACGTTGTTTATGGCCGGTGGTAATACTGCGTCGAAAAGAAAAAACTATGTCGTTTCATTAAGATTTTTATACGCAATTAAATACTAAGCATTCCGTGTGATATTATATAAATATTTTTTTATAATTATGACTTCAATAACCCCATATGATTACAGTTTATTTACTATATTAAAGTTTAAAAAAAAACAAATATTTTGTTTAATATTGTTTTACAACTTATTCAACATTAAAATTAAATCAAAGCTTTGGTTTTTTTATTAGAAACACAATATTAACTAAATAATTTTGTATATTTACTAACTTCACGATAAATATATATTTTATAAGATTATTTAATTGACAATACATACATACAGGTTGAAATGACGGTTTATAAATTTAAATATAACGCTTAATGATTCAACATTCCACTTTTAAATTATAATATATTTTATTGTGAATCGAAGATTGAAAATTAATTTATATAAGTGTAATATTTTGTTCTCATTGTAAACGAAACACTTTTTTATGAGAAATAAATTCTTTAAACCTTAATAGTGACTGAAAAAATTAATAGCTTTGTGGCTTATTCCCGAAGACTGCAATTTAGTATTACTCGAATATCCCGTGAAAAGTATTAAGTGCAGTATAGCCATCGATATAATAGAATTTTAATGATTTCCAATTCAAATGGAAACGTTTTAAATTCTCAATCTTGGCTTTCGATGTAATGGAAGGCAACCTCATCAATTCTCAGGTGATTTCAATGAAGCGGATTCTTATTCAGTGATTTTCGTTAAATAACAACCGGTATTAATTATCGTCGGTTGATAAATTGAAAATAATTTGTTGAAATTGATTCATTATTACTTATTCTGGCGTTATAAGGATGTGTGTGCATTACCTAATTTTATATATTAAGATAAACTTTTGGAATTAATTAGTTTTGATATGAAACTTATTAAAATCTCTACCCAATATATGTGTAATTTGTTTCCTCGCGTGATTTAAATGTTTTTATTGAATGTTGAGGATTTAAATCTGGGCAACCATTGGTTTTTTTTTTGTGGCAAATTAAACAAATAAATCCAAATATTTTGGAAATTTGAAAGGGAACTAATGTAATTCGTTAAGTGCACCAATAGACGATGTAAGCTCTTTCACTTTCAATGTGCAGGAAATTTGTTCACAAGCATAATATTCTCAAGGAGAGTTGGCAAGTTGTCATTATTTTCACCATGCTGTTGAAACACACACACTCACACACTCGATCCTAAATAAAAGAGAGAGGGACAGGGTAATGATTTGTGTATGTGATGAATCATGTTTCTATAAAATGGTCTTTCTTACTGAACGTCTTCGTCGTGAAAATTATGCTATGGTAAATTTGAAGTCAATCGGACAATTAGTTTCAGAGATCTCTTGATGGAACAGTCAGTGGTATTACGCTTATGGATTACAAAAGTAAATTAAAAAAATTAATGACTAAGCACAAAATAACACGACGTAAACTCCCGTGGTTTTATATAAACATAAAAAACAGATAAATGCAAAGATGGGACACTTTTATGCAAATAACTGCTCGCCCAACCCCCCACACGCTTTCACATGTTTTATGTCTCTATAAAATTCGCAGAAACGCCATGTCGTTCATCTTGTTTGTTATCACCGACTTTATACGTGTACACAAATACAATATATTTCATAACTTTTAAAGGAGCTCGCTAAAGATACGGTATAATTTATTAAGCCTGTATAAAAATGGTACTTTCGAAAACAACGAGTATATTTTTTTGTGTACGGTCCGATGGATGTGACGCTTATAATCTGAACTACGTACGCTTCTACAGATCATCGTTGCTATTTAAATTTTTTATATACCCGGCAATAAATATTGCACATCGACGTTTGAAAAGGAACAATCGGCTAATTTCGGCTTTGTAGAGCGTTATCTCTGTCGCACGAAACAATAACAGTCCGGTATCTATTAGGAGTTGTTACAACAATTATGAGTTTATGTGTTATTGAATAAAATACACCAATTTTCTTTATAAGTGTCTTCAGGTTATGAAAAAATAAAATAAAACTATTGTTTTCGAATCACGTTGATGTATTTTTTTAGTCACAGTTACATCTTTAAAATACATAACAAACACCATCATACATAGGTATACATATACATAGGTATAATGGTGTTTGTTAATATGGATACTATATACTAGTTTTGCAAATTATGAGAATATTTTGCAAAACTAGTTCGGTAGTACTAATTCGGTTTTGAATAAAAATTTCGAGAATGAAATTTTGTGAAACAATTTGTTACACATTGTCATAACTCCAGTTAAAAGAGATTTCAGAGCGCTGTTTTATTAGTTGATTTATTTACGAATTCAATATTTTTTTCTTAGTATAATAATTATTTCGTTCGATAAATGATTGAAGTGTAATTGTATCATTATAAATCTGTGATTGTTGCCTTAACAATGATAAGACATTGATTAATTTCTTAACACAAGATAGGTGAGACATTAAAAGGATGCATTTTCATGTCACCGGAACCTACACGCTTGTGAGCTGATAAATCAGGAATAACTCATTGTCGCAGCCGAATGAAAGTCCATTACACATAACCTATAGCTGTATAACATTTATGGACATAAATAAAAATAAGCATTTGATGCAATGACGGGCTGGTTGGCGTGGTTGGTAAAATACTTGCCTTTCACGCCGCAGGTCGTGGGTTCGATTCCCACCCAGGGCAGACATTTGTGTGCATGAACATGTCTATTTGTCCTGAGTCAGGGTGTATTTATCTATATAAGTACGTATTTACAAAAGAAAAATAGTATATGTAAGTATATCAGTTGTCTGGTTTCTATAGTACAAGCTCTGCTTAGCTTGGGATCAGATGGCCGTGTTTGAATAATGTCCCAGGATATTATTATTATTTGATTTCTAGAATTTAATATTATTATTTTTAGGTTTCCTATGTCTATCTTAAAAATTAATTACTTGAGACGTGATAGCGTAACAAATATTTAAATAATATTAGTAAGGATATATTTTAGTCTTTCTATTGATAACATCAACAAAGTAGAGTTGCTTTGATCCATAATAAACCAATATTTGATACCAAGTATGTACATAAGTTATATAATATACAGTCAATATATATGTATGTAGAGGTTTTCGGTTCGTAGAGCTTAACAGGCTGTGAGCAAACTGCTTTATCCAAAGGTTCCGATATTTGGAAGATAGACTAGTTTGTGTTGGTTCGCTTATTTCGATGTTACGCGTATCTTGATAGTGTTAATTTAATGAAGTTAAGCTCTCAAAGGATTATAAGATAGATTAAATTAAAAAATATGAATTTAATATAGCTGATAGACAAGTTATAAGAGCCCGAGTCATGTGAAACTATTAGAATATATTTTGAAATATATTTTGAATTTATTTTGAAATATTATGTTTAAAATCGTGTGTGTATGTTTGTTTGTTTGTTTTTTGTTTTTTTTTTTCTTGGTTGTATGACTTATTGCTAGTCTGTGCTACCGCTTAACAAAATTATTAATTATTATCGTGTTCAAGCTTTAAGGGTGAGTCAGTGTCATGACATCTTAGTTCCCAAAGTTGATGGCGGAATTTTTTTCATGTTAAGTAGATTCAGAAGATATAGACTGTGACAAACAGATACACATTTACGAGTATAAGTCTATAGAGTTTTGGTTTGAGTTTTTAAACCCTTGTCAATAGCACAATACTGACATAGATTTATAGGTCCAGACACTTCTAATAAATTCTAGAAACATTCTCGAAAATTAGTATTTTCTTTATGTAATTGTAATATAAGCTTAGCTTCATTTAGCGATTTTAATATTACAGAAATAATTTAAGAAACTGAATTTAGGACACCAAAAACGTTATCAAAATACATTTCGCTTAAGACAATCGTTAAAATTAATACAATTGTACACAACAAATTAAATTCAACTTTTTCTCTTTCGTATCAGCGAAATGTGCATGAAATCTAAGCATAATGTAACTTACCTTTTTCGCATTACCACTGAATGCACGCGATAAGCTTGAGCGATTTATAAGCGATAGCAATCTATTGCCCCTGAGGGAGCGAGAGGTAATCTGTATTACGCGTCTAACATCTCCCCTATACGTATATTATTACTGTTATAATTCCAAAAAAGCGTATGTGTTTTCATACTCTCATAAAAATGCTTTAACGAAATTGCCGATTTAAGCTGTTTATTACAAATACATCAGCTTATGTTCCCGTTGAAATATAATCGGCTTACGATTATCGATACCAGATATACTCGATTCTATCTATTTTCCACAGACTAAGTTACTAAATGAAATTTAATTGATTTTTATCGTAAATTTTTTACGTTTCCAATGCTACAAATACAACTGAAATTATTTAAAATTGTTTTCCATTACACAAATGATACTAAAAAGACAAACAGATTAATGAAATCACATCACGCACACATTCAACAACAGGTAGAGACAGTAATGCACGCACACACGCACAATTCAATTATTTTTTTATTGAAGTTACTTTTGACGTTCTCTACAAAGGTGACATATCCAATTACAGTCATTTTTCTTTTCACGAAATTTAATTATTTCTCAGTCAAGAATAAAAACTCAATTTTCTTTACACTTCATATCAGTTACAATTCTCAAGCCTCGTTAAAATACATTCTTGAAATGAATATTCGAATCACACATATTATATTATAACAAAAATACGACGTATGTTTATGAAAAAATATAATAATGTATGCTATATGAATTATTAATAATGATAAGTGCAATTAAATGTAAATGATAATAAATTTATTATTTCAATCAATTTTGATGCCAGAGCGTATAAAACATTTTTTTTTCATTTGGTCGCAATCAACAACAGTCGGTAGAAACACAATTGCTCGTTTGTGACAACTGTCTTCCGCCATTCAATTAAAGTAAATGGATTTGCTGAAATCCGATTAAAGTTTGCAACCTGGATAAACAGTATGCCGTTCCGGGCCAAGTGTAGCACCATCAGTGAATTATTAATTTCAGTGAAATAAATTGCTCACTTTGCAATAGTGTATAAATAAGAATTGTTCTAAAATATATTTTTATTAAGTTCAAATTGTAACAACTAATATGGCTTAATATGAAAGTTTGACAAGCAAAAATCTGAGTTTTCATGAGTTTATTTGTATTTATAAATTATCTCGTGCTCGATGAAGGAGAATATTGTAAGAAAACCATGCATCCGATGAAAAGCACACACACAACACACACACCAACCCGCGTTGGAGCTTCTAGGTGGAATTCGCGCTAAAGTGTCTAATTTCGAATACGTTTTTCATGTAGCAATTGAATAGTTTCTACTAAATTAAACACATTCAAAACTTTCCAGACGATCTAATTATAGTCTTTTTAATTAGAATAACATATTTATACTTGCGACCAAACTCCAATAGTCGGTACACTCGTTGCCTGTTCACTAGCACCAAATCATCGATTCTCAAAGAATGAATAATTAAGCATGTTTTATTATTTGGCTATAATAACTTTTAACAGTCAATAATGTTTTAGAATTATTTTTAATAATTTAACAATGCTATAATTAGCGTCAGTTACTTTGAATCATCTGTTACATAAATATTCTGTTCGGGTCTAAACTGCGATCATAACTTCGTTATTTCGTCCGTCGTTTCGACTGAGGTGTACCTGTCGTGGCCACGAGCTGTCTGGGAACTGTGCGCGCCTTTTGACGTGGGCTGTACGAGTTGTATTCGTCTACCTCCATTTCACTTTTATTGTTTTTATTTTTACTATAACGCCGCGAACATACTAGCAAATTGTGGCCGCGCGAATGTTGTTCAAGAAACTTAAATTTTATATTTAAGCAAACAAGAGCACCATGTACCTTAAAAATTAAATCATATGAGGCATTTAAATTCGTCTAATAATTTCATAATATCAATCGCTTTGTGTATTAAGCGGCTTTAGATTTTTTTTAATACTATAAACGCTTGGTTTTTAAAACGAATAATAAATACGTAAGTGTAAAATTTTGGTTTGTAAATTGAAAGTCTTATATGGTAAATGAATACACAAAACTGACCAGAACCTACCAGGATTCAAATTCAAACATATACATTTTTTATCAAAATTAATCCAGACGTGTAGAGATTCAGTTACACACTTATATATATAAATATGTCGCACGGTATACTAATTTTATCCACTTTTATTGGCATAATATGGTAGAATAGTAAGTCACCACTTTCCCTCATAGACAGCCCATATACCACAGAGGGTAGAATACGTTAAAGTCTGCCTAAAGACAAATCTGTCTGAAAATCACTTAAAAGATTCAGACATTTTTCATTTAAGAAAATGTTTATATAAACAGTCACAACACACAAGTCCTTAAAAATCTCGTGTTGAATTTTTAATAAAAAAAAACTCCAACCAATTTAATAATCGTAATGGAACCAAGGTTTGATAAAATTCATGGGTGTTAAAATACTCTTTTTATAGCGAGCTCCTTTCGAGAAAATAACAGACATTCAAAGACAAAGGGATGTATCTTTTTCGTCACAATACGGTGAATGTATTCAGGCCCACTAAGTAGGTAGGCCTCTCCAATCTCGACATCGGTATAAACAAAAGCACCTTAGAAAAAACGAAACTTTTCTTATTATTTAAGAGCTCTTGAATGTTTAATGTATGAAGCAAGATACGATTTATTGTGAGTGAATAATACGTTGTATAATTTCAGTGATTGCGTTTTTGCACTCCACTTTTTATTTATTTGCTTCGAAGTGGAATATCTTTATGCAAATAGCGTGAAAAAAGTAAATATTGTTTTTTTTTTATTTATATTGCCATTACACAAACGTGATATTAAATAAAACTTGTGTGATATTGTTGTATTAAAAATATGACTGGTCAAATTCGGATGAAATAAATTGTGATCTGAACGCTGATTGGTCGCTTATGACGTCATCGGCTGCAATCAACCAATGACCATTCATATTTACGCTAAATTGGATTTAGTTAGATTAGATTAGATTTTGTTGCTAAATAAAAAAAAACCTTGCACAAATTATTATATTTCGCGTTACTTTAAAGCATAACATATTAAGAATATGAGTACGAGACGCAAATTTATATCTGACATAACAAGGATTTTTCATGTTGTCTTACTTCACCCAGTACAACATGAATAATATACAAATTAAAATAACTAGACGATTAGCTAACTTTATTGTTGTAGTATTTTTTTGCCGAGATGGCCCAGTTGTAAGAATCGAGAATCGTAACCGATGAATGTGGGTTCAAGCCGGGCAAGTACCAAAGAATTTTCATATTTAATTTGTGTTTATAATTAATCTCGTGCTTAACGGTGAAGGAAAACATAGTGAGGAAACCTGCATGTGTCAAATTTCACTGAAATTCATTCTCATGTGTATTCCACCAACCCGCATTGGAACAGTGTGGTGGAATGAGCTCCAAACGTTCTCTTCAAAAAGGGGGAGGAGGCCTTAGCCCAGCAGTGGGAAATTCACAGGATGTTACTGTTGTTGTATATTTTTTGTTCTATTATATACAATAACGTTTATATACAGACAGATCATCGGCTCTCTAATATATATTAAGACGTAATCTGTGGTGAACGGTTTTGGTTACGCAATTAGTGATTACTAGTATTACTTAGTGTTACTTGGAATTAATTAATACCGAATACGAGTATTTGGACTATATTCGGTAAAAAAATATAATGAAATTAATAATGTTTGTATGTACGCTTTGTATTAACGAACTTATTATGTAAGTATATATAAAGAAAAATCTTAAAATAATAAAATAATGATACTGAAAAAATGTCTTTAATTATTATAAATGTTACTTCGGAGTATTGCTATTGTTGTGTTCCGGTATGAAGGGTGAGTGAGCCAGTGTAATTACAGGCACAAGGGACGTAACATTTTAGTTCCCGTTAGTTTCCCGTTAGATTTTGGTGGCGCATTGGCGATGTGGTGTGGTGAAACATTGGTGTTTCTTCTTCTTTAAAATGTCAAATCATTAATGACAGAAAAGAGAAATCAGTATTTAACTAAAACGCGGCTAAGCTACTTTTATTAGTAAGGTATATTTTGGTGTCGAGTCTTAGGCTTATTAATGGTGTGGAAAGGTTTAATAATTGAAAAGCTCTATGTAATTATTATTATTTTATATTTTATATCTTACAAACACGTTGCCAAAGCCCGTCACAGCCACAAAGGGTAACATTGAAAATCAGTGTTGGGTTTTGGAACTAAACTTGAAAGCTGAATAAAAAGTCCGCCGAGAATTTTTTTTATGCTTTTGTTCAAACAGCCCTTGAAAATGTAATCTAGTTAAACATGACATATTTTATTTTAATCTAAATTTACCTTTGCAAAATCAAATAAAATATTAGAAATTTTACTATACAACCCTTCTAAGTCGTGTTTCAAGCTTGTCTAATTCGTAACAGTCTGGCTTTAAATTTAATCCACCATGTGGCTCCAGAGCGTATTCGCATACATATACTATGGTACAATTTTTCCTAGCTTC
Source organism: Nymphalis c-album (assembly GCA_963151315.1). Classification (NCBI taxonomy): domain Eukaryota; kingdom Metazoa; phylum Arthropoda; class Insecta; order Lepidoptera; family Nymphalidae; genus Nymphalis; species Nymphalis c-album. The sequence goes on from OY720592.1 coordinate 12,982,365, forward strand.
CTTGTGATATTTTCCTCACTGCTGAAAGCAAACTATGGTTCTTGCTCGGATTTGAATCCGCAATCTTCCATTGATGAGTGCTTTAGCATCTGAATTAACTATTTTAAATTATTCATTCGCTCAGTCACTTCATAAGCTTACATAAACCAAATAAGATAAAAAGTGTGTGCAATAAAAAAAAATATCCGTATACATGATTGTATAAAAAAATATCCTTTGCACGAATTACGATTGAAAAATAATATATAATGGTAATATTTCATTGCCTGAAATAACGTATGAAAAGTTTTTGTAACGAGAAATAACAAGGTCCCAGAGTAGATAGATAAATACTTGTATCTACGACTCCATATAAATCTTGGGCAGGTCATAACAAAATAATTGTGTCAAGATGTTACGTATACGTTCTTACGTTAACAGCAAAAAGCGATGTGTCGTCGCTCGGACAATAAATTAAGCTCGTTAGTGCTGTATAACAAAGCCCTGGCCGAGAAGTCGCTGGGAACTAATAAGTGAACGTTCGCATTATGACAGGCCGTCTATTTCCGTCCATTTCCATCGAAAGAAATAATAACAAAAATATAACTTTTTGTGTTATGTTAATATAAGTTCATATTATTTATTTAAAATATGTAGGTATACAAAAATGAGCCATCTGATCTGATCAATAATTAATCACTATCCGTCCGTTGATAGTGTCAATGCGTTTCCAAATATGGGAACTGAGATATAATGATACTTGTGCCTTGTGACATATCTATATATATTATTTCTGTACTTAAAGAGGTTGTATTATAAATCTCGATACTTAATTAGGATGCTAACCTAGTAGAAATAACATGAGCGTAAATAAAAAATAAGATACACTAAAGAGACTTGATAAATTAAATGAGCAAGTATTTGTTACGCAGAAAACTTTAATTAAATGTCCTAATCGTTTTTGACGATATGTTTTCATTTAAAAGGTCGTTAACCTTTAATAGTGTAGTTATTACCTAGTATATTATATTTTGTTTAGAAGTTCAGGTGGTGTAAAAATGTATGTGAATTGAATCATTTAACTACCTTGTTAATCTGGTAACGTTCTATATGATTCGCGTGTCAGGACGACCGAGTAAAACTTATAACGTTTATCTGATTTGGGAAATAGTCTCTTACTCCCGTGCTTTGAAATGCACAAAAACCCGATGTCTTCCTAATGGGGTCGGATTACATTCATTTCGAACTATCGAATACACATAATTATTTAATTAACATTCATTGTCTTGTATATAGACCAGATATTTAATGATTATGTGTTATTTATATAAACTATTTATTATTGTTTGACTTTCTTGAGGGTTATTAAAATATCAGGCATGCTATCATAATCTGTAGTTAAACGTGCAATAAATTTATTTCACCAGCATTAGTTATACATATAATTATGTTAAAATCTTATTATTTTTATTGGTAGTTCTATAATAAATAAATAAAAATCAAATATCGAACGTAATGTCTAACGAAATCAAAATTACAATCAAGTAAAATAAATCGATCAATCAGACGTTTCAATAGTTGGTATTTCCAACGTAAATTGTACTACGATTTTCCTTCTAAAGCGACGTAATAATGGGAACGAGTTCTAATATATCACGTGTCGACTCGCGATAAGAGTGCCCACCCGGATTTATGTTGTCGATTTCTAAATGATACCGGGATATCGAACTATATAAGCGCTAATTTTGGTTATTTAATAATAATAATAATCTGGGACATTATTCACACACGGCCATCTGGATTCACGGTGTTATGGAAACCAGACAACTGATATACTACATATACTACTTTTTCTTTTGTAAATGCATACTTATATAGATAATTACACCCAGACTCAGGACAAACAGACATGTTCATGCACACAAATGTTTGTCCTAGGTGGGAATCGAACCCACGACCTGCGGCGCGAAAGGCAGGGTATCTACCAACCACGCCAACCGGCTTTATTTACAGTATTTAGACAATCGATCAATCACAATTATAATCACTTTCTTCGATAAGTGAACTCGGGTTAGGACGATGAAAAGGATTGTTGTTTATAAAGGTATTCTCATTGGCAGTGTTACTCTGATATATGAATTGGGATGGATATCTTAATATGAGAAAGGGGGAAAAGAGTTCACCTGTTTATACGCGTGCATAATATTATATACTACTTACTTATATACATGGACTGTATTTTTTTTTATTTAATTGTATAGGTAAGCGGACGAGCTTTTCGGCCAACTGATGGTAAGTCACCAACGCCCATAGACATTGGCAATGTATGAAATGTTAACCATCGCTTACATCGCCAATGCACCACCAACATTGGGAACTAAGCTCTATCACCGATTAAATTTCTTTCTTAGATTCTTTCTTATTCTTGATTAGAGTACAAATCGTGTACAATTGTATTGACTTCCTCACTTGTCTGCTTTCTACCTAAGTTGCAAAATGATTGTTCGAAATTGTTTTAGAAACATACGCAGTTAACGTAGTGGTAGTGATATGTGCAAGCACATCTGGCTACTCACTCATCAGACTTACGTAGACTAGAGGTGAGACTATAAAGATTTTCTTGACAGAAGAACACGTCAACTTTTTAACAGTCCTATTTGAACCCTGGACTATGGGATATGCATATTTATATTTCTATTAGTAGAAATTTATATTTCTCTCAGTAATTGTCTGCCTCGTTGGTCTAGTGGCTAAATATAAGGCCGCAGACCCGATGGTCCTCAGTTCAATTCCCAGGTCAGGCCAATAAATAGTTACTGGGTTTTTTTCTGTCAGAAAATTCTCAGTAGCAGCCCGGAGTCTGGAAGTTGGAAGTGTGTACACTCCCGTGCTTCAGAAAGCACGTTAAGCCGTTGGTCCTACGCTTGAACTCTTTCCGGTCGTCTGGGATTGCCGTCCCATCGGAATATGAGAGCTAAAGAAAAGAGAGTGCACCTGTGTTTGCGCACACACTTGTGCACTAAAATATCTCCTGCGCAGTTGGCTAATCTCTCTTGAGATTGGCTGCCGTGGCCGAAATCGGTCTGGAGGATCTTAATATCAGTAAGTTAATATTAATAAGTAATTGCATTGAATCAATAGACAAATAAATAATTCATAAAACAAAATAAATGTAATAAATTCCCAATTTCCGATGTTACAACTTTTTAATGACATCAATACGAGTCATCGGAACTGTCGCACTAATTCCATACAACTAAAAGAACGGAACGGATATATATTAAAGCCATTGTTCCACTGTAGTTGGAGCTAAAGTTTCTTGGTATTAGCTACTAGTCGTTAAGTGAATCACAAGTTCTTAAAACACTTTATAGTTGACATTACAGCGAGCGTTCGAACTGGTACACTCTGATATCGTCTACATAAAAGTTAACAACTACATAAAGTTTATAACGTGCCATCAATAGGAGATACGTATGGTGTAAATATTTTATGATATTTTTTATTACATTGCCATATGAACTGGGTGTTCGGAAGGGTAACATGGTGGCACTATTATCTATCATATGAAACTTGCCGCTCATGTCCTGTAGACGAACTTCAATCAATTGTTTTTTTTTTGTTTGTACGCGCTAATCTCTGGAACTTATCGCATATACAAAATATATTTTTGCTTTCGGAAGACAAATTCTTGAGAAAGGTTGTTTAACGTCGCGCGTTTGGAACGTTACGCTTTGGAAAAATACTTCAAAAAGAATTACGTTTAAATAAAAATATGGCAGTTTCATGCCATATATTATACATATATATATATATATAATTAAATATAAGCAAAATCAATCAAAACTGTTAATTTTATTCAAAATACTTACCTAACTTTCTAAAAAAAACAAAAACAAAGACTTACGTGAAGGTTTACCGTGTTCAAGCCAAAGGGCCAATCTGTTCATAATTGATATGCTCTTAGGTATTTTAAGCCGTAATTTTTTGTTTTATATTTAAAAAAAATGTTTAGTTATTACGAACGTAATATTATAATTAATCATAGTGATCTCACGCAGAGTAATCTCTCATACTTAGCCAGCCATCACTCAGTTTTGATAAATCGCATCACGCGTCTTAAATATTTTTCCCCTTTTTTCAGACTTTATTGCTTAAAACGAACAAAGTATGAAATAATGTAATCTGTCTCTGTAGTTGCTACAACATTACTCTTTAAACAAAACTTGTACCTATAACAGTCAGGAAAAATGATCTGGACTAGCCGCCCCCGCCTTGCCGGCCTCTTCATACCTCGTTTGAAAGAATATAATTGTTATATATAGTATATTGCTATGCACAAACTCTCTATTCCATATCTCTTATTAGATGTCAATCAGATGTGGTGATAAACACATATGTATAATCAATATTTTAAAAAAAGTAGTAGCTTCTTCAACTAATTTTAGTCAAAACTAACAACTAGTCCTTGACAAAAATTAGTTGTAGAACACACTAAGTTTGAGTCACAAGTGTTTAAAATATGTGCTGTAGATGTGCCTATATAAATAAAGAAAATATGATCGGAACAGAATAATAATACAAAGAAAAGCCTAACAACATTTTTGAGACCCCGGCTGGGACTTCATATACACTAGATCATTGCCAAATGTTCATCTGACTAAACAAACGCACTTAATTTTATCACATCTTCTAATTATTTAATTTTTAAATTATATAATGACTTTAACTGGGAGCATTTTTTTCTTGATTTTTTTCCTATAGTTGATAAATTATAATAATAGACGTTATCAAACAAACATTTACGTCAATACAGGGCGGAAAAAAATCTAAAAATCATAACACCATCTTATGACCCCCCATTGACGAAGGGTTGCTTCATTTTTCACCATGATGATCGGAATTGTGATTCAACGGGAAAAAGCTGCTAGCTTTCTTGCCTCCATTCCATTTGTGGTCATTAACCTAAATGTATGATAATATAAAATATATAAGTCTTAACAAACTGTGGACATTGAACGTTAAAAATTCACCAGTAAACCGGACAGCTCGTTAAAACGTAATAATTAGAACGTTTTATTCATAATTCAGTTCGTAAATTAAATTCAGACGTGTTCGGACATTATTTCATTAACTGTAACATTATGATTATAAAAATAATAATATCTATTTCAAAATTTAACATTGATCGAATTTCATATTGTTTTATGTTTGTCGTTAAAGCTATGAGTAAATAAATGTAATTATTAGTGAATTAGCGAATTCAAATTGTGTGTCCAATTGATTTGAAACAATGCTAGTATTCATATGTTTCAATCGCGGTAATACGTACCCATATTAACACCATACTCATTAGTAGTAAATGTATACTAATTCTAAATAACGTAATTTTATTTAACTTGTGTATTAATATCTAGTGCGCATTCCTATTATAAACATGAAACAAAAACTCAAAAATTTCTCGGTTTAGGTAGGGAGAGTTATTCTACCAAATACGAGTAAATATGCCGAGCACCGAATAACAAACGAACACTTGAACCCAAGTGATGTGTTTATCCGTGTAAATGTGTAAATTTTACCCTTATATAGACAAAAACAAAATACATCAAACTAACAGCCTGGTAACGTCTCACTGATAGGGAATAAGCTCCTTTCGATTGTTAAAAGAGGCTTGGACACATAATATGGCATTTTTGACGTGACAACGTCTAATAAATCGATGAACGCTGGCTGCATGCACGAAAAAGAATGACTCATTGTCCCGTTACGCTCATTGTCCCGTTACGCTGATTGTACGCTTGCGCCGCATCTATCTCTCTTCCACTCGATTGGCCAAGTATGCAGTCATTTAATCAATGTTTTGTTATGACGTAGTCACGTTAAACTATCGTCCGTAAACCGACTTTACAGACAACCATTTTTTTCATATGATACATGCACGTTTCTATTCGATGATCTTTACCACTAAGTGGTTATTTATAAACACAAATGAAATTATGAAAATTTTAATAATGCTTTCACAGTTTTGATCCCACAATCTTCGTTTAACATTCACATGTCCTAACCACTGGGCCATCTCGCTTAATTAATAATTCTTCGTCGCGTAACAATGAATATTTACTGTAAAAACTATAAATTCCATCCAATTCAAATACAAAGTAGGTTGTTACATTTTTATTCAAACAATTCTTTTTGAAGTAGATTTTTCCAAGCGTATGGTAACAGTATAATGATAGCCTTTATCGTTCAAAAAAGGCAAAATTCATAACGATTGAATAGATATCATTATAACGACTTTGGTTCAATGCACATAAAAATTGGAACCGAATTAGATTTGTAACTTACAAAAACTATAAAATATATTTTGTAACATAGGTATATAATTATGGAAGATAATTTAATGTTTACAGTACCTCCTTGTTCTATTAGAGTTTTCTTTATTCAAACAATAAATGAACACTTTTTTTTTCTATAGTGATAGGTATTGTGATTGGCAATTTAATTGTTATACCTTTTTATTTCAGAAAATAGGGTCAGAATCAGGCGAAGGACAATGCCTTTACGAAATTTCGAATATACCGAAGTGTAAGCTACTACGACTGTACCCTAACTAGCATTAAAAATTCGAAAGTACCTTTGTTCATTTGTTTGTTACGCTTTCATGCCATAACAACTAAGGGGTGTATTGCTAGAGGTACAGAGAAGTACATACTCACACTTGGGCCAAGCTACTAGCAGAAACCAGTTAACAATAATCTCAAACCAATATATCAAACTATTTAAAACAGACATGTACATACAAACAATCCGATGTTCGAGAATTTGAGAACGCAGGCTAGAGCTTGTAAAATCATAGAATAATGAATAAATTATTGTTATCGCGATTTATGTAACCTATCAAGTAGTTCTTTTATATGATTTGTTATTCATGTTGAGCTTGTGTCATAAATTAACACGCAATACGTCCAAATTTTATGCTCAACAAAGAGAAAGACATTTCAAGGGAAAAGGGTCAGGCCTAAACAACTGACACGCGTATTTGCTTACGTTCTATTAACATATACATGGGGCACGAAAGATTAAAGCTATTTCTCTACAGTGTGCTAAGGCTGGCTAAGAAAAACATTTATTTTGTAATCGGTATGAACAAATTACTAATATGCTGAAATTATATCATTTGTTGTGTTATAAAAATGTGGTGGTCATGTGGTTAAAGATTTAACCGAAGATAGAGAATTTAAAGCTGGCAAGCACCACTACGTGTTATTTTGATTAAAATGTCTATAAATCTCGCAAAAATTGTGAGATAACCTGCATGTCCATTGTCAATCACCATACCGAATCAAAAGTTGTTGGAATAAACTCTAAGCTTCCTCTTCGACGAAGCTTTTGCCCAACCTTGGCTCATTCACTAGCAGTTAATAAGTATAATCGCTTATATCTTGTGAAAATTCATTGAACGCGATGAGTCAAATCTCAATTTTTAGCGAATAAAGTATCTCTCGGTGAAGAAAAACATTGTGAGGAAAATAGCAACATGTGAAGTCACCAATCCGGAGATGCTCCAAGCTTAATGGATTACTGTGCTCCAAGAATTCCCTATAAATGGATAGAAGACCATACCTTAGATGTGGGACTACTACAGGTTTTTACGTTTGCATCTTGGATGCAAAAATAATGATATGAAAGTATTTCTTGTAAAAAAGTGAAATACAAATTATTAAATTGAAAATGGTTGCCGGTAAAGTCGGTTTACGGACGATAGTTTAACGTAACAACGTCATAACAGATGCGGCGCAAGCGTACAATCAACGTAACGGGACAATGAGCGCAACGGGACAATTTCGTGCATGCAGCCAGCGTTCATCGAATTATTAGACGTTGTCACGTCAAAAAAGTGTACAAAGGCTCATTACTTAAGCAATGTCTTACAGACAACCTTTATAATGAGAAAAAATAATTAAGAAATATGAATTCAAAAGGATTACATCAATGTAATCTCATTTTGCGGTAGAATATTTGATGAGTGGGTGGTACCTACCCAGACGAGCTTGCACAGAGCTCTACCACCAGGTAAAAAAAGTAAATTATCTATAACTACCTATCATAATTGGACAATAATTTTAATTTTATTTATATTGAAACATGAGAATGGCTATCCACCAAACGTCATCATATCTAAATGATGTGTGAGTGAAATTATGTGACTTTTCAAAGTCAAAGTCAAAGTCAAAATCTTTATTCAATATTCAAGCGTTACACTTACTTATTGATTGTCATAAATCTACCACCGGTTCGGAAATGAACACCTCAGACCTGAGAAGAACCGGCGAAAGAAACTCAGCGGGTTTTTTTTTTTTTTATATATAAATCTCATCTTTACAATATATGCAATTTATACAATAACAGATTTTTTCGTTATTTGAAATACCCTGGAGGCGATCGTTTCATTCCCATGGTGTGCAGTCATCCAAAAAGTCATTGGTTGTGTAATATCCTTTTGCACACAAGCGTTCCTTAACAATTCTTTTAAATTTCACAATTGTGCATTTTTGAACGCTTTCTGGGATCCTGTTGTAAAAGCGTATACATTGTCCCATAAAAGACTTACTAACCCTGTGTAATCTGGTAACAGTGGTTGCAAGTTTATGCTTGTTCCTGGTGTTAACAGTATGTACGTCACAATTCTTGGGAAAATCTTTTATGTTCTTGCGTACATACATAACATTATCAAATATAAATTGAGAAGCGACAGTCATTATTTTGATTTCTTTAAACTTACATCTAAGTGAATCTTTTGGGCCCAGGTTATAAATTGCAAAAAAATTTCCTGTAGTTGGTTATAGTTTTTAAACTTATTTTGCTTTAATTTCATCTGCGTCGCCGTGATCTTGTAGAAAAATCATCATTTCTTTAATAAAGATAAAACAATATTTGTAACGATTAGTGTGAAATCAATGTTATTAGAACGTTGTTCTTTTACGTGGCTTACAGAAGAGTGAAATGACAATAGCCCAAGGTCACGTCAGAAACGAAATAACGTTCATACTGCGAGGCGTTTGAATTATGTACTGCGCGTGCGCTTCTGGAGGTAATTTATATTTGTACGCGTATAATCAAATAAAATCTACAGTTTAAAACACGTTTTGAGTCGAAAAATTATATCGCAAAGAATTGTTCCTGACGGGGATCCCCCGACCGCATTATTTTTTATCTATCATTTTATTTTCATAAAACTTTAACGTAGCCTCAGTATTCCTAGATATATATTTCTAGTATATAGTTGGTGGCATATTGGCATTGTGAGGAATGGTTAATATTTATTACAGAGTCAATAGTTAGTTGATTGACAAATGTGGCACTTTTTAACGACACGTTTACCAAATCCAAGTTAAAATACAAGAGCTGCAATCAATGACCGTCTCGGCTCTATCATTAGCAAGATCCTATCTTTATTGATTGACCTTAACCGGCTCCACTGTATTGTTATCAGTAAACCATTCCAAGCGAAATGTGGACTATATTGCGCTGTATATTTAGTAGGCTGTCAGCCTTAAGCGGTTGACGAATGGGAGCGCCACACAACTTTAATTAAAAATAGTCACGCGATCCTATTTGCAGGCGTACGAGCTGGTTTTTGTTTAAATTTTCACTATACTAGGCTTTTATTAAACGCCTCTATTTGACTTGTTGATTTGTGTTTTTTTTACATAGCAATGTTTAGAAATACTTCAAACTAGAGCGGACATAAATGTTGTTAGATTTTTTTTTCTGCTGTATATATGTTACAAATGAATAGTAGAAAAGTTAATACGTTTGCTTTTCAAACATTATACATATTCAGGTTATATATACCGGCTTGTTGTGGTGAATTTATAAGTGCAAATGTGCGAAACGTCAAACAATAATAAAAAAGTATTGCAGTTAACTAAGATATTATGTATAAAACAAATAAGTACTCTATCTCTTTCTTCTTCCGATGCCCAGCTTTTATTGCATGTCCCGTCCCACTCTAGTGACATGGAACTTATACTACACTCTATGTAATATTAAGTCATATTTTAATAAATAAAGCTTCAAGTTTTACGTATAATATTTTACAATTTTTTAATACTTAGAGATCTCGAATAATGAACTAGTAAATGATATTGAGATAGGTACGTAATTTACTCGGTATTAAAATCTGCAATATAAAGCCTTATTTAACGGAGATAAACCCAGGTCGCTTCAGCCGCAGCGCAATATCCTATGATCCTCTCATCTTTATTGTATGATATGGAGGCAAGTTCATTTTGGATATTATTTAGGTATTCGGTTATCCGACGTTGCTGATAACGGTGATGAATTACACCTTCTTGATATACTGACGTATCGTAGGGAACATTAATGGTATAAAAATATTATTTTATTTTTTAGATGATATGTATATCATTATTAATTGAAATGATTTTATGAATTAGAAATTCATTTTAACATTTTGAATTTAGCTTAGGTGTTTCTTAAGAAATATTTCGATACATGTGGATTCTTACCCGTTCTATTTTTTTTAATTATTTATTTCACATAGAAAGTCATCATATGAACCACCGGATGGTAAGTAAATTAATTCTGAATTTAATTTAATAAAGCATTTCATATTTTCTATACATATTTCTATACTATCATGTCGAATTATAAAAAAAATAAAAACAATTCGAATATGTATTTACATATTAATTTATTTTTATACAGTTTTAAATTATACATATTTTAATTTTAAATAATTATACTTATACAGTTTTTAATTCTTCATTTGGTCCTTGTTACATACTTTAAGCTCATTGCTACGCATAATAAAAAATATTTTAATAAAATATTTCCACCTATACATTCATTCAATTTATCGTCTACAAGCAATTAAGTAGATTGATAGATTAACTTCTAGTTTCTGAAACGCTGATCAAAGCAAAATTAACTAATTTGGTCTTAATTTAAATGGTCATTGGATGGCTGTTGATGACAAAATAGGCGACCAATCAACGTTTAGATGAAAGCCGATTTAATCTTCATAATTAATTAATCTGTTTTTGACTAATGTTTTAGAAACTGGCATCATACGTCGCCAATACAGTGTAAATATTGTTTTATATAACTTTCCAAAATATAATGAAATTACAACAAAGTAATTGGAATACTTCTACGTTTTTAATAATTTGACGAGCCGGTTGGCGTGGTTGGTCAGGTCGTGGGTTCGATTTCCCAGGACAGACATTTTTGTACACGAACTTATCTGTTTGTCCTAAGTATGGGTGTAATTATCTATATAAGTATGTATTTACAAACGAAAAGTAGAATATTATTTAAGTATATCAGTTGTCTGGTTTCTATAGTACAAACTCTGCTTAGTTTGGGATCAGATGGCCTTGTGTGAATAATGTCCCAGCATATCATTATTATTATTATTATATGATTAATATAATTTCAATTTTATTTTCAACAACACAGTAACGTAATAACGCCAGTCACAAAGCAAAATATCTACTTCATATTTTTTATTATATTTGATATATTATTAAAAATATAATATTAAAAAACCTTTGTATGTCAGGTTATTTCATACGAGTTTTGAATTCCACTATTGAAAGCCTCAATTCGATGAAAGTATAAAACATATTCGAATAATGAAGTAGGCTGAACAAAGCCAGTACAAATTCCATTGGAAGTAGTACGTATGATAAAAAGTTCTATATGTTAGTTCTTACATTGCTTCAGTCTGATTAGCGTTTTATCAATGATATACATCTTTATATGTCACTGTAAGTACATTAAGAAAAATGAGTATTTCATTAAGCAATCTTTGTGTATAAAATCATCAAACTTAAATATTGAATATTGTGTAAAATGATTAATATTATTACATTGTTCCAACTTAAATATTGATTAATACGTTTTATTCTTAGCATTTTTTTTATTTATTTCATACTAATTTTACATACGCGTATAGTTCAGCTTATTATAGTTTTCGGATGATATTTCAGGCAAGTTACTGAAGGATATAGTTTATTATGTTAACAAAAAAATTATCGATCCAGTGGCCCTAGCCAAGTTGACATTTTACAATTGTAAACGCTTAAAGAAAACTAAACAAATGTATGAGAATGACCACGTGACTTATCGTTGAGAGATGTCATTGTCATACATTTGTTTAGTTTCTATTAGCGTTTACGATTGTAGAATGTCAACTTGGCTAGGGCATCTGCTTCGACGCTTTTGTTAAAAATGGCTAAGCGGCTTGATTTTGTTTATTGATTTTTATTTTAATAAGTTACGTTTGGTATTTATTTCTTGTTTTCTAAATACTGTTTTACCGTTTAGTTTTAATAAGCCTGTACGTTAATTTTACGGTTACATTGTCAACAACTGATGCGTAACAAATGATGTGATTGATGCATACATTATATCAGATTCATTATAATAAACGAATAAAAAAGTTTAATAATTTTATATAATACTAGTTTTCGTCCTCGGCTTCGCTCGCGTGTTTGGTGGGTAGTGATATAAAAAGTAACCCATGTATATCCTTCGGGTTCAAGCTTCCTTCATATCAGACAGACAAACAGATTTATTTTAAGATTTATAATATTAGTACAGATATGTATGGTTGATATAAAGATATATAAATCAATGACTGCCTCGTTGGTCTAGGGGCTAGATATAAGGCCGCAGACTCGGTGGTCCTGGGTTCAATTCCCAGGAAGGGCCAGTAAATAGTTATTGGGTTTATCTGTCAGAAAATTCTCAGTAGCAGCCCGGAGTCTGGAAGTTGGAAGTGTGGTTCACAGAAGAGGCGGTTCTTGGTTTCTTTATTTACTAAGAAATAATAAATTATTTACTTATTATACATACCTTATCAAAATATACTTTCTCGAATAATGCTCATGTTCACAAATAAACGAATTATATACATTTTGTCATTTTAAAAATAATGCAACAAATTCACAATTAGTAATATTATTTATAAAATTGTATTTTTCCTAAGCGTGTGAAGGAATTATTACGCTAATCCTAAGTTTCTGTCAAGTTATATGCAATGTTAAAAGAAGTTAAGCTTGGATTACTGTCTTTTATTTAAGCCGGATTTGGTTATAATTTTAAAAGGGAATGCATTGTATTATTATAAGTCGAATACAGCAAACAAATTGTTACCAGTAATTACAAGTTCCATTGTTCATATCATAATCAAAGAGCTGAACAAACTCCAATTAGTAATTTAAAGTCAAGCTTGAAAGAGAACATCGGGTGGGTTGCAATTAGTACACAGTAACCGTCTGTGAATGTCCCCCAGGTGGGCTAAGGCCACTTCTCCTCTTTTAAGAAGAAGATTTGGAGCTTATTCCACCACGCTGCTCCAATGCGGGTTGATGGAATATACGTCATGTGGTGTGTCAGAATTTGAGTGAAATTAGACGCATGCAGGCTTCCTCGCGATGTTTTTCTTCACCTTCAAGCACGAGATGAATTATAATCACTTGCTTGCCCGGTTTCGAACCCACTAGCATCTGTTAAGATTCTCGCCTTATAGTAATTAGTACACATTCATGTCTAATAAGGGCATGTTCAATTGTCAAAATTAATGGTTTTTATTAAACGATATTTAGTAAGTGGTCTACGGCTGTGTCCATGTCCACACGTTGTTGTGTACACACTTCAGATTTACAAAGATTTACACTATCAAAATGACAATATGTAGCCTGGACCGTGACGAAAGAGCTTGCATGAGCTAAAAGAAGCGTTTGCTGCACATAGACAATACTTGGTGGTAGAGCTTTGTGCAAGCTCGTCTGGGTAGGTACCACCCACTCATCAGATATTCTGCCGCAAAACAGCAGTACTTTGTATTGCTGTGTTTCGGTTTGAAGGGTGAATGACCTAGTGTAATTACAGGCACAAGGGACATAACATCTTAGTTCCCAAGGTTGGTGGCGCAATGGCGATGTAAGCGATGGTTAACATTTCTTACAATGCCATTGTCTATGGGCGTTGGTGACCACTTACCATCAGGTGGCCCATACGCTCGTTCGCCTTCCTATACAATAAAAAAAAACTACAGTTAATGCGTGCATTTCACAATTAAAAATTGGCTTAAGAAATATTATATTTACATCACTCAGATTCCGTTGATGGTAGTGTTAAACTGTTGTCAATAATATCATTGACAAGACATTCGTTTCGTCTAATAAAATTTTACAAATTTATTTACTACGCCAATTAATAAAAAGCGACAATCATTGCAGAAAGACGATGCTCAAAAAATTAAACTTATAACACCTAGTCTTCGACTTAGTAAATTCTTAGTAATTCCTGAGGTTAGTACAACTATTCGTTTTTAGAATAAGATTCTGCGGCTATTTTTTACTTGGCTCATAAAGGAATTTGAATCTTGTGTTTGAAAAATAATTACTAAAAAGGACATATCGCTTAAGGATACTAAAGAAGATATAAAAGTTTGAAATTAGTACTTGTTGATTATCAAACAGGATGTTCAAAGAGTCCAAATTTTGGTTTATTAATAATATAATAAATACATGTTGTGCTCGGCTGTGCGAGAAACCATCGTGGAGAAATGTGCATGGATTGGATCAAAAAATAGCACGTTTTGCTCATCAAATAAAATTTTGCTTTTGACCTCTACGGTCTAGAAGCGAATGTGACTACTAAATATACGATGACCCTGATAGAATTCTGGTTGTCTGCCTTCCAGTAAAAAAAATAATAATTTAAATGATTTATTTAAGTTCGTTTTTACTAAACGGGTTATATGTACATTGGCGAATAAATTATTATTGTTAGACATCTCGTTTTTTCTTATATTATTTATAAATAAGGAATGCCCGACGCCCCGAAATTAGTCGTTGATGTGATTCGACGATGAGAAACGTAATCTACGCGGATTCTTATTAAATAACGTTATTATAACCGCCATGTTTAATAATAATACAATTATGAGCTTATTGGGAGAGAGACTCTTAGTTTTTATGTTATAATTCAGCACGTGCTCAGCGTTGGAAAACGTCTGATATTCTTTAATGTGTTTACGACTACTATTTTTTTTTAAATAAAACAAAGTACACACTTAGATTTGAACCTATTTATTTTTTGCAAATCACATTATAATTTATTTTTTATAATATCCTAGGACATTATTTACAATGCCATCTAATCCCCAACTAAGCACAGCTTGTACTATGGAAACCAGCGAACTGATATACTTTGCTATGTACATGTTTTGTGCAAGCTCGTCTGGCTAACTACCACCCACTCATCAGATATTCAACTACAAAACAGTAGTACTTGCTATTGTTGTGTTCCGGTTTGAATGGTGTATGAGCCAGTGTAATTACAGGCACAAGGGACACAGCTTCTTAGTTCCCGAGGTTGGTGGCGCATTGGTGATGAAAGTGATGTTTAACATCTCTTACAATGCTAATCTCTATGGGGGTCGATGACCACTTACAATCAGGCCTGCTCGTACGACTGCCTTTGCCATAAAAAAGAAAGGAAATAAATATCTTTAAATTGAAATTGACGATTTAAAAATTTACATATTCGAGTGTTGTAATTAAGCAGATGATACACTAGGGATTTTTTTTACAGTGTTTGCTAGAATTATTTGATGATGCTCGTTTTTAAATAGATCGGTAGTCATGTAAATTCAGATAATAACGGAATATTGGGGCAAAGATCTGTCCGCCTTAACCGTAAATCAACAATAGAGATAAAATATAGTCAGTTCCTATTTTCTTTATTTTCACGTTTTTATGTGTAACCGGAATATGAAGGATGGGTTATTTATACATTTATTCATGCTGCCTTCTCGAGGATAGTACGGACATGTATTCACGGGTAATCTTGAAATTATTGCAAGCAAGCACAAAAAAAAATACAGGATATATTTGTTCTTGTCCTTTTTTATTGCTACGTCAACCTACGAAGTGCTGTCCCTGCATAGTTTTGTGTTGTGAGGATAATATACTTATTTACTGTTTTTTTTTCTATATATTAATCTTTAATAATAAATATAAAGTAGTTTCTGTTTTTATAACGGACTAATATCAGGATCTGTTATTCAGATGTATAGAAAACTTTTCTTTCGATAGCCTACTTAGTAAGTAGATTTAAATGGTATAAAAATGGTATTTAAATGGTAAAAATCACGGGGTCCATGCGCGTAGGCAGTAACAGGCAGTAAAGCTTAACGCGGGCGAAGCTACGTGGAGCAGTAAATAATATCGCTATATAAGGTAATGTCCTGATGAAATCAAATTATTTACTATAACAAAAACTATAGAAAACTTTCGATTGTTAAGGTCTCATTCTCAGTGTAGTCACACTGAGACTGTAAATATATTATTAAATAATGTGAATGTCCCACTACTGGGCTTCTCTCCTTTTTTGAGGAGAAGATTTTGGACCTTATTCCACCACGCTGCTCCAAAATTTCACGCGTTCAAACCACTAGACCACCTCGTTTTCTATCATCGCCAGAAAATAAAAAATCGCGATTCATGCCGCTTTAATTTTTTTAAGTTTTGCACGGGCAAAGCCGCAACGTGTTGTCCTGATAATTAATACACATTAAAATTAGAGTAAGCACGCATTAAAACACGCAACATAAAACAGCGAATAAAGCACTTAAAATATATAATTATATTGATATATATTTATTTGTTATAGTTATTTGTGTAGTTCGATTGGCGTGTTTGGCATATGCATTATTTGTACAATTACAACAATATTTGGTTTTCTAAAACAAACACAAATATATTTTGGAACGAAGTTCCTTTTAATTATTTAATTTGAGCATAAGTAAATTAATTGATTTTTATATAGAACCAAGATGGCCTAGTGGTTAGAACGCATGAACGAAAGCCGATGAATGCTAGTTCAAACCCAGGCAGCACCAATGTATTTTCATGTGATTAATTAGTTTGTTTTAATATTCATGTCGTGCTTGGCGGTGAAGGATGAAACTTACATGACTGTGTCTAATTTCACCTCGAATGTGACTCTGTCACACGCCCAACAGCCCACATTGGAGCAGCGTGATGGAATGAGCTCGAAATTTTTTTAAAAAAGAGGAGGCCTTAGCCTAGCAGTAGGAAATTACGCTGTTTGGGTTTAAAGATCTTTATTTCCATAAAAGACACAAAGTCACTTACATGGAAACAATAAAATTACTATGTTTACTTTTACTCATTTAAAAAAAGCACTGATAACCCTTAACACACTTAATTGAATCCCAAAGCATAACTTTGGAACAAGATCCATTTCTAGACAGCCTAGTGAACTCAAGCATGAACAATCGGTTAATCGATGATTCTCTGTCTAATCCTGACAGGTCAATAGTTATCGACTAATCAGTTAGAACTGACGTTCCTCTACCCATTTCTATATAAACTGGTTATTCTTGTTTGTCCTGATTGACCACAAACGCACAGCCAAAATCACTAAATCAGGTAGTTTGGATTTGAATCATAATTATGTTCTTTATTTATTTTTTCCCGATTTTTGACGGAGTTGTAACTGTTGTGGTCACTAGCTTATTTGGAGCTCCACGCGTTTTCCAACGTTGACTTTAATTTATAATGCTGGCAACACACAATCAGACCACGCGAATATTGTTAGAAGCAATTTAATTTTATGAAATATGACATAGAGTAACGACTCTACTACTATTCGTAATTAAAATCATTATGTCTTTTTATTTCAATTACTTCATATCACGTGATTTTTGATAGCTTGCTTAACTTGAACTCAAAAAAGTTGACCCTTCACTTTTATATTAATATATATTTTATACATATGTATTCCAAAAGTAGATATCTTCATAAAAAAGTTATATTTTATATAGACTGAAAATATGAGTAAATCGAATGCGAAAAGGCAAAGAATAAATAAAAATTTTAACAAAACAAAAACCGACTTCATGGGAAAAACAAATTAATATGCACTAAAAAGTAAAAAAATAATTGCGTATTCTTCTATAATTTGATAATTAACTTACTATTTTCTACTCAACAATATGTAGGTACGAATGTGTTGTGTGGTTGATAATTTATTTACAATTATTGTTACTTTTGGAGTCGATGTCAGCCAAGATGGGTTTATAACTACATACATAGTTAGTTATAGGTGAGATGTGCTTGTGTCGCACGCGCAACTTAACGAGGCGAATAAAAGTCAATTTGTAATGTGTATGTTTTTGTTTGTTTTTAAAAGATTCCCGTATTATTATTGCTAGGTATATTATACTGTTTCCTTTGAAGAACAATTTATTGGCAAAATGAAAAAGATATATCTCAAAATATGAATACTAATATAAAGAAAACTAGAGGATGGCAATATCTTTAGACAGCATGACCTAATTATAATTAATTCAAGACAAGTTAAAAAAGACAAGAATGAAGTCAATTTTGTATTTTATTAAGTAGAATGTTCAGTTATACCAGCGTTTCTCATACGTCATTTTAACGTGACGGACGTAGACCCTTCGCCGAAGGTTGAAGCAGTAAATACAGAACCAATCGAACGGAAATGTTTCCACTTACTTATATTTGCTCAAGATATAACACTTAGCTGTAATGATTATAGCTGCTGTTTACCCAACAAAGTCAAAAGAAGTTCCGTAATTGGATGGATCTTATGTAATATTAGGAATAATAAACATTACCTGTGTAAACATACGGTCTAAATTAGCTTGTTGTCTAGACGTGTTTACGATTTTGTTTACGGGGATTATTATTTCTAAGCGTATTTATGTAGTAGGTACGTAGGTAGGACTTAAGAAAACAGAAACTATTAATTGCCTGAGTTTTTTTGTTGACTTATGTTAAACGTTTAAAAAAGGAATATAATAAATCTTTTTCTATTAAAGTTAATAATTATTGCCTTGAAGTTTATAATTTTATATAATTATAAAGTTCATAATTTTGAATTAAAAATTGAAAATATTCAATTACTTTTTTATGTTTATCTGACATAGAGAACGAGGGATATGATAGCAGTATTACTTGAAACAACAAATCGAGATTCTAAAATAAAATTAGTTAAAAATAAAATTAATTATATTTAGGCTATATCGAATTTTCTATAATATTAAATATTGTTTAACTTGGTTGTAGAGCTTTGTGCGAGCTCGTCTGGGTAGGTACCACCCACTCATCAGATATTCTACCGCAAAACAGCGGTACTTCGTATTGTTGTATTCCGGTTTGAAGAGTGAGTGAGCCAGTGTAATTACAGGGGACGTAATATCTTACTTCCCAAGGTTGGTGGCGCATTGGCGAAGTAAGTAAAATATTTGTTACTAACCGAATTATTTAATCATCATTATCATCACCTCTGACAGAAGTCTGCGTCTTCTGATTCGTGGATGAACAGATGGATGTGCCCGTCCGCCCAACCTATTGAAAAAAAAACAGTGTTTATTTCTATGGATAATCGTCACTTCTTACCACCAAGTGACCCACATGCAATTCTGCTTACCTACTTTAAATTAAAAAGAAAAATAACTGCCATCTACACACACATTTTGTTAGTCAAAATGTCTACCAGTTCTTTGTGTGACGTATGTTACTCTATCGAACGCACCCTGCGTTTAGTAAACAGTAAATGCAAAATCAGCATAATGATATCAATGTCATATTGGATTTTAAAATCAAATTTTTCGATCAAAAGTACACAAAATGCAAATAGGATCTTAAGACCTCCGGCGCATCGACCCGATAACCCTCGCCATAAACACTCATCAGCCTCACCCAAGCTTGGGACAAATTCTTTTGATCTTATTTAGGGTAAATCTTTCGATTTATATGTTAATTTGTAAATCTGTCGCGGATTCATGGAGTGTGTTACATTCTGATTTAAAATCTTATGCTCTGATTCGCTCATTATACTAAATTTTGTATGATATTTTTGATTAATATAATTAATGTAATATATATTATATTTTTTGTAGTCACTGACAAGTTACCAACGTACAAATAAGACAACTGTGAGATTGGTACTTGAAATTCAGAAGATACCTAAGATTTAGATTTTAAGTTCTCCATTTCTGCTGCTTAATTTTTAAGCGTCATTTACTCGACCCATTTAGAATTTTTATTTTAGCATACCAAGACACATAAGTATAGTTTTATTTAAATTAGTTACTTATAAAATTAACTAATATATTATTATTTACAAAATTCATATAATTCAACGTGTCTATAATTAATTATGTAATTCAATCATTCATTAAAAGTGTGCGAATATGATGCCCAATTTTACGCAGTCCGGTTTTTTTTAATATTTATTTATTTTCCTATCCTGTAGCAATAACGTGCAAATTATAAATCATTAACCACACTATGATAAAAAATGAACTTAAAATCAATTAAGGTCATATTCGCATGTCATTATAAATTATAATTTTTAATTTTAAAACGCTAGCCTTAAGACATGCAAACGAGGAAGCAAGTGGAATTTCTTTGCGCAGCGCAAATTTTATCGACGACTCGTAATTTTCTTTGATCCCTCATCTATATTCAATGATCCAAGGATGGTAACGCTTCGTAAGCGAATTCATTATATTTGTGTGGTTTTCCTCTGCTCTACCTACGAGTAAATCATACGGACCAACATATACGATTTTCTTTATATTATACCTCAAACTGCATTCGAGTTTATGGAATAATACAATAAAGGCTATCAGCTATCCGAAATAATAGCTTGATAAATGTTTCTAATAGAACATCTTAATGACTGAAGATTATGAAAACAATCCAGTTCATTCTATAATGTTCAAATCAAATCATTATCCTTTATACTATACTTTATACTAGATAATGGCCCCGGTTTTGCACGGGTAGATAAAAAGAAAAATAAATTTTGTATAGGGTTAGCGTAAAATCCGTCCTTTGCGAGCGTCAACGTCGGTGAATGAGTAACTGTGACAAATTTAAAGTTAATCGGGAGTATAATTTAGGATATCTCGTGATGAGTTGTAATCTTGTTTATATATTATATGTATATGTATATAGAAAGATGCCTTACTTACTTATTGATTGTGAAATGATGTGCTATGTGCTTGCTAATTATGATGTACTAGCTATTATTTTATATTATTATATTTATAAGACAACAGGAGAGCACATTATAATAAATTTTATCATCTTGTTCGTTACATAAACGATGCTAGCTAGCTATTCTGTGTAGTTTTATGAGAACTGCCGTAAATCTAAGTTGACACTTAGCAAACATCGTAATTTATGTACCGCTTTCAACAGAACTGTCTGTTGCAGCTTCTGGCCGTAACTTTGGTCCAGAATCCTTGGAGACAAATTAAATTCAAAATATGTACACTTAGACATGAATCTGTTTAATTCAGATAACTCCTTTATCTATTGTTTGTGATTGAAATAGAATAAGTTTAAATTTGAGACATAGTTTAGAATTAAATTAAAATAAAACATATGTAACTAGTTATCAACCCCCCTTTCATCCGCGTATTAAAGGAGGGTTTCAATGACAGGTCATAAAAGTAATTTATGTCCTTTCTTGAAGTTCAAACTTGTTTTATACAAAATTTCATCAAAATCAGTTTAGTAGTTTAGCCGTGAGTGCATAAGAGACAGACAGAGTTTCGCATTTATAACATTAGCATCGATTATGTATCTACGTTTCAACTATGTAAATGTACAAGTACATACTATGATTTTCATAATCATATTTTCATAGTCCTTATTGAAAATAATTGTTATGTACATACAAAAAAATACTACAACCACCAATACTTATAAATTATAATAATAATACATATTTAAACCTTTATAAAATGTAATCTTACATCAACTAAATAATAAACTATTAAAAACAAAAATAAAGGAGCTCAAGTATTCGCGTGAGTCTCAACCGATGATCGTGGGTACAAATCCGAGCAGGCACCACTGAATTTTCAAGTGCTTAATTTGTGTTTATATTTCATCTCGTGCTTGACGGTGAAGGAAAACATCGTGAGGAAACCTGCATGTGTCAAATTTCACTCAAAATTCTGCCACATGTGAATTTCACCAATCCGCATTGAAGCAGCGTGGTGGAATAAGCTCCAAACCTTCTTCTCAAAAAAAAGGCTTCTTCGCAAAAAACAAGGCCTTAGCTCAGCAGTGGAACATTCACAGGCTGTTACTTTACTTTACAAGTATTTGAAAACATTCAACAATATATTTTAATATCATAATTTCATGATTAATAAGGCTATCATGAAAGCTGCTTAACTTATTGACGTGCAACAATAGCTCATTATATACATATATGACAGCGCTAATCTAGTTAGAGTTGCGTTTAATCCTAGATTAATTTTGTATCTGCAAATGCAGTCAATTTAGTTAGAAATTAAATGATCAAATTACTCATACTATGCCAATTTATTTACCTTTTTCCAAGTCTTTTCCACTCGAAGCGAACGAGCAGCACTAGCTAGCAACAGGGACTACGTTAATAAAAAAAACAACATTATCTTGCTAGCTAGTTTTGTATGCTCCACTATTTAATAACAGCCTGTGAATGTCCCACTGTTGTGCTAAGACCACCTCTCTTTTTTTGAAGAGAAGGTTTGGAGCTTATTCGGGTTCGGTATTTCGGGTCGGTGGAATACGCATGTGGCAGAATTTTAGTGAAATTAGACACATGCAGGTTTCCTCGCGATGTTTTCCTTCAGAGTCAAGCACAAGAGGAATTTTAAACACAAATTAAGCAAATGAAAGTTCAGTGGTGCTTGCCCGGGATTGAAGCCACGATCGCCGGTTAAGTTTCACGCGTTCATCATAATTCATACAATTATAATTTAAAAATATATATAATTTTTCTATTTCTACTTATTGCGACGTCATCTATACTAATATATTAAGTAATAGTAACTGTCTGTTATGCTTTCACGATTAAACTACTGGATCGATTTTGATGAAATTCAGTATGAACCCTTTAATTCCGAGGGAGGACATAGGGTACATCGAACACCAGTTCATCACAACACACATGGGCAAAGCCACGATTCAAACACTAGATTGTATTATGTACATGTAAGTTAATTTGCAATAAAGTGTCTTATGTATTGTACTATAAGTGTGATTATGTGTAAGTGGAAAACATCGAAAGATAATTAATTAGAGTAATTATTTAAGCGGGAAGCTGTCGTTCATTCGTTCTTCTCCATACGTTATGCAAAGGTGGTTCTGTCACACCTGCGGTTTCTCAGCCTGCGGTTTTTCCTCCTAATGTAGGAAATTATACCCTCTTAAGAATTTAGGACCCAGCTTGTGGGATGGCGAGGGTCGGATCGCTGAGAATTAGGGACCGTGCTTGTGATTAAATTTACCCATCAATTTATTACATACCAATGTTATCAAACTAATTTTTATATTGAAAATCCGTTCAGGAATTCTTAATTAATATATCTATTTATATAAATGAGTGAACATTTCATATCTTTCCTAATCGAAAACATTGCTTATAAAATAGTTCATATTATGTTTTATACATATAATATAAATACAAAACCGCAACCATTATATTTTGACATATCAATATCAATCATTTCAACATGCAATTTGTTATCGACAAACATTGGCGTTTGACGTACAAATATTGACACAATAAAAGCTAGCAGTGTTATGAGTATAACGTATTTCAAATGCAAATATTTCAATGACTCATTGGTGTAGTTGATAATTTGTACAGTTATAGATTCTGACGGCAAAAGGATTGATGTTTGGATCAATGGAACTTCATACGTTTAGTAAAAAGTAAGTATGTCTAGTCCCGTCACATTTTCATCTAACCCCGTCAGTCTATAATAATAACAGACTACATTTATTTTACTACTTCAATAAATAGTTCTTCGAGGTATGGAAATTAATATTTTTTTATTAAAATAATAAGTACGTCTCGGTATGAAGTTATTGTTTTGATGTATTGATAAATAAGACTATAACAAAAAAAAGAAAAAATAATGTTGGTCTTTAGACGATAAGTACGGATATATTGTAGTTTCATTAATAGCAAAACATATTCGTTGTAAACTTTAAAAAATATATAAAATTCCCACTATCCCGAAACTGTGGCTACAAAAGCTCATTACCCTTGTCCACTATATCTCATTCGCAGTTTCCTTAAGAATAGTCGCCGTAATCAAAATCAATCAAATCATCTTTCAATACCAAATAAATATCACAATCCAATAAACCAATGACGCAAATACATGTATATCAAGAAACGTGACATTACCGGATTTTATGTTCACAAAAAACTCCACATCGTTCCCTGAATCGTTTTTGTGAAAACAACGGTGGCAATAAAGGGTCTTATTGTTATCCTTTGAATTTATATCCAGATATTATCGCTATCATAAATTGCTAACGCGTACAGTTTTCTCTAAATCGGATGCTTTGAAAATGACCCCCGGATAATACGCCACCTTCATGAAAGAGCTATTCCGATAAAAGTAATTTACCCATTATATTTACTAAAAGATCAGAACAGTACAGCATCAAAATTTAAATTTGTAAGTACAAATTACAGCGCCTTAATTGAATGTATATTATAATAAGCATGTTAATGATAGCAAATTAGGCTTTATTACAAAGACGCGAACGTGTAAATTCGAATAAGAGAATTACTAAAAAGTTTTGCAAACGAGCAATTAAATTAGAAAAAAAATTTAACAAAACAAAAACCGACTTCATAGGAAAAACAAATTAATATGCACTAAAAAGTAAAAAAATAATTGCGTATTCTTCTATAATTTGATAATTAACTTACTATTTTCTACTCATCAATATGTAGGTACGAATGTGTTGAGTGGTTGATAATGTATTTACAATTATTGTTACTTTTGGAGTCGATGTCAGCCAAGGTGGGTTAATAACTACATACATAGTTAGTAATAGGTGAGATGTGCTTGTGTCACACGCGCAACTTTACGAGGCGAATAAAAGTCAATTTGTAATGTGTATGTTTTTGTTTGTTTTTAAAAGATTCCCGTATTATTTATTATTGCTAGGTATATTATAGTGTTTCCTTAGCTGACACCCCAGGACCAATGGGAAAGCACCAGCTTTCAAATAAAAAAAAAATCATCGAAATCGATTCATCCAGTCGAAAGTTATGAGGTAACAACGTCAAAAAAAAAACATACAGACGAATTGATAACCTCCTCCTTTTTTTGAAGTCGGTTAAAAAAGGCCGTAGCATGGATGGCACATGTGAATCATCGAAATAGCTATGGGTGCAGTACCTACACTTGCACAGAGAATCAACGAAGTATATTCGCGTCAGGCACACACATCCAAGTCAAATTCACAAGATACTGACGCAAAAGTCTATGGAGAGATAAATAACTTAAATGTTACATTAGAAAATGTTGACAAAATTCAACTTTGGAATGTTATTTCCATAAAAACAAATTTTGGATTCCATTTTCATTGTAGTGTATGTTGTCTATGTAAAATATAGTTCTATAATCATCCCCAATGGTGAAATCGAGTGATACAGTGGTGTGGGTCAACCTTTTGTTGTCCTTGAGCATTGTGTCCCAGAATATCTATATCAAACGTTTTCGTTGTTGAGAGCGGTATTATTAACTATTATAATTTAATCAATTATATGTGAGTGGAATAAATTGATTGATATTAAAATTTGGCAGTGGATGAAGAACAATTCCTCAGTGATTTCGGACACCAAGCCATTATGAATGAAGAATAGCAGATCTTATCGGGTGCAGTCGGGTCAGCCGACTGGATGCAGAAGGCGAAGGACCAGGAGCTTTGGTGCACCTTGAGAGAGGCCTGTGTTCAGTAGTGGACTGCGATTGGCTGTTGATGATATCTTTATATGACTTTCATAATCAAATAAAAGGGCAATCTGATGCGATCGCTGAAAGTTTATCGTGAAGGCATGGGAGTGTTAATTTTTTTATTATAAATTAAATAGGCGTGCGGGAAATGAACCAATATACTAAATATTATTTATTACTCGTATATATTAAACTGTTTAGCGGTAGAATACGGCGGTAGACGGTTGGTCTAATGATTGCGTACCTACCCAGTCAGGCTTGCACAAAGCCCTACCACTAAGTCAACCACAACCCACCAACCAACCACGAATTCACCAGTACTAAGTAATAAAAAGGTTGCTACTGAAATTACTCGACTAGTAAAATATTTAAACAAGTTTGAACCTAAGGCTTCAGAATCTATAGCCTGAACTAGCCACTACACCGAAACCAGGCAGTTAAATAAAATAATTTAATAGTTGCATAAAAACGAGACGCACATATAAGTCATTAGTTTGCAATTGCGGAGTAACATCTGTTTTCTAATTGAGACATTAAGCGTGGGATCGGTCGAATGGGTATCCTTTAATAACGCGCATACATAAATGATGGCGGGTGAAATGTATGGCATTACAAGACCGGCGCCCGTCCGGCTAAATGATGTCCATTGGTCGCAATCGTCGAGAAAACTCCGGGATAATAATTGACACGAATGTTGCGAAATGACCGCCCGAATACGCACAGACACAGAACGGGATATGTCTTAGAAATACCGTTAATTGGAATACTTAAATTGTTATACTTATCCAGTCGATGGGTAACTTCTGCTTATACATATAACAACAAAATTTTCGATACAAAGGTATTCTATAAAAATTAAATCAAAAATTCTTTATTCGAATAGGCTCATAAAGGCACCTTTCTACCGAGAGGCACCATAGAAACTCAGTAGTATTGGATAAATATAATAGATTTTTGAACATTAAATATTTTTTCATTATAAAAATAATTACACTCACAAAGTAAATAATAAAATAAATATGTACCATA
The DNA here is from genome assembly GCA_963151315.1 of Nymphalis c-album. Classification (NCBI taxonomy): domain Eukaryota; kingdom Metazoa; phylum Arthropoda; class Insecta; order Lepidoptera; family Nymphalidae; genus Nymphalis; species Nymphalis c-album. The sequence goes on from OY720592.1 coordinate 13,009,240, forward strand.
CTTCAGTAACTAATCTACCAAATTACTAACTTATAATACAGAACAGACTTATTGATTAGAAATATGCTAACTTTGTACGTTAATAATATATATCGTGAATAAGGGCGGTGATTGTTTCAAAATGGCTCTTCTATATAGTTACAATAGAGGAAATACTTAAACTGTAAACCAATCGTTAAATTATATTAACTAAGTAATGAATAAACTATCAAAGGTTAAATTAAGAGTGAAATACTACCCATGTTATTTTAGCAATGAAAACAAGTTAACCACATAAAATGTAAATAAAACCAACATAGATTTTATAGGCAGGTAGGTGTATAATCATATGGGGGCACCTGCTGGTAAGTGGTCACCACCGCCCATAAATATTGGCGATGAAAGAAATGTTAACCATCGCTTGCATCGAACTAAGATGAAATGTCTCTTGTGTCTGTAATTACACTGGCTCATTCACCGTCAGAACCGGAACGCAACAATAACAATTACTGCTGCTTCTCGGTAGAATATTTGATGAGAAGGTGGTACCTAGCCAGACGAGTTTGCACACAGCCTTACCACCATTAAATGCAGGCAGATGTGAAATATCGAAATTTATGCTTTTTAAAAGAAGTTATAATGAATAAAACAAATTTTCATAGACAATTCACCAGCCCACACTAACACTGATTGGTGAAGCAAATTCCAACCAATAGAGTAAGGAATTTGTCTTGCTGACACTTTTAAGGAATGTTACTTCGATCAACAATACTACAAGATAGCGCGTCACGAATAAAAACAATATTCAAATCTGGCACCGACCACATAATGAAGAAAATGATGTAAAACGGTTTAATAATTTCAACCTAAACTATGTCTTGTTCCCGAGCCATAAAGTGAGATTTAGATTGTATTGACATTCACTTACGATCTTACGCCCTGAATGACAGAAAGACATAGGAAATGTACAATAACGGTTGTTCCATATTCAACCTTATTTACTTAGCAATAAGTTATGATTGGACCATACTAATTTGAAATAACCTCACAAACATTTATTGTGTTCTTACTTTTCGGGCCGTTTTTGTGTGTGTGTGAACATTAAAAATAATAATAACATTATCATTGTATCAATGAAATAATTATCTACTTAAACATAATTATATGCTTTATTACTAAAATACAGTATGCGATAGGAAGCTTCTGATTAATTTTCTGCATATATAAGACCAATTGTTATATATAATTGTACGCTTATTTTATATGCTGGATTGTACGTTTAAACGCCCTAACGAAGAATCGATTGGATAATTTATTTTTACGTACTTACATAATATGTGAAACTGGAGGTTATAATTTATATTTGAAGCAAAACTCATACAAAACAAGTAGAGAACGCTGTCAAAATTGTGTGACAGATGAAGCAAATAATAATATTTAAGACGTAAACAGTGGTGTTAATTCATATTTGGAATCGTATTTTTTGTATTAAAATGGGTTTTGAAGACGTTAAATATTAATTTTGTTCCATAAATATTGAAGCTCGGTTACAAGATTTACTTGAATGCGAGACAATGTCTCTTCTACAATTGTTTGTTCTGAGTCACAATTGAATTCGTGGGTCGTCCTCGACGATTCTCTTTCCGAGCAATAGTCTAAGGAAACCGTTGACGTTTTCCCTAAATATATTTTGCTAAATTGTGACTCGCTAAGTTTAGGGATAATTATTTTGTCTCTCAGATATTTCTGTGTCAACGATAAAACTGCCTCGTTGTCTTGTAACTCGAATATAAGGATAACTTCCTGGGTTGGTGTCCCGAGCACCGGGACAGATCGAGTAAACAGTTACTTATTTTTTCTGTCCTTTTGACAAAAAATTAGCAGTAGGAAGTTGGTGATATCCACTGTTTGCTTCAAAAACGCTAGTCTTTCTCCTGTCACATTGGATTGCAGTCCCTAAGGTATCCCATAGAATCATCAAGAATGAACATATATATGTCCGCTACATTGTCACTAGGATGGTTAGGTCAAGATTAGTAGATAAATCTCCTTAACAAAATATCATAGGACATCATAATATCTTCTGACGAGCCAAATGCTAGTGTATATTGACAATGATCACCACTTTAATCGATCATTATCGCCATCACTCATTTCGTCATAGATTGTATATTTGTCATTTTGTGTGTGTCCAGGTTTATTTCATCAGGTTCAGTCGTTTTTTTCTGCGATTAACTCTTCAGATTATACAGAAATATGAAAGTCTACGACTTTCATATTTCGATACCTTAGGCTATTGTCGGACCATTCCTAACAAAGGCCTGACGTTTAATTTACAGGTGAAAATAGGAATAAAAGAATTCCTTTAAACATTGTCGATGTTTTTTTTGAAAAAACAAACTTCTTGTTTATACAGACCGCTTGTTAAAATACTCGCCCCATTTTTATTTTCATAATAAATTTAAAACATTCAAACCATAAACCACGAACGTATCTCTATGAAACCATATTTTTACTTTATAGTTCTTTCATGCGGATAGGAATTAGTTTTAATTAAAGCCGGTATAATACACGTTCATATTATCTTTGAGAAGGCCTACCGCGTTTGAATCGCGTTCAGAGTGCCTCGCATTTGATATAATTAGCTTTATTTTAAGTACTGCATTATTACAATTATTAACGCTTAACCTATCTTTTTGGTGTAGATAATAATAAAAGTATGTTCAAGAGTTTTTTAGAGTAAAATTCATTTTTCGAACACGTTCCTATTAATTTGGTTAAGTCACGATTAAAACAGCTTACGCTTAGCACTTTTTTTGAATATCTATACTAATATATAAAGCTGAAGATTTTGTTTGTTTGATCCGGTTAATCTTAGGAACTACTGGTTCGAATTTAAAAAATATTTTTCTGTTGTATAGTAACCTTTCGTAAATCGAGGAAGATTCTAGGCTGATTTTTATTAATTATATTTTTATTAATTATACGCGGGTGAAACCGGCACAGCTAGTATAAATATGCTAGTATATCTTATGTAAATTTCTCAGGAGACGTATAAGTAACGGAAAGATTGACATAAATAATCTTTCATATATTACTTAATTATCATTGATACTATTTTTTGCAACTATTTAAAGTTTATTTTACAGATACTTAGTTTCATACTAGTCAAGTCAAGTTCGCTTACATGTACATACTATGTCATTCTATATTATACTATAATTATATAGTCTATATAATTGTGTAATATAACTATATCAAATGTTGTAAAGTTGTGATTTCTTGTCATTTCATCGTTAATATTTCACGTCACATATACATATGCATATTGAAATGTATCATTATAATAACATTTATTTATGATTTATTCTATATTAAAGCCGACTGTCGATTTCAACTGTCAGATAAAATATTATTACATTGCAAGTCTGCAGCGAGTCAATTACGCTGTAGGTTTTATTAAAAATATAAAGTTCAGGACGATCATGAAATATTGTATGATATATTACTAAGAAAATCTGATTTCAGAAAAATATAAGAATAGAGTAAAGAATAAGATCACCTTATTTCAAATTGAGATTTATTCTCAAAAACAAAACATACTTGATTTTATTAAACTAGATGACGTCCGCGGCCTCGTCCACGTGTGAAGGCAAATTTAAGGTATTTTAGTTAAAAAATAGCTTTCCTTCCTTGCGGTTCCAGCTGGCTTCATAAATTCATCAAAATCGGTTCAGTAGTTTACAGTCAAACAGAGTTACCTATATTTATAAAATTTGTATAGATGTTAGGCTATGAAAGGTTCAGAATTCAAATTGTATCGAATGTAATCAGCAATAATTTTAGTGGTTAATTTTTCATCATAAAATCAAAAAAAAAATTTTAATTCATTTACATTTTATTACTAATCCCACCACTTTTAATATCGATATAATGCTGTATTAAGTAATTCTCATCACTAGTACCATAACCCACCAACCATACCACAAGGCCACTAATTCCCAGCTTAAAGACAATAACAATATCAGCGCAGAAAAAAAAGAAAAATTCTCATTTTAATTATTTAAAGCTCGCTCGCACTAAATATTAAAAATGAACATTATTGTTTTAAAACCCATCAATCGTTTGCATTTCTTTGTATATTTGTTTCAACCTAAAACTATTTTAGGGTTTTTAAATAGTGTCACAACGGCCAGACATCTTTTTACTCTGATGAATCAAACACTGGTTTCACGTGTATCTTTTTACAATATTCGACCATTTCAAATGTTTTTGTCTCTTTCCGGAGCTGGCGCCAAAGTGATTTATCATAAGGCAACATGCTGTGGTTGAGATGAAAAATAAAAGTAATTCCTTTTGTATTTGGCGACTAAGGCTGATTCGGAGACGTATTTCGCAAACGTCTGAATAATAGCTCTTTGGTGCACGAGTAACTTGTCATATAATCTACTGTTTGCTGTAATGGAATATAATAAGTTCATGTTAGAATTGATTAGTATTAGAATTATAAATAACTGTTCAGCTTATAATGCGACAGATCACGATGTCCTAGGTTCAAAATAAGTTTTTCCTCTCTTCTCAGTAATCACCCGGAGTCTGTAGCTGATATTGTTTGCATTTTTGTGTCTCGGAAACCACGTAAACTTATTGGTTACGCCTGTGAATTCTTTCCCGTCATGTCAGTTTTGCAGTATCAACCTGATTTAGAGAGATTTTTTATTAATTTGAAATACTTATTAGACACTTGTTTGTGAGTGGTCACACTAGACATGGGCACTGTATATTACTATCTTTTACATTGGCAAGAATAAAGGTGTTAGTTTCCTTGTGGGTATGCTGGCTCACTCATCCTTCAAGCCGGAACCTAGCAATACTATGTGTAATATTTGGCGGTAGAATATGTGTGTGGTACTTACCAAGATGTGATAAACTATAGTGCATGTGTACTGCTTGCGCACACACATGTGCACTGTAATATGCCTTGCCTGTAATATGCAGTTGGCTAGTCGCCTTGACAAGAACATCATCATCGAAAGTTTTAGTTTATAAATCTGAAAGTTTAAAGACAATATTCCGTCTTCTATATCATTGTGTTCATGAAAAAGACATAATAGGGTGCGTTGAATTTATTGTAGTCGACGACGGCCCAGATGGCTCGCCTCATAAAATACTACGAGTGGCTCTGTTGGTAGCAACGCTATACTAAAGATAATCACAATTTACGAGATCCCTTTTGGCGAAAATTTGGAAATACTTTCCTTTTAGCAAGACGTTGGAGCAATTACTGGGCTTCTAATGATCTTCTGTCCCTAGCTGGTCTTTGGTGTAGTTAATGACGTATCCCGAGATTTTTACGCGAGTCGTATGACTCTATTCAATATATATTTTTATTAGATCATTTAATTGATGTTTGATGTCCCATTTTACTGTCATATTCATTAAATATGAAACAATTATATGTTTCATTTGTTTTGTTTTTTTTTTTACATTCTTTGACTTTTTTTTTCTTTATATAAAAACATTATATAGGCTTTCTTTTTTATAAGGAAAAATATTTTCGTTTTACTTTTCGGAGTCGGAAACTTAGTGTATTCGTTTACTTATAAATAAATAAATAAATAAATAAATAATGTTAATAGAATGATTATAATTGATTGTTTAGTTTATTTAATTGAAAAAGGTATGCATTAGATTTTTATTAACATTTTATTTAACAAATGTGTCGTTAAACTCGCTACTAGATGGCGCTGTACAGCTTATATACTATTTAACCAATAACCATGACAATTGGTATATGCGTAGCGTCTGCTCGTTTTTTCTAGTATTGTATAAAATTATTAGTCCTAATATTTTACTTAATACTTGTTTAAACTATGTATACTATTTAATCAACAGTTTAGATGAGCAAATCATTCTAGTATTATACTTTGCGTCCATGAAAGTTATCAGACCGAAAACCTATATCATCTTCGTTTATATTCACGAAGGCTTTATTAAAACATAGCGTGTATCAGCTCAACGGTGAATCGGAATTGCGTTCAATTTACGCAGACCTAGTATATTTAAAGTATATTTATTATATTTAAACTATATTTATATTTGAATTATTTGATTATGAAATTAATAAAAATTTGAAACGTTGAAATGTAAATAAAGTTAAACTTAAATTAATTACGTACACTTTTATATTAAAAAAAATCATATAATTGCTAAGACGCTCAATAAAGCATTAATATTGCCAAGTAGCGATCTCTTTTAGCCTAAGATGAACAAAATTCAATGTATATACGATTGGGACCTAATATTATTTACAAAAAACGAATGACACCTAATATTATTTAAAAAAAAAATTATGTAGGTAGGCTTTTCTTTGACAAATTTTAGTAATTGCAAAATTGTTATCACAAACTTAGCTGATGTGTTTATCTTCTATATATATATATATATCCATCGTCCATCCATTCGGCGAGCCGGTTGGCGTGGTTGGTAGATACCTGCCTTTCGCGACTCAGGTCGTGGGTTCAATTCCCACCCAGGACATACACTTGTGTGCATGAACACGTCTGTTTGTCCTGAGTCTAGGAGTAATTATCTATATAAGTATGTATTTACAAAAGAAAAGTAGTGTATATAGTATATTAGTTATCTAGTTTCTATATTACAAGCTCTGCTTAGCTTGGGATCAGATGGCTGATCCCAAAAGACACAAAAATGTAAACAATATCAGCTACAGACTCCGGGTGACTCGCCATGAGTGACCACCACTCTCGCAGTGTACACACCTTGCCGCCGGCGTAATTTTTAAAATATCTGTCCAAATAACATAGTGTAGAAGACAAAGTTAATCCACCTTAAATATCAGAAGTATTGAAAAGTATTTGGTGAAGTACATGTTGTTGTTGAAATAAATATCCAATTTCATTGTGTGAGCTGTATTATTGTAAAGTTTTATTAAAATCCAATCGTTAGTTTTTGCGTGAAAGAGTAACAAACGTTCATATATCCATACAAACTTTCGACGATTATAATATGCCCTGTACTGAACACACACACTCTACTGGATGGGTGCAGAGATCGATCGGTGAATGTTTATATCGTATTGATTCAAAAAGGCAGGGGATAAAATCCTTATTTTACCCGTACGAAGTCGGGACTGGCAGCTAGTTATTGTATATTTTTATATAATATGTGTATATCGTTGTTATTTTCCCTAAAATCATTTAATCGAGCTAATTTGCAGCAAAACACCATGATTTTTATATCATCGAAATTAACAAACTCACTAATACGATACTTGTATATAGAATAGAAAGTAAAATCACTCAATTTATTCGGGAAGACCATTGAGGATAGGACATATAGAGGATCCTGGGAATGTAAGCCGTTATTATCTCGGAGTACATTCACAAAGGCGTTATCAGCGCACTGCGACGTGACTGCATCAGCCTAATAGCATATCTGTGTATAAAACGTCCAGTTTATGAAGCTCTATCACTTCAATGCACTTCATTTTCAAATAGGATTACGGAATAGAGAGGGTTTTTTTATACATATATTTACTGTTATGGTAAAAATAAGACGCTGCGTATAAGGTATACTGCATTTTGTGATAAAATATACAAATTTGTTTATTAATTCAATTTTGGAGATCGACTGAGCAAATAATTTCTTATAAATGTGTGAATTGTGCCTTTAATTACTGGATCTCTCAATATTCGAATCAAAATACAGCTAATATTTGTTTGACAGAAGGATAGATGGTAAGTGAAACTATGGACGGGTCAATACAATGGCCTGTGATCGTTAAATTCAGTTTTAGTTTTCATCAAAATCGGTCACGAAACTCCTTTGTCAATTCTTCGATATAAAATACTGGGATATTTTCGGATTTTGCCATCCACGTTACGTACTTGACAAAAAACAACCCTATATAATACCAAAGAAAATGTGAGGACAGCGTTCGATGTATCAACTATTTTTCAAGCAAAATATTCCATTCAGGCATGTTCCAACGATAGAATGCAAAATTTAATTCCCTCGGTACTATCAAATCTGATAAGCCTTACAGAGCTCTGTGGCCTTGCCATGCAGCTTAAAGTTCTTTGACCTGCTCGACAATGCGCCGTCCCAATAGCTTAAATACTAAAGGTAGATGGTATTGAGAACAATGTATATATATTGATCTAGTTACATTTTGTACATAAAAAAATGGGAATCTTGTCATTATTATTGTGAAATTTTACTTTTGCGTGTTTGCTTAGATATTGGGATTTGATACTTAAGGAATTTTTTAAAAACATGAACATAATTAAGTAAAGATAAATTGGTACCAGCTAATGTTATTCAATTCTTGACTTGGTGTGGGTAGGTCTGACAGATTATCGGTCACTAACATTCTACCGCCATTTATAGACTATCTGTATTACGGTGTTCTGTTTAAAAATAAGTTAGGATACGTAAATCGACAGAATAAAAATATGCATAATGTTATGTAACAGACTGTCATTTACTATGAAAAATAATTATCTCTTTAAGTTCTTAACGACTTTATTAGTGTTTCTGTGGGTTTAAACTATTTCTGCACAACAGTCCAATTAATCTCTTGCCCCAGCTGCGATAAGTAAATATCGACAGAGAAATAGCAGTTTCCGGAAACTGATGTTTTTCAAAATTTTGTCACCTGTAATTGGTGTTGGTGTTGTGTTGTTGTGTTGGTGAACACCAACCAGGTCAGTGGGACTATACTAAGTTTTCTTCTTAACAGGCGAAAGCGTTTTTGGGACATTAATTAGTTATTCCTACAGTAACTTTTTTGAATATTCATTAGTATTAATATATACTATTATAAAATAGATAACATCGTTTTTAATCATTAAGCTTTATTTAAGAATATAAAAAATATGAAATTAGTTATTTTATTTTATCCATTGTATAACATATATACGATAATACATGTAATAATAATATTAACGATGATCGAAAACCCAAAATATAATCAGGATAAATGATAAGATTCGACAAATGACAAAGATAATGTTACTCTTAATAACTTGTTCATTGTAACCAAAGACTGAATGAAGCAGATTATTAAAGAAAGTAATACGCCCCGGGCTTTCTTTTGTTTCGTCCAATAGCCTTTGCTTATACTTTTCGTGAAATAGGAGTGTTTGTTGGTCTTTGCCTGACCTTATTCTAAGTTAATGTAGATCAGAGTATTTATTAAAGTCTGAAATTAAAAAAAATGGTGCTAAATATATTTTTTTCATAAAAACGCCAATGAAATTTCTGATGACTACAATTAAAATGAAACTACTTTGGAAATTAATTTTCATTTAAGATAACTATAGTTTTATCATATTGAATTGGATAATTTTTATTTTTACATTTTTATCGCATTAAAAGTTTTTGATCGCTTCAATTTACGTTTACTTTTATACGAAAACTTTTTAAATACCATCGAATTCTTAAAAGTATAAAACAAAGTATTTGTCTTTCAAAGGCTTTACGGCCAGTACTTTTATAACGGACGACGTCTAGGATCCTGTCATAAAATTACAGGGTGGCGCGACGAAAGCCGCCTACGTTCAATACCCTCTCAAGAAGTATTACTCGTATTATGAGGGGTCACAAAGTGAGGACGGTGATATTGGCAGCCCTTACCAGGTGCCGTAAGAAGGTGAGGAAATTTCACATAAAACCTAAGGAGGCAGGTGCATTCCATTTCGAAGGCGTCCCAAATGTGGTCGTATTTCAAGCTTCACGCGTCATTACTGCTCCTTACAAGGTATACAGGCGGTATGTTAGCGAAAAGGGAAAGTATAACAATAAAAATCTTACTGTTGAAGTGGAGCTGGGTAATGTGAACTGAGTGCTGCTGCGTTATACATTATCACCTCGTGTCAAGGGCATTCTTGTTCGCGTAAATTTTTACTAATGTTATTTTTATTATGAATCAGTCATACGATATCTCGTTTTAATATTTCTGTGAATAAATTTGAAACCAACGATTCAGTTTCAACAATTATTATGGATAGCTGTTATTTTTAAAACCATTGCGATAAACCAACGAGAAATAAAATAAACTATTTGAAAATTAAAAAGTATCGATAAAGGTTTCATCTGAAATCCAAATGAAGTTTTAAATATGGAGTACACTTTATAATGAGGAATAAATATATCTTTCATTAAAACTAATATTCAAATTTACGCGAGCTTCCGGAGCGCTATTTAAATATATTTCTAATTAAAACGGCTAACGACCTTTTAGGAACTTTAGTTAGGTTTAATTCGTTACAAATGCTGAAAGCGCGAAAAGGATTACCTCGATGTGTTATGCAAAATGCTATGGATTTACGTAGACAATTATAATTAGATAAGACATCCGCGATTGCCTCATTAACGTTCACTTTGCATGAAGCTTAGAGTAATAGTCTACTCCGTGTAATTAAGAGTAGATCAGCTTAGAATATGAAAAACCTTCATCTGAACAGGTCAAGAGGGCGAAAGATAGAAGAGTCAAAACCATATCACTACAAATTATTTCTACTGTTGAGACACTTTGAGGAAGCTGGAGAAAGTTCACGTGTTTCAGGGCTGTTCCAGAGATGTTTTTGCCCGAACCATCTATTAAGTGTTAATTGACCCACTCTGGGGTTTGTAGTTAAAACTCAGGATCTATATAATGATAAGCCAGCTGTAAGTCTAGTGAGGTAGTTTTTATTCTAACCATATCAGATATAATAAGCCAAAATGGACCACTGCTCAGAAGACGTGAATGTTAACCGATGATTCTGAAGTAACACTGAATTTTCAAGTTTAGCAATACCACACTTAAACTCTCATACATCCATACACATACTATATACATATTTTCTTATATATATTATAATTTAATTATTATAATATATTTGTATTTTAAATTATTATTATTAATTCTACTTATATTTCTTATATATAATTTAATTCATGTATTTTATTATTCATGACATAGTAGTATTACTGTGTAAGCTGTAAGGCCTTATTTTATAATAACTTCTTATTGTACAAAAATGATATGTAACGCTGAATATTAAATTTAAAAAAAACTGCTGCTAATATCACAAAGTGAATTCGAATTTCGCAATTATATCGTCAGGGCAACGGCTGGGGAGTAGCTGTGTCACTCTGAACAGGGAGGGAGGGTAAATTACACGATTTGTTGACCGCGATTTGAACTAACGGCTTTTAAACAACGACTTCACCAGTTTTGAATTGCAACTTGTTCTTGTTGTTCGTGTAAACATTTTGTCTTAAACTAAACTTTGGTTGAATCAAACCAAAATATTCTTATTTGAGTCAGGATCATACAAGCATGGCTTGAATTTTATAAGATTGGATTAAATTAAAAGTTTCCATTGGCTTGGAATGTAGACTTAATCGTGTAGAAATTACAATAAAGTTAGTAAGCCAATAGTTTACTGTCTTAGTAAGTAATACCTAGACACTCTTTTCCGAAAATGAATAGAGGTTTAATTAACATAACTACATATGTAATTTAAACGATTCTTTTTTTTTATCAAAATATTAAATTGTGAATCGTCAATAATTACTTTACACAAGCGACGCCGATTCCCATTAAAATCTAATCTAATCATCCTTTTTGGGATGTTGTTACTAGAACAGCTTTATAATTATGAACACGAGTATTAATGTGTAGTAAATACTATTGTCGATCTATTTTCGAATAATTACATCAAACACGCTGATAGCGTCGGCCATTTATAACATTCATTGTATATAAATCGTCTACATTGTCACTCAAATAAAATTTAATCTAAAAGCAAAATAAGGAAAAACAAGCTGTTTTCATTTTTCAACAACGCAGCATTGCATGCACAAAAGTCACCAAGGAGCAGTCGACTTTTTTACAACACGACTTTTTACAACAACTTTAATATCAAAATGAAAGCGCACTTAGCGATATCATTTTCATTGCGTTTGCTGGTGCGATTTTACTGTTATGACCGTGATAAGAAAAAGTTATCGTCATAAATAATACTACGACCTTTATAGCCGTTTTAATTATCTTATCTGTTTCGTTTATAATACAATCGTTATTAAAATTTTCCAGGCGCTATTATTTCTACATTTTTTTTCCTTTTATTAGTTTGTTCTAATTATGTTCAAATAAATAATATAATTTAACTTGTTGTTAGTTTTTCTCATCTCTCTCTCTCTCTCTCGGTAGGTATCAACCACTTATCAGATATTCTACTGAAAAAAACAGCAGTATTATAACTTAGTATTTTTTATTTACCGCTTGAAGGGTGAGTGACCCAGTCAACGAAATAACTAACACAAGGTAGACCACATCTTGGTTCTTACGGTTGGTGGCGGTGTAACGCTGTAAGGGATAGTTAATATTTCTTACAATGTCAATGTGTGTGAGCAGTAGTGACCGCTTATCAGATTAGCCTGACAGCCAAATCATTCTATTAAAACATGAAAGATTAAGTTAAGTCACGTTAATTGTTTTTTTTTGGATAGCTTAGAGGTCTAATCATTTGGTTTACCATGACGTCTACATATCTTAAGGATCAAACTAAAAAGTTTGGGAGAACCAAATTAAATTCGCAATAAAACGCGGTGTCAAACAAGGAGATCTCACCAACTGTCACCAAAATTATTTACGGCTTTTATTAGAAAAAATATATAACAACTTAAAAACATGGAACACAAAAACAATTTTTTTTTTACATTATCTGATATACATTTTTTATTGTATAGGAAGGAGGACGAGCATATGGACCACCTGATGGTAAGTGGTTACCAACGCCCATAGACAATGGCATTGTAAGAAATGTTAACCATCTCTGGCATCGCCAATGCGCCACCAACCTTGGGAAGTAAGATAATATGTACCTTGTGCCTGTAATTACTCTGGCTCACACACCATTCAAACCGGAACACAACAATACCAAGTACTGCTGTTTTGTGGTAGAATATCTGACGAGTGGTTGGAACCTAAACAGACGAGCATGCACAAAGCTCTTCCACCAAGTACCACATAATTTAACCCAAACTAAATTGTGTCGTGGTGAAGAATGCATTGGATCGTTCTTGCTTTTGGACGTTTCTATTCTACTAGCACTTCCTTAAGAAATTTAACTTCAACATGGCTTTGTGCAAATGTGTATGCCGTTCTAGATAACCTCCCCACTCAACTGTCATAACAATCATAAAAACGCTGTATTTCTTAGTTCTGGTTTTGACTAGGTCATCAATGATCGTGATGAAGATTAGTAACCAGGTAACCCATCTGCTAATTTGCATTTCTAAATTCATTTTACATAACCCTGAATTACCAATAATATAACGTGTATTATCGTTACTAAGTAAGCTTTGCTAAAGACCATTTTCAATAAATTTTTCATGTAAAATATTTACTTTACAAAGAAAAACTTGAAAACGAAATAAAACAAGAATTTTTTTCATCGTATATTTTAATCGTGAATGAACAAACTATTAAATAGAAAAAGGGCTAGAGTTGACACTTCAATTAATCGAGTCCCCCTTGTACTGGCCGCTCTATTTTCCTATTACCGCGTTTTACTTTGCAAAATTGCAAATCTATCGTGCTACTTTTTGTTTACGACCCAAACTCGAATTAATTATTATAATATTTCCTACCGTAAATATACAAGTTTTAAGTTTTCAAATGTTACATTAATAATTATTATTTATTTATTAGATTTTTATTGATTTATGGTTAAAGAGGATGACGTTTTTCATATCACAATTGACTCTCAAAAATAATAATATGTATTATTAAAAAAAATATGGTGAGTTTTTAACTGTTGATATTATGTACAATGTACATTGAGCATGGATTAATATTATTTTATTTGAGAATAAGATTAATTCTTCATTTTATATAACCGCAAAGTGAACTACATTTTTTATCTGTAAAATATAAGTTAATAGGAGTACGTGGTAGGAGTTAGCAATTTCCTCTCGACTTTTTGTAACAAATTTTATTGTGCCTTTCCTTAACAACGGCGAACATGTTACTCGCGACAGCCTCAGGAGGATTCATATTAAAAGCGCTACACGATTCCATGGCATTGCTTGGCAATGTACGAGAGTATCCTTATGAAAATCCGTTGCGACGATTGCTTTATAAAATAACCGATTAGTAAAAAAAATTTAAACCATTATCCTGTAAATGTCTGCGGTTAAAAGCCGTCTTCCTAGGGGAACGAGTGTACTCCTTAAGAGGGAGGAAGGCATTTTTGCTTGTTCAACCACATGATCCAGTGCAGAGTAGTGGATATAGATATGGTAGAACTCTCACACATGCAAGTTTCAACTCGTATGATAAGGACTGTTGTTGTGTCAGTTTGTGAGACGTCCCTAGCTGGGATATTACGACGGAAATAGCGAATATGTAATTTGTGATGGTTATTCTATCGTCGTTGTCTTGCAGGCTCTGGATAGGACGCCTGAGTTTGACATTACGGCTACGTCAAAGTTGGCTGTATCAATAGCCTTATGCTATCAGCGAATTAGAAACTGTCTCTTCAAAGATTTTGAGGTATATGGCGATTATATATTAAAATGTTGATGTACCGAAGTATAGGTTAGGAGTAACTACATTCTAGTCGGTCGCATAATATATATTTCAACTTGGTGGTATTATCATTAATAATATTAAAGAACATAATATTTAAATAAATTAGATTTTGAATAGTTTATAATCTGTCTATCTAATTATTACAATACAAATGTATACAAATGTTTCATTCTCCTTATTTAGAGAGCTACGTTAATATTACGAGGAAACAATATATTCACTAAGCAAGTAAAATATCTAGGTATTAAATGTTCTGCGATATTACAATACAAAATAAGCTTATTATATATCTGTTGACTTTGATATCTATTCACGGGAATATCGCCCTTTTGTGTTTTAAATAAAGTCTACAAATGCGTAAATGGATTCAAAGATAGTGTACTCGTGGCGGCCCAAATACTTGCGTAAAACACGCGATGTGGCACTTCCATAACTCAGTGTCATAATTGGCTTGTTAATTAGTTGCAGCGTTGTCGTGTGGCCGCTATGGGGTTTTATACTTAGCCTCAAATTTTAAATTAATAAAATGGTCAATTTTTTAGCAATAGTGTAATTAACAGCACGGTAAACATAATGAATGAGATTTATTTGTTATCAAGTCACAAAATATACACGCATAAGGCTGAAGTCAGACACGCGAGTGATGGTTCCTCGCCGCTTTGTAATAGTTTGAAAATATATAAATGATAATAGCGAATTATAAATGTATTTAGTATATAATAAAATATATATAAATGTAATTACTTAATTAATTGACACAAAAAGTGGTGCTTATTTAACCTAAAGGCTGAGTCTAGCGGTGCAGCGAGGTAATAATGCCAGCGTTTTGGGTACAATGCCACAGGACAATCTTTTAGACGGCGTGTTTTTTCTATAAAAGTTTAGGGAATAGGGTTTAGCTAGTTCCGGTGGACACCCATTTCTACCATATTCCCGAAACTCGAAAAAAATGTGAAGAGCCCCAGCCTTTTATAAGTAACAGTCGCTGAGCTTTTTTTTAATAATATGATTTGCCTACTGATTGATAGGTGAAGTCAAACCAACAATTTAGTTCTTCACTATCGGAAGCAAATACATTTTCGTGGACCTCGCTTTCGAATTGTGAACCCCCAGGCTTTTGTGACGCCAACGTAGATCCCCATCGAATCTCCCTTGGACCCCTGGGGGTACATATGGAGACTAAGGTTTTTGGGCCACTTTGGCCCACCTTGGGAACTAAGGTTTTAGAATATAAAATAAAAACGTTCTTTAAACATATTATTTGATCAGAATAAATAAAAAAAATATATATGAATGATATACAAGGTTATTTGTAACGACCCAGCAATCTCGCAGGACTAGATAGCTAACACTATAACCAACAACTTTTGTTCTACGACTTTTGATAATAATTTGTTAAATCTAACAAATATTTTTAAATAACAAAGATACAAAAATAACTATAAATTTGATTTCCCGCTTGAACGTTTATAAATCTACGCGCATCGCAAAGATCGACGCGTCGCATCGTCCTTTCGTTTATGAATGAAATATAGACCTACAAATGTCACGATAGTACGACAAAAACTATATGTCCGAAGTCGTAGAACAAATTAAAGTTGTTGCTTATGATGTTAGCTATCTGGTCCTGCGAGGTTGCTGAGTCGTTACAAATAATCCTGTATACATTGTAAATTAATGATAATTAATGATTATATTATATAGTTGTACATAAGTATGTGAGCAAACAAAGGTACGTTCACAATTCCCTCTCGAATCCGACTCAACTTTCCGAGGCACGGGAGTATTAACACTAACTATTGAACTTCTGGGAATTTCTTTACGAAAAAAAAACTCAATATCTATATAATAGCCTGACATGCGGCTTGAATCAAAGGGCAATAAATTGTATATATGATACGAGGCGTTTAAAAAATAATTTATACGAAATCATGTTTGAAAGCAAATATTTTAAATGAATATTTTAACCTCTCGTATTTATTTCTACTTCCTTTGTAAACGTTGTACATGTTTGAATACGTACTGTTACTGTATAGCTATAAAACGTAAAACGGGAATTCATTGACACAATCTCTTGTTTTCAAAGCGTCGGGAACGATTTAGAAAAAGGCTTTTGTTTCTCTTTACCATACCGTCAGAGCCTTAGAATAGAAAGTGTAGCAAAAATGGCATGTTGCAATGAAAGTGTATTATTAGAGAAGGCAATTATAATTGTTATCAAAAATTTGATATTGAGTTGCTATAAAAACATGCAGCCACGTCAAATTACTAAACTCTGTCAAAATAATTACATCAATTCAAGAACTAACCCAAACAAAATATTTACTATAAATATGCTTAAGAAAAAACTTTATATATAGCAGTTAATAATATAATATTATGGGTAATGTCATAACAGAATGTTATAATGTAATTAATTAATATTTAATTTGATTCGATTTTACTTGAATTAATTGTATTTTTGTAACTTTTTATTTACACAATATTATGAAGTGCGTTTAGTACAATTTATACATACTGTATGAAATAGCACACTATTATAATAAAACTATCATAAATTTATTAAATTACAAATATTAACTACTTGTAATTTAATAAATTAATACATTTTTTTACTTGATGATAGAGCTTTGTGCAAGCTCGTCTAGTCAGGTTACCACCCACTTATCATATATTCTACCGCAAAAAAGCAGGTCTTGGTTTTATTGTGTTCCGGTCTGAAGAGTGAGTGAGCCCGTGTAATTACAGGCACAAAGGGCATAACATCTTAGTTCCAAAGGTTGGTGGCGCATTGGCGATGTAAGCGATGGTTAAAATCTCTTACAATGCCATTGTCTATAGGCGTTGGTGACCACTTACCATCAAGTAGCCTATAATATGCTCGTCCACCAACCTATGCTATCAAAAAATATAGCAAGTATATTGTTATTATAACTATATAGATAGATACCTTATCATTAAATAATTTCTGTACAAAACTTTTCAGTTATTTTAAGAATAATTGGCATTTCTAAATTAAATATTCTGTGGTTACCCCTTTTTGATTTAAGTACCAATACCCGATAGCTTAGAAAACGTTCACAATGAAAACGTACCAAACAATGAATACGTGAATGTAGATATCATTTATGTTCCACATTTAAATCGTGCGTTCCATTGATGAAGATTATATTAATTATTTATTTATGTCATTAAGAAATTTATGAAAACAATTACGTCACTTTTTTTATTATTTATTATCAAAGTCATGATAAATAGTATTAGTTCTACTTGTATTGCAGTTATTAACGCCCATTTTATATTTTATTAATGAAGGTGATTTTAACAGAAAACTATTTAAATTTAATTAATTGTTCACGATGGTTTTGTTTCTCGGTCCTTTAAAAAATATTTGCAAATATATTTTTTTCCATTTCCATGGAATTATAGAAAGTCCATCGACTGTATCTTAATAGTAATTTTTATGACCTTAAGAATAAACGTATTTCATGAGAAGTTATTTCTAATAACGCAGGCATTTATGGCGTCTGTAACTGCTGCCAGTCACCATCAAAGTTATTTATGTGACGGCGAGAAGAGTAATTTTGCTTATTAATTTTCCGCGGGCGCGTTTAAGGCGCGGTTTACCAACGCACATGAGTCTAATTATTTTTACAAGCTAACTAAGCAGTATCGTTGGAATACTAGCTCTGGTCTGAATCTCTCTGTAAAGTCGGATTACCGTCATAGGGTATTTTTTCATGTCATTGACCTGGACAATTCTAACGATCAAATATTTCCAATTAATGGCATTAGAGAGAATTTCAATATTCATTTAATAATACTAATCAAATATATACCTATACTACTAGCTGATACTCGCGACTTCGTCCGCGTTGCTTGATATATTAACAAAGTTTTCTTATGTACGAAGGAAAAAATATTAAAAAGATCGCAAGCAAATTTATACTTTGTTTAAACATAAATCACTGAACACGCAGTGCATATACAAATCGTTGTTTCTTGAAACTTTAATAACTTTGCATTAAATGAAGATATCGCAATCATTTTTTTTTGATAAGGGCCAAGTGTCTAAGAAATAAAATTTATAAAATTTCATTGAAATCTATTCAGTAGTTTTTTCGCGATGCGCGCACAACTGCAGATCTCTATCATTTTATTTATATAGATTATATGGTGAAGCAATATTGTATCTGGTACTTTCGGAGAGAGGAGATCCTAAACTAAAGCAAATGCCGATCATAAGATTTGTTTGCGTAATGCGTACACATATTCAATTGAAAGTGATCTAAATTTGGATACTTGTCAATATTAGGACTTTACCAGACTTTATTTGATTAGCTAGCGCATTACGTTTAAATACCTCTGTTAGGTACTTTCAGAGTTCTATTATCTTCATTATATTGTAATTTTGATCGAAATCTCTATCGACTCCGGATATAAGACTCGCTTCTCGAAATTAAACAGCTCTTTCATTTTTATTACAATGAGATTCTATTACGATATAATATTTTAATTCGAATGCTCAGCCTATCGTGACGTTAAGATAACGTTCATTGTCTCAATACTTTTCTTTTGTTTTGCAAAAAATGCTTTCGACAAAAATAGTATTATTCGTAATACTTACAATGACTTTACATACAAAGCTGTAACTCATGTCTTGAGAAAAAAGCATTGTCAACATTTTTAGTTTTTTTTTTATATCGTTTTTTTTATTTGTAATAGGTAGATGGTTCAACAAATGGTTTACTTGATGGTTAGTCAACACTGCCCATAAAGCTTTGTACTGTGAGAAATTATAACAATCAGTCGTTAATCCGCGACCAACATTGGGAACTAAGATCTGTGTGTGTTTAGTTACACTGGCTCACTCGGTCTTCAAACACTATTGTTGTTTGGTCGAAGAATGTTTGACGATCGGTTGGTACCTACTCGGACGAGCTTGCATAACGTAAACAGAAATACTACAGTTAATTTTACAGAACATACCTTAACTAACTCGATTATTTTGTTATTTTAAATAAAGAATGTAATGTTATTCATAGCTCATTATAATGTTTAATTAAAAAGTATTGTATTGTAGGAAAAGCTATTCTTTGATATGATGATTTATTTATCTATCTTTTATAAAACTGGGTAAGGGATCTCCCTCTCTCTCTTACGTATTTATCAAGAACCGGCATTGATTTCACGTTAATTTTGGAATATATAAAAATAGAAGTAGAAATGTTTTTAAGAGATTACTTGAATTAAGTATAATTCGATATAATTTGATTCGAATACCAGTGCCGATGAATGGAAACCATTGACAAATTGACACGTGTAATACTTATTCGATGTTATGTGAATACAAGTAATGAGCTTCATAGAATCTTATATAGGACTAGCTGTGCATCGCGATTACACCCGGCTATAATAAATAAAAATGTAATGAATAAAAATTGGCCTAGAGCATTCCTCGATAAAAGGACTATAGAACACATTTTTTTTTTTAATTCGAGCCAGTAGTTCCTGAGATTAGCCGGATCAACCAAACAAACTCTTAAGCTTTATATATTAGTATAGATACATAAACATTTGCCTACGGGATTCGGTAGTAAACAATTTAATTATGCATATTAGTTCAGAAGAGCAATTAACCGATAAAATGTAGTCAGGCATGAGTCTATATTCTATGTATCAATATTGTTAGGTTACCTACATTAATGAATATTCGATAGGATCAAAATCGGCGATTCGTTGACGGCTTTATTCTATTCCCTATTTTCACACTTTTATAATGACCCGATATAGGGTTTGAATCCAGGACCTTGAGATCTACCGCCTTTATCTTGGCTTTAGACGAAGCAGATCATACATATACTTATATATAATGGATTTACTTGGTGGTAGAGCTTTGTGCAAGCTCGTCTGGGTAGGTACCACCCACTCATAAGTTATTCTACCGTAAAACAGCAGTACTCGCTATTGTTGTGTTCCGGTTTGAATGGTGAGTGGGTCAGTGTAATTACAGGCACTAGGGACATGACATCTTAGTTCCGAAGGTTGGTGGCGCATTGGCGATGTAAACGATGGTTAACATCCCTTACAATGCCATTGTCTATGGGCGTTGGTGACCACATACCATCAGGTGGCCCATACGTTCGTCCACCTTC
The DNA here is from genome assembly GCA_963151315.1 of Nymphalis c-album. Taxonomy (NCBI): domain Eukaryota; kingdom Metazoa; phylum Arthropoda; class Insecta; order Lepidoptera; family Nymphalidae; genus Nymphalis; species Nymphalis c-album. The sequence continues at coordinate 13,029,985 of OY720592.1, forward strand.
CTATGTATGTAATAAAAAAAAAGTTTTTGTTTTTAAAATTAGAATGACACACACACACACACACACATGTACATACGTCATGATATCCCATACAGACAGGTTGCACACTTACACATACATATAATTCCATAAAACAATGTTTCTATCTCTGGGCCATAGCAATGAACGAATAAATGAAAAATATATTATTTCATTCCTAAATTTTCACTAGCAAAACGACGTTGGAATATAAATTAACCACGGAAATCGTGTTACTAATCTACTACAGGTTACCGTTATACCTGTGATAGCTAACCATCAAAATCACTAACTCGAATTATTATTCAAACTATTCAAGGAATTCTAGCTAACGTTCGATTGCAATCTTCGGTTTGTTATTCAATGTCGCTATAACTGACGTGCGCATTGATTTGAGCAAACGGAAATAGAGGGTTTGAATTTCGAGAGAAAAGAATGCCAGTCTTCATTTAGAACCTTTTACGTCTAAAGTGTGTTTTAAATAAAATAAACTAAGCCCATAATTTTGTTTATTTACTTTGTTTAATTTAATATTACTTATGTTTTAAAAAAACTTTTATTTATTTTTAAGTTAACTTACAAAGAATGTACTTTTTTTTCCTGTGCATGTTAAGATAACCTATAAGTGAGGTATGCAATTTTTATATTTATGTTAATTATGATTGTACTCTAAAAATAAGAAACTAAATTGTACATACCGTTTCCTATATAATAAAATAAAAATTAAAAATAAACCATTTAATAAAAAAGAACTGGTTCCATTTTCAAAAATAACGAATGTTAAATTCTGTTGTAAAGTTTTAATTAGAGGTTTATGTACATTTTAATAAGGATCGCGATAGGGCCAGTCACACGCGATACGAACGACCTTTATGTTTAGAAATATTTTTATATTCTTTCACGAAATAATATCTTAATGAATAATTGCACGCTACGACACTATTTTCTTTGTTTTCAGAAACAGTAAAATAATATATTAAATATTTATTTATATTATTTATACATTGACCATTCTTTAAATATAAACAATTATAATACATTCACAGATTTTGTAAAAACATTATATAGCAAACTGAACTTAAAAAACACCACGTGATTTTTCAATTCTAATGACAATAAAAATATAACTTGATACAAAAAAAAAACTAAACTACAACGACACATGAGCAAAAAGGTGAAAATTAAATCTTGTACTTCCACATGCACAGATCTTTACAATATAAATAAGAAGTATATCTATAAATGTTTGTTTTTTTTAAATAATAAACAATTAAAATTAGAAATATTTTAATTTAAAAATAGAACAAAGAAAAATAAATACTTAATATTTATAAATATAAACAGAAGTGTTTCGCGAAATAACTATACAAATCAAACGTTTAAAAATTGAATAGTGTTATTCAACTGTGATCCTGAGTGAAGTAAATAGAGTTTTTCAAACACGCTAAATAGGATCAACAATGGAGAAACTCGCTACAATAAAAATTTTCCTCGGGATCTAAGCGTCAACTTTCACAGTAACAATACGGGCGTGTTTTGTTAGCGCGGACAATATTGCCAGAGTGAAAAATGAATATGAGAATAATTCTGTGCATGTAAAAATAGAGGATTCCTGTGCCGCTCTTCATGGTTCTCGACGCGTTGTTAAAACCCCGTGCTGCGGTGTGAAACAATACATTTTAAACGTTCTCGTTCAAAAATAATGTCCTGCGACACGCAACGCCGCCTAAATATCGCTGAACGCACGTTAAAGCGCCATAAATCTGCTGAAACTGAAATATTTGACACTTCCTTTTAATTATACTCATTTGATTATTTTGTCAAAGTGAAGTAGTTGTTGTCACTACACGACGAGCCGATTGGCGTGGTTGGTAAGGTTGCCTTTGACACCGCAGGTCTTGGGTTCAATTCCCACCCAGGACAGACATTTTTGTGCATGAACATGTCTGTTTGTCCTGAGTCTGGGTGTTATTATCTATATAAGTATGTATTTACAAGAGAAAAGTAGTATATGTAAGTATATCAGTTGTCTGGTTTCCGTAGTACGAGCTCTGCTTAATTTGGGATCAGATGGCCTTGTATAAATAATGTCCCAGGATATTATTATTATTATTCCTAAAACCTCAAAACATTATCATTGTAAAGATACATAATAAATTATTTACTTATTTTATAATATTATATTATATTATCGGTCTTACTTATAAAAGTTTTAAGCGGATGATTTATTAAATAAGATCCCTAAACGATAGAGGTGTAAACTACAACAAAAAAAAATGGAAACAATGAAAAAAATTTGAATTTTAAAAATAACTACAAACAACGTTATATAAAGATTCTATTTAAAGTGCAACATAAGAGTACGAAAGAAAAACGACGCTATTAAGTATCTGAGCAAGTAAATCAACTTAGAATTCTTAAGTAAAAACTTTTACAACACTTTTTTCTATTTGAATAAATAAATAAATAAATATATTTATTGTAATATCGCAACAAAGGAACTACGAATAATTTTAATCAGTTAAAAATAAAGAGGAGAGAGTGGCCTCAAGGGTGGCATTGTAAGATTTTACTGCTATTCGCAAGGGATGAAAGTTGGGGATAAGAAAGAAAGAAAATACAATAACAATGCGACTGCACTAAAGAGTGCCCTCGAACTACGCTGGGGCTTTTTATAAAAAATCTTACAACGGTCATCTTGTTTATTGAATAGTTTTTTATTAGCCAAAAGCACCCTCCTCTTCTCTCTATTATAATTGAAATACATTAACTATTAATACTTATAAAATAGAGACTATTTAAGGCAGATCATAATATGAGTCTATTTTTATTTAATCTCAAAAGTGACGGAGACTAGGAGATTCTTAAATTGCGGCTACACATTTACAAATGTAATAAAATTCTTATATCTATTATAGATGGCCTGATCTATGTGATGTTTTCATATTCATCGTTCTAATAGATTTGTTGGATGTCTGTGTATTAAGTATATAATATGTATATCATTAGCATTATCCGATTAAATTATTATCGGCTACTACACATTTACCTTACTGTGTTCTGCTATTTAGCCTACGGATCGTATATTAGTAGCATGGTTTTATATTGCGCAATCAAATAAATGTGTGACATAACAATCGTGTCAGAGCCCATAGCGACTGACAGAATATCGGTCCGAACCCATGTAACCAGCTTTTAAAAATCTAAAAATTGAAAAAGATACCTTAATGTTATTTATATTAAGCAGTGTTTGCTTCAATGCGTTATAAAAAAATATCCGCGATAACAACTAAAGCAAACGTGTGTCGTTAGCATTTCACTTATTTGTATGGAAATATATCTCCCAACTTTTCCGTCAGCAACATTGTAGATTGCATCGAACCGTCTATTTACAGCGAACTACGAAACTCGTCGACATTTATAGACTGGGTAATGTATTTATGTACTTTTAATGGCCTCGCACATTACCGGACTAACGACCTAAGGAAAGAAAACATGACAATTGAAGTTATTTATTGGCAATCTAGAGTTTTTTATTTACAAATCTTGTACGAGGGAGACGCATTTATCTATATGTACGATATTGAAGTTATTCGTTCAATTGAATGAGAATTTATGTACGTTAGTTGTGAAAATAAACCTATCAAAATAATATTAAAATCACGAAGTTGACAATCTGAAAATGACACATTCATCATAACTATAATAGGTTGCACATGTACATGCTCAAATATAAACACTAATATAGTTACAATCGTATACACACAAGCTAAATGCACATACATACACATGAAACGTAAAAACACATACTAAATACACTTTATAAACCAGGAAGGTGGACGGGAAAATTTAGGCCACCTGATATTATTGGTCACTATCGGCCACGCAGTAAGAAATATTAACCATTCCTTAAATCATTGGGCCACTAATCTTGAGCACTACGATGTTATGTTCCTTTTTTATTTGCAGTTATACTGAATCACTCACTAATTTTAAGTATTGCTGAAGGGCGACAGAAAGGCTAATGAGCGTGGTAGGGTAGGTATACGGGCCTACCACCACATATATCATCACGTCAGTTCTATTGTAAAATAAAATTAAAACGTGTTCAGAATATCTTTTTGCGAATTTTGATTCAAATGTCTCACCTTAACATGTTCAATAATCCAATAAAGTTCACTTCAAAAATGAGAAATTCTGCATTTTTTTTATTTAAGCATCCCGCAAAGAATCCGCACATACGTACGAGAATATAATAATAACGCTGAGCACTCTTGTTTCAAACGTATGTAGAGGGGCCCATTCTTAACAAAGTATGGTTTCGAGCCCCATAATGAATATTTACGATGCCCTCACCAGAAACCCTCCCTCATGATATATTGTCGATTATGTTTGACATGAGTGGATGGTAGGGTGGCATAGAACTTAGGGTAAGAAAAACCGCAATCAGTGTGATGCTCGTTGAAACAATACATGCTAATTATTTGCATATATCTTAGTACATGTCAGTATGAAAGTTAGAATACCCCAAAATATATAGGTATGTGAAAGAAATGTTATTAAACTTATAGCCTTATTGTAAATTACTTGAAAATATTAATAATGTAAATAATAATGGAAAGGAGTTGAAATATTTATTTGTACCTTATTCTATCACACACATAGTATGATATAATACGACGAAATTGAAAAGGTATCGCCTATATATCAGCAATCAAAAGTCATTCGCCTTTAGTTGTTTTTTTTTATTGTATATTAAGGCGGACGAGCATATGGGCTTCCTGATGGTAAGTGGTCACCAACGCCTATAGACATTGGCATTGTAAGAGATGTTAACCATAGCTTACATCGCCAATTATGCCACTAACCTTGGGAACTAAGATGTTATGTCCCTTATGTCTGTAAATACACTGGCTCACTCACCCTTCAAACCGGAACACAACAATAGCCAGTATTGCTGTTTTGCGGTAGAATATCTGATGAGTGGGTGGTACCTATCCAGACGAGACTGCACAAAGCTCTTCCTGGTGGTAGTAAAAATCATTAAATGAATTTCAAATACTTCTTTATATATTCCATTAATATGCGTTCGAAACCATAACGAAGAATACATATATCTGTTAATTTACCTATTTAAGTTTGATACACATTTTATCAACTAGAACTCTTCTTAGATTTTTTTTTTTTTATTGCATAGGAAGGCGGACGAGCATATGGGCCACCTGATGGTAAGTGGTCACCAACAATTGTAAACAATACCTGACAAACATTTCATGTCAATCAGATTAATGGTTCAGGTATGTATACAAAGTAAGCAAATAAACATTCATTTGTAGAAGATACTAAGATTGAATCGCGAAAATGTGACGTTTGATTCGACAACAAATTAAAGGCAAATTTATTTACAAATATTAAAGTGGTAGGCGTAAAATATAAAGTAAATAAATTACAAGTGTAATCGTTTGAGCCAATCCGCCGCGTTCTAATCTCAAACAAACAGGCTTGTATTAATTCGCCCGCAATCTTGAAGCTTAGTTTTCATCCCAGTAAAATCAAGAACAAAATACGTCGCTTGTCATGACTTACCCAATTAATGAGGGTGCAATCCAAGATATCTTGCCTCCGGTATTAGACCTTTAGAATCTAGTGCGAACATAAATTCTGATAGAGGGCGCTCGGGGGCTTGTTTAATTTCACGACTGAATAAATCCAAATGTTATACCGCGGAGACCGTCCCGCGCACTGACGTTTCTGTTGTCCCATCCATAAAACCCCAGCCTCGCCGAAAATATGCAGTCAACGGACCGCCTAAATTATTGCTATCGACTTCACTTCGACAATTATAGGAAAGGGTGTCGTTGATAAATGGTTTTATACACAGTGCTTACTTTTTAAATTTTTAGTTATATTCACTTTAATATCTTAATTTATAAATAATATAATTGTTACAAAAAGGTGCATATTTATTAAAACAAAAGCTAACGCACCTTTGTATGCGTTGCCAAACTTTAATCTGGAATGAAAAGACATTCCAGATTAGATATAAAGATATCTCGTGTATAATTATATTATGCAATACTAATGTATGACATGCGTACCTCTAATTGATCCCTTGGAAGTTTAGATTAATTTTATTTATTTATTTTATATTAACGAATTAGCTTAGTAGTAGAATATCACTTACGAACAGTTACTTTTAAGGTTACTTCATATCCTATTCTTATTTCAAAATACGAGTATACAACTATTAGCAATAGACGAAGGTTAAGTTAGGCTCAATTACGTACACGGTAGCATGCGCAAGCGATCCCGTGGCGCTCCCCTTAAGACGGGAAGGGTACCGTGGTGGTTTTAGTCGGTAGGAGTCCGACATAACCCTCCATTCAACATCACATATGGAGGGTATCCATGATGGGTTTTCCCACAATAAAAAAAAAGCTCTAATTACGTACGTTACACTTTTATACACATATATTCGAAACAGTACAGATTATAGTAACACACTATGTTACATCTACTCATCTAGAGCACATTTAATTATTACCTATCAAACCTGACTAAACTCAATCGTCATTAAAAAGTTTGTGGGTTTGATTTTACATTTTACAGTAATTATGAAAAACAAACCTCTCATTTTAAATGATAATCAACGAGAAATTAGATATTATTAGATATTAGATATAATTACTTCAAACGATTATATATTTATTGTATATTATGTTCATAAATGAATGTGAAACCTTAGAGTATGATTATACGCTTCCTTACAATATTGCTTTATCAAATCATCTCACGAATCTGTCAGGGATTTTCTCCATAATCGTATCTAACAATACTTGTATTACGTCCACCTTCGTTAGAATTAATTATTTTCTGCGAAGAGCAATTGTATTGAAAGAAATAAATCAGGAACCTTTGAACGACATCGTATATCCTCGTCGATATCAGATTCTGGGACATTGTTATATTAATCTTGTCTAAATGGAACGACATAATGGCGGGGATCGGACATCAAAGGTAATATAAAAATTACAAATGATGGAAACACGGCTGAGACACCGACGTGACAGGATGAATAATTAAAACCTTTTGCCACCCACGTGCAATAAAAAAACGCGAGAACAAATATTGCAATTTAAAATTCGAATTTGTATTCTGAACTTGTTTTTTAAGAATATAATTACCTTGTTAAAGAAATAGAATAAACAAAATAAATGATTAAACTTTTGTTTCGATTATTCCGTTCTCTCATCAATACAGCATTTGCGCATTCCGCAAACAATACTTGGAGATAAAATGACTGGTGCTTCAGAATGGCGTAGGGTTGAAACCGATACTGTTGATTCCGCTTTCAATACGACCAAAACAATATCACTATATTGAGCTGTGAGCAAACTGAATCGCGAGTGCAGTACAATACATGCTCCTCTTATTGAATATTTACTCTGAGAGACAGGATCGGGTCTTTAGTTTATGCTGTCTTTTATTAATATATTGCGATCATACCGACAGTATTATTGGTTTACGAGTATATTGTTTTATGACAATAGAACGACATGATAGTCGAGACTAGATTTCAATATTTGAAATTATATGTTATTAAATTTATATTTAGTTTATTTTCATAAATATCTTGGGAATTCATTGTTTTAATATTAATTAACCGCACAAAAAGAATTATTCGGTCGCATGTTGTATTATGTACATTCGCATGTATAATGTATGCAAAATAATTAATGCTGCAAATTTATTTAGTGATAAATAAATTAATACGTAAATAGTTTATTCTTTTGTTAATTTATTTGTAAGATCATCAAATAATATATATAATAATTATAAATAAGTTCAATATTTAACAAATCCAGGGATATCCTAAATTATTTATTGACAATCACTACATATTATAAAACGCGATAAACTAAAAAAAACTACTGAACGGATTTTCATACGGTTTTCACCAATAGACAAAGTGATTCAAGGGGAAGGTTTACGTGTATAATTCATTAATTGTTTCTGTAAATTTGTTGAAATATGACGATAATTGTTGAAGAAGTCGGAAAAAAACGAGCCGATTGGGAGCTTTCATCGAGAACGCTGTGAAATCCCTTTGAATTATAACAAAATATTGACTGTGGCTAAAAGCTTATATAATACTACGACCAGGCCAATTAACCATTTATTACATCGCCAATTAATTCTCCACGACCCGAGTCTTCTGAGAACCTCAGAATCTGTAGCAATATAAGCTGTCCACTAAACTAATGAGGCAGTCATAAGGAACAAGTGTATTTATTTATTTTTGATACAAGCGGTATAATTCTATTATTATAATAATTATATATTGACTGCCTCGTTGGTTACATGAGGGCGGCAGACACGGTGGTCCTGGGTTCAATTCCCAGGTCGGGACAATAAAATGTTATTGAGATTTTCTGTCGAAATTCCTTAGTAGCTGCCCAGAGTCTGGAAGTTGGGAGTGTGTACACCCCCGTGCTTTGGAAAGCGCGTAAAGCCGTTGGCCCTGGGCCTGAACTCTTTCCGGTCGTGGCGGATTGCCGTCCCATCGGGTTATGCGAGTTAGGGAATAGAGTACACCTGTGTCTGCGCACACACTTGTGCATTATAATATATCCTGCGCAGTGGGCTAATCTCTCTTGAGATTGGCCCCCGAGGTCGAAATCGGTCAGGAGGACCTTATATTAATAAAACTTAACTTAACCAATAAAGTTCCAAATATTATTAAGAAATATTATATTAAAGAGATATATGAATACAATAATAATATTTATTAAAAAGTTGCATTTACGAACGTCCAACGTATTATTAATTCAAGAAAGTCTCCCAGAGCCACTTACCTTCAATTACTTACTATACAAGTAGAGTTTGTTCAGCAACGCATGCACTTTACAGCAATAGGTGCTAATTATGAAAAGCTATGGGCTTGCGTGCACTGCCTTTCGCAATTATGCTAATCTTATTAGTCAATCCACTTCGCCCACCAGTTTTATATTTCTGCACGAGCGCTGCACGCCTTTGTTTTACTTATACCACTTTTTTTTGTACGATAGCGTGACAGTCTCAACCATAATTATTTATTTTTCTTATCTCAAGTATTCGTGTTTTCTTTATTACTTGAGTTAAAAAGTTCTGTAATTCTTTTAATTTGACAAGGTAACAAAAATGTAAGATTTTAACTACTAGAAAGGGAGACGAGCTGATCTAGTAAATAAATATTATGTGGTGAATGAAATTCTGTCACATGTGTCCACCAATAATGGAGAAGTGTGGTAGAATAAGCTCCCCACGAACAACAGGCAATTACCTATTAATGGGACACATACATACAGTTACTTGAATTTATGCAGTACAATATCTTGAGTAGACATAAAGTTAATCGAGATAATCTTGCACAATAAAATGAATAAAAGTAAAGCAAAGAACCAGATAAAATCTTTAAATATCATGCATTAAATTGGCAAATACAATTTTTTCAATCGGCCAACTTTTACGACACAAAAAGTACGGATTTACAGCAAAAGCCCCGCGTTTCTAACTCCAGAAAATTTCACTTAAGAAACAAAAGTACTCTAATAAAAGAAGAACAATCATAAAGAGAGATGTACGAAGGCACTTTCTTTAAAAAGTAAGAGATACGCGCCGAACGTATTTTGTAGCGTCGAAGCCATCTTTGATCAAACTAAAAAGTTTTCACTTTGCAAATTTTAAATTACGTTCCTCTAGTAAAACTTCGATGTTATGCACTTTATGAGCTCGCGTTTTTTATTGACTTCGATAAACGATAATTTTATCCTTAACTAGCTGTGCCCCGCGGATTCACCTGCGTATAATTAATAAAAAATATAATGAATAAAAATCATCCTAGAACCTCCCTCGATTAAAGGACTATACAACACAAAAATATTAACATAACATAATTTTTTTTTAAATTAGTATACATAGAACCAGTAGTTCCTTAGATTAGCCGGATTAAACGAACAAACTCTTCAGCTTTATATATTATTATAGATTTAAAATTAACTAAATACAGAGCATCTAAGTTATAAGTTATAATGTTATTGAAGTATCTAGCAGGGAAAGGAGCGACCTGTTTTCCAAGTAAGACAGCTGTTGACACGGTTGTCTTGTTAGTGGAGCTCGTAATTAATTCAAAGCAATAAGCTTCAAACACATTTTGCTCGTAATAATGCTGTATACTACACAACCCATACATTGTCAACTGCACGAGCTAATAGACAGGCCGGACAAAGCCCATGTCAGGAACCGATTTGTACAAGGGAAATTGATTATTATCTACACAATGACTGATATATAGATTTATACAACTTAATTGGCTTATGAATAATTTTAATCATATATGTTAATTCGTTTTGCATGAAAGGTAGTTTTGAAATACTAATCCAATTTACATGATTTTTTTATCGTAATACTATGTAGAACTTTAGTCCAGACCCTGATTGGATGAATTACTTTGTGCACTAAATCTCGTGCGCACTTGGCTCTCTCATCATCATAATTCTTTGTTTTCCGTTAGATAATATAAAGATTGAAAGTTTTACATAGACTTAGATTATCTTCCTTAACGTGAATTATATTATCTTGTAAATTCAAGGAGTTTTAATACTAAAGTTAAAAACTAGTTTTGTCATAAAAGAGTAACAGTGATATTAAAGCATAATATATTGTAACATAATTATTATATATGTAGTCAATACTCTATCCCGGTTTAAATAACTTGACTTGCAACAGGAGTACTTTTGACTATTTTCTTGTTACTTACGTTTATTTAATTATTATTTATATAAGCGTTTAACTTGATAAATTAGTATTATAAGTATATATATATATTTATCCCTCCGATGTTGCAGGTGCCGGTATGCCGGGGCGGCGGTAGTTACTTTCCATCAGAAAATTTTTCTCTTATATAAAAAAGTGCACTACAATTAATAAAATAGCACTCAGCTATTTCTTGAATAAAAAGATTTAAAAAAAAATTGTCGTGTGGTCGGTTATATTTTTTAACATTAGGTACATAATTATATATACTATATAATTTTAGTTAACGCTCTTTTTACACAAATATGTAAAAATCTTAATAGTATATTATCTACTATATGTACTCGGATACCAAATTTAATTACTAATATTGTTATTAAGAAATATGTATATATTTTAAAAACATTCTAAGTCAACAGCCCTACACAGAATACCATTAATATCAATTTTCTTTGTAATTACAGTGTTCATAGATAATAAATTTTCTCTCAAAGAACTTGGAAACCTAATTGAAAAATATTTTCATCGTAAATTTAAAAAAATAAAAGTATACCCCGCTCGTAATCAGTGCAAGGTAAGTAGTGATAGCGAGATTAGTCGATATTAAATTATCCGGTGGCTGGCTAGCTTGCAAATTGAATTTTTACTTAAATAATATACTATATGCAATTTTCTTCTTTATCAAATTAGCTTTACTGTAAGCCTTATATAAAATTTCCTCTCTAGTGTAATGATATTGAAATAAATAAATGTTGTTATACGTTGTGACATAAATTTTGTGTAATAGAATATAGTATTTACAATGGTTGTATTTAATGAAAATAATGCTGTGTCTTGTTCTTCCAAATGTCAAATCATTGATGACATAATGAGAGAAATCAGTGTTTAACAAAACAATGCCAAGCGACTTTTATTAGTAAGGTCGTAGTTAAATATATATTTTTAATGGTCTCATTGGCGCTAACATGTTTTTATTGAAATCGAAGTATTTTCCGTCAACAGATTCCTAACAAACCTTAAGCGAGGTAATTATTACTGCTTAATTAAGTTGTAAACATATATATATATATATATATATATATATCCTCCAAAATCAAATCCAAAATAATATCCTCCCCAGTCTGTTATATATATATATATAACAGACATTAGTCTGTGACCAGAACTAATTATTTCCTGAATATAGTAATCGGCATTAAGGTACATGCAATATCTAACCAATTTCAAATCTATGGGAATCCCCTTATTTCATTTGTAGATCCCCCTACTAGCTGACATTGCGTAATCTGTTAGGATCGGCATACAGACTGATTATGGAAAACCGCTTAAGTTTCCTTTTTATCTTTGCATCATCTGTAATCTTATAAAGGAACTGTTGTTAGAAGTAAAAATTTAAAACTGTTAAATATATTTGTCCGACTTCCACATCTATTAGGATTCCAAGTAATAATTCTATCCCTTTTTATTATATATAGTTTTTTATTCTTCAAAATACACTATATGTCGCAAATTCGGAACAAAATACTACAGCTTAATTTAAATAACAAAAAAAAAACATATTATTATAAAATTCAACATTGCTATATTTTTATTAAGTAAATTTGGACAGTAAATATGAATTTATATGCATAATTAATAATTTTTGCGTAATATTAGAAGATTTCATTTAGGGATAGGGCTAGGTGTAGATCTACCACCTACTCATTACATATGCTGCTGCCAAACAGCACTACTTAGTATTGTTGTGTTCCAGTTAAAGGTTGGGTGAGCCAGTAAAATTTCAAGCGCAAGCGACATAACATCTTAGTTCCCAACGTTAAGGCGGAATTTGTGATGATTGGTATTTCTTACGGCGTCAATGTACTCGTAATCAATTAATTATTATTAACTAGCTGTGCGCCGCGGTATCGCCCGCGTTTAATTAATAAAAATAAGTCTAGAGCCTCTCTCGATAAAAGGACTATCTAACACAAAAATCATTTTTAAATTCGAACCAGTAGTTCCTGAGATTAGCCGGATCAAACAAACAAACTGTTCAGCTTTATTTAATAGTATAGATTAATGGTCAGTGGTCACAACTTACCATTAGGCGGCCCATTTGCTCATTCGTCATAAAAAGATAGAAATGTTTGTTTCGCTAGCAGTTGAAGCCTTGTAACTTACAGAGCAGAAAAATTTATATGATATATCAATGCCTTTCTATTTTCTCCACTTATGACTTGTTCATTTTTCGCCCAGAGAATCTTAATTCCACTGGGCAATGTTGCTAGCATTCTAACTACAGTTCCACGTAGTCGTGGTTTTTATATATATTTGGACTTATTTATTTACTCAATACATATATATATATATATATATATATATATATATAGGTGAAATACATACATTTTGCGTTAATCTGTGTCTATAAACAGTTATATACCTGGAAGTATTATGTAAATGCAGTCCAAATGTTAGTTCAGGCGTGCTTATTATATCAGAATTAGATATTAGGATATTGTTTGCTTAACGTATTACATAATATACAAATTTATTGGCCCTGCAATATAATACTTGACCAAACTTAAAGTTTTTTTAAGGAATAGGTAGATGGACGAGCATATGGGCCACCTGATGGTAAGTGATCAACAACGGCCATAGACATTGGCATTGTAAGTGATGTTAACCATCGCTTAAATCGCCAATGCCAACCACCAACTTTGGGAACTAAGATGTTATGTTCCTTGTGCCTGTAATTACACTGGCTCACTCACCCAAAGTTGAAAATTATATACAATTTTCTCTTGTGCAGCAATAATGTTTCAAAGAGCTCTGTGGTAAAAAACGCAATTTAGTTTAACTTAGTACCATTTTACATAATAGACTTTTATACATAATTATTAGATACGCCATAATACGGCTGGGCTATTAACGGGCATTTTACTTGAGCTGAGGCCGGAGTATAATTAGAACAGGATATTGCGTCAAGTAAACGTAATTACTTAAATTACATTATATACTTTTACTTTATACCAATTTTTCATTTTTTTTTTTTTCATATGGAGGCGGACGAGCATATGGGCCACCTGATGGTAAGTGGTCACCAACGCCCATAGACATTGGCATTGTAAGAAATGTTAACCATCGCTTACATCGCCAATGCGCCACCAACCTTGGGAACTAAGATGCTATGTCCCTTGTGCCTATAATTACACTGGCTCACTCACCCTTCAAACCGGAACACAGCAATACAAAGTACTGCTGTTTTGCGGCAGAATATCTGATGAGTGGGTGGTACCTACCCAGACGAGCTTGCACAAAGCTCTACCCCCAAGAGTATAAATCTATATGTGAAATAATTATAGGTAAGATTTATGAATCTAACAAGTTTTGATTTAATATGAATATTTACAAAAAATAAAACTGGTCCGCTACTGAAAAACACTCCATGATATAAAGTTCCGAAGAGTCAAGCTATCGACTGATGTTACGCCCCTAGCTACTCAGTAGGATACTCAGTAGGCTAAGCATATTTAACCTTTTTTTGTGGCATCTGGGTTATAAAAACTGAAGCAGAATTGATTGGAAGATTGAATACCAGTCACAATTTCTTCCAACATTTGCAAGTTTCTTCACGATGATATTTTTTTTTTTTTTTTATTGCATAGGAAGGCGGACGAGCATATGGGCCACCTGATGGTAAGTGGTCACCAACGCCCATAGACATTGGCGTTGTAAGAGCTGTTAACCATCTCTTACATCGCCAATGCGCCACCAACCTTGGGAACTAAGATGTTATGTCCCTTGTGCCTGTAATTACACTGGCTCACTCACCCTTCAAACCGGAACACAGCAATAACAAGTACTGCTGTTTTGCGGTAGAATATCTGATGAGTGGGTGGTACCTACCCAGACGAGCTTGCACAAAGCTCTACCACCAAGTGAAACTCAGCGATGTAGGCCATGTCTGGACACTATTCAACGCATGTAAATTGCATGCACTTTAAAGCATGTAATTAATATTGATAACATACCAAAAATACTTACCTATTATGAAGGATAATTATTTATAGCACGCAAATACATCGATAGCACAGTGAAAAACATCTTGGGGTCAAATATGTATGTAGAAGTTTCGGAAAAGAGACGAATTTTTAAATAGTAAGTTTTTTTCTGAAATGCTTAATTACAGATTCCAAACAGTTCTTTCCATGGATATACGAACCGTCGCAATTATTGCCGTTAAGGGTATTTTAAAGCAGATTACAGTAATTATCTGCGAGAAAAAATCGTCCTCGACGCACTACTTGTCTCGTCTCAAGAATCGTATAATTGCACTGAAACGAGAAAAAAAAAACGCTCCACCCTTACCGTTTGACTCGACCATGATTTTTTTTCAGTTTGAAGTTGCTCGTGTTAGAATTAGTCAAATAGCCTTAATATCCAAATAAGTCTGACTTCGTAAATAAAACAAACTTAAAGTTGCTTTAATATTGCCATTTGGCTAAAAGATTTGTAGCTTATTCCACCACGCTGATCCAATGCGAGTTGGTGATTCAGTCATGGATTTCATCTGACACATGCAGATAAGTAAGCACATGAAAATTCAAAGGTTATTGCCAGGTATTAAACAAAATTTGGGTTAAGGCTCCATGGGGTACAAATGACTTATTAATTAATTTTTTATACCGAATAAACAATAAAACGTATACTAAAAAGTAAAATTTAAATTTGATAGACCTTATCCTAAGTGCCTTATTTAAAGGTCTACGGAATATGCTAACAAAACGTAGCATAAATATAATGCTACGTGTCTAACGTATTCACTAGTAACTGCATTATTTGTGTTTATAATTAATCTCGTGCTCGGCGTTGAAGGAAAACATTGGGAGGCAACCATGTATCAATATCACTAGAAATTTTGCCACATATCGCTGGCTTGCGAGAATAGTGACGGAACTAAAAATTATTGATTTTAGAGAATGGCATTTTTAACTTTCTTACTATAATGTTTTGTGTCTATCGCAAAATTTAAGTGATTTGTTAAGGGTTTGACTTTAGCGATTAAGGGTAAATTTATCGTAGTATCAAAATACATAAAAATATTTTAGAACTTTTATTAAAATAATAAAAAAAAATCGTCATCCAAAGGAGGTTTCAGACATCAGTCTTTATTCACGAGAATAAAAACTATTAAATTCCACTTATGACATTTATTTAACTTTAAATCCTGTTAAAAAATCTTGAAAATTTGACATATCCCCCCTTTTTTTAACGCTGGAAAAAAAATGCGTGTCCCCCCGGGAAAAGTGGGGGGGTATTTGGGGCTCATCATATGTCCAGGGCTCCGAGTGTGCCCCCGTTCATCGGAATATCCACTAAAAAGCCAGCGGTACCCTTAACGGGAGCGCCACGGGATCGCTTGCGCATGCTACCGTGACGCTCCGATGGCCGGCCCGCCTATGCTGGCCTCCATTCACTAGGGAGAAATCCCAGGGTACTGGGAACCCCCCTAGTCCCGCCGGCGCCTATTGTGGCGGGGAGAGAAGTGTGGATGTGCAGCGGCATCCTCCTCCCACTCCCGCTCCGCGGCCTCCTTCTGCGACATCACGCTTTCACAGAAGGAGCCTCCTAGGCATCACAGCCTGTAAGTCATAAGCTGCTCTACAGGTGATTCTTTAACTTCTACTTCTTTCTTGTCCTTTACCTTCTCTTTTCTTGAAAGCTCTTTTTCGTTTAGATAGTTCTCATATTAGGCGCGGCTAGGCTTCTTTTCCTTATTTATTTTGATACGTCTACATATTGATTGCTACAAAAGTTTTTTACTTTGCAAATTAGGTAATTTATAATATGCATCAAAATTATGGCGTCGAGTCTCATCCAAACTTTGTGTTACACTAACTTACACTTTTCTGTAAATATTATTTTCCTTTATTTTTGTTTGTTTATTCTACTATTACACTCGAATCTGATGATAAATATTTATTTTCAATGTGATACTATAATCCGATGAGAAATCTTTTCCTTCTTTACCTTCTTCACTTTCAGCACTCATATTCGTCAATTCAATAGTTTTTAGTTCATTTTCTATTTGTAAATTACTTTCTACTGCAGTCTCATCTTTCGTGTTATCATTTATTGACTCTATACTCACCTTATTTTCTTTGGTTTTATTTTCTACGCTATGGCCGTTGAGATCTTCTTCATTTAAACTTATAATGTCGGGTATCAGGTTCTTTATTACTCGTCTGATTCTCTATTTTTAGAGTTGCTTAAATTACGTTTTGTACAGGAAGACGAGCAGGAAGATTAACTAAAAGACGGGGATGACGATGAGGATGATTTATGGATGGTGATGTTTGTCGCAAAATCAACTGTTTTTCTTCTGAATTATTGGCTGAAATTCAATAAGCATTAGCAATAAGCTAATAGCAACAGGACGAAATTTTCACATCTGAATAAAATAATATCGAAAAAAAAACATTCGACTTATTGAATTCAAAAAAACTCTTCTACATACCTGATTAACACACTATAATTTATATCATTTCCGATATTTTCCTAGCAACTTGTTGAATTAACAGGAAAAAATAAATTAAATTGAGATAAATTGCAAATTTATAAAAATTAAAATCTTGTTATTTTTCGTGAATATAGACTCAAGTGAGATAAAATCAGTATAAAATACGATATCATAAGGAATTTATTCAAGAATATAGGCGTAAATAAAAATAAGACATAAAAAGATACTTACTTTTATCAAAAACAACGACTAATTACTAAATATGTCACTATTCCTGAATATAAATAAAAATTTTAACAAAACAAAAACCGACTTCATAAGAAAAACAAATTAATATGCACTAAAAAGTAAAAAAATAATTGCGTATTCTTCTATAATTTGATAATAATTAACTTACTATTTTCTACTCATCAATATGTAGGTACGAATGTGTTGTGTGGTTGATAATTTATTTACAATTATTGTTACTTTTGGAGTCGATGTCAGCCAAGGTGGGTTTATAACTACATACATAGTTAGTTATATGTGAGATGTGCTTGTGTCGCACGCGAAACATTACGAGGATGTGTATGTTTTTGTTTGTTTTTAAAAGATTCCCGTATTATTATTGCTAGGTATATTATAGTGTTTCCTTAGCTGACATCGACTCCAAAAATAACAATAATTGTAAATAAATTATCAACCACACAACACATTCGTACCTACATATTGATGAGTAGAAAATAGTAAGTTAATTATCAAATTATAGAAGAATACGCAATTATTTTTTTACCGTTTAGTGCATATTAATTTGTTTTTCTTATGAAGTCGGTTTTTGTTTTGTTAAAATTTTTATTTATTTTTCGATTTTTAGTGAATCTGAAGTACACTCACTAATTTGTAGTATATGGGTAGACCTACTAAACGTGCAGCTCA
Organism: Nymphalis c-album; assembly: GCA_963151315.1. Classification (NCBI taxonomy): domain Eukaryota; kingdom Metazoa; phylum Arthropoda; class Insecta; order Lepidoptera; family Nymphalidae; genus Nymphalis; species Nymphalis c-album. The sequence goes on from OY720592.1 coordinate 13,048,214, forward strand.
TATGAGACAGCGCCGTTTATATTATTATTTAAATAAAACAGTGAAACGTAAAGAAAAATGCATTTTGGTACTTACTTAATAAATCTTATATCTTTAAATGAGCAATTCTTGTATATATATATATATATATATATATATATATATATATATAATCTGAATCTCGGAAACGGCTCCAACGATTTTCATGAAATTTAGTATTGCGGCGGTTTCGGTTTCGATAAAGCGATCTAGCTAGGTTTCATTTTTAGAAAATGTCATTTTCTTCGTATTTTCAATAATCAACTTTATCGATAATAATCAATAACTCTTCCTGACATCTAGTGGCGAGTATTTTTTTAATTGAGAGCAACGACACAACAACACTAAAGCTACTCCAGTAGATGGCGTTGTATAATTTCGAAAAAACACAATTTACCAATAAATTAACAAAACAAAAACCGACTTCATAAAAAAACATATTAATATGCACTAAAAAGTAAAAAAATAATTGCGTATTCTTCTATAATTTGATAATAAACTTACTATTTTCTACTCATCAATATGTAGGTACGAATGTGTTGTGTGATTGATAATTTATTTACAATTATTGTTACTTTTGGAGTCGATGTCAGCCAAGGTGGGCTTATAACTACATACATAGTTGTAGGTGAGATGTGCTTGTGTCGCACGCGCAACTTAACGAAGCGAATAACAGTCAATTTGTAATGTGTATGTTTTTAAAATATTCCCGTATTATTATTGCTAGGTATATTATACTGTTTCCTTAGAACCACCAATGGAAAGCTACATTATCAGGGAGTAATTTAGGCTACATTTTGTCCCCATATTCCCACGGGAACAGGAACTACGCGGGTGAAACCGCGGGAAAAACACTAGTAATCAATATATAAATATACATAAATATAACATGTATATAAGAGTACTTATACGATTCTATATATACATATATGTATAATTTTCAAAATTGGTCTCAACTTTTAGGAGATGTTCAAATATGTTTCAATTACAAACATATACATATATACTAATGCTTACATGCATAACTCATATTATAAAGAGGAAAGATTTGATTTTTGTTTGATTTTTTATTACGATTTAAATCAAAAACTACTCGATCGATTTTAAAAATTCTTTCACCCTTAGAAAGCTACGTCTTTACCGAGTAACATAGGTTATATTATATTTTTAAAATGTTATAGATCCCTACTTAAAATGGAGCAATGTTACCCAACGTATCAAACTGTTGCCTATAAAAGTTATTATTTCGCGAGCGCTGCGAAAACTATTGACGGTATATAAAGAAGTGTTTTATACAATAGTACTACAATTAATTGATCATAACGATGTTATGGTAGGTGAATGAAAAATCTAGATAGCCTATAAAAGATTCGGCCGTGTATCGTTAATTTGCTACTAAGAATTGAAGATTTCCGTTACTTTGTCATGGATTCTATAATCAGAATTTAACCAAACTGTCATCAAACAACAATTGAAGTACACTCTTTCCAATAAAAAAAATCATCGAAATCGGTTAAATAGATATCGAGTTATTCGTCCATTTGTCGCGCACATATTTATGCAAATTTACGACTTATACGGTTTTGTCATGGATGCCAGTGTCAAAACTGGACTAAAAAAAATGGGACCAATTTCGGAGCAACCCCTTTCAAATAAAAAAAAAATCATCAAAATCGATTCACCCAGTCGAAAGTTATGAGGTAACAACACCAAAAAAAAAAAAAAAAAACATACAGACGAATTGATAACCTCCTCCTTTTTTTGAAGTCGGTTAAAAATAAATCATAATTGTAGCCGAACTCTAAATACGTCGGTATTCACGAGAATCGACCGTGGGCTTACTCTGTTGCCATCGACTCAACTAAAAATGAGCCTTTATTTGTGATTAACGCTAGAGAGTTTTGTCTCAAATGAATAACGACGTTTCCTCTTTTTGACGAACGTTGGCGCGAATTCGGCGTTACGGCTCTGTTCACGATAAAATATCAAAGATTTATGATCGTTTGGCATACAGAACTCAATTTGACCGAATTTTGAGTTACGTCGATATTCTCGCAAGCCAGCGATATGTATCCAATAAACTCCAAACCTTAAACTCATTAATAGACTATTACATATTACATTACATTATTTTTTGTTAGGTTACAAAAATACGTCTCTTCATTTACAGTGTACATATATAATTCTAGCGAGTAAATACCTAAAACGATTTAGTGAAATCTTGTAAATGAGTTTGGAGACGTATAAAGTGCAATGCAATCCGTCTTAAGTCTAACACGAAGCGTTTCGGTGATGAGAGAATCAATTCCAAACATCTTTGTTCCCGTTTAACATGTTAATCGTGGTGGGTCCCTGAAATTACCGGCACCGATACGTAACAATCCATTATTTCAGCTTGCAAACTATTCAATCAAAGTATTCTAATCTGTCTAAGTTTCAGTATATTGCGGTAAAATATTCCTCTCGTAATTTGTGTTGCAATTTCAAACCAATCTCTCCATGGACATACCATGAAATAAGCTTATGAATATTATCCAGATAGCTGATATAGAAAACGAACCTTAATTGATGATCGCATGTTCATCTCTTGCTGGTTTTTTTTTTGTAAGAGGGCGCAAACGATCAGGAGGTTTACTTGATGGTACATGAGTCCTCTCCTTAGTTAAGTACCTGAAATATATATCATACTATATAATTTACAATTATAATACAAAGGTTTGTACTTTATAGATTTTAAAAGTTTAAGGCAGCCAGTCTAATTACATGCATAAGAGGTACAACATGTTAGTTCTCATGCTTGGCGGTGCATTAGTAAGACCGTATTACTCATTTTTTAATATTATGTAATATTGTATTATTAATATTACATAATAATATTATTTCAATAAGCGGATGAAATGACGAAAGTATATTCACCAACTTTAAGTGATTTTGAGTGGGGAAATATAGTAATAATATATAGCAATGCGCCTTAAAATCATAAATGTGAAATTTATATACTCAAAGAACTTAATCTCATGATTAGTAATTTAATTAAAGGTATCATGTAAAGCAGTAATTTTCTTAAATAATTGTATCCATATACTTTGTTCGCGTTTATTAAAGGCCATAGATTTCGCGTGCCGCTCGGGCGAAATTACACGGACATTATCCCTAAATTATTGCTGCTAATATGTCGGTGAACAATTCCCGAACTCGGATGTGGCTCTGACACTGGATTTTAATTGGATCTTGGGACAAATATACTGAATAAAGTCAGAGCCTAAAAGTAAACGCGTTGATGGGATTCAGAAACTTAAACTTCGTCACTAAAATGTATTTAATTATAGTTTGGATGTAAGTAAGTAGCAGCCTATGAATGTCCCACTGCTGGGCTAAGGCCACTTCTCTTTGCGAGGAGATGGTTTTGGAGCTTATTCCACCACGCTGCTCCAATGCGGGTTGGTGGAATACACATGTGACAGAATTTCAATGAAACTTGAAACATGCAGGTTTCCTCACGATGTTTTTCCTTCACCGTTAAGCACGATATGAATTATAATCACAAATTAAGCACATGAAATTCAGCGGTGCTTACCCGGGTTTGAACCCACGATCATCGGTTGAGATTCACGCATTCTTACCACTGGGCTAACTCGGCTTTTTTGGATGTGTTCTTTCGAATATGTGAAAAGTAACAGTCATTGAACAAATAATTTTCACAACAAAAATTAGTTTTAGTGGAAAAAATATCTTAAGTATTTTATGTTCTCTATAAAAATTAAATAAGCAGCTTAAGTGATTATTATATTCGAAATGAAAATCCTCCGAGCGAATAATAATTTAAAGAAACTTGTACGTAGCAAAAAAACAAATAAAGATAAACTTTTTGCTTTTACTAGCAAGAATAAAATGTTAACTGTACAATTTTAATGTTTTTTAATTTTAATGTACAAGTATATCTGTCATTTGAAGACAAAGCCACTTCAATTACGAAGAACTTACAAGATTCATATATCTGTTATTCATTTGTACTAAATTGCGTAATAGTTTACTTAGTCTTTAGTCATTAACATTTTCTTGAATATCATATAAGTATACAATTCGTGATAGACACATCACATAGCAAAGAACTTGTCTTTCATTGTCACAATTGGGAGCTTTACGCAAGTGTCGTGTTGCAAACAAATGAAGTTCTTTGCGCGAAGTTAGAAGTGCTGAATCCTGTAGTTGTGGTTGCGGTCGAAACTCGTAAACAACTTCTAATATTAACGCTTTTCGATCCGATTTAAAGTCGAAGCGCATGTATGCAAGACTAGTTCAATGAAACAAGTTTGAACTTAAATCAGACTAACTTTTTAGTATGATTGTACTGGAGTGGCTATTGTGTGCTCAGTTTTCAAACAGTATTATGAGCCGTATTGTTTATTGTTTTTATTCACATCACTAAGTAAATAGTGCTCAGACAGCCTAGTAGTTAGAACTTGTGTAAACTAACTATCCATTTCTCGGTGGTGAAATCACACATAACGAGGAAGTCTGCTCGTAGCGGATGTACTTCTGCCACTGGTGTATCTACCAAACCGGCATTGAAGCAGAGTGGTGGAATGACCTCCAAACCTTCTCCTCAAACTGAGAGGCCAGGCAGTGAGTCGTACAAAGGGTCGTACTTTAGTTACTTGTTATTTTTTGTATTATTGTTAGTTAGATTATCAAGAAGACCTGTGTATATTTACCTTTAAGTCATATTGTTAAACAGTGATAAATAATTTGTATTGGTATTTTGATTCAAAGAGTAAATGAATGTATGTAATTACTGGCATGGGACATACATCTGAGTTATCCTTTGAATTGATTTGCTTAACTGTGTTAAATAATAAAGTATTAATGAGTTGCAAAATGAAATTTTCTAATTTACGGCTTTAGTTTTGAGATAGAAAAGCAATTAAGAAGCCATTAACAAAGTAACGTTGGATACTTGGAGTGTCGGTTTCACCACCTGCTCTCTCATTTTTTCACGGATTTAATGGCCTATTTCAGTGTTCAAGTACTCTGCTATGACCATAGCAACGAGCTCTTAATTTATCTGTGTGAGTGATATGATTGACTTTACTTTTGACTTTGGATACATGCATACATAAGTACTTGAAACGTATGATTTTCACCCTTATGACACTATATTATTTCATGATATTTTCAGAAATCAGAAAGTTGTGTAGTATGTTCTAATGATTCAATTCAATTAACACAATATATGGAATATCGATATTGACGTTTATGTATCAATAGTTTGTATCCAACAACATTTTTATTATATAATATTATTTTATACTAGCTATGCCCCGAGGTTTCACCCGCGTATTATTAATAAAAATATAATTAATAAAAATCAGCCTAGAACCTTCCTCGATAAAAAGACTATACAACACAAAAATATTTTTTAAATTCGAACCAGCATTTCCTGAGATTAAACAAACAAACTCTTCAGCTTTATATATTAGTATAGGTTAACCTACCCTCAAATATATCCAAGTGAATTCTGTTTTAAATCCAATAGGGTTACGCAATATATGAATTTAAAAACCCTCTCAATAGCTTCATAATAGAATTTTATCTCGCTCCACCTTTATCCAGCCTCTAGTGATCTTCCAATTAATCTATTCATCCGACTCACTGCAATATCGAAATTTTTGAAACGATGCTTTATGATGTGAAATTTATATAACGGCATATGTGAATCCTAGAATTCCTTAGTATTCAGACTTAGTTGAAATATAATTATTTAAAAACTGCTTATATAACCATTTTTTATCATATATATGAGATAACTCATGTATATGAGTAGACGTTAACTCTTGATTTACGAAATACAAACTACATAACCTAAATTATGCGAATTATTTTATGGCTGTAAAAATTTTCAATAAGTTGCCGAATGTCATCAAACAATACAAAAAAACATAAATTGTTTGAAACGAAAATGAAAGTATTGGTTACTATAATATAAAATAATATTTAGAATAAGGTCGATAATGGAGTTAAAATTGAAAATGATTGTAGCAAATATAATCTTAAATAGTATATGACATTTGCAAACCATCTTACGGTTGTTGTGGCAGGATTTCAAGTATTGTAACAACAAAAATGTATCAACAACTAAGCAAATAAAGAATTTGAAAATTTATTTATTATAATTTAAATATAAGATCCTAATTGTAAGCGTAAATGATCCATTTGATATTTTTTCCATAACACCTATTTATCATAATTATTATCTCCCATTCTCTTGTCAATCTGGCTACCTCTTTTCAAATAAAAAATATATACACATTTGAAAATACTATTTCATCTTTTGTAATTAATGTAATGTATATATTTTATTATGCAACAATTTGTTAATGTAAATTTCCGTTTGCACGCCATGCTAGTCTCTGGGGTTTTTGATAGTCATACTGAAACATCAAAGGCTTGTTTTGCGTGTTTGTTTTTGCAACTTTAAACCTACTTTCGTTAGATACTCTTCTATGTGATATAATTATATATTATAGCTTACTAGTGAAATTGCACTAGTAAGCTGTTTAGCTGATTTATATTTAAAACGATCTTGTAAATAGCTTACTAGGAAAAAATACGGTAACCCTCAAACAAGGGAAATAGTTAAAAGTCGGTGATGGCAAATAGGTTCCTTATCCCCGGGTTTATAATTATAAAAAAAAATTAAGTACCTACGTAGAAATTCAGCATTTACCTAGATTTTGATACCGTGCTCTTGCGTATTTATATTTATTTAGTATATAGGTTAATTGCCATGATATAATAAGTCATTATAATTAAGGAGTCACGTAAAACAACAAATATTATATAAGTCATACCATATTAAGGAAAACTCATCCCCCATTTCGTAAGCTGTCTCAATTACAGTGATGTAAGATGCGTTATAAAGGGCAATTCGGTTGATTTATCTTAACATTAATTATATAAGTTCACTGAAGGTTAATTGTAGGTTTACCGACACTGAAGCCAATGAATGATTGTGTTCGTTGAGAATGTTTTTGTATTTTGACACGCCTTGAGTCGAAAAAATATACTCAATTCAATTTAATTTCATCTATTTGATTTACATGTTTAGTCACTATATTTATGACATTAAAATTTTGTTTTTTAACTATTAAATTATAATAATTATTAAATTAAATTTTACTAGATTTAATTCTTAGATTTCAATACATTCCATTATAAAGGTACAAGTCACAATATACATTTTGCCATTAAATTTTAAACCGAGACATAATAATTCTTCATTTAAATAACACTTATAAAATTGAATTTAGAATTCTTTTACAGCTTTTATGCTGTAAGATATCCTATTACTACAGGGTTATTTTTAATGACCCAGCAACCTCACAGGACTAGATAGCTAGCACCATAAGCAACAACTTTTGTTCAACGACTTTTGATAACTTGTTAGTTTTTATTTTCATACAAAATTAATATTAATTAAATTTCGCGCTTGAACGTTTATAAATCTACGTCGTCCTGTCGTGTATGAATGAAATAATCATACAAATGTCACGACAGTACCACAAAAACTTGTAAAATCATTTATTTTTTCATGTATTGAGTTATGTCCGAAGTAGTAGAAAAAAAGTTGTTGCTTATCATGTAAGCTATAATTGTCCTGCGAGGTTGCTGGGTCAATAAAGATAACCCTGTATACACTATTTTACATCTTTATTTCGTAAAAAAGCATAACCTCACAAACAGTCCGGAGTATATCTCATTTGAAATTATGGGTTAAATATGCAGATATTAAAATTACATTCAGCATATTCTCTTGAGTAAGGCTGAAATAAACTTTACTAGCTCTAAAACTTCGGTCGCAACTAAATAAGTACCTATTCCGGTAGAATTATGATTTGTCGGCCCCCAAAGAACGGAGTTGAATAAATTTTATTAAATCCGGGAACAGTTTACGACCAACCACGTCAGCGCTGCGTCCCATCTATGAGGATAACTTGGCACTTTTCAAGGGTAATTTAGTTTTTCGTCAACCCATTTAAAGATATTGAATATTATCTTTAACGCCAGGAGGTTTTCGTTATTAATAAATCGACATATAAAGGTCAAAAATACCTTCTAATGTAATACTTAAGTCTCTAGTGATAGTTTAGTCGAGAGAACTCAGAATCTTAACAGAATCTAAAATACCTGCTAATGTAATAGTCTTCTCATAGTCTCGTCGATGGGAATCGTGAATTTTGATCGAATATGGTGGGTTCGAATCCGGGCAAGCGCCAATATTTTCATTTCGCTTAATTATATATTTTGTTTATGTATACATATATTGGAATACAATTATAATAAAATATTACCGCATTATTACCCATCAAGTGGAGCTGCCTAATGAATTAATCTCCAAAATATTTATAAAAAAAGTGGTTTCTATCCAGCAGTGGGATCTTTATGTTGATGAGGTCAAAACGCTTAAGCAGACATATAAAATCCTATTGATAGAATTTTGAGATGGAGAGAGCTATTTTTTCGCTCATCAATAAATAGTTGATTATTTATTAATCGCAATGGCTTAGTTTTCTAGAAGAATACCAACTAACGTTGTAATAAAAAAAGTAGATGTTCGAAAAATTGTACATTAAAATTGTTATCGGATTTCGCTAACGATTATGTATAAGCGATTCCCATAAGTATCAATGAGAAAGCGACCAGACGGCGCCTGATCCAGACAAACCGCAATTTACTTACAAATTCGCATTTCTACGAATTTTTGCAGTATTATTTTTAAATTACCAGCACCGGTTTGATGGCGATTTTATTTCCTGCCTTTGGTGCAGAAAATGAGGGAAGTGGGAAATGTATATAGCTATATTTTTGCATCATAACTTCTTGATTACTAACGTTGAATTATTTTTGGTATATTTTGCGAGCGATGAAGATAAAAATATTATAAAACTGTTACATCAAAAAATAGGTTTTTCATTGAAATTAAAATGATTAAATGTATTATTTAATAATTTTGTTTTGCTGACACAAAAGTTTTTTTTTTTTATAGGAAGGCGGACGAGCGTATGGGCCACCTGATGGTAAGTGGTCACCAACGCCCATAGACATTGGCATTGTAAGAAATGTTAACCATCGCTTACATCGCCAATGCGCCACCAACCTTGGGAACTAAGATGTTATGTCCCTTGTGCCTGTAATTACACTGGCTCACTCACCCTTCAAACCGGAACACAGCAATACAAAGTACTGCTGTTTTGCGGCAGAATATCTGATGAGTGGGTGGTACCTACCCAGACGAGCTTGCACAAAGCTCTACCACCAAGTAAAGAGCCACACTTTGTTATATAATTACTATTAATTGTACTGCAAAATATTGCTTAAGTACCTATCATCGAAACAAACATCTTTGTTATAAAAGGAAGATTTATTTCCACTAAGTGTATTGCTTCAACATTAAACATCTCTTTTATAATCTTCAATGTAACAGATGCAATGAAAGTTGCTGACCAAACGTTGCCGGTGCTGCGCCAGGAGACATAATTGACAGCAAAACTTGAGTATCAGGGAGTAGATGCTTGCAAGTTTCTTACTAACTTCGAGTCGTTAAAGTATGAATTTTTGCGCAAACTGCCACCATTTATTTCACAACTTTGATAGTTTACCTTCTAGTCTGAAACATGATTTCTCTTGAACTATTTTAAACCGTACCATATTACGTTCCATAATGTCTTGTTTTGTACCATTACGAGAGAGAATTGCTATGTTTATTATATTTGTATAGTTTTCAGATAGGATTAACAAAAAAAGGCAAAGTTGCCAGCAGCTAAATCAAAACTGTCAATAAACCAAACTAGCATGCTCGTGACACATCCTCCTGAAGTAGGCGGCGAAAAAGCTACAATTGCATGAGTGTATGCTATACATTGGTTTCAATAACGCGTCATACGAAGAAATTCGTATACTATACCGACGATGTATGATATAGACGATTACACTTTGGCCCAATAATTCAACGTGGCATTAAAAAAGTCTTAGATTTTTTTTATTCACATTCGTTAAAATAAAAGGGTTTACAGGATATGGAAAAAGGGGACTCAAATGTTCACGTGATCATGATCATGGTACCCTTTCAGTCCAAGTTCTAGCAAAATGGCTTAAAAGTATTGCCTTTAACTGTAAGCTAACTTTTTATCGGGTCTATAATGAATTTTCTACGCAACGTGAAGTAAAGAAAAATTAACAACTATAATAAAGTAATTATGATGACTTTTGAAAATATAATGTTTGGAAAAAGCCTTTAAATTATTTTTCCTTATTATTAATTTTAGAAAGATAGAACAAATTGTCCACCTGATAATAGTTGATCGACTTTATCTATACTGGCTCTAGAAAATGACAATGCTTAATCCTTTGTGTCTGTAAATACACTGACACACCACAGACATAATATTAAGTTAGGCAGTAGAATAAAGTGTTAGAATCCAAAAAAACACCTAGTTAGTTCTACATAAAGCCCTGTAAATATATAAATTAATTGATTGTATGATTATTTGTTAATAAATAAAAAACAAAAAGCTATGTAAAGTACAGTATACCACCATCTTTTTTAACAAAAGCAACGCGAGTTTTAATCATACCTAGATTAAAACGTCAGAAGTTTGAAATGAAATTTTATCGTTATTCTTATTTAATCAGAGATTTAAATTTTTACAATATTTCAGGAAGTTTCTGGAAGGTTTGACTATCTTGATTGCTGAATCATTGGATTTGTAAGGTGCGTTAGTTTAAATACTTAGTTTAAATCTGCTGACTTGCGTTAATTTGTTCTTTGCTATTAAAATAAATTTTAATATCGCTTGGTTCATCTGAATACAATATAATATTTTTAATTTAATTGATTCAAAAATCTGTGAGCGATATTTACTACAAATGGCGTAAATTGACATAAAATACCGTAAATTGATACGTCCAATTAAAAGTATATTTTAGCCAATACATATCAAAAGAGTGTACTACTTTTATCCATGAGAAGTTAATTAAATAAAATCAACAATTTGAAATGAGAACTCTATTTTTAAATATCCTAGTTGCGTATACACATTCCCGCATTTTAATCCAGATGTTTTTTAATTAAGTGCGAATTAGGCATGTTATTAGAAAATGTTTAATCCATAATAATATTTGAATAAATATTTTGAAGCAAAACAAATCTAAATATAATATATTTGATTCAAAAGATAAGCTTATAAGAGTATTCTTCCATTCATCGTCACACAAAAAAGTGTGGCTTTAAGAGAATAGTAACAAATAATAAAATCTTTTGTACGGTATAAGTAAATAAAATAAAATAGGAGTGCTAATGGATACGACGGTGAAATAACACGAACATTAAGTCTATCACAAATAAGACTTTTGTATGAATCAAGTATTCTACTTTGTTACTATTTTCGTTATAAAAATGTTGCTATTACTTCTTTCTTACATGGTCACAAAAGTAAATATACCTATATATTCAATTGATTATAACTTAACTAAAATTTCAATTGATCTAGGCTTTATGCAAACCTGCCTAGGTTGACAAACCTCATCTAAAACATATTCTACCCCCAAGCAATAGTTACTATTATTGTGATCCTTAAAACGCGAGTTAGCTAGGAGGAAGTATAACCACCGGCACAGGGGGCAAAATATTTTAGTTATCAAGATCGATGGCGCATAGTTGATATGATATAAAGTTGGCTGATATTTCTTACTCATTTATTTGTACCTATCTTACATATTATACCATACTATATACCAGTCTGTTTACATATTTTAAATTAAAGAAAATATATAGTTGTCGAATCATATAAGCAAACGGCAACAGCAATGAGGGACTCATTAAAATATTTGTCCTACAATTGTGGGTAGCGTGTCTGGTATTTTTAATTATTAAAAATTATTGTAGAACTGGCCAGTTTTATTGAAATTTAGATGTGCTCCGCGATTTCACTCGCGTATAATTAATAAGAATATAATGAATAAAAATCAGCCTAGAGCCTTCTTTGATAAAAGAACTATACAACACAAAAATATTTTTTTAATTCGAATTAGTAGTTCCTGAGATTAGCCGGATCAAACAAACAAACTCTTCAGCTTTATAATAATATTTTACTGTAGATAACACGGTAGAAACGAATACGAAAGTGAAATTAAAAGAATTTAATTAAGCCGGAATTTTAATTTACTCGAATATTACAGCTACAAATCGGATTAAATTAGATTGTTTACGGCATTAGAAAACACAATCCGCTAAACTGAAATGATTTGTCCCGACTTAGCGCGCAAATTCTAAAACACCCAAAACCCGTTTAATCAAAATCGCAGGAACAATGGCGTAATCAGAAATAATATAATTTTCATCTTCGTTATAACTCCATCAAGGGAGGCAAAATTACTTATAGCTGACTGCGAATGAAAAGATCACAATCGTACTCTATTACGGGCCTGATGACTAGGCATTCAGCTATTCCTAAGAATCAGGAGTTTTTTCCCCTGAATTACTTTCTCATAATTTTTTTTTTACAGAAAAAAAATTCGAATCCTTATCATAGCGTGACCTCGTTAACATACAAGTTGTTTTTATTAAATACTTAACTTTTCCTACAAAAAATTTACAGTCTTCTTGGTCTGAAGGTTTTATTAATTATTTTAAATGTACATAATTATGTTACATAAATGTACTATAATATAAATATTATTATAGAAAGCTTTCGCTTGCCCTTATACGATATACATAGATATGGCTGATTTAATATATAAATTACGTAAGAATGTACTGAATATTTTTTCAGCCACGGTAAGGCTGAAAAAATCGCAGCACTTTACTACGATTATCTGCCCTGTCGTTGATGTATATAATAATTATCTACAGTAACAGTATCAGCCTGTGAATGTCCCTCTGCTGGACTAAGACCTCTTCTCTTCTTTTGAGGCGAAGGTTTGGAGCTTATTCCTATACGGGTTGGTACTAAGTAGTATTTTATATCTTAATAAATAATTCGAATCTATAAAGTAATATCGTGAACCGTAAAAGGTATGAACAGACGTAATCTTAAGTTTGGACCTTGATGTATGTATTGACTACTATTGTGTGATCTTGTATTAAAGATTATAACATAACTATAATTATAACATTTTTATTATCATCAGTATTATCACATAATATTTGAGTCAAGTGAGCTATCAGCTATGTTTAAAGTCAAGGAAAGTTAAAAATATTTACTGTATTGTATAATATTGTTCACAAACTTTTCTTCGATTATATCGTGAATAAGATATTTTCCAGTTTTAGCTCCTTTCAATTTTAGTTATTCATTTAACAAGTATAATCTATTTCTTTGAAGATGAAAATATAAACATCAAAAGTTACTAAACTTACTATTCTATCATTAATTTTCGTTTTCATTTACAAGTGAAGTTGAGCCTGAAATTTCAATATCAACTCAGTTTTAAGTAAAATAGAAAGCGATAAATACGACGGAAAATGTTTTGTACATAGCTAAAAATACATAACCACTGTTAAAAATATATAAATAGGTAATCTCCACATAACTTTAGTAAATACTACTCTGAAAAATAAATTTACTTGGTGGTAGAGCTTTGTGCAAGCTCGTCTGGGTAGGTACCACCCACTCATCAGATATTCTGCCCCAAAACAGCAGTACTTTGTATTGCTGTGTTCCGGTTTGAAGGGTGAGTGAGCCAGTGTAATTACAGGTACAAGGGACATAACATCTTAGTTCCCAAGGTTGGTGGCGCATTGGTGATGTAAGCGATGGTTAACATTTCTTACAATGCCCATAGGTGGTCCATATGCTAGTCCGCCTTCCTATACAAAAAAAAAAAATTCGCACTCGTACTTCAGAAAACATGTAATGGCGTTGGTTTCCCGGTTGCATATTTTTTTGACCCATTGGATTTTAAGAGTGAGGGAATATAGGGAGGGTTATCATTGGCTCTAATAATAGTTCTTGAGAAAATTAATGAGTGCGCCTGTGCGCACATCCCTGTGGACTATAATATTTTACAGCTTAATAATTGTCTACTCTCCGTTAAGAGTGGCCGTGGCCAAAATTGGTTCGGACGACATAATTACGCTTTGCGATTTCAGTTTCTATAGAAGAAGTGAGCATTTAAAATTTTGCTGTTAGTTAGGTTTTTTTTTAAATAATTAAAAAAAGATCTTTCATCGTTCCATCTCCAGCCCCTCTAGACAAGTGGCTTTAACGTTAATAGAATAGAATAGAAAACAATAATCAATGTATGAGATTGACATTCGCGTTCGCCATTTCGAGACGTTTCGAGTCGAACGCGAATGTCAATCTCATACATTGGTTGTTGTTTTCTATTCTATTCTATTAACGTAAAAGCCACTTGTCTAGGGCCCCAGTTTTGCTTACGTCATGTCATACACGAACTCATACACGTCTGAATAACACTCGAAATGTATTAAAATAAAATTGTTTTATCTTTTTTCATATACCTATTATTATTCAAGATATATTATTCAAGACATTCAGTAAAATACTCAACAAACTGCGATAAAAATGTAGATATTATTTATGGTAATAATGAAAAGAAGAACAATGTTATTAAACATCTACCTCAAATGCAATAAATGTTACCAAAGCAAACATAACGTTTATAAGACCCACGACGCGATATTTATATAAGCCTGTGGCTGTTTTTATAAGTCGCTGTAAAAAGGACGATGAAAGTTATGAGGGCCGGGAAACTCTCGTAAATAGCAAAAAGGGAGAATGGGGATAAAGGAATAATATATCAATACGAATCTTTAATATTCGCACGCCACTACCATAAATCAGCACGAATGAGACCGGACCATAAATCATCTGTTTTTATGTATTTTTCCTATAAAAATAATTATATTTGAGATAAAATTAATTTAAACGTTATGTAATTAAATAAACAATTTGCTTAATCAAGGACTTTGACCATAGCGTAAATATTACAGTTATCTAAAATAATATTTCAATTGCGAAAGTAAATCTCTGTTTGTTTCACTTTCACGGGTAAGTAAATGAACCGATTTTAATGAAATTTTATATAAAGCAAGTTTTAAATCGAAGGAAAAGAAAACTTTAGCGTGAATATATGAGAAAAGGAACAGTAACTTTTGACGCTAAAATTGCGCAGAGAAGCTGGGAAAATTAAGAAACGGGGAAGGTTCATTAAAAAATATAATCTTTAATGACATTTTAAGTAACAAAAAGTGCGAATATAAAACATAAATTTTAATTATAACATCACAATACAAATATAAACAACAAAAAACAAGCTTTACTTTACTTTAGTAAAATATATTATTTGAAAGAATTTTATTGTTAAACTCCATTCAAAGCGCCATTACAAAATAATGAGTGAACACTCGGCTGAACAACAATGCCTTGTAATTATTGTAGGCGTTTTGTGTTTCATGCCATTTTGAGTTTTGAGCTGTTATTTGTTAAGTAGTTTATATAAATTAATGAAATGTTAATATTATAATTAAATTTATTTATGT
Source organism: Nymphalis c-album (assembly GCA_963151315.1). Classification (NCBI taxonomy): domain Eukaryota; kingdom Metazoa; phylum Arthropoda; class Insecta; order Lepidoptera; family Nymphalidae; genus Nymphalis; species Nymphalis c-album. The sequence goes on from OY720592.1 coordinate 13,063,794, forward strand.
ATTGAATATACATATTTTGATTTTGTAAAATGCTCTGATACCTTGATAATAGCAGTTCATCAATGGACATCTCGTTTAGTAGTTTTATATCTTCTATTTATTTCATGATTGTCTCTTTAGTAGCTAACGTATAGGGCTCTATTTTCCAAGTTTTCAGTCGTGAAACTCTCAGTAGCAGTTCGAAATTTAGAATTTGGCATTCGAGATTTGAATGCTTACACTCTTGAGTTTCGGAAAGCATTCGTTTAAGAGAGTGGAGGATACACCTTTTATTTGTGATCACACACACATCCACATACACTATAATTATATGCCTTGCAGTTAATTAGCATTCTTTGAGATAAACTGCCATTACTAAGGAGTTATCGCTTGATATGCTGCACACAATAGGAAGAACAAAAAGATAACATCCATACAAAAAATGTATTTTACTACCAATAGAAGTAAAAACAAAAACATCAATCAAAATGGACTACAATCAACGTTGATATCAGGTTCAATATTTATAATAAAGATTTCTTATATAGCACAGTTTTGTTTAAAAAACATTTGTGATATAGTGATTTTAATATAGCAGAACTAATGCAAGTCGTTCATTTCCTAAATAGCGTACCTGGATAGTAGATGCAATTTGTCGTCGAGGATAAACGTTTTATATTTAATACCTTGCATTTAGAGAAATAGGAGTTTTTGGTAGTATAATAAAATTATGTAAATGTATATTGTTTTATTTATTATATATGCACTAATTAATTCTTACAATAATAACCCAAAAATGTCTTATTGCTAGGAAAGGGCTTCTTTTCTTAAGAAGAAATTTAGGAGCACATTCAACTATGCTGCTTCAAAGCGGGTGTATCGTATATAATGGTAAAATTTCACCTAACCCATGTCAATTTCTCCATATTTTTATCCGAGCTGAGAATTAAAAAATCATTTTTAAGTGAGCGAAATCTCAGTAGTATTTGCCCGGGTTTGAACACACAGTTTTATGTTTCGATATTCATATTTTCTAGCATCTGGGCAATCTCGTCTCCTCAAACTTAGCGTGATAAAATTGCGTCACAAAGGAAATCTTATCTCTTTAAGAGAATTCGTCCTTTAAACTTTGAGTAATATGAGGTTGATTTACATTGATCAGAGAGACGGTCCAAATAAAAAAGAAAAATCATATAAATTGATATTATGAATTTTCATCAAAAATATATGAAACAATAAAAATAATGAATGTAATCCACCACCAGTTCGTGGTAAACTATACGTTACCTAGTGGTAGGGCTTTATCCAAGGCCGTCTACCAGGTCCCACTTCTTACACACAAATACACTTACTAGATCTCAGATGATATGTTTTATACCTAAGTTTTTTTTTTTATTGCATAGGAAAGCGGACGAGCATATGGGCCACCTGATGGTAAGTGGTCACCAACGCCCATAGACATTGGCGTTGTAAGAGCTGTCAACCATCTCTTACATCGCCAATGCGCCACCAACCTTGGGAACTAAGATGTTATGTCCCTTGTGCCTGTAATTACACTGGCTCACTCACCCTTCAAACCGGAACACAGCAATAACAAGTACTGCTGTTTTGCGGTAGAATATCTGATGAGTGGGTGGTACCTACCCAGACGAGCTTGCACAAAGCTCTACCACCAAGTACCTAAGTACACTGACTCTCACCATTTAAACTAGAAAACAGCAATACGAAATATTGCTATTTGGCAAAAGATTAATAATTAATTGTAGAGTAAGTCGTACCAATAATATTAGAAAGGGTGAAACAAATGTGTAATTAATCAGCCGCCAAGCAACATTTACTAGTAAAGCCAAAATGTTTGACCTATTTTAATTTTCGATTCTATATTTAATTGTAATTTTAAATTATATAAATTTCAATATCAATCGCTTAAATTATTGATCCCTCAATAAATTCCTCTCAATCCCATAACTTGGTTTATTTTCCAATAGTCTACGAAGAATAAATTTCTACTCCGAATATTAGAGAAGTTTTACAATAGACGTTCCCTGTTTCAAACTCGAGTTCCAAATGTCGTTATTCAACGTTTTGTCTTTGATAAGAAATTGAATAGACTGTCTGATTTATAACTTGCGAGTTTAAATGTAGTGATTTGCATTTACCTACATGAGGAATGTAGGATGCATTAAGGATGAATTATTATTGACTTTATTCTAGTTTTTGTAAAATGATATCCATAAATTTATCCTGGTCGTAGGACCATTTACAACTCTGGCCGTATAGGTATCACCTATTTGCTAAAATTCTGATTCGTTTGTATGTTATTGTGTTCCAATATGATGTCTTGATAGTAGAAAGCAAAATTAGCAGATAAAAGTACATTGAGCTGTTGACGAACTTAACGAGAACGATGATGCTGATGATGATAATAATAATTTAATAGATAATTTGTCAACGATTGATTACGAAAAGGGTGCGGCAAATAAAGGTTTTCTTACTGAATATATAATATATTTTAGGCTAATCATATATTAATTTGAATCCTTTGTGTATTCACCATTGCAAATAAAATATATAGGAAAATAATAAATTATTTATAAACTCATGAAAAAATTCACGGAAAGAAATGATTCGGTGACACATCTGTTATTTCGCGTTTTTATTATCCATATGAATACTCAAGTGATATATTGTATATTAAAAACATAATTCAAAAAAGCTGTTCGAGCTGCTTATAATCTTGAAGCTGGGGACTCCCTTTGGGACATTTTTGACAAAAGTGGCATACTTACAGTTGCATGAATATATGTAAAATTATGTATATATGTATGTACAACAATATTAATAAACATCAAGTTTGTTCCTGTGGTTCTATAATCAAATCCTAAATAAGTTTCTTTATTTAATGCTTGTATTCTTCGATCAATAATGAACTAGATTAGCGTTAAGCGCTTCAAAAACGGCCTGAAAAGTAAGACCACAATAACGTTTGTGAGGTTATCAAATTAGTATGGTCCAATCATAACTTATTGCTAAGGAAATAAGATTGAATATGGAACAACCCTTATTCTACAATTCCTATCTTTCTGTCATTCATGGCGTAAGATCGTAAGTGAATGCCAATACAATCTAAACTGCATTTTATTGCTCGGGAACAAGGCATAGCTTAGGTTGAATTTATTAAACCTTTACATCATTTTCTTCTTATTATGGTCGGTGCCACATTTTTTTTTCGTGACGCCATATCTAGAAGTATTATTGATCGAAGCTTATATTAAAGAAACATAAATACACAAGTCATATTAGGTATTCCATAAAATGTTACATAGATTATAAAAAACGTTAATTTATTACTTAGTGATTATCGTGTGTGAAATAGCTATAATTGATACTTGGAATTTGAGGGTAAAAACTAATTCCTTGCTGATTCTTCTAAGTAGCATCTAGAGTTTAAAACGGTGTCACTTTTAACTACTAGCTTTAAATTTTGCACGTTTGCACGTTTTGCTTTTCCCTACATTTAATTAAACTTGCGTTTACTTAATAATGGGAAAAGTCCAAAATATTATTCAAGAGCATGTAAAATGTCAGTTACATTTTATAAAATAGACTCTCCATGTGACGTATCGGGAGTATGTGTTACAAAGCACTCATGAACCCTGTTAAGTGCAAAAACCAACAAAATTGAATGGCTCCAGCAAACACTATAATCACGCTTTCATCACGCATATTATTCACATGTTAACTGGTTTTAGTACAGTACTTTCATTGGCGTGCTACCCGCACCTTATTTGTAGAAAATATTTTATGTTTATTAAGTATTAAGTTTTTTGTTTAGATTTTCGACCGCCTTCTCTAGTTCGCAAACATAGCAACTCCGACTTCGCCCACTTCAACAGCATTAGCGCTTGTCATTACGTTTCAACACCCTTCACATTAACAACTTATGTCCTTCGAGACGAGACTTAGTTTCTACTAGAAACATCTTAACCTGAAATAAATATATGAACTATTGAGAAGTGGCAGAAAGCTTCCCATTTTCCTTTATATAAATAAAAATAGCAATATGAAATCGAATGTATGTTATTTTTCATAAGTAAAGAAACTATGGTATCTTATCGTTCCATTTTCTATTTGCTAGTTGTTAGGATGCTTTTATGGGACAGTTTATGACGTCATAGTGTTCGGTAAGAATTTGTAATTGAAAAATAAAAAGGAACTAGAGGATCGGCAACAATTATGGGTTTGCCGTAGAGAGAAATATTCATAGAATTTAGAAAATATGTTAAACAATCATGAGAAGGGTTAGGGACAAAGTAAATTATTTTTACCTACATACGACAAGTACGCCATATTATTGTTTATTGTAGATGTACTATGATATACTATGGAAATACAATGGTGAATCGCGTCTAATGCTTAAGTACGTTTTTTTTGCGTTTTGCACTTATTAACCGACTTCAAAAAAAGGAGGAGGTTATCAATTCGTCTGTATGTTTTTTTACATATTATACTGAAGAATATGACTTAGTATTATCGATAAATTCATATTAGGTTTTGGTTTTGATTTGAGACAAACTTTGAAAATATAATGTAGTTAATAATACATAAAACGTTGAATTTAAAATTTCATCTGGATGTACTAATCCAAAATCAAATAATATTAGTATATTTGCTTTATCAAATTGCTCTTAAATTGTGTCAATAATTATTAAAATATGATACTATCACTTATATAATTAATTGTCTTCGATCGTCTCAAGTGAATGCTCATCACAACAACTGCAGTAAATAATTAAGTACTATACTATAGGCGAATTAGTTGTAAGGCTTCGTGTAAGCTCGTCTATATGTACAAAGTAACAGCCTGTGAATGTCTCACTGCTGGGCTAATGCCTCCACTCCTTTTTTTGAGGAGCTCCAATGCGGCTTGGTTACACATGTGGTAGAATTACAACGAAATTAGACATATGTAGGTTTCCTCACGAAGTTTTCATTCATCGTCAAGCACAGGATGAATTATAAACCCAAATTGAGCACATGAAAATTCAGTGGTACTTGCCCGGGTTTGAACCCACGATCATCGATTAAGATCCACGCGTTCTCCATGTATAAGCCCATCTACATACCTTACATTATTTTCACCAGTAATATTTTGTACAGGCGAATTTCGAAGCGTTACCATTTATTAATTTTAGGCACACGTAATATCTTAGTTCCTATGCTTGGTGACGCATTAGTGAGGAAATAAATTATTACTTTCTTTATCTTTGAGCTGTGGTACTAACGATGAAGCGAGCCTTTGCCCACCTACATTAAATTAAAAAAAAAACAATTGTAAAAGCTGTCTATAGTATGACAGGTGAGAATGAAATTCTATTTCGATGTCACATTTTTTTTTATTTCACCTAGAGCAGCCATTTTTCATTGGTCATGTTGTTTTATTTTATACCCATACGTTTTACAGCCTAAACTATACGGTATGTCGCTTCCAGTGTTTTTAGATGAGGCTATCAAAATAGTTATGTTTTTAATAGTTAAATTTGCGTTAATATACTAATATATAATGCTGAAGAGTTTGTTTGTTGTATCCGGCCAATCTCAGGAACTTAAAATTCAAATTTAAAAAATCCTTTTTCGAGGAAAGCTCTAGGCTTATTTTTATTCATTATATTTAATATTTTTATTAATTATACGCGGATGAAACCGCGGGGCCCAGCTAGTTTTGTATAATTTATATTATTATTTTTATATAATATAAATGTTCACATCTGAGATTTATCAATAAGTAAAGGCAAGCGTTATGTCTCTTATCTTATTTAAATACTTATAATAATATAATTATTTGAAACATGACTTCATTGCAGCGAACACGGCAGCAGAATTAGTATTTAAATTAAGCAATCACTAAGCTCAAACTCAACTCAATAAGCTGTGTTATTAGTATCTATGTATTGGAAGGGTGAGTGAGCCAGTAAGTAAAGGCACAAGGGTCATAACGTATCTATATTAGGGAAAAAGGGTGAGCATAATGTAAATTTGATATTCGAAATTTAAAAAGAAACATTAATTAGAATGAAAGTATGTCAGAATAATATGTTTATTTAATATTATATATACTTAAACGAGTCTAGCTGCTTTATTTGAGTCGCACGTAGTCTGTGGTATGTTGTCTCGGTGTCACGATGGCGCCCGGTCTTCCCAATATGAGCAAAAATCAATTTTGTCCGTTCGCGGCTGAATGCGCCTTTTGTATGACTGAAAGGTTATCGTTGTTCGTTTTCACGGCTCACTAGGATGGGTGGGCTTATACGTGAAGGGATGATTTTGTCCTAACAAGCCCGGTTACGTCCGCGCGGCCGACGGATTTTTGGATGTTTTTGTGTTAACGTAGCCTTTCAAACGTTTTTATTAACTACGTTAACTGCAACATTGTTTTTTAACTTTGAGTCAGGTACAATAGCATTGAATAAAGTAACGGTTACTGTTTTCTTATTAAGATGTTATTTATTATTTAATTTAAAGATTTCTTAATCGATAAACCGAATACCGTTAGTAGGACTTTGTGCGAGCCCGTCTGGGTAAACACAGAGTGAGCCAGTGTATGTGCAAGCAAAAAGGGGATATTATAGCATCTTAGCCCCCAGGGTTGGTGGCATATTGGAGATCTAAACGATGGTTAACATTTCATACAATGTTTATGGGCCTTGGTGACCGCATACAATCAGGTGGCCCATATGCTTGTCCACCTACCAATTCAATAAAAAAAAAGTTAGGTTAATACAATGTGTAAATAAGTGTAACATCAATTAAATATTTAAAAAATAAATATTGAAGTATAAGAGTAAAATGATAAATGAATTACGACTTTATTTTTATGATCATAATATATTTTCTTACATATTATATACCATAACAAAGCGTTACAAATTCTACCCGTGCCTTCACTCTACCATTTATATAATGACGGCCGAGAAAAACTAATTTCTGACCTTTTTGTTGAAGAATGACACAAAAGAGAAAGTTATTCCCTTAGTGGACCCTTTAAACCTTTTGAATAGGTGTGAGCACATGTGCTCTATTACTTTTGAGAGTTATTGCTCAGCATTATGACACCTAAGCGAACGGCAATTTAAATATTGGAGATAGCATTTTTATTTGAATTAAAAAGGACCGCTGGCATCTAACAAATTGGTCTTTAATATATTTTTTCTCTAATTGGTTTATAACTTTATACATCTACATTAAGCTTGTATAAAAGATGAAATAAAACGAATATTCGTGCATGTTTCTATTTCTCAAATATTAAAATCGCTAAGTTGTGGTCCTTGGAGAATCTTTTTTATTGTTTTGTTTAACGCTATTTTTATATTCCTGCATGCTTATTTATTTTCGGCTGCATCGCAGTCTAAATTTTAATGTGTACTTCTTGAATAAGTCTCGATTTTGTAACATAATATAAACTGTCGGTCTGTTTTAAAGTGTCGTTTTTATATTAGCGACATCAGCATTAGTCCGTAAATTTCCGTTATTTGTTAGTCCGTTATTTATCTTCCTTATAAGGGTCTTATTCATGCATGAAAATATTTTAATAACATTATTGTTATACTAGATAATATAATCTTAGTATTTAATATAACTTTAATATTAACGGGGTAATTAATTTTATATTTTTAATGAACAGAGTTAGTCACGATGATGATGTCAGCTAAACAATTTAATTAATACAGAGTCACATGCTAAACTTACTAAAAAGATTAAAATAATTTTCCTTAACGTCTACATTTATCAGGATAAGTAGATGCTATACTAGACAAATTCTTAAATTGAGCTTGAAATGAGAAAATCCCGCGAGAAATTCCCTCTTCCCCGTCTGCCAGTTAGGAGCCAGTAAAGAGGTTACTACTACGCAAATTGCATTTAAACTAGAACCACCGTGCCAAATACTCAAAATAATATAAAAAATATTTTAATAATATTTCAATATTACTTGATATTTAATTTGAATAAAATTTCTCCGAAATAAATAAAGAGAAAATGTTTATTCAAAGTTGAATTCAGTAATCATTTATATTGTATTAAATCACACTATTTATTAATATTAATAAATTACTTATAACTATTTAGCTATATATGTACATATATATGTAATTGTATAAATAAATAAATATATATATATATAAATAAAAAATATAAGCATTATCTTTGTTCTATATTGTTAAGGACCGTTACAAAATATAAGATACTTTACCTTATGTATGTAACTAAGAAAACATATATTATATTATGTATATTTTCTTTAGGAAATAACTTAACCCCATTTATTTTCTCAAGCGTCTCTCTCGATTGAATATGATATACCTATATGAGTATTACGTATTAGTATCAAATATTCTGTAGGATCTCTACAATCTCCGTAAATTAAACGAGTCTATCTCTACTCTCTTTACCTCAGGAGACAAATTTGTTCATCTGCCTTTTTAAAACAAATAAATGAAAAAATAAAAACACCAGTCTAAGAGTTTTAAATGTTTACGGAGCTCTTAACTTGAGGTCGGTAATAATTTTTATGCAAGCGCAAATATCTCGGGCGCATCGCCAGCTGTTTTAATCAAAGTAGCAATAACGTTATGTTTCTCAGTTGCGAGTTTCATAAGACAGCCTTCTTTGAGAGATAGTAACAAAGTACATACCTTTTTCGTTAGTTAAAATTAAATGTGAGTAGAAGAATAGTGACGGAGATATTTTCCGCTGGAAAATGTTACTCGGAAGTTGAAACGGAAAATATTGTATGAAGTTATATGAAATCGTTGTTGGTTTTTGTTTTAAAATTATGATGTCCTTCACTGTAGGAAATATGTTTTGGAACTTGGAGTAAGTCTGTTCGTTGTGATTTTTTATATTTATTTTTTCAATTTATCGTCGCTAATAAGCTTTTTAATTTAAGATTAAAGGTTAATGGAAATGTTATTAGAAGTGGCTTTTATGATAACAGAAAAAGCATGATAAAAATTATTTTAAGTAAGCTTCCATATAATTTCACACATTTACCATCACTTTTCTAGATGATATAAGTCTTCTTATAATTACGTAATGTATTTACTCTTAGTAGAAAAGTATCCAAATTGTGTAACTTAATTTATGGCAGCTAAACGACTATTTGCGTCATCACCATCAATATGGACATTTAATTAACCTTAATAGTTTTTTCTATTACGGTAAGCAAATAATAATTATACGACAATGGTTGCTTAAACAAGACGTAAATGAGCTGAGATCTGAATAGTGTAGAACATTTTCGTTATATTTTATTAATCTACTGCTATATGCTATTATATTTATATGATATTGTGATATATATATATATAATATTATTAGACTTCTGACTAACATGCACAGGTATTCGTAATGGACCTAAGAGAAATTTACCCTCTAAGGGGGTTAATAATTGAGGAATATTTTTTTTTAAAGAAATTTGGAATGTTTTTCGTTATTGATGATGAATGTAATTTAAATTTAATTTAGTAAAAAAAGTTATTTAGTAATTAGGTTCTCCTTTTTCTTAATGATTTAAAGACGGATATTAAAGCTGTTGTGAAAACTTATCACCTAAGAGGGTAAAATATAGAATTAAAGTTTGTAAGGAAGTAGGTCATTTTAGAAAGTTACAAAGTCGGAAATCGATGTTTGGTGTGATTTTTAGTAAATGATAGTGGCCAACGCGTTTTTGAAAATTCATCCCATACGTGAGTTAATTGGAAATGAAACTTTGCATGAAGTTGCTTCATTTTTTAAGGTATAATATATAATATGGAAATTGGTGTTTATGTTTCCGTTTATGAGGTTATAACTGCTCATGCAACGTTTTTGCTCCGAAAAATCAGCTAAGAAGGTCAATTAGGGGATTAAATGTATGAAATATGGAAATCAGTGATTAGGCGTAAACAGCTGTAACGGCGTTTTCGTAAACTATATTGCTATAAATATAATAGTAATAAACGAAATTAAAACGAATATATATTATTGACTCTAAATGGTCTCATAAGGCCAGCAACCGTTGAATTTTCAATTTGTCACAGTCGGAACTTGTCATTTTAAACTAGGTTAGTGTGGACCCGATGTGAATAATAGAGCACTTTATGTGACGTGAAGATTCTGTGAGAAATTTGTGTGAATAGTATTGTGAATGGTTGCAGCTCCGTTGCTTGAGCTCTGAGCAGCGAGCGGCTTTGTCGACCACAAGTTCACATAACCAAGTAAGTAGATAAAAGAGCAGATATTCTCAATTCGTATGATTTAAAAATGCTTTTTACTAGCTTCACAGGATGTAAATATATTAGAGTTTATTGGACAAGTTTATCAGAATACGTTTCATCAAATTAATTTTCAAATTAGACCAGCTTAAAAGCTGGGTTCCCACTTCCCTTTGAAGATGAATCGTTGTAATTTTATAAAGAATATCGATTTAAACGTACTTTTAAGTGTAGTATTTAATTTGGCTGGTAATTTAGTTCCATAGAACTGAAATAATTATGAAGATCTAATAATGTAGAGTATTATTCTATACTCTACATTTTTTAGATATTCTATTTTCAAATTTCATTTATATTATTAATATTTATGATACAAGTAATAATATACTTTCATATAGTTGACGGTACATTATACAAATTTTTGTATAAAATGATTTAATATAAAAATAAAATGAATACCATATCAAAGGGGAGGTTCTTATATCTGGGACTACATGCGCTTGTGAAAATACATCGGTATCGATTTTACTCTCAATTCCACACATTTTCGGTCCGTTGCACCTTTTAGAGTGCAATAAAAATAATCTTCTTTGTTCAGTGGTCCGTTTGAAAATACAAACAGGCGTATGATAACAAAAGCGCTTCACATACACACTCTGTTATTTCAATCTGAAACTGATACAATCATTCGATACATTTTAATCAAATAAATGTAATGTGTAAACACGCAAATAATTATGCTTAAATTATCTTCGCGTGTCCCATTATCCCGTAATAGCTGTTCAGTTACAATGTTTTAATTGTGATTGAAAATAATATGTAACTCTTTTTGTACTTAGTATATTATTAATAAAAAACCTCACAACCTGCAGATGTACAAGCGAGCCCCTTGTCCCAGGAGGCAGTTCTTTTTTATTGACTAGATAAATAAAAATTTGTAGTTTTTAGTATAATATAATTTTTAGCATCAAATTTATACCAATTATTGAAAAAATGCATTATTTGACCGTATTGTTAAGGTGATAGTACAGACAGAGAAACATAATATATAAAAAGTCATAAATACATAAATAACATGAATGTATTTTCACAAAATAGCAACAAATAGGCTAATAAAAACTAAGCTATTATTAAATTGTAGGCGCCGTCTAGAATTAAGCATTCGTATACAATTGTAAAGAAACTTCTCTCGCTGTCTGATGTTTTTATAGCAATTTACTTGTAGAAGTATCTTATTTAGTTATCGATGTCGGAGTGTTCCATTTAATGTGAGCGCTATAATTGTCTATTCAAAACAAGTTTGTTGTTGTTGTTCATTCATAATATAGTCCTAGTGAATAGATATATGGCAGCGAATTCTAAGACTCTGAGATCCATTCCCAGGTCGGGCCGATAAAAATATGGAAGTTTCTTTCAAAGATGCTCGAAATTAGAAGTAAGAAGTGCCTACAGGCACATGAGCGCCCACACTTCTAACTTGGTACTAGGCCCTTGGTACTGCGCCTATATTTACCGGTCGTGTCGGATTGCCGTCTCATCGAACTATAAGAGTAATGGAATAAAGAGCGCACCCATGATTGCTCAATTGTGCACCATAATATGTCTTTCGCAGTTTCTAATCGGTCATGAGGACGAAAAACATCAACAAAGTATACAATATCGCGTATATTGTATACTTTGTTGATGTTTTTTGTCACGCAGACACGAAACAGTAAAAAAATGTGGAGGGTTCATAGCGGTATAAGAAAGTGTCGTGCCGTATACCGTCACGGCGTACGAGCTGGTCTTAAGCGTAAGACACGCAAATATACATGTTTAACGTCCATGATACACAGGTACACAATAATAAATAGGCAAGTTACGTCAAGGTAATTTTTTATTTCGATGCAATTAAGATCAATGTATTGATTTTTTTTTTTCTTTGAGTCCAAGTTAATTCCTAGAAGGTTATTTTACAAAAACCTTTACTGGATTTCAATGAATATTATTTACTTAGGCTAATTATTAAGGAACTAAATAATCCTTAGATATTTATGTAGCATAATTTTCATTTCGATATTATCGGCTTACATTCATTAGTTATAAATTTAAGTTTGGTGAAATGAATTTGGTAACTTATAAATTAACTTGAATGCTATCTAAATTTATTTTCAATAAACTATTATTATCATAAATGTAATATAATAAACATGAATGAAATTAGTTCAAAGCAAATATAATACAAATAGCAGTTTACAGTACGAATTCAAAATTATAAATATTTGTATTTAGTATTGGTGTTCAGCAACTGTTTTATAATTTGCACAAAAGAAAAAAAGTGTTGTATAAATAATAAAAAGAGTTTTGTACGTCTGTCTAAAAAAATCCACATTATTTTTTCTTATTCTTATTCTTATTCTAAAAACACGGATATAAGCTTTATTCTTAGAAATTAATAAAACTATATTTAAATCTATCTCTTTCTCCCATCAAATATTTGACAATCGAAAGAAAAAGTCGCAACTTTGATTAACAAAACAAGATTTATAGGTAAAGCGTGATTGTTTTTTTTTATAACAAAGAAAGTATTAAAATATCATCGGTAAACTTTTCAACAATTACTTTATTCTACAAAATTGTTCAATAAAATAATTATACCACAATGGAATGCTTTTAATTTACAACGTTTTTCTAGTTAAAATGTATTACTAGACATTGTAAATTGCATTGAGATACGGCAGCAATTAATAAGGAAAGCCTTCCCTTGCTTGTTAGCATGCAAATGCAGCAATCCTAGAAGATTCCGCGGCAATATTCAAGTCATTAGTGTTTGTGTGACCGAATGCGACTGCAAAAGCTGCGCTGTTTTAAATTGATATTTAATATCGTTGTGAAAACTTTATCGGTGTCATCGTTTTGGTTCCGTTCAAATAATGAGTATCGTATGAATTTTATTTATAACTAGCTGTACCCGCAACTTCGTCCGCGTAGAATTAAATAAAAAGTTAATCATTTTTATTTTTATTATCAAATTTTTCTAAAATAAAAGTGGCCTAAGTTACTCCTTATTACATCAGCTACCTGCCAATAAAAGTCCCGTCAAAATCGGTCCAGCCATTTCAGAGATTAGCCGGAACAAACAGACAGACAGACAGACAAAAATTGTAAAAAATGTTATGTTGGTGTATGTACCGTATATATATTCATATGCATGTAGTAAAAAGCGGTTATTTCAATATTAAAAACAGACACTCCAATTTTATTTATATGTATAGATGTAAAGATTATCATTATTTTCTAAAATAAAAGTAGCCTAAGTTACTCCTTATTACATCAGCTACCTGCCAATAAAAGTCCCGTCAAAATCGGTCCAGCCATTTCAGAGATTAGCCGGAACAAACTGACAGACGGACAGACAGACAGACAGACAGACAAAAATTGTAAAAAATGTTATTTCGGTGTATGTACCGTATATATATTCATATGCATGTAGTAAAAAGCGGTTATTTCAATATTAAAAACAGACACTCCAATTTTATTTATATGTATAGATATTTATTATATAAATGACGAATCGTCGTGGAAAACATATTGTTCTACAGTGTGGTTCTCTGATAAATTTTCAGCAAAAATAGCTTCATCATCGTTACCCCTATCTCCTTGTATTTGGGGTTAGCGATGTGTGAACAGCATCAAAAGGGCATTGGACTTTACATCCTCGTTATAAAGCATTTTGCTTGTGGACTATAATAAAATTCGTCAAAAACTTTATCAATTATTATTATGAAATGCATATCTTACGTTAATATTTAATAAATGATTTTTCCGGAAAAGTTATAGAGTATAACTAAAAAAATATACATTCATAATTATAATTATAGGTTATATTATAAGTAAAAGTAAAAGTAAATAACAGCTTGTAAACGTTCCACAGCCTGTAACTGCACGGCCCCTTTCCAATGAGGGTTATTGAATACAATACAATCATTAATATTGCAGACGATAATTCTGTCACTCACTCCACTTCAAAATAGTTAAGATTCGAGTGCTCTATTTGGACTAAATCTGATATAATGAAATCTGTATAATACACGAATATAATATTCCTAACGAAATATATTCATTATATAAATATAGGTGCTATTGTTTCGCTACCCTCTTAATAGAACCTTCCCCTTCATCCTTTTAATTTTCCTTCGCCTGTTTATTTCTACCAATGGCTATGAGATGTCTTCCAATTGTTCTTAGTGGTTCAGTTTTCTTATTAAACAAACTTGGACCGCGCAATTCACTTTGTTATTGTATTTTGATTAAATTCATCTTTATTCAAATTAAAAAGCCAATTAGCTATGCAATCTTTGTTGATTTAATTAAGTACGTTACAATTATTATACAATTTCAAATTTTGATTTTATTATTAGTAATTAAAATGATATGTAATAATATTGTAATGAAAGTTATATTTACTTTAAATATTATAAATGATTCTCTTTCTAATCGGTTAGGTAATATATACAATACAAATAAATAATTAATACTATATATACATACATATAATAAAAATATATTATGAAAGCAAGTTACGGCATATTGGTTTAATAAAATATTCATTATTTACAACGAATAGAAACAAATCATATTATTATGATATGTCATAAATACGAATATAATGTTACATATCTTTCAGCATTATACAATTAATCATCAGCGAACGTCAAAAGTGGGCCGTGATATATGCTACCATATTCAATGTGACCTATAAGTATTATCAATTTACATCACACAGCCATTGTATTAAAATGGGAGCAAAGAAAACCAATACGAAATATCTGTTATTTGAAATTCCATCCATAATATACATGATAATATATCAAAGAAATCAAAGAAATATTTAAATCGATCGATTTTATTTTCGACTTGCCCTAAATTACACAGTCAAGTAATGAGTCTTGTAAAATAAGGTATATAAAAATATCCCACTGTTCTTTCGCCGGTTCTTCTCAGGTCTGAGGTACTTATTTCCAAACCGGTGGTAGATTTATGACAGTCGATAAGTAAGTGTAACGCTGTATTGAATAAAAATATTTGACTTGTGACTTCAGACGGAGATGATCACTTACCATCTTATGACTTATCAAGCAATCCTAAATTAAAATATTTCAAAACATTAAAATACTTTAAAATTACAGAGAATCCCTTGTGTTAAATATCAAGGATTAAATAACTTCAATCCCAATGGTAAAATAATCTCAATTATAAAAGCGAATGTCAGTTTATTTGTTTTTTACATTTTCACGTACACTCAACCGATCATCATGAATCGCAAACAAGTTTTCAAGGGTACAGAAAATAACATAAATTACCAGACAAAGCCGCGGGCAGAAATAAGTCTAAGCAAATAATGGGATCGATCACGAAGTTGATTGTGATGTCACAAAATGACCAATTCTTATCTTTGTGAGCAAGAAAGAAGACACTTACATTGTATTCAAGTTTAATGAGACGTTGGTTGTAACCTATAAATTCAACTTTCTTTAAACACTATCTAAGCGAGTCTTGTAGTTTCGAGATCATACGAATAGCTTTTCACTAAATTTCAAGTCTCTACCAATGCCTTAGCTTAACCTCAAAGTTAATAGTCAGTCACTCAGGAAATAATTTATGTATTATATAAATAAATTCATTAACTCATGACGTCATAGTATCGACAGGATATATGGATTTGTTAATTGTAATTACGTATATGGCTGGCGGCTAGGTGTAATAATACATTGATGAATGTAGCCATTAGAACCGTATTGATACAAATGAGATCATAGAGTCCATGAGTAGGTAGTGATTATTTTGTAACGGTAACACTCAAGTAAACCATACGGAATAATTGACAACGGGAAATATATTATTACGTCTAAGTACAACCTCCAATATTGTTAATAATTCGTTCACCTATAGAGACTTTTTTATACTTAGTCCAGCTGCCCTCCGTGACTTCGCAAGCATGATTGTGACATTATCAAATATAAAAATTAATTTTAAAAAGTTCTATAAAGCAATGTAATTTTAAGCACTAAACACATGCAAAAGTCATTGATTTGATAGAAAAAGTAATGTTCCTGGTCGCAAAGCTTTATATTATGTAAATGTTATGTTGCTTTTAAGTGGATTGGTGGATAAACTCTTTCTTGAATTTGATCCGATACACAGCCTTGTCACACAGATTGTCTCTCGATTACCTAACGATGTCTTTTCTTTGAAAAACTCAATGGTGATATTCCGGATTTGAACCTACAATCTTTAGTTAAAGCTTAGATGTTTAATTTATATTTAATTATTTGAACATAATTAACATATAATTTGTATACAGTATATAAACATACCGTAAAACTCTTTGAAACTAAAATAGCAAGGTAGATGAATAGACAGCTTAAAAATACATTCTTACTAATTTGTAACACAAGTATCAAGAAGTCACGCTCTTAAATGTCAAAGGTTATGAGAATGAAACCATTCCGGAAACCTTGGTACAGTCTCAAGATGTATGATTGAAAGGTACACTAAGTGAAACGTGGCAGGTTTCTTTGTTTAAATAACGGTCACTTTTGCAGCTTAGATTAAATGTACCTTCCGCGTAATTATATAAATTGCAATAACTCGTGCAATAGTAGATATACAAAAGGATCAAGATTATTTTTATAGTGCATAATGTTTACTTAATTAATATTGATTAATATATATTTTTTAATATTTTGTAAAATATTTGGTTTGTACTTTTGTTTATCTCATATTATAATAAATAATTGAAACTTCACTTCACTCAAAAGTCTAAATTTAAAGCGGGTAAACTACGAAAGGAGCTGCATCATCTGATTAAAGTTTCATACATATTGGTTCAGTAGTTTGTTCAGTAAGACATTACATAATCGTCTTTTTATTTAATTAGGATAGATTTGATTATTAAATAATCGTAACATTACTTTTGAGTCGGTTAGTGTGAATGGTATGATACTTGCCTTTCATGCGACAGGTCGTGGGTGCGATTCCCACCCAGGACAGACATTTGTATGCATGAACTTGTCTGTTTTTCCTGAGTCTGGGTGTAATTATCTTTATAAGTATATTTTTTTTAAAGAAAAAAGTAGCTTATGTTAGTATATCAGATGTCTGGTTTCCATAGTACAAGCTCTGCTCAGTTTAGGATCAGATGGCGTTGTGTGAAATGTCCCAGGATATTATAATATAAAAAAAGATCACCCACATGCTATGTATTACTGTATTACTGTAACCTGTACATACTCGCATTTAGTGAATGTTATAGTTATTGTGGTTTTGATAGTAAGTGAATTACTATTCTAATTTAGAAATAATGATTTCTAATCAGAAATATATAAATAGTAACACTATTATTATTGCTTATTTATAATTGCAAAAACTAATAATTATTTTAAATTAGTAAATAATACGAAAGAAAGTATTATTTCGAACTGAAACATTGATAAATTCGTTTAAACATCACTCATTCCTCTGTCTAGTTCATTATTATTCGAGCGTAAAGTTAACGACCATTCCATTCCATTTAAAAATGCTTGTTCGACTCGAACAGATTATTTCCGAAGACTACGTGTAATTTAAATTATATGAATAATGAGTTACGGTTAAAATTTCGATATAACTTTGTTAAAGTTTATTTACATAAAAAAACCTCACTGAACGAACTGTTCCTATATTTTGATATTAGGTGGTAATATATATAGTAAGTGTCTATTTTTATTGTGCAATTAGTATTTGTAAAGTATTACAATGCAAATAAATCTCCCAATGGTTAAAATAGTTTAATTAAAAAAAGTAACTAGCATACGCCCAATCATTGAATTATTTTGTATTTTAAATAATGTTTTTTAACCATCGCTTACATCGCCAATGCGCCACCAACCTTCCTAAGGTTGGACTAAGATGTTATGTCCCTTGTGCCTGTAATTACCCTGGCTCACTCACCCTTCAAACCGGAACACAATAGTACCAAGCACTGCCGTTTTGCGGTAGAATATCTGATGAGTGGGTGGTACCTACCCAGACGAGCTTGCACAAAGCTCTACCACCAAGTAGGTGTTATATGTACATACAAAAACATACATTAACGAACAAAACGTTTCACGATAGAATTACTGATAGTGAGTACTCCTGTTTGGCAGGAGAAATATAGAGACTCAACTAGACAGCTACAATATTCTATCATCGATAAAATCACTGCAAATTTTACCTACAAGTCAAAGAGAATAATATAAGACAAAGAAGAATTTATAGCGTTCTTTCGACAAACCATTAGCATATAACAGTTTCTTACCAGGGGCTGTAAGTGTTCGTAAACACCACTTTAAAAGAAATGGTTGATTTGAAAACACATGACATTCAGCAATATTGTCTCAGTTGTTCCTGATCCCTTTACGTTCCTTATCAAAGTATCTGTTTCTTATAAAAACATAGCATTCACCCGTACCCTTGAATCAATGAAGTGGATAAAGAAACAATAGGACAGCGTTAAGCGTTTAACTAGTTTGTATTCACGGATTTATATATTTATATTAAAAAAAAGTTTTTTAATGTAATTTACTTATGGATATTTTTTCTACTTGATTTAATTTATTTCACAATATTTATAATATATTTAGATTTGTCAATTTATTGAGGTATCTAGGTACTTTTGCTTAAGTATATATTATATATAACAAGGTATGAAAAGCTTTAAACGAAGTAAATATAATATTTAAGATCTCCATAATAATTAAGTATAGACTCGAAGATTTTTTTAAGAAAAATATATAAAATCGCTGCCGCTCATACTAAAGAGCAATCTAAGTGGTAACGGTAGATAGAGTAATTCTATCGGTCTCAGACGAATACGTCTCCGTATAGGTAATAAGTCGGGCGCCTAGTGATTCCAGACGGGGAATAAATCAAGATTTATAGCGTTGAAAGGTTTTCGCCTTCAATTGTATAACTATTGATTTAAAGGATGCAATAAAATAAAACGCACGAAGCGACTTTATGTTTTCGTATTAATCATTTGTTCGTCTTTGATTCTATTGTTACTATCTAGAATACGACTTCGACTTTTGTATATGAATTAATTACTACAACTATAAATGAGAAAGTGAGTTTATTTGTTTGTTGCTTGCTTTCACGTTTAATCAATCATCATGCAGTTTTGCAAACATAAAAATACATTGTACCCTAAAACACCCCCCCCCCCCCTACTTACACGAGGGCGAAGCTGAGAGTAAGGCGGAAACTAATAAATAATACTATTATAGATATACTACTGGAATTGTATTCCAAATACTCCCAATAATTAATTTTACGCGCAATCAATACATAAATTACATTCAAAAAATTTTTTTCAAATGAGATTTGAGGTTATAATGAGATTAGAGAATCATACGCCAACCCTCGAATTAATAATATTAATTTTTATTATATTAAAAATTTTCCATTTATTATTGTCATCTTTGCCTATTAAGGATGAAGAAGGTGAAAAAGTTCTCAATAATAAATATAAAGGATTTATTTAACAATAATATAATAAGAATAGGAATAGCACATACAGTGAAAAGCAAAGAAGGAAATAGCATATAAGGTAGAAAGAATAAAGCTGTACAAGTAAAATTTTAATTACTAGATTGAAATATTTTATTAACCAGTGTGTTCATTCTGTTTATTAACATTAATAGCAGTTCTAGTATTAAGACCTGAAAATATTTTAAGACAGCTTACACGTTTGCTGGTGATACTATAGATAGACACACAGAAACACAGTTGCCTATATATTTTTACTCGGTGGTAGAGCTTTGTGCAAGCTCGTCTGGGTAGGTACCACCTACTCATCAGATATTCTACCACAAAACAGTAGTATTATTATTCTGTTCTGGTTTGAAGGGTGTGTGAGCCAGTGTAATTACAGGCACAATGGAGATAACATATAAGTTCCCAAGGTTGGTGGCGCATTGGCGATGTAAGTGTTGGTTAACATTTCTTACAATGCCAATGTCTATGGGCTTTGGTGACCACTTACCATCAGGTGGCCCATATGCTCGTACGCCTACCTATGCAATAAAAAAAACCCAAGTACACACTTTTTAAAAACACACTGAAGTTAAAAAGGTAATTATGTAAGACTACTTCAAAAATATTCTATTTTTTTAATGAAAGTCTGAGATAAAATATGATGGTTGCAGACATTTTGCTGCAGTCATAAACATGTTCCGGTTATATGTAAGCTTCACGAAATTCTAGTTATTTCATGAAAACACCTACCCTACGTTATATATAATTATTATATAAGGATAAAGATCTTGCACAAAGCTCTCATTAAGTAAGTCACAATCAAATTTTCTGAAGAAAATTTATATCTGAATCCATTGTTTTAATATTTTTCATCACGTCAAAACATTAATTATATTAAGAACAGACTTTATTAACGACTACCTTAATGAGAACAAATGTTAACATAAATCTTGAAGTCTAATCTTCTTTGAAATACTATGTCGTATATCGACCGAATTATACTGAGCGATAATATTAAATTATTACGTAATCCATTAATTATAACGCTTGGTTTACATATCTTCCAAATCATAGACGCAACGGAAGCGAAGCATACATGCTATTAAATGGCTCTACAATAAAGCTTATGACACATCATGATGAAAAGCCTCCCATTGTAAATATCATTATACTAATTTCACTTAGGATGAGATGGTGAGAACACATGTAGGTTCAAATCTGGACAAGCACCTACGTTTTCATGTGTATTTTATAGTTAAAGTTAATCTGGTCTAGACCAGACGTTGTCAAGACCAGATGAAATACTGACCAAAAAAAAACCGTTTTGGTAATTAATGTTTACAAGGTGTGTTGCTCTCATCTATATTAATAATATGATAAATACGGAAGTAACTCTGTTTCCTTATGTCTCTTACGCTTATACGCATATTTAATTTCAAAGTCATAGGGTACGGAGCACCTGATACACCCCTCTGCCCCATATCACGTGGGCAAAGTCGTGGGTGGTAACTAATTAAATATACATTCATAGAATGAACGGTGTCACTATTTAATATTTTGTTGATATTCTTATAAATTTTAATGAAAATATATATTAAAAAGTTGACCTTATAAAAATCACAAAGCGAATTCTAATAATAATAGAGTCCCACGAACAAATAGTATAGCTCTATTTTTCCTTTGATTTCTAAGCTTGCTTTAACTTTGCTGGAACAGAAAATAATCAATGTTGTTCGTACGTGTGCTATCCCAAGACTGAACTGCTCTCACGAGGTTACGACAAATAATAAAAAAAGTATTGTGATGCACTAGCAGTATCTAAATAATTTATTCGTGGTTAAGAGCTGCTGGCTTACGAACTTTAGTAGCTTACCATTTATAAAAGTACAAAATAAAATATATACCTAACAAGATTATATAATACTACAGTAAAAATTATGACTGCGTGGTGTGGCGCCTTAAATAAACCTAAATAATATAGTATGATCTGATACGCCACACTATAATCAGTAATTATACATGGTGAATTATTTTTGGTCATAAATTTATCTCGCGTTTGACTATGAAGATCATCGTGAACACCTGATATATGGATCGGATGAAAGTGTGTCCCATATGTATCGCAGCCAGCATTGATCCAAAATGAAAAATGGTTACACCTTCTCAAAAAAAGAGGTCTTAGATCATCGGTGAGATGTATATACTGTTATATTATGACCATAATTCATTTGCATTTTCGTGATGGACAAAATAAAGTGTAATTTATATACATTTGTCTAATTTCAAAAACCTAATTTCTAATAGTCAATAGGCTCAAATTAAGTTATGAACAAATTGATGGAACTATGATGATTTACAAATATAATGCGACGCCATGTCACGTTTGTCTAATTTCTAATAATTCGTGTATTCGTGTGTTGATGTATTGTGTTGTGCGATTTACGTTCGTAAAGTTTGTCTAATCTCGTAGTCATATTTATTTGTCACGGTGTGTTTCATCATCAAACATGATGATCGACGTATGGTCAGATTGCGAGCGTGACGGGACGGCGACGGGACGTGAGCAGTTGTAACGTAGATACTAGTTAATATTGAAGACGTCGTCACGTAGTATGTGTGACTAATATGAATACGAGTAATAGAGTACAACGTGCTACGGTCACGCCAGCGTTGTGTCCTGCCCCAGCCATTACCTGACCAAGGCTTAAAGAGGCACAACCAATTAGAATCAATATTATTCTCAAAGTGCCTGCATAATAAACTAAAGTAATATAACATAATATTCAAAATTATAGAATACTAGCAAATCGTACTGACTTCACACTGGTAGATAAAATAAACAATGTATTTTGGACGTTGGGGAAGAAGTAACTGTGATAAATTTCAAGTCGGGCGGATAGTTTAAGAGACCCGTAATGAGTAGTATTTAGCTTATATACATAGATAATGTATGTGGTGATCAGTCTAAGTTTCATAAACCTAATGGCAGTAAATATATTTGCAATAAAAATTAATTCAAGCCCCTTGTTGAATGAACTTTTTGAGCGCAAATATAGGTGCAATTATTGTCTTATTCTCATTGCCTAATAGAGCGACAAGCTGTTACTACCAAAAAGGAATCAATTGCCTTGTCACTTACATAGTGACAAGGCACGAAAACATGACCCATTAACCTCCTAGCTCTGGATGACTGCCTCGTTGGTCTAGTGGCTTGATATAAGGCCGCAGACGCGGATGTCCTGGGTTCAATTCCCAGGTCGGGCCAATAAATAGTTATTGGAGTTTTCTGTCAGAAAAATCTCAGTAGTAGGCCGGAGTCTGGGAGTTGGAAGTGTGGTACACTCCCGTGCCTCGGAAAGCACGTTAAGCCGTTGGTCCTGCGCCTGAACTCTTTCCGGTTGTGTCGGATTGCCGTCCCATCGGATTATGAGAGCTAAGGAAAAGAGAGTGCACCTGTGTTTGCGCACACAC
Source organism: Nymphalis c-album (assembly GCA_963151315.1). Taxonomy (NCBI): domain Eukaryota; kingdom Metazoa; phylum Arthropoda; class Insecta; order Lepidoptera; family Nymphalidae; genus Nymphalis; species Nymphalis c-album. The sequence continues at coordinate 13,087,031 of OY720592.1, forward strand.
TTGTGCACTATAATATTTCCTGCGCAGTTGGCTACGCTCTCTTGAGATTGTCCGCCGTGGCCGAAATCGGTCTGGAGGACCTTAAGCTCTGGATTGATACACTATAGAAGAATAACTTACATACCTAATAACTCACTAAACTCACGAGGAAGCCAAAGAAAGTATATAGAAAATATTTTGTAGGTTCGTGTAAACTATTCCTAAGGTTTAAATCACAAACTGTTCAACATAATTGATTAAATTGGCAGGCGGAGTGGATTAGTCATTATTGGTTTGCACCTAATCTAAGCGTCAATCATGTCTGAAGCAATGCAATTTGTATTACATTCAATCTTAGTTACTTTTGTCCAGCCTTTGAATACTAAATCAACAAACAAATCACATAGGAAACCAAATAAGCCAATTGAATATCAATTTTTGGTAAATAAGCCAATTGTATATCGAAAATTGGTACAAGAGCCACTGTTTATGAACAAGACAATATTTTACTTGGTAGTAGGGCTTTGTGCAAACCCGTCTGGTACCACACACTTATCATATATTTTGCAGCCAAACAGCTATACCCAGTATTGTTGTATTTGGGTTACAAAGGTGAGTGAGCAGTGTAACGACAGGCAAATAATACATAACATCCTAGTTCCGACGGGTGGTAGCGTACTGGCGATGTAAGAAACTATTAACATTTCTTAAAGCGCCAATGTCAATGTTTTGACCACTTATAATCAGGTGGCCCATTTTCCTAAAAAAAATGCTGCAAAAAGATCTCAGCGGTATATGAGATCTAGCTATTAGCCTGAGGTGACGCAGTAAGAATAAAAATAATAGAAATAGTCGTGTACTAGCTAAAAAAATAATTTAAGGCAGCTGATACTTTTGATACAAATTATATATACATACATAAATCTTCCTCGTTTACTGTTCTGTCTAGAAGTAAAAACCGTATCAAAATCAGCGGAATGGTTAAGAATAAGGAAGAAGAAGAACAAGCGGACATATAGACAGAGGAATTCAGCGAGTTTGTTTATACTATTTATAAATAACTAAGAACAAATATATCGATCTGTTATAAGTAGCTAAAGTCCATTTGAAGGTCTTGACTTCCTGTTTTATCTTTAACTTCATTGTTGCTAAGTATTGTTTGTTTGACCTTTAACATTGAAAAGAATGATAATAGAATATAAATGAATGAGAGCTTTCAAGACACGAAAAAAGAAACTCTTTTGTTAGTCGAGTATTCATTGACAACACTGAATTAACAAAATGAATGATCATGATTTTACAAAATGTTTATTTTAAGCCGATTGTGTTTCGAAAAACAACTACTATTAATGGAATAAAATTAACTCATATAAACCACTTATAGTTTTAGTTCCTTTCCTCAAATTATATTGTAACATTTAAAAAAATATTATAAAGATTTATCCTCACTTTTATTATTAATGAATATTATGAGATGCATCATAAGATTTTGACATATAGTACCTTACCCCTATCACTCTCTCACAAGTAGGCGACTTAAATAAAATATTTTATTCATTGTATAATAAGGATTAACTTTTAGCATGCTCAAATTACACAGAATTCACAAAAAACCATTCATGCTGAAAGCACACGAAAATATCAATGTTTATTCGCCCGATATTAAATAAGACCACAAAGCGGCATCGCGGCATTATCGAATTTCCCATCAACGATAAACCCTTTTACGTAAATAGCATATTGAGTATTCAACTACGAAGTCCCAACATAATATCAGACGATCGTTTTCACCATATGCTGTTTAAATCGGTTATAGATCAGGTACGCTATGCATTAGAGCCTAGAGGACATAATCGAAGTATCTGGAAGTTTTATCGAATGCGTCAATTTTGGCAGCAGAGAGTGGCAGTTTTGAAAGCGCATTGTAGATACTTTATAAACATGAGGCTATAAGATCAGAGTTGTTTTTTTACTTTTAGCTCGGAAGTGCGCCTTGCGCAGTTATAGAGTAACATTACTTTATAGTGAAATGTAGACAATATATTGGTAAGAGCAATGTTTCTTTGGATACGATTTCTATTGTGATTAGTTTTTATAAAAACATATACATAATATAAATTATTTTTAAATACGTATGTTCGTTGGACTAACCCTTTTTAATACCTTACTCAACCAAATCAAATAATATATATTTTGTTTTAGAAAGTTCTTACATGAACTTTTATATATCGAAAATTGATTAAATCTCAAGTCTACCGGTTTAAAACTTAGATTCTAGAATAAAAAGAGAACCAAAACATCGTATAAGTATACTCTTTTTTACCTGTAACTTACATATTATAAATAAAATTAATTTAATTATTTTTCATTTCAATACGAAGATATTAAGTCAAATGCGAAGGCTTAATAATAAAAACACAACGTATTTTTATCATTTATTTTATCTTAAATTTACAAAACAGTGCCAAGGATGCAACGTTTAATTGTAAAGCAATTGTCCAGTCTGATGTTGCGTTGCAATTTACAGAAGCGCTCGCTTACCCGACAGCGTAATGAAATGATATCAGTAGCCGACTGCAAGTCGGAACAATGCAACTATTTAGTGTTTATCAACTCAAAGATTCAAACTTTATTTAAAAGTCAGATGCGACAAGCTATTTACTAGCCCGAGTTCAGTAATTGTTTTAGTTCCTGTTGGAAATTGCTTTATTTATACATTATATAAATCTGCACTCAGTGGTAGAGCTTTGTGCAAACTCAGTCTGGGTAGGTACCGCCCACTCCTCAGATATTCTACCGCAAAACAGTAGTACTTCGTATTATTGTGTTCTGGTTTGAAGGGTGAGAAAGCCAATGGCTTACAGGAACAAGGAGCATAACATCTTAGTTCCCAGGATTGGTGGCGCATTGACAATGTAAGCGATGGTTAACATTTCTCACAATGCCTTTGCCTATGGGCGTTGGTAACCATTTACCATCAGGTGGCCCATATGCTCGTAGGCTTACCTTTACAATAAAAAACTCTTTAGATAATTAAAGCACAGCCACTATACTATAATATTGCATACGAGTGACCTTATGCTCTTTGATGTAGATGTTTATTAAGAAATGCCCCTCTTCGTTCAAACTACTCCTTCAGGGGGCAACGGGATTCCCGTTTGACATTTCATTATTTCAATCTGATCTAGACAAATAAACGCCTTTACTCTTTTTGGATTTCATTACAAACAAAGCACGCTATATTTACGCACGAACTAGATCATATTAAGTTTTTCAAGAAAAATATAATGTCTACTCAATGTAACCTACTCAATAATTGTTTGTTACAGTTTCGCATAATGTTTCACAACATTATTCCTTCCCTATCGTTTTATATTAGGATGGCAATCCGACACGAAGGCACCGCCAACATCCTAATATTAAAAGGCTGCTACTGAGAAATATTTTTTATTAAAAAATGCAATCATTATTGGCTCGTTCATTGACCCGAGATTCAAACCTCTTAGTCATCTTATGGGAATCTTATGATAAACTCGCTAGAAGACCACAGATGCATTAATGGTATGTATATTTAGACGCTTGTTTTCATGTGTATATTATCATTCCATTACTGCAAGTAAAACCCGCACATATCGTTGATTAGTCTCAAGAAACTAGAAATTTTAAAATCAAAATAGCTACATGAAGTTACTCTACTGGTACCGTTAAAGCTTGAAAGGTTTTCGTGCACTTAGCAGAGCCCTGGGGATACGTATAGGGTTATAGGTGTAGTACGACAGAGACTTATAATGTTACCTAATCCATTACCTAGTTTGTTTCGTTTTTTTTTTCGTATAGTCTAATCCAATCGAAGGAGTCCCATGCAAGTTGCATAAAATAGCTTTGCTATATTACTGTTGCTCTACTTCCAACAGTCGAATACATACTTAATTATAATATAACACTATTCCACTTATCTAGTGTAATTTAGCAAAGTTCCGATAACAACTACGCTGACAATCAAAACGCCATTTTTTTCGAATCCATAAACAATATCATAGATCCAACCCCCATTGGATTTTGCAGCCTTGCATATATTTTTTATTTTCTAATGTTATACTGAACTTACAAACGTTTTTGATTACCTCCCGAGGCCTTAAATAATAAATCCAAGTGGGGTTCATAAAAAAATACTGGGTTTTTCTGTCAAAACAACCTCAGTAGAGGCCTGGAGTCCGAAGTATGCACTTGTCATGCACTTGAAGCGTGATGCATTCCGGTCGTATCGGATTTAGCATGCCATCAGTGAATAGAGAGTTTTTGTGCACACACTTGTTCTGTATAACATTATCTCCTGCGCAGTTGGTATATCTCTCTTAAAGTTGACCTCCGTGGCCAAAATCGGTTAGAGAGACATTACATATTACGTTCTTTTGAGTAAATTGAAAACTAAGCTGTGGGCACAATAAGTAATTTTTACTCGTAAGTAGGAATTTAAGTTTATTGGAAAATGAATAAGCTTTCGTTGTCATTTCGAATGGTCTTATGTCAATTTAATAAGACAATATTGGTAACTGCGGGCTCAAATGATGTGACATCTTAGATCATATACTTGGCAGTGTTGCCCTTTCTAGAATAAATTAAAAACATAATATAATATATAATTAACATCTAATGTTAAGTAAATATATTTTTTTATTGTTGTATAAATATATATGTCTCCTGTGCCTGTAATTACACTGGCTCGCTCACCCTTCAAACAGGAACACAACAATACAAGGTACTGCTGTTTTGCGGTAGAATATCTGATGAGTGGGTGGTACCTACCCAGACGAGCTTGCACAAAGCTCTATATATATGTATATTTAACAACGGTGCTAAGTTACCCATATATTTTTCATTACAATAAAATATTTTGTTAAAAGATATCTGAGACTATCAACAACAAATGACTTCCCTTATTAAACTAAACCAAAAAAAATAAAATAGAACGACCTCACGAAACTGCATCACAATCATCGATAGAATCTAGAATCTAAAATTGAAAACCAAAGAAAAATAAAATAAATTCAAGTTAACAATTCTTATTTTAAATTTAAAAATTGAAGTGATTGTTAATCTTTGAGTATGGGGCTGACCATTTACGAGTCAGACTCTCAGGGGAGTCGTGAATACAGAATGCGGTAAAACGTTGCATAGTTAAAGGAAATTGGATTTGAACGTAACTGTCCGGCGATTAGATTCTATAGTTCTATTTCGTACAGCTCACCTGAATGGATACATTGTGTTGGTATACGTCGGTTATAGCTATTGGAGATTTCATTAATGATTAAATAAGGTATACAATACCCTTTGTTACACCAACATTATATTATATTTAAAATTTTACGTAATTAAAATAAAAAAAGGCTCGGGTGTAGCTTTGTGCAAGCTAAGTAGGTACTACCCACTCATGAGATATTCTACCGCAAAACAGCAGTACTTTGTATTGTTGTGTTCAGGTGTGAAGGGTGAGTAAGTCAGAGTAATAACAGGCTCAAGATATGTACTTTTTAAAAAAATATATGCAATGCCAATTTCTATGGGCGTTGATAACCTATAAAATAAAAACGACATATTCGCTGTCGTTCTGTTTTGGTCATGACGACCTAGGAGAGCATTATACTATTTGCCATCACGGTCTCGGTTCAACCCCCAAGTTGCACTGGATGTTTTAAACTAACAAGTCAAATCGAAAACAACAAAAAGTTCAATCAGTTGCTTGATTGCGAGGAAATAAATATTAAATCGATTCTTTATAATATGCATTTATCTAAAGTCTAGTTGTGCGAAAGCAATATAAACAGTATGAAAATTATTTTGAATTATGATTTGTAACAATTTTCTGTTTTTCACATTTTAATTTATAACAATAATAAGTGATAATAATCTCAATGTGGCAATTTAAGTTTTTATTGTTGTAAAATATTACAGTTGATAACTTTCAAATCATCAAAGAGTATTGTCAAATAATCAATTGTTTTTTTTTATTGTAACTATTGATACATAGCGTTATAATTTGTAATATAATTCAGGAATATAATTATAACGTTTGTATAAACATGCAACACCAACAAATTATTTGTATATAATTATTTAATTCAATGAAATCAATTTCGTTCGGTTTTGTTGTTGAATCAAACGTCTATCGTTGAGTACTTTTGATTAATGTTAGTTTTCTAGTAAACATATGATGTCACAACTCACTTTAGACATATGTGATTTGCTTCTCAATGGGAGATCATTGAGGCAATTGGATTGTAATGGAAATGCAGTATTCCCTTGCCTTAATAACACATGCAACTACGAATTAAAATAAATGACTACACAGCATCGACTTATGATATAGACTATAGTCTTTTCCAAGCTATTCTATATATTATGTTCAACCTCATCCAAAAAAGTGATTGCATTTGTAGAAAGTGTCTCTATACACTTAGTTTATTTAAGATATACTTTTGAAATAATGCTCTAGGTCATTTCGAAGTAAATCTTAACATTTAAAATAAAATCGGGTATATCCATGTTGAAAAATAATGGCCTCCTGACCGATTTCGGCCGAGGCGGCCAATTTCAAGATAGATTAGCCAACTGCGCAGGAGATATAGTGCACAAGTGTGTGCGCAAACACAGGTGCACTCTATTCCCTCACTCTCATAACCTGATGGGACGGCAATCCAACACGACCGGAAAGAGTTCAGGCGCAGGACTAACGGCTTTATATAATATAGCTTTCCGAGGCACGGGTATACTCACTTCCAACTTCCAGACTCCGGGCTGCTACTGAGAATTTTCGATAAAAAATCTCAATAACATTTTACTGGCATTTGAACCCAAGACCACCGTGCCTGCGGCCTAACATATAATCACTAGACCAACGAGGCATCCATGTTTATTAGGCTTTCATCAAATATAAAATGAAAATACTCTAAGCCCAAAACGGCCCTGAAATTTTTATTGAATATAAACATTAAACGGCGCTCTACAGCGATTCTTTGTTTGCCTTAAATGGATAGGAGTCAGTACTTTGATGTATGTTTTGATTAAGTTGATTCAGTTTATTATTTTAAGACATAATTAAACTTTTTTATACTAACGTGTCCTATACCAAGCGAATAATGACATGTTTTTCACCTGTGGGAGGTAAAAGGAGCCAGTTCAGTATAACTGAGTCGTAACAGTTTTAGCTGGTCTCCATTTTATTTTATTTTAAGGTAGCACCAACATCGAACTCTTAGGACTTCATATAGTGGTTAAAATTGTTTTAAAATTAAAACGAACGTTTCATTCATTTCCTTTATCATAGACTAATGCGCAATCAATTATGTTTATATACAATGGGTAATGTATTGTTGTAAGTCAAATTTTTTTAAGCGTGACAGCGGTATGTCACGGTCTAATTGTCTATCAAAATTATTCTATCATTTATAATGAGGGCAATAAATACGTTCGTTACTTAATCGTAAACAAATATAGTTTTCAAATAACTAATTGCAAATTTTTGTAACAGAATTAGTTTCCGCTTCAAAACGAATCGATTATTAATGTTTAAATTGCTTTTAAGTAATCAATATAGAGATATGTATTATGATTGAATCGAAATAAAATATTTAGGTATTTTGTAATTATATCTCGTTCAGACTAGCACAGAATAAAATTAAAAGTTTTAATAGAAAACGCTAATGATTTTTAATTGAGCGAATGAATTATTTTTAGGTAGGTTTGGAGAAATAATTTAACTATATTTTGTATGTTATTTATATGAAACTAATTTCTCGATTGGTTTATTTAAGGTATCTAGATAGCGATGGCTAAGTGGCTAGAGCACCTGAATCTTAACCGAAGATCATGGTTTCCAACGGGAAAGCACCATAAAATCTTCACATGCTTATTTGTATTTACTTATTTGTTTTTTTTTTTGGGCTGTGAACAGAATCGTAAGAAAGCTTTAACAGTCTAGCTACTTTTTAACCGTTTTAAACTAAGTTTTATGATGATGTTTAAAAACAGGGTCGTACTTATTTTCTTTAAACTGACTTGTCTCAACTTATTGCTCAGAAATCATAATCAAATATCCTAGATAAACATTTATAGTTACACAGATTTCTCACATTTTGTCATTATTAATTTGAAATTCGAACGAAGACATGGCATTGTTTAACTAATCACATGATAAGCAACTTTAATAAGTAAGGCAGTTATTTCGTAGTATTTTTTAAATTATCTTTTATTTAAAATAAAATATCCTTGAACGATATATTAGTTTCGAAAGTTAAACCAACACCTACACCAGGATCTGACGTTAAATTTTTGATTAAATCATACATTTATCTACTTCTAAAGTTGCTATTATTGTTAATTACTCTGAATGATTAATGTCTTAATTCTATTAAGTAATAAATTAATGTCATATTTTAATAGCTACCCATAGGCAAGGCCCACAAGGAATGGCATTGATTTTTTTTCTCGTTGGCAGTACTTACGCAAAAGTAAAGGAAAGGTGTGGTTCCGAAATCTTGATCATTTATTATTATTGTACTAATATTGACACTTTAAAATGTTATATGCTTATTTGTATTCCGGGTGAATGGACAATTTGGGCACGATAGTCATTATGACAATACTGTCACGAAAATCATTATTGCTTCGTGAATGATATATTAGACAAGTTTTTTAGGGTTCCGTACCCAAAGTGTAAAACGGGACCCTATTACTAAGACTCCGCTGTCTTCATGTGTCTCATGAACCGTGATAGTTAGACAGGTGAAATTTTCACAGATGATGTATTTCTGTTGCCGCTATAAAAACAAATATTTAAGTGAGGCTCCCATGCAACAAACCTGATCTTTGCCGTTTTTATAGATAATGCTCCAAATCGTACTCGGCTTTTATGTTATATTAGTGTCGCTAGTTTGTTCCTGGTTCTGGGTTAGAATCCTGGGTATCGTCCTGGAAATAGAACGTTTAATCGGACTATGAATATGAGGAAATAGAGAGTGGATCTTCGATCACAAGTGTGCGCACAGACACCGTTCTATATTATATTTAGCGCTGTTTTTCTTTGAGATTTAGTCATCAACTCACCATGTCAAATATGTAAAAAGGCGATGATGAAAAAGTGGATTTTTACACTTCTATAAAGTATAAACAGCCCATAATTGTTGCCGCTGTTAAGCTTAGGCCTTGCCTCTTTATTCAGTCCTCTTCATTTCTTTGTAATAATTTTGAAGGAAAATTACTTATATTTAAAAATAAATATATTTAAATAATGCAATGAAATAGATAAATTTAATGTTAAAACTATTGAATATCACACGCTTTTCAGCTCACGGTGTAAAATAATAAGCGCAAGAAACATTGCTTGCTCAACTTAAATTGGAGCCTCGAAACTAACGGTCAGATAAGAAGAACGAAATAGTAATTGATATGTAACCATACAAAAAGTGCAATGAAAGATGATATTTAAAAGAATGGAAAGCTAATATTCAATAAACAGAAAAATATAAATGAAAATATGTTTTGAAATTGGCCGACGCAATATACTCGCTGGCATAAACCTTATAAAAACCCTCGCTTTTCGACGTCGATGGTTAATAATTTGAAATATTAAATTTAAAACATTTATAGCTGTACACATATGCGGGAAACTGCCGAAAAAATGTTGTTAGATATATTTTTATGAATATAATACTTTTAGTACAGTAGATCGTAAAATTCCATAAAGGGGTATGCGACATTGATTATACTTATAACATAGAAAGAATACATGCATATTCATATGTAGAGATGTTTACCATCGCTTACATCACCAATGCGCCACCAACCTTGGGAACTATGATCTTATGTCCCTTGTGTCTGTAATTACACTGGCTCACTCAACCTTCAAACCGGAACACAAAAGTACCAAGTACTGCTATTTTGCGGTAGATTATCTGATGAGTGGGTGGTACCTACCCAGACGAGCCTGCACAAAGCTCTACCAGCAAGTAAAAAAATAGAAAAATCTTACCATAACTTTATAAATATTTTTTTTAACAAATGTAATACAGTTGATTAGTTAAAAATCCGTTAAAATCTCCAGTCCAGCGGCCGTACTTTAAATCAAATGCTTGATCACGAATTGCACTGTGTTGCAACACTCACACCATTGTCGTGAAGCTCATTGCAGTGAAGAGTGAACGTACATTAATTAGTTTTGTGAACCCCGTCGAGAAACTTCATATTTAATAAGTGGAGACAAAGATTATTTGAACTTTTATTAAAGTCTTCAACGGAATTCATTTAAGGCAATAAAGTCGACAGCTCATTTATTTTCAGGAACTTCTTGTAATTATTTTATTAATAATATTTATATGAGTTCTTATAATGAGAGTATATACATACTGATCATGTAATTAAAAACTTAAGTATATATCACAAATAAAAGCTTAATACAACTTCGAACTAAATATGGAAAACTTAATATAAAGTATTTTTGAGTTTTATACAACTATTTCCTATAATTATATTACACGCCATTTTAGAGAAACACATTCTTATGAATATGAAATACTCGTTCTTATAATTCTCTAACTGCAGTCTTAAATACGACTTCGCCAACGAAACAGTCTAGAATGTAAATTTTCTATATCATATATGTATCAAAATATTTGGCTTGATTGACATACTTATTATAGGTACTAAATTAGTGAAATCCGGGTTCCCCATTTGTTTCAATAGACAACTTCGCGTCAGCACAATACCGATCAACTTCTACAGTTTGCAATATTTCCTTGTGTACACAACATACTTGCGCGTCTTCAAAGTTTCATCCCTGAACATTCTCTAGATGTTTAAGTTAAGTAATAGAGTGGTTTTTACGTAGGATGTATTTTTTTTCGTATCCTCTTTCTTATATTTATTTTAGTGTAGTTTTTTCATCTAACAGTGATAATATATATTTTTTTATTACATAAGAAGGCGGACGAGCATGTGGGCCACCTGATGGTAAGTGGTCACCAATGCCCATAGACATTGGCATTGTAAGAGATGTTAACCATCGCTTACATCGCCATTGCGCCACCAACCTTGGGAACTAAGATGTTATGTCCCTTGTGCCTATAATTACACTGGCTCACTCACCCTTCAAACCGGAACACAACAGTACAAAGTACTGCTGTTTTGCGGTAAAATATCTGATGAGTGGGTGGTCCCTACCCAGACGAACTTGCACAAGCTCTAACACCAAGTGCATATTTATTTATCAATATATATTTATAGACAATAATAATAATTAAATCAACGTATCTTTTATGGTTATTTTATATCACGTAGATGTTTTGGTACTGAACAAAACCTTTTAGTTATTGGTATCAGGAGGTTTCATCTCATTCCTATTTATTTATAGAATCTTTAGGCAGACGAGCAAATTGGCCACCTGATAGTCAGTGCTTAATACGTACATAGACAGTGGCATTGTACATTACTTCAAAAAAAATCTCCAATGCTCCACCAACCTTGGGAACTAAGATGATATATCCCTTGTACCTGTAATTACACTGGCGCATTCACTGTTCATACCGGAAAAAAAACAATACCAAGTACTGTTTTTTTGCTATAACGATTTACTTAAAGTATCCAATTGCTTGTACCAAAAATCCATACTTTAGATGAAACTGTATTAAGGCACAAAAACGAGGGATTGTCGGAAAAACGTTCTAAATCCAAGGTCGGTGCTCGGTACGCTTATGGTAATCGGAATAAGTGAATCAATGTGTTAGAGGATTGGAACTGAACATAATATATCTAAAGTATTATTGTAATAATTTCTAAAGGAGCTGTTCCGTTTGATTCTATCCGCATGTAATTATTTTTTTCGTAGATTCCGTATTTTATATAACTATATACTTATTCGTTTAGAAGCCCCACTGAATTTCATGTGCCTAATTTGTGACTATAATCTCGTGCTTGACGGTGAAGGAAAATATCACGAGGAAACCTGCCTGTGTCTAATTTAAACTGTTATTTTTACAAAAAATAATGCGGTGGAAAAGAAGATACATTTAGGAAATTCATTGAAATGCTTCAAAGATAGCCCGAATTATTTTTGTCAGTACTTGTATCGATTAAACATGCATAAACAGCCTGTAAATGTCATGTTGCAGCTTATCCCACCAAGGTGCTCCAATGCAAGTTGGCGGAATGTGGCCGAATTTCTGTGAAATTAGACACGTGCAGGTTTCCTGACGATGTTTTCCTTCACCGTCAAGCACGACATTAATTTTAATCATATAGGTATTTAAGATCAATAAATTTGATAACGTTTTAACGATTACAGTTAAAGTTGTCTCATACCAGTATATCTATTTCTCTTATAGTAATGTAGTATTTTCTCGCTACTAAATGTACTAAACCGTTCCACCAATCGTGATGACAATTTGGCATTTGAAGTATGAACAAAATGAGGCCAACATCTGCCGGTTTTCACAAGTCTTATATAAAAAAGTACAACAATTAATCACTAACAATTATAAATAAATAAAAATTTTAACAAAACAAAAACCGACTTCATAGGTAAAACAAATTAATATGCACTAAAAAGTAAAAAAATAATTGCGTATTCTTCTATATTGCAATTAATAAATTAATTCGCATTGTCAATGTAAGCTATGGTACAACTCTTACAATGCCAATGTCTATGGGCATTGGTGACCACTTACCATCAGGTGGCCCACATGCTCGTCCGCCTTCCTATGCAATAAAAAAAAATATAATTTGATAATTAACTTACTATTTTCTACTCATCAATATATAGGTACGAATGTGTTGTGTGGTTGATAATTTATTTACAATTATTGTTATTTTTGGAGTCGATGTCAGCCAATGTGGGCTTATAACTACATACATAGTTGTAGGTGAGATGTGCTAGTGTCGCACGCGCAACTTAACGAAGCGAATAAAAGTCAATTTGTAATGTGTATGTTTTTAAAAGATTCCCGTATTATTATTGCTAGGTATATTATAGTGTTTCCTTAGCTGACATCGACTGCAAAAATAACAATAATTGTAAATAAATTATCAACCACACAACACATTCGTACCTACATATTGATGAGTAGAAAATAGTAAGTTAATTATCAAATTATAGAAGAATACGCAATTATTTTTTTACTTTTTAGTGCATATTAATTTGTTTTACCTATGAAGTCGGTTTTTGTTTTGTTAAAATTTTTATTTATTTTTCGATTTTTAGTGAATCTGAAGTACACTCACTAATTTGTAGAATATGGGTAGACCTACTAAACGTGCAGCTCATATGAGACAGCGCCATTTATATTATTATTTAAGTATATTAATCTAAAACAGTGAACCATAAAGAAAAATGCATTTTGGTACTTAATTAATAAATATTAGTTAATATGGTTAAATGTATGAATATAAATTAACATGTTTTGATTAAATAGATTTAGTTGGTGGGGTGTTGGGCAGCCATAACCAAATCAAATAGTTATTTCTAGTAATAATTAAATAAACTGTATGTTTATAGATGTTGTGTTATACCATACTTCACCATAAAATATGACGGAATGTCTGTATATTAAAAAAAGGGGAAGTATCTATATTATCCTAACTAATATTATAAATGCGAAAGTAAGTTTGTTTTTGACGCTTTCACGCCTAAACCACTAAGCCGATTTAAAAAATTCTTTCACCAATGGAAAGTTACATTATCAGGGAGTAATATAGGCTACATTTTGTCCCCATATTCCCACGGGAACAGGAACTACGCGGGTGAAACCGCGGGAAAAACACTAGTAATCAATATATAAATATACATAAATATAACATGTATATAAGAATACTTATACGATTCTATATATATATATATGTATAATTTTCAAAATTGGTCTCAACTTTTAGGAGATGTTCAAATATGTTTCAATTACAAACATATACATATATACTAATGCTTACATGCATAACTCATATTATAAAGAGCAAAGATTTGATTTTTGTTTGATTTTTTATTACGATTTAAATCAAAAACTACTCGACCGATTTTAAAAATTCTTTCACCCTTAGAAAGCTACGTTTTTACCGAGTAACATAGGCTATTTTATATTTTCAAAAACTTATAGATCCCTACTTAAAATGGAGCAATGTAACCCAAAGTATCAAACTGTTGCCTATAAAAGTTATTATTTCGCGTGCGCTGCGAAAACTATTGACGGTATATAAAGAAGTGTTTTTTACAATAGTACTATAATTACTAGATCATAACGATGTTATGGTAGGTGAATGATAAATCTAGATAGCCTATAAAAGATTCGGCCGCGTATCGTTAATTTGCTACTAAGAATTGAAGATTTCCGTTACTTTGTCATGGATCCTATAATCAGAATCTAACCAAACTATCATCAAACAACCCTTGAAGTATACTCTTTCTAATAAAAAATTCTCTCATGGATTCCATTGTCAAACCTGGACCAAAAAAAATGGGACCCCATGAGAAACAACCCCTTTCAAATAAAAAAAAAATCATCAAAATCGATTCACCCAGTCGAAAGTTATGAGGTAACAAACACAAAAAAACAAAAAAAAACATACAGACGAATTGATAACCTCCTCCTTTTTTTGAAGTCGGTTAATAACTTTACTCGGTGGTAGAGCTTTGTGCAAGCTCGTCTGTGTAGGTACCACCCACTCATCAGATATCCTACCGCAAAACAGCAGTACTCGCTATTGTTGTGTTCCGGTTTGAAGGGTGAGTGAGCCAGTATAATTACATGCACAAGGGACATAACATCTTAGTGCATTGGTAACGTAAGCAATGGTTAACATTTCTTACAATGCCATTGTCTATGAGCGTTGGTGACCAAATACCATCAGGTGGCCCAAATGTTCGTCACATTTAAAGACCTTTTATTATTATATATCAATTTGTGTACTATGGTGCAACTTAATGTTATCTCCGTTAAATATTATTTATGTATACAGAATTGTATGAGTCTATGCTATTACATAATGCGTAAATAAAACCAGGTCGTCACATGGTAGTGACGGTCAAAATTTAGAAATTGTATGTTTAGTTTTGGGAATGTGTTAAACAGTGGCCTAATAACTTTAGTACTATTTCAAAGCTTGGAACAAATATTCAGTTATACTAGGAAAAGAATAATTAAAGTGGTTTCTTTTTCTGTTAGATAATTTGGATTTTCTAAACAAGCACATCGCTATAGTAAATTTTAAGAATGTGAATATTAATTTAAATTCGGCAGAAATAATTACGCACAACGTGTTCGTATGCACTGGAACAATCTATAGATATAATTAAATAGATACGCTTACACGAATAAATCGTCAATATTAAATACATTAAAAAAACTGGCGTGAATGTTAAATAACATAATTGACGGACCGGTTGGCGTGGTTGGTAAGATACTTGCTTTTCACGCCGCAAGTCGTGGGTTCGATTCCCACCCAGGGCGGACATTTTTGTGCATGAACATGTCTGTTTGTCCTGTGTCTGGGTGTATTTATCTATATAAGTATGTATTTACAAAAGAAAAATAGTATATGTAAGTATATCAGTTGTCTGGTTATTATAGTACAAGCTTTGCTTAGTTTGGGATCAGATGGCCGTGTGTGAATAATGTCCCAGGATATTTTATTATTATAAAACAGTAACAGAGCACGAAAATGTATTTTAAAAATATCGTAATAATACTTTAGTTCGACTTTCAAGATTAAGAAGTCGCTGGCACCAGCTAACTTTTCATAATTCATCAAAATCTGATTTAGTTAAGCCTTTTTTTAGTTTAGTTGGTACATTTGTAAAAATTGCGGCTTTATTTGTAATATTTTTTATTGTCCTGCTTCCTGATTAAGTAAAATCGTGAGGAAAACTGCAAGTATCGGATAAAGTTCTATCGGATGTGTATCTAACAACTTATGTTAGTGCTTCGTGGCGCCAACCCTTTCTTCAAAGAGAAAAGATCAATATTGTGACATTTTTTTGCATTTATATTTTTACAATAAATTAATTAATATGGAACTCCTAACATAACATCGTCGAACAGAATGATATCACTGTCGCGGATTAAAAAAAATACACAGGCAATCCTTTTAACAATTTTCGAAAGTAAAAAAATCCGAAAACTATCCGAATTCGAATCAGAGCTAAAAATACTAAAATCAATGCAACGGCTTATCTCTACATCGGTGTGAGCTATCACTGTCTAGTAGCGGTGCCCGAAATCCAACCACATCTGATTTTATCTAATATGATTGAGTGGTTTTGGTCAATATTAATTATAACAAAGCCTTAATTAATAGTTTGCTAATTTGCCTCGGGTCATGTTTTT
Organism: Nymphalis c-album; assembly: GCA_963151315.1. Taxonomy (NCBI): domain Eukaryota; kingdom Metazoa; phylum Arthropoda; class Insecta; order Lepidoptera; family Nymphalidae; genus Nymphalis; species Nymphalis c-album. The sequence continues at coordinate 13,103,371 of OY720592.1, forward strand.
TTTAAAAGTAATTTTCCGATACATTTTGACATTTCCTTATTAATTGACAGGTAAATCGATTAATTATATTTTGTTTAATAATTGTTTATATGAGAAAATGTGATTATGTACATACAATTTATGATATTGTTTTTGATATATGTGTGAATTATTGGAAAAAAATATATAAATAGGAAGTATTTAATCAAAAACAGCGACACTAGTTTGCGTTTGCAAACATTTTATCAAAAAAATATGCGTGTTAAGCATCATATAATAGCGTAGGAGATAATTTAATATGAATTTCGAAATAAATACAGATGTTACAAAGCCAGAAGATATTTTTATTTGTTTATTTGATTTTACGAAATCGTCTAATGCAATTGATTGCACATGTAATAATATGCGGCCTTACTTATAAATATTGTTTAGTGAGGGATTAGTTAAACAATACTGTCTTATTCTTTCGAATGTCAAATCAATAATGACAGAAAGAGCGAAAGTAGAGTTTAACTAAACTACCGCTAAGCAACTTATTTTGATTTTATGTGTATACACTTTCTATTCAGTCAATCTCATAGTCCGATGAAACGTTAACCCGATACGACCAGATAGAGATCGGGTGCAAGAATAAGGCTGTTATTGATAGAAAACCCCAATATTTTTCCTAGTCCGATCTGGGGCTTGAATATAGATAAATAAGATCTTATGATATGCAACTCAACATGCTAACCTCTAGAGTCCCGATTAAGTTATTTATAGTGACTTCAGTGATAAATAGACATACATAGTATTTATTTTAGAGGAAAATCATTCACGCAAATAAAAAAAAACAATGGCCCGAAAAAAACAAAAACATTCCATTAAATTTTTGCTTGTTTCAAAACCGATTTTAATAATAATATTATCCTTGCTACCTCCTCAAAATTTGGATGGTAATTTTGTTTAAGCATCTTACGAAGAAAATATTACAGGCTACTGCACTAAGCCAAATCAGTTTAAATAAAACGAAATATAAAGCGGCTTCCATACAAGGGGTGGGGTGTTCAGCTATGTTTGTCGTGTACACATCGCTGCTCTTATGCGTCGCTCCAAATAACTGTGACTTAAATTTTAAATACACGATCCTAGCATAGAGGTTTTTGTTCAAATATTTCCATAATATTTAATAAATTATAACTTTCTATATAATAAATTATTCGTTCTATAACTGACGATGCAGGAAGAAGAAGCCAATAACACAGTTGCTATCCCATATTAATCTTCACATAATTCTTACCTTTTAAAAATATTTTAGGTACCAATCCACCTGATGTAAAGTGCGCATCTATTGAAACAGCCAATGCAAGAAGTATATGCCACTCCTAGCTGTCACTGTGCTGTCAATCACTAGATTTCAGATACTAGGTACCGTGTGCGGCACTCATCTTTCAAACGGGAATAAAGGAACAAAATATAAATATATGACAGTAGAATAGTTTATGGCTGAAAGGTATGCACCTAGACGGACTTAGACTTTGGACTAGGCCCTACTAGTGATTACATTTCGATTAACTTTATATTAAGCAAAAGTCATTCTAATAAATATTCTGAAAATCGAAGTTCTATTGAAAGTGAACGAAATATTTCAAATGTCAGATTAAAAATTCATTTACGATTGACATAAAACTACGATAGCGAGTGCAAATTATCGTTCTTTCTGACTTCTGACTTATCAATGTGAACTTTAAACTAAGTTAAACAAAATGTTTGATAGTTGTCTTTGAAGTTCTTTGATAATTAATTTTAGATCACTGACTTTTTAGTGTCTTGTAAGCTAATTGATCACTATGGCCCATAAGCTGACAATGTAAGAAATATTAGCTATCCCTTATACCTCGACGAGGACAAGCCGATTGGCGTGTTTGGTAGACATCTGTCTTTCGCGCCGCAGGTCGTGGGTTCGATTCCCACCCAGGACAGACATTTGTGTGCATGAACATGTCTGTTTGTTCTGCGTCTGGGTGTATTTATCTATATAAGTATGTATTTACAAAAGAAAAGTAGTATATATAGTATGTCTGGTTTCCATATTACAAGCTCTGCTTAGTTTGGGATCAGATAGCCGTGTGTGAATAATGTCCCAGGATATTATTTTTATTATTATTATTTTTTTATATTTATTATAATACCGTCAATGCGCCACCAACTTTCAAAAATAAGATGCTATGTCCCTTTGCCTGTAGTTACATTGGTTACAAGTATTGCTATTTGTCGAATAGTAGGCGTGTGGCGAACATTTGATGAATGGATTGTACCAAACCATAAAGCTCACCACCAAGTAAAAACATTACTACTATAAACTATAAATCTTAAAGAGATAATTATTATGCTAAATATAAACAAGGAAGTAAGACATCACTGAAATTTGTAGATAAAAACTATCTGGTCCGATCATATCTTCCGAAATGTCAGTGTCGTTACAACACATACCTATGCCTTAGTTAATGACAGTAGGTGCTTTGTCAGGGTTCTGTATAAATAAAAAAAAAACAATAATAATATCACATTTAATCGATTTATACTATGAGTTAATTATTGCTGTGGTCCAAGGCATAAACAATTTTTGTTTTATAAAATCAGTAGGCGGACTGGAAAATTGACCACCTGATGGAAAGTGGTCCCCACCGCCCATATACATTATTGCTGTAAGAATTATTATCCATCACTTGCAACACCAATGTACTTCCAACCTTCGGAACTAAGATACACTGGCTCAGTGACAATTAATACTGGTACACAACAATGCTAAGTATTGTTATTTGGTACTAGAATATGTAATAAGTGATCTATTTAGGGCCTGCAGAAAGCCCTACAACCAAGTAAACATATTATCATAGATGAATAGACTGACGTCACAATTTTTGTTTTATTCTTGTCAAAGTATATTTATGCCATGGTGTTCAAGTATTTCCAAAGGAACTCTATTTGTTTTCTGTTATCGCTACTTTACTAAAACGATCTCTGTTCTGTTAATATTATGTCCCATATAGGTATTTTATCTTTGATCGACACTTTATCCATCACATTTTTGTGGCTTTTATTCGTTAATGGTTTAATTGGCTTGTCATATTCATTAGCAACAATGACATGATCGACATCAACTTTTGAGTAGACTGGTGCTGAAACTGCCTCGTTGGTCTATTGGCAACGTTATAACGCGTCAGATATTGAGATGTTGTTTTCAAAATCCAGGTCGGGGTAATGAAAGTTATTGTCTTTCTCTCAAGGTATTCTCAATGTCAACTCTGTTGGATACACTTTGGTAACCAATGAATGCCGTTGATCCTGTTACTGATCTCTCTCCAGTAATTTCAAATTGCTATCCTAACTCACTACGATAGTTAGGGAATTTAGAGGGCATCTGTGGTTACACTAAAATGTCTTCTGCGCAAATGGGTCACTTATGAGATTGACTACTGTGGTGGAAATATGGTCATAATTCCTTATATTACAAAATATCACAATGACGCAACTAATTATTTTTAGTGTAAGACAAATTGTTAAGGTTTTCTGCAAAAAAAACTAAATTATTTAAATTAATGATAAATAATTATATATTACACTAGCTGTGCTCGGCGATTTCACCCGCGTATAATTAATAAAAATATAATGAATAAAAATCAGCCTACAACCTTGCTCGATTAAAGGTCTATACAACAAAAAAATATGTTTAAACTTGAACGTTCATAAGATTAGCCGCATCAAACAAACAAACATCAGCTTTATATATTATTATAGATTATAACTAAATTGAACTTAATTACACTAAATTATTTTCAATTGTAATAATCAGTGTATTGCTTACAAAACGAATATTATAGAGTAACCAAATAATTGATACTAGTGATACTAAATTTTATTCAAAAGACAAAACTATGTAAGGCTCGAAATACCGCAATTAATTTAAACCGATTTGTAAGTTCAAAGCCGAAGCAACATAAATCAACAATATAGCAGCGTGGCGGTGTAAACTTTAATAAAAGTATTTACTTCCGAACTTTTACTATGTTACCTGTAAACTTTAACTACACAAATGTGAACAACATTTATGTTAATTATAAGTATTGTTACATTTTTAAACAAGACACAAGATTGCAACATTCAAATAACAATACAAGTAATGTAAACAAACAAAAAGACGAGACCTTTATGTCACAATATAATATATTCGATTGCAAATAATACAATCGTATATATTACATTTGTTTTTCTGTAAAGCAGGCCACGATCTCGTTCAAGGCTGAACACACTCACTAAGCAAATCAAGTGTTTTTGTAACAATCGGTGTGATTGATCGCGATAAAAATCGTACCGTTTCCATCGGTAATATTAATTTTAAATGTCCCGTTTCCTTATATATGTACTAGAAATTTCTACGCGTGTCATGTTATGTAATATTGAATATTTTATTAATTGATACTAATGCTAAAGTTTGTTCAAACGACTTCAGATAATGTCATTAAATTGTGTCGTAAAATTGATAAAAACTTATAGTTTTTTATTAAATGCTTCTTGCGTCTAGTGGTACGTTTGTACGATTTCAGATTTTAAAGCTTGGAGTTTGAACCATAGTCGGATTAATAAGATTTTATGGACTTTCGATGAGAAATTTAGTAGCATTCAGACCATAATTATTTCTTTGATTAACTTTAATAATACTAATTGGCTAAATTTATATATTGTGTATGGCCACCGCTATATACAAATACATTCATAAATGTCTTCAGCTCTGGTAAAGGTTTTATTTCATCCGGAGGAGAGGTTGTGGAGTATGTTTAATCACACTGGCACATCAACCATCTAATTGTAAGAGGACACTATCGCATTGAACTTAGCACTGTAAGAAATATTACCCGTTCATTACGACACCAATGTGCGCTTAAGCTTAGGAACTAAGATGCTATGTCACTTGTGCATGCAGTTACACTGGCTCTCTTATCCTTCAAATTACAATACAACAATACTTGTTATTGCTGTTTAGTAGTAGATTATATGATGATTATGAGTTGTAGATAATAGTAGAGTTGACTGCCTCGTTGGTCTAATGGCTACATGTAAGGCCGCAGACACGGTGGTCCGGGGTTTAAATCCCAGGGCGGGCCAAAAATATGATTGATATTTTCTATCGAAAATTCTCAGTAGCAGCCCGGAGTCTGGAAGTTGGAAGTGTGTACACTCATGTGCCTTGGAAAGCACGTAAAGCCGTTGACCGTGCGCCTGAACTCTTTCCGTTCGTGTCGGATTGCAGTCCCATCGGGTTATGAGAGAAATGGAAAAGAGAGTGCACCTGTATTTCGCACACATTTGTGCAGTATAATATGTCCTCCGCAGTTGGCTAATCCCTCGAGATTGGCCGCCTTGGACGAAATCGGTCAGGAGGACCATTATTATTATTATTATATGATGAGTAGATGGTACCTATACAGATGGGCTAGTCATAAATTCATTGCGGCTTGTTCGAACACAAACCGGTGACTTTTGGTTCAGTTCCAAGTGATCAATTCGCTGGACTGTCACGGCTTATTGTAACAAAAAACCTTTTAAGTATTTTTAAAAATATACTAAAATCAATTATAATTAGCAAGTTTTTTTATTTAAATACCAACAGATAAGGAATTTAATTAATTCATACAATCTGAAATTTGTTTTAAATTCTTTTACCAATATAATTCATTTCCGTTGTTTGGATAACGATTTGTTATCGATATATGTTAAAACATTTAAATTTTTAATTACCAGTCATGTACATATAAAATGGTAATTAAAATTATGACAGCATAGTTCGTTATTGTGATTATTTCATGATTAAATTATAATTAGCTGTTATAACAAACGAAATCACCAAACACCATGTTTATAGTTTGTCATCGAATTTGTTAAGTTTTACTAATAGTAATAATAAAATCATTTATTTCAACCAAACAAGGATTATATATACAAACAATAAATAATAGAAAAATACTAAAATTACAATATTAATAGTATACAGATTGAATTCATTAGAATTAAATCATAATACCAAAACAAATTAATTATATTTGAATTAAATCACATCAAAACAAATCAATCACATTAAATTCAATTAAATCCAATTAAATTAAACAATTTGTTTAATATAAATTTTAATTTTAATATGTTTAATATATAAATATTAGTCTTATATGACAATTATCATTTTAAATTTTGAAATAATTGTTAAACAGATTCAAACGATTAATTGTTTCCATGTTTTAAACTGTACGTGTACTAATTCATAATATGTTAATCTATTGAAGCGAATTATTTATATTTCAACGCCAACTAACAAATTAAATACGATATTAATATTAACACATACAGTTAGTCTGTTTTCCTAAGCATAGAAAAAGTAAAGTAAACAGCCTGTGAATGTCCCACTAGTGGTTGTCCCAATTTGGTGGTGCCTGCCCGGGCTTGAACCGACGATCATCGGTTAAGATTCACGCTTCTAGCCTCTGCCATCTCGGCTTTGTTTTGGTAGCACAGAAAGCTATATAAAAATTAATTTCAAGCAATACTCTCATATAATTAGCTTATCCGATGACAATATAATAATGGTCCTCCTGACCGATTTCGGCCACGGCGGCCAAACTTGAGAGAGTAGCCAGCTGCGCAGGTGATATTGTAGTACACAAGTGTGTGCGCAAACACAGGTGCACTCTCTATACCCTAACTCTTATAACACCATGGAACGTCAATCCGACACGACCGGAAAGTCTTTATAACGTAATATAACGTCCACTACACACTACTATTTTGACTGTTATTATATAATTAATTCCACCAAGGCCACCATACCACCATAATTAAGGCCACCAAGGCTTCATGAGTAAACGAAAAGAGTATTAGATCTCATTCCATTCCACTGTTCTATTCCAATACGTATTGTTATCCACTGAGCTATTTAAGCTATTCTAATATAATACATATTAAACAATACAGCTGACTGATTAAATCGTACCGAACATACCGAACCGATGAAGCAGGAAATGATGAATTCATGGCACTGACAGCTAACCAGCGTAACATTAATGCTCCATTTAGCCATATATTCGCAACGCCATACCATCAACACGTATGTATGTTTGAAATACATATGTTGTACAATATATGTCAGAGATTTCGAATGCATTATATTGAGTAACATTTTAATTAAATACAAATGAACTACATATAGGTATATATTATGTTTTTGAGTACTAAGGGCACTTTTTCAGGCAGATTTAATTTTAATTTAAATATATTTGAATAACTTATATATAAAGTTATGTACATCTTAAGCGAATAAAATATTCGTTACAAATAAAAGTATATCAATATTTTTTTCTAAAAAAATATAACTTTCATGATCGTTATTGTGAGTTCGTCGTCTATACGTATAACTCATCTAATTGAGATGAAACTCTATACAGTTGTTGTTGACACTTGAGCGAAAGTTTTATAAGTAGAACCGTTAAAAGTTTTACAACAGGTGACGTTCAAAATGATGACCAAACGACCGAAGTCGCAGCTAACACTTAGTGTATCGTATAAACTCGTAATTGAAACAAACATTCATTAACAAGTATTTTAAATACATCCACAACTCATTACCGCAATTGATTAACATATTATATTAATCGCATTATCCCCTTTAGTTTCGTTAATAATACAGAATGGTGTTTCACCTAAATATTTGCAATAATACAAACAAGTCATTCTGCCTAACAAAGTTTATTTATGCGCATAGTCAAACTATATGATCAAAGTTGTTTAATCGCAGTATATAAACAGCGTTTTCAATACTTGTCTCGGTTACGAAATGTCATACTCAAATAATACGTTCTATGAGGTTACGTATGGATACGGATAAATTGTCTATGAAGAATCTTTGTATTTTTTTAAATATTTTGTCCTGCTTGGCTAATAATGCCCAGCTAAACTAGTATATACTGAGTCTCAAAAGCTGTAATTTGATTATATGAAGGGAATAAAAGTATTCACTAAGGCGGGTTGAAATGAGAGGGGTAATTTTATATGAATTTTAATCATACGATACCGAGTCGGTCACCTAGTTTATATATCCATAATAATACGGGTGACTTTCGTTTGCAGACGATATAGCATTAAGACTTTTAGTGACTGATATTGACAATTAGAAAATAATAATCATTACAAAGTATATACATTACGTATTAAATGTTACGTGAATAAATTAATGACGTAGCTCGTTTAAAACTATTATTTCACGTTAAATCCACTTTAATGAAGTGCGTCGAAATCATGACCAAATTGATCAAAGGCTTGGATTCTTGCCGTTTTGTCTGCACTTGGCAACGATTTAAAATATCATGTTTTATTGCCGTATGTGGCGTCTCGCTCGTGGTGTTTTGGCTCGTCGTACTGTCTACTCTGAAGATGTTCGCGGTCGATCGTTGAATAAAGATTTATTTCTATATTTCGTGGATTCTATTTTATTTGTATGTTTCAATAAATTTTTAACTTTGATTCTTGTTTTGTACAACTTGAATGATTAATGTATTTAGATAGCTATATAAACATGAGTTAAATATTAAAGTGCAAAGTATACAAGAAAATAGGTAGGTAATTATACAATAATATAATAACAATTTAACCTCTTTTTAAATAGAACTATTTGAAATACACAACGATTGTGTGAATATCTTTAATTTTTATTTATTTAAGAGATTTAGTGTTTTTTAATCTCCTAAGTAGTCATCATGAGAGAGCATTTTTGATAAAATAAAATAAGTACAATATTTTCATAAGCCTCGAATCTAATAATGGGACACTAGTCACACTGGTTTATGGATTACCCACTCCTCACACAAGATGTGCACTTCATTGGAGGGGTAAATCATAATATTAGTATTTCCATTAAAAAAATAGGCTAACGGAGATTTGAACCAGCTATTTCCAGTTTCTAAATAATTGTATGGTACATATTCACTAATGATAATTTGTAATCGAAATTAACAAAGAAAAAAATCAAAGGAATATAAATAAAAATGATATCACATAACATATAATTATATATTCTATATATATGAATTCTATAATAGCTCTTAATCTTACAACGTTTCCAGCCGTCCCACGGTCATGTGCAGTAGCCCACAAATATATCAAACGCATATAGATTTAGCGCTAGCAATATTTGGTATTGCATGTGACGTAGAGAACGCAAGTTATGTGTATATCCCATTATCCACCCTCTAGCGCTACGGTTTCAATATTATATGAATTTCCAGTGACAACGATATAGAGCTATGGTATTTGAACATGAGTTTAATCGAATTGCTAGAGATATTAATGGCCATGTTTTTTACATTATTAGTAAATTATATGTCATTTAAAAAAAATGCTTATTGATTGACAAGGAAAGTAAAGTAAAAACTAACAGTCTTACGGCCGAATACTGAAACGTCAATCAAAATGAAGTGGGACTTAATTATTTTGAACGTCATTAATTTCAAAATTTTGTATGCGAAATTTGAAATTAATGGCGTTCCAAATAATTAAGTCCCACTTCATATTTGAAAGACGTTTCAGTATTCGGACATTAAAATGTCGCACTATTAGGCATCTTCTCTACTTATAAGAAAAATATTTGGAGCTGATGTCGCCACGCTGCTCCGATGCGGCTTGGTGGATACAGATGTGGATGATATCAGTAAAATTAGACACATTCAGGTTTCCTCACCACCAAGCACGAGATGAATTATAAATCTAGCTAATAATAATAAAAATTCAGTGGTGCTTCCTGTGGTTTAAACCGCGATCATAGGCATAGATTTACGCGTTTCAACCCCTGGGCCAAATTTCAGATAATTACTTTATATTTTTGTATAATATTAAGCGTAAAGTTTGTTTTAGATCTTATCTTTGAATTCTTAATAAAATATTTCGTTTAATAATTCTATATAATTATGTAATATATTTTTATTTGTATAGATTTTATGTTCTAACTGAACCTGAGACCTTTAAGAAATAGCGATATAAGCTAATCAATAAACCGATGAGACAGTGGTGATTTAATAACATCTCCATAAATAATTAACACAAGCCGTGATAAAGACTAATTAGATTAAAATTTCAAACACAAGGTGCAAGCCTTTTATAAATGTAACGGAGTCAATCGCTCATTAGCGACTTACATCTTCATTTAGAATAATCTATCTGGTATCAACTCGGCATCTTTTACCATATTTGCATCAGCGAATGTTATCAGTAATCACTATGCGTACTTGTAAATTCCACGACCAAACAGGTCCGATAGCAATTATCCTCAAACAACAGACTTAATTAGTTTGGTACTCGACTACAAAACGCGTCATGTTACATGTCTCTATGTGTTTTGCACGAACGTGAATCGATTATATATCGATTTAATCACTCGATTAAATAACGACCGCTTGATTGATTGGATGTATGGAATTTTACTAAATGAATTTGAGTTATTTATATTTTAATACTTAAGTTTTCTTTTAATGTTATATGCGTTGATATGCGTTGAAAAATGTAAGAGATAATAACTTCTTCATTTATAATGATTCTGAAATGTCCACAGTATTTTTTTTTTATTGTGTAGTTAGTCGGACGAGCATATGGGCCACCTGATGCTAAGTGGTGACCAACGCCGATAGAAATTGGGATTGACGAGCCGGTTGGCGTGGTTGGTAAGACGCTTGCCTTACACGCCGCAGGTCGTGGGTTCGATTCCCACCCAGGACAGACATTTGTGTGCATGAACATGTCTGTTTGTCCTGAGTCTGGGTGTAATTATCTATATAAGTATGTATTTACAAAAAAAAAAAAGTAGTTTATGTAGTATATCAGTTGTCTGGTTTCCATAGTACAAGCTCTGCTTAGTTTGGGATCAGATGGCCGTGTGTGAATAATGTCCCAGGATATTTATTTATTTATTTATTTATTGTAAGAGATGTTAACCATCGCTTACATCGCCATTGCGCCACCAACCTTGGGAACTAAGATGTTATGTCCCTTGTGCGGTGTGCCTGTATATCTGATGAGTGGGTGGTACCTACCCAGACGAGCTTGCACAGAGCTGTACCACCGAGTTAATATGATGATTCTGAAATGACCACAACTTATATTGATTTAAACAATAAAAACATTGAATAAAACAATATTATTAATAAAGTATATTCAAACGGTCGCGGGCACGCCATTCAAAATTAAACCAGTCTGCTACCATATTGACATTCACTACACCGTCTTTTTTTAACTACACAATAATTATGCCATTTCACTATGCATCTTGCATCTATATAAAAATCACTAACATTTTAGTACCTTTTCTTTCCTCTGAGGCATAAAGAATCGAGAGAGAGAGAAAGAATTTCCTTTCATACTTAGTATCATCAAGCATTTGTCCGTGCGCCTACTTATTTATATAAAAATCTATATAATATTACTTGTACAGTAGCAAGTACAACAAACCAATGTGGGTGTAAGGTGTTCAAATAATTGATTGACATGTTTGTGTGACAATTGCTGCTACGTGAATATTGTGACAAATTGGACAACAATAGAACAAAGATTGGAATAATAACGTTCTTTTATTTCCTGCAAACGCTTCCGCAACAAGGTACTCCTACTGATGTGTGAATAAAGCATTTCAAATTAAGTACTCCCTTATTATTTAATATTAATTAAGGAAAAGTATTTAATCATAATGGAACAGATTAAATAACTTTTTACTATCCTATTTTTACTATTTCGTATTTTAATTTCTATATACGAAAGTACAAAATAACAAAAAGGCTCTTGTTAGTCAAGTAATTGATTTTACCTGAAACCTGAAACTGAACTCTCGTTTACCTCATCCTACTCTAGTTCCTGTCCTTTGATCATAAGAGTAAAGGACTAGAGAGTCTCTATTTATTAAGGCACACACTTTTGCACTATAATATGTCATGCGCAGTTGGCAAGTGGGTGGGTCCCTTTAGAACAGGAATCGAGTTTTTTCGATTAGTTTATATAGCTATGTTATTTTTTTTCTGTAATATGATACATGTGATTTGATCATGTGTCTTCCCGGATACTCAAATAGATTTGAATGTGCTTGAATAAATTTAATTCTAATTTTTGATTATTTCTATGTTAAAAATTTAATTATTTTGTATATAAAGTAACTTTAAATTATAATTAATTATTATATATACACAAAATATTTTACACCAAAAACAATATAATTCAATAATATCAAAAAACAATTGACATTTCATATATAATTGCAAATTGAGGATTCCAAGATTTCAAATTAGCGTAATTGACCCTAATTATTATAAATTTTGTTTAGCAAAACCTCTTGAATCTGTGTATCATAAAGATTCGTGTTCATTGAAAAGCTATTTATAGCAACATATTATATTTTACAATATTATTGCAACACGGGAAGTATTAGCTTAATATTGTGGGTTCAAGTACAGACAAGTGCTCCCGAAATTTTCACGTGCTTAATTTGTTGTTTTAAGAATTTATTTGTACATGTCGGTGGAATAGGCTATAAGCCACTTTCTCACAAGGAGAAGAAGTATTAGCCCAGTAGAGTTTTTACAGGGACTACTTTACTTTTTTTATAAACGATTTAAATAACAAATTCAAATATTTTATTACATCGTTTTTAAATATCATATTGTCGGTGAACATTATTGTTAATATTTGTCATCGTGTCAATGACCCACTTTTATAAAACAAATAAAAAAAACAATAAGAAAAAGAAAACAAAATATAGTATAAATTAATTCAGCGCTGAAAAGCGCTTATAAAATGAAGTCATAAACATTATTTGCACTTGAATGAAATATAAGAATTCTGCCTTATTAACAAGCAAAAAAATTAATAGCGCTGCATAGATGAATATCGCGTTGCAAATAACGTTCACTAATTAGCCTAGGTTTTACGGCCCGTGTCATGGCAACGAGTTCATGGCTATTAAGAAGCTATGCACGTGGGCGCTGAGATGCCTGTCATTAAACATATTACCTATCATTTGTTACATAACACGTGATTGAGATTAACGATATTATGTAGTATTAGATAATTTGTCAACAGATGCGTCAGAATGTTGATTGATTTAAACAAATTCATCAATTTCTAGACGAATATTTTTGTGATCAAATTTATGATAAATAGGCACTCTTGATATTCACGCCAGAACAAATATTTCAATTATCTAATTAAGACATCGATACAGAAAATTTTGTACGTAGTTTCTGTACGTAATACCTAATTTTAAAGAATAATATGTAAAGTAATATCAATGTGTAGAAAAGCCTAATAAATAATTTTATTATCACAATAAAGCAGTAGGTATATAAATTGTAGGTTACTAAATGATTGAAATTTATTAAGTTGTTAAAGATAAGTGTTTTCGTTTAGATATGATATACTGCAAATGTCGAATCAAAGTTCTGAAAATACTTTCGCCTAAAAATATCTTTTTTTCTATTATTTATTCTCCATTATTAAGTGGTGTGATATAAATTTAGGGAAGGACTTAAGAACAATAAAATAACCACTATTTATAGCGTTCAAAGACCTCCTCCCAACCATAAGATTTAATTGGTTAGTATTTTCTAACAATGGAGGCAACATGTTTACTTGGTGGTAGAGCTTTGTGCAAGCTCGACTGGGTAGGTACCACCCACTCATCAGATATTCTGCCGTTAAACGGCAGTAGGTACTTTGTATTGTTGTATTAAGGTTTGAAGGGTGAGTGAGCCAGCGTAATTACAGGCACAAGGGACATAACATCTTAGTTCCCAAGGTTGGTGGTTTTGTCGTCATTGTCGATGTAAGCGATGGTTAACATCTCTTACGATGCCAATGTCTATGGGCGTTGGTGACCACTTACCATCAGGTGGCCCATATGCTCGTCCGCCTTCCTATGCAGTAAAATCTTATGGACAAAAAAACACTAATAACCAAAGTAAGATTTACAGATTATAATGGGTTTAATAATTGTATCGATTGAAACAAAGTATTTATCAAAATTTATATTATTTGTACAGAATAATTTTCAATTTAAAACTTAACCATCGATTTTTAATTAACAAATATTAATTAAACAACACAATAGCCTTATTAGATAAAGGGAACGTAACATAAATTTTATCACATGTCTCAAATATGAAATATAATGTATAAAGTAAATCGTATTATAACTTTGTTGTCGAGACGAAATTGTTATTCATTGCGTTTACGTAATGGATCAGAAGAAAAGTTTTCTAATTGCTTCTGAATATGCAGGATCGGTGTTCTATGCGCACTTGAGGTTATCATAAACATATATTCAAATCCTTCGAATGTCTGTGTAGAAAAATCTAGTTATTGCAAATTCGATGGGTTTGATTCCCACCAGGACAGACATTTGTGTGCATGAACATGTCTGTTTGTCCTGAGTCTGGGTCGAATTATCTAATATAAGTATTTATTTAAGAAAGAACAGTAGTATCTCAGTTGTCTGGTTTCCATAGTACAAGCTCTTAGTTTGGGATATGATTGCCTTGGGTGAATATGTCCCAGGATATTATTATTATTATTATTATAATTATTTTTCGTAGTTAACACTGTACTTGAATAAATAGAAAGAGAAAATGATGTTTTGTTTCAAATACATATAAATAATAAAATAAAAAAGTCTATTTGGAATTGTGATGCATTGGAACACGTTTGGAATATCCAATCTTTCAATGAGAGTATCTCTACCACTAATTAAAAAACAAACTTTAATATTAGTTTTGAGGAATTAAATTATATGCTTCAATAAATTATTATATATATAAATATTTAATAGATTAAGGTCCTCCAGACCGATTTCGGCCACGGCGGCCAATCTCAAGAGAGATTAGCCAACTGCGCAGAAGATATTATAGTGCACAAGCGTGTGCGCAAACACAGGTGCACTCTCTTTTCCTTAGCTCTCATAATCCGATGGGACGGCAATCCGACACGACCGGAAAGAGTTTAGGCGCAGGACCAACGGCTTAACGTGCTTTCCGAGGCACGGGAGTGTACCACACTTCCAACTTCCAGACTCCGGGCCGCTACTGAGAATTTTCTGACAGAAAACTCCAACAACTATTTATTTGCCCGACCTGGGAATTGAACCCAGGACCACCGCGTCTGCGGCCCTATATCAAGCCACGGGACCAACGAGGCAGTCAAAATAATTATATATAATATAATATTATATTAATAGATTATATATATCATCACCTACATATATGTCATCATTATTGACGTCACAAGATTTAAATATATTAATTGGCACACTGTTTTACTTGTAATATATTATATAGTAATATTCAGTTTTATTTCTCCTAATATTTGATTCGAAATTTACTTTTTATATTTATTTATATATCTCGCCCCATAACGGAAGTCTAAACGTAACAATTGAAAGATCGGTGAGTAAAATTTATTTTTATCTTTTCTTTGTTTATACAATACTTTTTAAAAAAAGTTTTTTTTCTCATTAATTAAATTTATCTATTCATATAAACTTAAAATATATAGAATTTTTTTATCAATAAACAATATAATATCAAAGTTAAGTGGTTCAGATAAGAGTGTGTAACAAGAAAACAAACTGCGTTTGAAACTCATGATAATTGGATGCTAATTTGTGACTTCAAAAACCTTAAAAAGCTTTTTGAATCTACAATAATAATATATGTTTTATTTGGAAAATAAATGCAAGCCCGTAGTGCGTGAAAACCACTTGCGTTTATAAATATGCTCGAACTTCACAAGTGATTACTTATACGAAATTAATTACTTAGGAAAGGAAACAAGATAATTAAGAAAATATTTCCTTTGTTATCATATAAAATTTACCATACGAAGGCGTACATTACGTTTTAAGAAAATTAAATTAATAAACAATAGGTCCCTTAGTCCATAACTTAAAAAATTAAACATTTAGTAGAATGTGAATTTTCTTGAAAATGATAACATTTTTCCTATCAATAAAAAAAACATTGATGCAAAAATAACGTATTAATTTTAAAATTGTAGTTGGAACGTTGAGAGGTACTTAATGTGTAGCTATGTACTTAAAACATGAAGACTCATATTAGTAAGTACTTTTTTTTTTTTTTTTTTATTGCATAGGAAGGTGGACGAGCATATGGGCCACCTGATCTTAAGTGGTCACCTACGCCCATAGACATTAGCACTGTAAGAGATGTTAACCATCGTTTACATCGCCAATGCGCCACCAACCTTGGGAACTAAGATCTTATGCCCCTTGTGCCTGTAATTACCCTGGCTCACTCACCCTTCAAACCGGAACACAACAATAGCAAGTATTGCTGCTTTGCGGTAGAATATCTAATGAGTGGGTGGTACCTACCCAGACGAGCTTGCACAAAACTCTACCACCAAGTAAAACCAACTTTAAGTGTTATTAAATCGACTATTTCTTCTTTTATCGTATTTACTCAAATGTTAAATTATTCTATTTTACATTATTAATTATCTCCTATTTACATAAAAAAAAATATTACTAATTAGCATTGTAGTTTTCGGGTAGTGTATATATTATGTATTAATCACAGGCACATATAACTTAATTGCTCCCAAGATCGTTATTACATTTAAAGAGAAGTGGTTGAGGCCGCTTATTACGAGAATGCACATTTCTTGGCCAATCCACCCATATTATAACACAGTTTTAATCACAAACTATTTCATTTTCTAATCATTTATAAATAAAACTTTATAATTTATTTTCTAAACACGGTAAATAATTAAATATATATTTATAAGCAAATATTGAAAGCTTAATACCAAATCGATCGAGTCTCAGCTGCCTACATCTTCTTGAATATTGTGACACAATAAATAGAGCTGTCTGTCACCACGTTTCTATTGTGACATAACACATTCACACCTTGATTCAATACAAATGAAGTGGTAAGAGGAAGTGGGCTGATAAAAATGTAAGAATAAAATTAACATAAGATTTTAATATTAACGTCCGGGTTTATTTGAAAATAGTTATATTAAGGAAGAAATATTTCGAATTATATTTGGCCTAGGTGTAAAAAAAAATTCTCGTTATTATAACAACCAATACAGCTGACATAAGTCAGCTACATACATAAACAGCTCCAACGCCCAGGGTCGCGAAAGGCCTGAATTACTCGCTGATGATGTAGCTTTCCATTGCTCAAATAATTTTTAAAATCGGTTTAGTGGCATAGGCGTGAAAGCGTTACAAATAAACAAACAAACAAACTTACATTCGCATTTATTGTATTAGTAAGGATTTGTATTATATTTTAGCATGGAGGGTGACTTGTCCTGTCTAATTACAGAAGTCTGGAACAAAATATCTTGAAACTTTTCATTTAATTCTATAATTATGATGGTATGCAATTTATTTTCAAGCTATCTTACTTAACATTTCATTTGTTTAAACAATAAAGCTGAAAGTATTTATATTAAAGTATATAGTATATTTATTTTTTGCAATTTTATTATATACATCTGAGTGCAAGAAATGACATGACTTAACAAGACTTGTGACCTCAAAGTTCCCTTATACTTTATATTACAAATGGACAATTTACAAATATGTCAATATGTCAGTTGCCGTTTATGAATCGGATATATGAAGGTGAATTTGGTGCCTTCAACTTAGGATGATTGGAGTGATGATAATGGATGGAATTATAAATAAGGACATTAGATTAAGTTTCAAAATAGCTTCGGTGATAGGAAAGTTGAAGAGATACCGATTACACGTAACAATCTGATTGGCACAATTAGAGGATTAGACATCGTTGTTGGTTGATAGCAAGAGGAAGTTCGTCAAAAATAAGAGAGGACGATGGGTCAGTAGTAGATCTATGTGCCGTTCGGGTAGGTATCACCGAGTGGTGAGTATCAAATATTCTACCGCCAAGTAGCAATATTGTTTTAAGAGTGAGTGAGCCAGTGTAACTATACATAACATCTTAGTTCCCAAGGTTGATGGTGAGGATGATTTATGGAATGGGTATTATTTCGTACATCCCTAATCTTTGCAGAAAGTGGTCGGTCCATCTAATTGAAAATAAATGGAATGAGCAAGGACACTCTCCGTAACTGAGTATGTAAATGGAATATGAGAAATGTATTATATTATTTTAAAAGAAATAAGTTTACAAAATTTCAGTATTTTCTGTTATAGAAAGGATTCGTCATTTGTCACAACCACCGAAGCGAGGCTCAATTTTTACGAATTCTCGATGTACGAAATTTATTTTACTTTCAATTTGACAAATCATACTCAGACCACAGTTGCAACGAAAGTTACATTTGGTCTACGAATAATAAACTTCTCTTTATTATATACTGAACAGCAGAGAATTAGATTTTTCAAACATCTTAACGAAAGCTTTTTAATTAAGATTCAGGCAGATCTTTACCGGTGCTGGTAGCAGTGGTTGTACGTGATGCGTGTACAGACAGAAGAATAAACGTTCGAAAAATGTTTTATAACAATACATCTATATCGAATTTATTTCTAACTTTATCTGGTGGCAGGACTAGGTGCAGACCGCACTGTTACTAATTATACAACTATTATACTGATTCAGTATTCTATTGTATTTAAGTTTGAAGAATAAGTGAGCTACTGTGATACAGACACTCATGATTTCAACAGCAGATACCCATAACAGCAGAAGTCCGCAATTGCCATCGAATTAACAATTCAACCACTATTTAAACTTCTTGCATCTTCTTGCGTCTTAATGGGCAACGGTAATCACTTACTAGCATAAACATTTGAGCGTGTCTTTCAAAATAAATAAACTAATTCAAAACAAGAAAGTTACTAATTTAGACATAGGCGGACAGTTCTAAGATATACTCATAATTATTTGTCATCTAAAATGTGGGTAGAAACGTACATCCTCATTCAGGATACGAAAGACAATCATTTCAATGATTCAAACATTTGATAACAACGTGTGGGCGTCGAGGAAATACGAACAAACAATGGCATTAACAGTAACTGTAAAAAATGTTAAAATGCATTACAACATTATTATACAATGATAAGAGTATGTACTGCAATGCTTGTTTATATTATACTTGTAAGAAATTCACCAAGTCTAAGACTAACTTACCACCATTTCCTTTTGAATAATACGATGATAAAAACTTTCACTTAAATGTCACAAGTATATACAAATCAAATAATAATCGATAGCGATAGATTCGATGCAAATAAATATGATTACCTTATTATATAATATTTACGTATATAGTGTCGGTTTCATCCAAAAAAACTACAAGGTGATGACCATTTTTATTAACTTGTAAATGATGGTTATTACTTTTTATAGTTACTATAATTATATAACTAAGAACAATAACAGCAATGCGGAACTTTGTTGATGCTATAAAAGATGTTAAAAAATAAATGCGTGAAATCTTTGGTCTATTGTATGTGGAAATATTTATGGCTCGATATGAAGAATAAATTATTCTTTAAAAAGTTGAACTGCCTCATTGGTCTTTTGGTTAGTTCAAGGTTATAGGTCCTAAGGTCAAACTCTGTTGAAATCCTGGGTAAGATAAGAGGTTATGGAATTTTTCTATCAAAAAAATCTTCAGTAGCTGTTCGAATTTTAAAATTTTGCCGTGCTTGCAGTCTTTAAAAGTTATAATAAAGCCGTTGATACTGCGCCTGAACGGTCTCCTGGTATGTCAGAACTCCACAATAAAATCTCCAGTTACATCTCTATTCGCTGAAAAGTTGAAGAGTTCCACTTCAATCCCTGTATCTATCATCATATCGGCTCGAAAATACCAAAGTATTGTATCGTCAACTTGGTGGTAGAGCTTTGTGCAAGCTCGTCTGGGTAGGTACCACCCACTCATCAGATATTCTACCTCCAAACAACAGTACTTGGTACTGTTTTATTCCGGTTTGAAGGGTGAGTGAGCCAGTGTAATTACAGGCACAAGGGACATAACATCTTAGTTCCCAAGGTTGGTGGCGCATTGACGATGTAAGCGATGGTTAACATCTCTTTCAATACCAATGTCTACGGCCATACGTTGGTGGCCACTTACCATCAGGTGGCCCATAAGCTCGTCTGCCTACCTATGCAATAATAAAAAAAAACATATTTTACATACATACCACACTTTAATTAGAGATTTATACAATTCGACTTCCTAGATTTGCTTAACTGACTTCGTTAGTTACATAAAAAGTAAAAATAAATAAAATACCTACGTCATTATTTTCTTTAATTAATATTTAAAAATTTCAACAGGTAATTATTAATTAATATTTATGTATACTATTTTGTGATCGGCTATTCGACTGACTCTTTTTGTTTAATAAGAAAAGTTTATGAATACTTAATATGACAGATACTTCTTTACCTTTGTCATATTTTGGTATCATTTAGTCTGTTGTTTTTTTTAACAGATTATTTGTTAATAAATATTAGTTTGAATATTTTTTGAAGCGAGCTTGCCGTGCGCCCTCTAGGATTACCTTTGGAAATATCTTAAGAATAATCCAAATTCGAATATTACTCTTATGGATAGCCTGATTACCATAAGAGTAATATAGTCAATTCTTATGCTTTACATGCCCCTGGAAGGACATAGGCGTCGCGTTGTTAGTCAGTCAGTGTTAGAATTTTACTAAATATTTATTTATTTATTTATTTATTTATTTATTTATTTAATATGGAACTCCAACACAGGTACATATGTAATACAAAAAATACAAGTTTAGACAATAAAATATTAAATGTACCTCCAATTATAGGAGAACACAAATATGGCTGACTATTAAATTCCACTTGAACTTAATAGTGTCAATGGCTCAATCCTAGACCCCTTTATCTATAATTACCGACACCATTTCTAACATACATTTTAAATATAACTGGAAGGTAAAATAGCAATATCATTCCATAAAATAAGCACTACTTAAATACTTAAAAAAAATTGAACGACGTTTAATAGAAAAAAATATAACAATAAACTAATCACGAGATAAAGGTAAGATCCGCAAAACTTATCAAACTCGACATTGACATTGAATCGTAAATATTATCGATATATCCGTTACGGACATCGACAGAGGCATTCGATCGTCATCAAGAGATTTTTAATCTACTATAATCATTGGAACGTTTACGATTATCGAATACATTTTACAATAATCGTAATAGCTACAATTATTCGCTGCCTCCTGTTGACCTTACATTACAAATTTCATACAATTCTCCTAGCTGTATTAGATTTAAATAATCCAATTGTAATTCTAATTACCGTAGATACACCTGGGGACTAGACGCGCTCGTCCAATTTGCACAACGTCCAAAATTATATATTATTTGCTCTTATATTTTACATTGCAAGCGTAATAATGAAATGTCGTATTTCGCTCTCTAATAAATTATAACGATATAAGAAAATTATAGGAATTACATTTAGCTTTGAATACACAGCATGTAAATATTTTACAATTAGGCAAAGGCCGAATAAAATCTTTTGTTTAAAGCTGGATCACCTTGATGGAATAGCAGATTATTTTTCATCTAACACGTGCGGTTTTCAGGTAGCTTCCGTTTCACTACCCAGCAGGAGATGAATCCTAAAATGATGCTTGTTCTCATTTGAAAACTTCATCAATATTCTGAGGCATTTTAAAATTTATTCCAAGTATAAATAATAATGTACCACATTTCGTAATTTTATATCTATGTTATTATAATGGGTGCGGTAAACAGGGTTAAGGTGTAAAGCCTTGAGCTTGACTCGTGACTGTTTGTTTGCTTGATAGGACACGACATTACAAATAACTGCCCACTTTATACCTGTCACTCCAATTGAGAGATGAATGTGTAAGCTGTTTTTTACTGCTTATTTATTTTATATGAGATTTCGAGACTCATTGTATGTGGTATACCGATTTCATGGTACAAGAAGCTGGCCTTTACGAATGAGGAAGTCAGGAATTGTATGACCTTGGAACTTTGTTACATGAATATAAATAAACTCTTATTTTATAACAATAGCTTAATAAGATGACGTCACTGAATTTTATCCATACAAGCATATAATACATATTTTGTTGATTGGTATATAATTATAATATAAAAAAAAATGTCCGTGGAATTCTCTGAAGTTGTCTATGATTCTGTAAAACCCGGCTATCACAATTCAATAAATAATTATTTAGAGTTAGTTGACTTGCTTGTTGATATATATATATACGCTCTGTAGACAAGGAATCGTCCTGAATATGATAACCGCCATTAGAACTCATAATAATTATTTCCACGACATTGAGCCAAGTTCGCAAAATAGCATTTATGGAAAAACATTATAACAAAATACCCGTAAAATTTGAAGCACTGTCCGCTTGCCTCCCATTACCATGCTAACGTAAATATGAGAATGACTGTTTTTTGGGTCAACGAGGCTCCGGAGAACGGGCTTTGAGGTGCTAAAACCGTGGTTTGTCTTTGAGCTATGTGCTTTCATTTCGCGAGTTGAACGCATTTAAATGCGCAACCAATGTTAAACATTTGTTTATGTAATTAAATTATTTCAGTCTGAGCTAGTTTTCGCTGACATTTAAAGTTATATTTGCGTAATGTTACGCTCCATATTCACGTCAAGTGACGGCTTTTGTAAATGAGAACGTTTCATTTTATAAAATCAAAATATTATTTTTTCATGTAGGCTCTAATAAGCCGTCAACGCACCTATAAGTCCTAAGGTGTTGGAGGTGCCTATGGGCTTAGGTAGTCACTTTTCATCACGTGAGACTCCAGCCCGCCCCCCCTCTAACATAAAAAAATAAAAATAAATAAATAATGAAATTTTGAAACATTTGATTACAGAATTGAAATGAATTGAAAACTACGAATAGTTCAGAATATTGGCCACCAACCCACAAATAGTTAAGAAGTTACTCCTTTTCTCAAATAATATAGAAGCTACCTTCTAACAAAACTAATGACTTCTGAGATGTAATACGGTCTAGGGAATTAAACGATTGCTTCCAGACCACTTTAAACACAAATATAATGTTAATAAAATGTAATGCCCATATTGAATGAAGCTTTTACTTTGATTGGCTCAGTCACCATTCAAACTGAGGGACCGCAATACAAGGTATTGCTTATTGGAGGTAGAATAGTTGGTGACTGGTCTCGTAAATTACATTTGCTATATTCTATAAAGAAAAACGTTTTATTTGACTTTGATTTGTATCTTAAGATTTTTTTAAATAAAATATTTTTTTAAACCCGTAGCACAAAAACACCACGTACAAAGTTTAGGTACGTGATAATAATTTCAGTTCAAAACGACTCGTGCCAGAATAGAGCAAATAGCGTTTCTAAATCCTGTCGGAAGAGCACTTGAGCTGAAATTCCGCACACTTCCAAGTTCCTAAACGCGAGACACTTACGACGTCGAGATTATGGCGTGCGTACACAAAACCGACTCTTGCTACAAACTAGTTTTAGAAGAAAATACACGTGGGTACATTTCGTTAATTTAAAACCTCAGTATGTACAAATATATATATATATATATATATATTTGTACTGTATTTTTTATGTATATATATATATATACATATTTTTTATGAAAAAGATGCTGGAATAGGTGGTTGTAACAAAAGTAAAGCCTTAGTTTGTAAAATTATTTTTAGATTTTAATAGAAAGAATTTAAAAGAAAAAGAAACAACCTCTAAATGTGCCACTGCTGGGCTAAGGAGCCTCCATTTGAGGAGAAGGCTTGGAGCTTATTCCACCACACTGCTCTAATGCGAGTCTGAATATATATGTGACAGATTTTTACGACACATGCAGGTTTCCGTTGACTACGAAATTAATTATTAACACAAATTAAGCATATGAAAACTCAGTGCCTGCCTTGGTTTGAATCGGTAATCATAAGTTCAAGTTAATAATATTCACGTATTTCAACCACTTGGCATCTCTGCTCATAGAAATTTTGATTTCAATGTATATATATTATAAAACCATAACATATAATTTGCACACAAATCATATTATATAACAATAAAAAAAATATTAACTAAATACAAATATAAATTAAAAACAATTATTATACAAGTCGTGACCGCGTGGAATGGTGGCAAGATTGTAGCAGTTTTCCCCTTTGAATCGCAATTCCGATTCTCTGGGCGAAAAATGAACCAATATTTACTATTACTATAGTTTACTTATTTTTGCCACAAATGTATTTTGACAGCAGGAATGGTGATAGTAGCGAGTGCCCTTTTTAATATACCATTAAGACGACCATGGCGGAAAAGTCTATAGAATACAGTTTTAAATAGAAAAAAACTTTATCAATGATTTATATGGGCTATTATATTTAATCACTGAATTATAAATCTATTCTTCGATTATGTTCGTTCGTTTTGATAAATTATTTCAACCTCAAGGGGATATATTTCATAGTTTGGTCGTCGAAGCGTTTAAATTGAATTGGTTACCAGTTTCGGTATTAGAAATAATGTATGTTCACATTTACGAGTATGTACCAATTTTGGGCAAAAAACTATTTTTTTACTTTAGAGTGGATTTTGGAGGTCTTTACACCAAACTGTTTGACTAAGGTTTGGTGTACTTGAACATACATATAGCAAAGAAAAATGAACAGCTTTATGGAAATTTTGGAAAGTACTGCTTTTTGCGATAGAATAACTGAGAATAATGAAGCTCTACCACCGAGAAAATGAGTAAATATAATATATTAATTAAGTACTGTTTGTAGCGCATAGTATCGCAGAGTTATTAGCAAATCGATTGGAATATGCAAATCTGTATGTTTATCTTTACTCCTTCTACGATTGGTACATGCTATAGATGTTGTCCGAAGACGCGATAAATTATATGCACGAATATAGAAAATCTAACTACACACAAAATCTTGATGCTTAGTACTGGAAAATTCAAACCTGTGCCTTTGATTAAGACTCATATGTTTTATTGACTGTGCCATCGGCACTTAGAATAAAGTAATTTACTAATAAATAATTGATTGACTTTGGATATATCACAGGATTGTTAAATCTTTATACATTTTAATGTTTGGCTTTGCGAATGCTCACTCATAATTGATTCTAGCATTCTGTCTTCGCCTAGCGGTGGGGTGAAAAATAATATCCTAGAATTAACAGAGAAGTTGAGTATTTACAATTATAACATTTCACGTTTAAAACTACACTACCCAAACGTGTAAGCACAATATCGTGATATTCGTTAAAGGTCAAATGCCTTGTATCGCATGTTGAATAGAACAACCGAATCAAACACAAAGTTATGTTCAAATTATGTTAAATATAGTTAAATTAACAACCATATAATGTCCTGCTACAATTCAACTTATAAATAATTAAATAATATTGACAATTAAATTTTCTCTTTTAAAACGTATATGTGCGCTCACAACCACAGTGACTAGCAATCTCATGTACTTGTTGTCTTTTATTTACCGACCTGGTCAAATAAATAAAGTTGATTAATTTTATCTTTAAAAACTTGATAACATTTATAAATGAAAAAGGTAATTTAAATTAAAAAAAAATGTTTGTCTGTAAAGTCGGTTTACGGACGATAGTTTAACGTGACAACGTCATAACAAAACATTGATGAAATGACTGCAATCGAGTGAAAGAGAGAAAGATGCAGCGCAAGCGTACAATCAGCATAACGGGACAATTTTTCGTGCATGCAGCCAGCGTTCATAGATTTATTAGACGTTGTCACGTCAATAAAAAAATATATTGTTGAAAAATGTTCGATATATATTTGACTTTGTATATAATTTAAGAACAACAATTTCTTGTCGTTGTTTCACAGCTTTATATGCATTTCGTGCATATTTGAATTTAGAATAATTATTTTATACACCCACACATACACAAAACATATACTCACATCTCATCCCATACAATAATAATATTGGCTGACATGTCGGAAATATTATTTTATGTTATTGCAATATTATACACATATATTGTATGAATGTTTATATTGTATCCGGAGCAACAGACATATCTGTGTTTATTTAGACGCTATCTTAAATCTTCGTATGAAATAAAAGAGGTTTCGCGTATAAAAGCACCGTCATTTCCTTTGTTATAATTATTTAGGGATTATGGTTATCAATATTAGTTATATAAATATATATTAACTAGTTTCTGCGGTCGTGTTGGAGACTGGCCTGGGCTGTTAGGTACTCATGGGCTAAGATGGGCTAAGGTGTAATTTGATTCTAAGGTAACGGAAATCATATGGCTCATTTTTTTTAATATTTATCAAAACTATACAAAATAACATATAAATAAATGAATATCATTAGGTGGACATTATAATAACGACAAAAGACCTGGCTATGATATTATACACAAAGTATTTTGTAAAATATTTTAAATGTCATTAAAGTAGAACACTTTATATCTGAGTGTTCATAAAACAATTGAATTTAGAAGTAAAATATATTATGTTCTACTATGTGATTTATTATCATCTAACCTGATTTGCGAAAGTAACTTTGTCTCTCTGTGTGTCTATTGTCAACCAATTTAACGACTACTGAAACAATTTCGGACCCCATGGATGGAAATGGACTACTTTTTTTTAATTTACCCATCAAGGGGTTAAAGAAGGAATGAAAATCTAACATATAGTATGTTTCGCAATTGCCCAAGCTTTCTGAAAATAACTACTGATAGACACTGACTGTCGCAACCTTCAGTGCTGAATACAGAAATATAGAATACACAGTATCATAGGTTGACAGTGAAATTTTTGAGTATGTTTTATCCGCCAAATGTGTCTGCATAGAGCCCTGCCAATGGCTACATGAAAAAGATGATCCCATTTAATTTTGAATTTCAAATTTTAATTTAGATTTAAAAATAGAAGACCAGATATTCGCTACTTGTTTCTTTTGATCAACTTTATCGTAATTGATTATCGCATTTAAAATTTCCACAATATTATATACATATACACGAAAATGAAAATTAGAAAATACATTCCAATTAAATATAAAATACTAAAAATGTGTCTTCAATATATGATTATACTTTAAGAGTAGTTTCAGTTTCTTTTTTTATTAATCCATTGCAATCTCTTCAAAAAAAAAACTGTTACTACAGAATGTAAGTAAAAGTAAAAGTCTAATGTGTATATACAAAAAACATAAATGCTTCGTTCGTTGCGAAGCAGACAGGTAAAAAGTAAATAAGATAAACCTTAGGTGCACGTTGGAGTTGTCGGTTCATAGTTCAAAAAAGGTAATTAATTCTTAGCATCTTATGGCATTGTCCATTTTTAGATCAAGGTAAACGCGTCGTATAAAATAATAGCACTATAAACATATTGTTTATATTCTTATAAGATTCATTATAATGATTTCAGCGTTTATAACCCCGTTATAAAACGTCCACACGTTAATAACTAACATTATGTAATACTCAAAATAAAAATAACAATTATTATTTAATCAATTTTTATTGCCCCCAATATTTTTTAAAAACTATTCTCGTTTTCAGCTTAGCAGTTGATCAACTTTACTCGTGTCAACTACATTTTGTCATAAAGATATTAGTAACTAGAGTTTTGCCCGCGGTTTCACTCGCGGAGTTCTCGTTCCTGTGGAAATTCGGGGACAAAATATAGCCTATGCTACTCGCTGATAATGTAGCTTTCCATTGGTGAAAGAATTTTTAGAATCGATTTATGCGTGAAAGCGTAACAAACAAACTTACATTCGCATTTATAATATTAGTAAGGATTTAGAAATCTTCCTCTAATATATTTATTTAAAACACGAAACGAGAATTTATGCGAGACTATGAATTTATTAATGAAATTATCACGCAAGCAAGGCATATTTGAAGCAACGTAAATTATGCCTGAGCAATGGTATGGAAAATCCTTAAGTCGTGATCTCGACATATCACGTATTACTTTAATTAAAACGACCGCAGAAGCACCCGAGTACGTTGGCTTACTCGCTTTTGTTTATAACTAAATTTATGATCAAGGTTTGACTTGTTGGCAAAAGTAATTTTGAAATTTATACAAGACAATTTTCGAATATTAATTTCATAGTGTGAAAACAAATGTGGACTTGGTTGTAGCTTGTTTTTTAAATAAATATAAAATAGTGATCAAAACAAATTTATAAACTAACTCTTTCATCAGATTAGATCGATATGACCGAATATTAACATTGTTTTTGATAAATATATTATACTTACAAAATTTTAAATCATAACGTTCAATAATAATGTGAAAAATTATTATTTATTTACAATTGAAGTTAGTATCTAGGCTTTTAAATAAGCTTCTTTCATAATTAAAATACATTTTTTACAAATTCTAATATCAACAATTTAACAACATTTTCAAACCTCACTAATTTTTTTTAAGACAAACCAAAAAAAGAACGAAAGAAATACAATGTACCTAATAGCTTATTCAGTTATCATAATATATTTATCTTAAAATATGTTGAAGTTTGGATAAACAAACGTTTAAACAAAACACGAATTATGCGGCTTACTCTGGTAAAAACACACGAGTATAATCACGCGGCAACAGTCTTGTTCCAACTTCCAGTCGACTGCCATTCATTTGATTACGAATCTCACATGCTGAGCATGTTACTAACGGGGACAGGGCACGCGACAAGGTTTTAACGATAACACCTAAGCTACTTGGGCTTAACGAGAATTTATTATATACAAGCTACCTGACGGGCATCGCACAGGTATAATAAGGGTCGACATGGAACTTTTTTTATTGCAGGATAAAAAACTAAGAAACGTTCTAAACGGTAAACAAAATGACACAGCAAAGTTTCATCAAAATCGTTTGAATATTTTAGAAGCGGAAAAACATACAAACATTATAATAATAATAATATCCTGGGACATTATTCACACATGGCCATCTGATCCCAAACTAAGCAGAGCTTGTTATATGGAAACTAGACAACTGATATATACTTACTACATATACTACTTTTCTTTTGTAAATACAACTTATATAGATAACTACACCCAGACTCATGACAAACAAACATGTTTCTGTCCTGGGTGGGAATGAAACCCACGACCTGCGTCGCAAAAGGCCACGAAACACGCCAACCGGCTCGTCAAACATTTATGTTTATATATTGTATCTCTCAGGCTTAGTTTATTGATATATATCTGTAAGATAAAATATAGGTATATTATACTATTTTTAAGTGTAACTATTATAAGCTTCTTTGAATTTAACAAAAAAAAGTTTGTTCAAAATCGGTTAAGCAGATTTTGCACGATGCTCGAATAAATAGACGTAATAAATAAACTATGTAAAAATGTATTATCTTCATTATGTGTATTTTTGAAGTAAACACGTTTTCTTTATATAAGAACGTAGAATAAAGGAATTGTGCAAGTTATGTCAGGTTTCAGTTAGTATATAAATAAAAGATTTTGAACTAGTCACGAGATATCGTTGTGGTTAACCTCATGAGTTATCTTAGTACATTATCTTAAATTTAATTGATATATTATAATTTAGTCTAATGAAGGCCCAGTGGTTAGACGACGTAAATTTTAAATTAACTAATGATTCTGAGTTAAATGCCCCGAGCTCGACGGTGAAGGAAAACATGAGGGAACCTGCATGTGGTGGATGAAAATCTGCCAAGTGTATCTACCAACCCGCATCGAAGAAGCGTGATGGAACAAGCTTTAAAATGGTGGCCTTAGCCCAGCAGTGGGGCAGTTTACTGCTAACTGTACTTTTATTAAAATTAAAGACAATTTTTATTATATTTAAGGAATTAATTAGTTTTGAACAGATGTAGGTTAGGTGAAGACCATCATTCATAGGCGCAACTTATATACGTACAATTTTTCAAGATTTTCACTCTCACTTTTATGGTTCTTTTTCTAATCTCGAAAATATACGAGAATTTTTTGTATGTCTTGACTAACTTGAGATTATGAAGATCTTTCTATAAGTCGCTAAATAAAGTTTCAAATTTCAAATCTGTATGAAATAATTTGTAAATTGTATGGATTACTTTCTGCAGCGCAGTGATGGTCAATTAGAATATAGTTTGATTTTTATTCTATTTTTCATTTATAAAAAAAAACGATTAATTATTTATTATAAGAAAGTGATACTTCGTTAAATGTATTAATAAAACTGTTTATTGAAACAAAAGGAAAACACAAAATTAACTGATTACAGCTTAGATTAAAGTGATAACAATCCAGGCGCTCATAAAATTAATTTATTGTGCAAAGTCGCAAAGCAAATATAAAGGATTAAAAATTAATTACAAGTTTCGAACATCTCTTAGGCTTTAGCTGCGATAAAAAGTTTATACATAAAGTCATTATAAGTTTGCTTTCAAGGCGAAATCCATCAGATTGTATACATTATTTACTGGTTTAATAAATTTGCTAACATTTAATTTTTAAAATGTTACAATTTGCTTCTTTTCAAGTTAATTATAAGAAGTTGGTTTATTAATAACTTTTCTTAAATAAGGACATTTAAAGTTAACTTAAAACGATTTGTAGAAGAAAAACGATGATGGTGTGTTTTTTTATTACTATATAAATTGAAGTAATAGTTAATTGAAATATTTTATTGGATAATGCATAGTATGGATCTCAAACGCCTTTTATGTATACAATTTAAGTGAGTTTTAACTGCCTATTGCCTTTATAATTCATCATACGCTTGGCGGTAAAGGAAATGTTCATGAATAAACCTGAATGTGTTGGATGAATTTCAATATTGGCTACCTGCGGAGTCAGGTGTTGATTACGCTTCAAGTCCTTTGATGGCAAGAGAAGCGGTCACCAACGCGATATTGGCATTGTAAGAGATGTTGATGAACTATCGTTTATCGCCAATGCGCCACCAACCTTGAGAACTAAGATGTTATGTATGTTATATGAACAAACATAGCAAACACTGCTGTTTTGAGGTAGAAAATCTGATGAGTGGGTGGTACCTAACTTCGTCATCATTGGATAGTGTTAGCGACAAATACTATTCTATATACAAATCTCCAATATTAGTTTACATAAAAGGTATTATAGGGTAAGCAATATTTTATCGAAATTCAGCGTCAATAATTATGTATAACATATAATTTTACTTCAATGCATTTAAAAAAAAAACATATATCATCATATTCCTTGTAATAGCTGGTTGACTGCTTAGTTGGTCTAGTGGCTAGATATAAGGCCGCAGACCCGGTGGTCCTGGGTTCAATTCCCAGGTCGGGCCAATTAATAGTTATTGGGTTTTTCTGTCAGAAAATTCTCAGTAGCAGCCCGGAGTCTGGAAGTTGGAAGTGTGTATACTCCCGTGCCTCGGAAAGCACGTTAAGCCGTTGGTCCTGCGCCTGAACTCTTTCCGGTCGTGTCGGCTTGCCGTCCCATCGGATTATGAGAGCGAAGAAAAAGAGTGCACTTGTGCTTGCGCACACACTTGTGCACCATAATATGTCCTGCGCAGTTGGCTAATCTCTCTGAGAATAGCCGCTCTGGCCGAAATCGGTCTGGAGGACCTTATTTTAATAGCTGGTTAATTCAATTAAGGTCAATAGTACTTACTTTGTTATTAGAGATTTAATTAAAATTATATATGTAGTTCCTAGAAAACAATAACATTGTTATTTGTTATGAATAAGCTATAACTAATCAGAGTACATTAATAAACTGGCGCTTTCTTGGAAATACCCTTGCATGCTAGCCGTTCCTTGTAACGACGATAATGGTTTGAGGAGCGGCCATTAATTACAACTGTCCGGCTTGAAGCCCCACATTTTGAAGAGGTCAATTTGCTATGACTAAGTTTAAGGTAACATACACATGAAAGGAAACACGTGGACTTCTCTGGATACGTATAATATATTCGTGATTAAATATGGAAGTAAGGCAACATAATGACCGTTGTATCATAACTTTTAAGCTTTTACTTTAATTGTTTTTGCGAAACGCCCACTGATAAAAGTACCCTATGTTTTATTTATAATTAAAAGAGAATATTTACTTATGTTTTATTCATATTTGCATTGTTAGGAAGAACTAGTATTTTTCACCGCGAATTCTGCTGTTAAGACTATTTGTCTGACATACGACATGGCACCTCATACGATGTGGCATCCACAATTCTTTATATATTAACACAAATGATTTAATTTGAGTTTGTGTTATGGCTTACAAAAAAATACCAGCAATCACTTAAGTCATTGTTTTCCAATTGAGATGAGACAGAATAAGTAACATTTTATTGACGTATAACGTACGTATTATATTTACTACTCAAAACGCTGATTGTGAATTCAGACATAAGCAAGCAAAATATAATTTTCTGGCAGAAGGATAAACTTCAAAATCTTCTTTTTAAAGGAAATAATACACCTGTAGGCTATTTACAAACAGACTTTACAACATTCATGAAATACACAATTTGAACTTGTTTTTTTTTTTAAACAATTATTGAAAAAATGTAACAAAACATATTGAATACGTTGTCAGACGACAAGTAAGTAGCAACTGTGCCAGTTCCTTATCGAATGACGTCACACTTCCGGCGACCGGAGTTCGAACCCTGTCGGAAAAACCTCGAGCCGACACGCGAGTCGTTCACTTAACTTTGCGACAAATCTGACAAACATTGAATCGGTACGAATTTTGTGTAAAATAACAATCAAGAACTCTATAACTAGCGTAAACATATAGTTTGCATGTATTATGATTTGAAATAGAGACGGCTTAACGTTAGCTTTTAGCAATACGTTCCTCTTCGAGCGGCTCTTCGACTTGCTCCCATATTGTTTAGCGACGTGAACACGAAAAGCAAAGTTCCCCCTAAAAGGGTACTTGGCGCTTTGCGTTTGTTCTTGATGTATTATGAAGTTTATTTGACATGACTTCCCTAATAAGTCAAATAACATAAGATTATTACCAACATATAGTTTGGGTTGACATTTAATAGAATCCTGGAAAGAATAATAAAAGGATAGGCTCAAAAATTCGGCATAGGTACCGTACCTCTAGAAGCGCTCGCGTAGTAGGTACTGATTTCAAATGCCATTTCACTCTACTCTAAGCTGCGCAAAAAAGCTTTGGTTCAATAATCGTTTAATTTATATATTATTTAAATTTTTTCTATCTTATCTTTCTTGTCTCTTCTTGAGTAATTTTGAATAATCTAGCCCCTTTATAAATAGCATACCCTCAATAAAAATCGGAATAAAAAAACGGAACAAAGACAGTTCAGAACTGCAATTTGGATCAGTCAACAACTTAGCTTAATGTAACAACTTGTTAGACGTACAACGAAGCAAGAGATTTTGTAAAGCCTAGCCCACAACGGAGTATTTTTATAGATATATATTATATATTCTACTTTTTTGTCCATAAACTAGTTTTGTTTGTATAAAATAACTGTTAAATCTGTCTTAGACTTTGCATAATTTTAATTCAGAGATTTATATCAAATTGTGAATTATTTTTTGTTGGTGCACCCATTGGACTTAGCATAACGTCGTATGAGAATTGTGCAGCATAAATTCAAGTCGTGTATCCGATCCTTGGGCGACTCACGTATATTGATGTTCGTATATTTTATTTATACTTTAAGTGATTTACTCAACACGCAAAATAACATTTAATATACGTATATTTTATGCATACATTGTTATGTGAAACTTATTTTATCTCATTTATACCTAAACATTGCAGTGATTTACTAAAGAAAATATTGCACTGGCATGCGGTCATGCACATTGACGTTACAAAAGGCATAACTAGTAACAAACAGTGATAATAATTATTCGTGGCAACAATAGAACTGCAGCTTCGATAACGATATACAGTCGTTACAATATCGCGGGGAAAATGCATTCATTATACAATCCTGCAACGAGGCAGCTACTCTCTTCTGCTCGATGCACGATGCGATACGATAAGAGATCATAAAATGAAAATGGTGCTTGATACATAGAGAAAATCGTTTATGAGAAGCTGGTTAAATATGAGATTGCCACTTTTGTATCGATATACCTCAATATCCATCATTGGCCCACGCGATAGTTCCATAACTAGCTGTATAACAAAGTCGTAATGACTACCTCGTTGGTCTAGTGGCTTGATATAAGGCCGCGGACGCGGTTGTTCTGGGTTCAATTCCCAGGTCGGGCCAGTAAATAGTTATCGGGGATTTCTGTTAGAAAACTCTCAGTAGCAGCCCGGAGTCTGGAAGTTGGAAGTGTGTACACTCCCGTGCCTCGGAAAGCACGTTAAGCCGTTGGTCCTGCGCCTGAACTCTTTCCGGTCGTGTCAGATTGCAGTCCCATCGGATTAAGAGAGCTAAAGAAAAGAGAGTGCACCTGTGTTTGCGCACACACTTGTGCACTATACTAATATCTCCTGCGCAGTTGGCTAATCTCTCTTGAGATTGGCCGCCGTGGCCGAAATCGGTCTGGAAGACCTTATAAATGAGTATTGAGTACCTCCTAGTTTTTTTAGATATATAATATAAAAATCAAATTTAATTGCCTGACATTTCTATTATATCTAAAAACTGTTACTAACTACATTATATTGTTGAACTATAATTGCGTATGATGGGTTAATAAAGGGTCTTGTGCTATTTATCAATTATATACTTTGTTGTTTTTAAATATCATCAATAAACACTATCAGCAATATTTAAAAAATACCTTTGAAAGATTTTATAAATGTCGGCCAAATAGTGGTGAAATATTAGAGTACATGGCTGCCAATTATTGATATTTTACATAACAGTTGCCAACCTGGCACAGTTACAACGGTTTGCTGATATTAAATTCAAAGTATCACTTTTATGTTCATTGCTGGTATAAATATTAATAGTGTATTTTTCTTGTAATTTTTTTGTTCGATCGTTCGAGCGATTTTTAAAAGCGAAATATCTAATACAGCCTGTAAAGATGGGGTAAGGCTTCTTCTCCTTTTGAGAAGTTTTGTAGCTTATTCTACCAAATTTTTATCTGACATATTATGTAGTTCTTCTCACAATATTCACTGCCGATTACTTGATAAATTATAAACACATAATTATACATAGTGCTTATGTAGTGCGTGAAAGTTTGCTAAAGTAGCAAAGATATTTAATAAAAAAAATATTAACGTTAAAAAGATGTTATATTATTCAAAAATCTAATTTATATTACTATATTTTTTATTGTATAGGAAGGCGGACGAGCAAATGGGCCATCTGATGGTAAGTGTTCACCAACGCCCATAGACAATGCATTGCAAGAAATGTTAACGATCGCTTACATCGCCAATGCGCCACCAACCTTGGGAACTAAGATGCTATGTCACTTGTGCCTGTAATTACACCGGCTCACTCACCCTTCAAACCGGAACACAGCAATAAAAAGTACTGCTGTTTTGCGGCAGAATATCTGATGAGCGGGTAGTACCTACCCAGACGAGCTTGCACAAAGCTCTACCACTAAGTATTATTATATAAATAATGGTACTAAAAGCATAATTTTAAATTATTTAAATCGAAACTGCAACTACAAGTTACCAAACAATCGTCTTAAGACTTCTCTTTGTCAAATATTAAAGTGTTGGTGTTCCAGAGCACATTCTTTTCAGAATTAGCTTTCGTTTATTTAATACGAGTGACAATCAGAGGGGAGGCAGGTCGGGAGGTTGGGAA
Organism: Nymphalis c-album; assembly: GCA_963151315.1. Lineage (NCBI taxonomy): Eukaryota > Metazoa > Arthropoda > Insecta > Lepidoptera > Nymphalidae > Nymphalis > Nymphalis c-album. The sequence continues at coordinate 13,139,203 of OY720592.1, forward strand.
ATAACAACATAAAATGACGTTTCATTACGTGCTATCTTACTTTCGAGGGTGACATGAAACTCTTTCTTTGAATCTAGAATTTTAATATAAGATACAATGATAATATACAAAAATAATAAAGAATAAATAAGTATTTATACATAATTTAACAAAGAATTCATGGGATTACGTAATGTAGTTTGTTTTCTCAACGATAATATTTGTTAATATAAAACAATGAATGAATGCATATATTTATTTCTCCATAATATTACAATGCGTCTTATTAACTAAGTACAATATTGAATATTAGGAGACTGGTGCCACAAAAAAGTAGATCCTGTACATTAGGTGACCAGACTCAAACCTCAATTAATACAACACCTTTTGTACATTATAACAATGTTATAAAGTAGTATTTACTTATAGAAATTCGTTAATATAAAAGAGATGGCAAAGTAATATTTCATACGAAATAATTCAAAAAGTCAATGTGACTCTCAAATATTAACAAAACCTTCGTCACGAGAGATGCGGATAAAAAGGACAAAGTCAAATAAAATCCTTAAGTTTCCACGCTCCCTGAGTTAACGGTGCGAGTTTACTGCGATACGCCTAAACAAAAACAAACGCGGGCAACAATTGACTTTTAAAAGTTCACACAAGTACAAGTACGAGTAACTCTTTATTGCGGGCTTTGTTTACATTTGAATTGATTTTCCCTTTACTTTTTTTATTTAGCGTGCAAATACTTATTGTCGATGTAAATTAAAAAGTTACTCATTGTTTGTTGTACACAACACCAGTGTAGCTCTGTTAATCGCTCTTCAAAACAATGGCTAAAACTTTCATCAGGGCTTATGTTTGAAAAACAATGATGAGCCAAGTTTGTCCAATGGTCAATTTCCCCCTGGGACTGAAATCTGGGGATGAAGGCCCGTGAATACTTTATAAAAAAATACTGATGATAATTACGGCTTAAAAAGGTAGTGACCCAGCACGATTGTCGGCACGAGCAACATAAGAGCTTCTTGCAGTACTATGAGCAAGGGTATTCTATTGCCAACAGATGACCCTTTTCGTATGTCTGTTTTTCTAATATTAATCAATAAATTGATAAGTGATCATATTCGGAACAGTGTTGCACGGAATTGCTGATTAGGCTGTGTTTCTTTTTACATTCGTCTTGAACCTTAGGTAAAAGCCGAAGTTCGAAGCCCTAACACTTTAAATCATAAAGAAGGAACAGTTATTGTATAATTTATAGAAGTGAACTGTGTTCTCGGTGAAGGCAAAAATCGTCATGAAGTTTTTGTTGTATGAAATTCCATTTATTATCACAATTCGGCGTTGTTTTTCATACAAATCGAAATTATATAATATTTATTATACAATGTAGTCTGTGTTATCCATTTACCTACACTAGAGGAAGATAATTTATATAACTCCAAATCGAAGCATTATTTTTCTTACCATTGATTCATTGATATATACATGGAAAAATCGCATTTATTTTAAAATTTATGACTTGTATAATGATTATTGTTATGTGTACTTATACAATCACTTACCCCCTTTTACCCTTCAACGGTATCTCAGAAACAGATACCAATCAGTTATGACTCCCTCGAGAGCGAACCCTACTAACAATGTTACATCCTAAGATGACACAAGAGATAGGATCGGTTAGTGTAGAGTGTCGTAGCCGTGGCGAGTGTTAATGGAATATTTATGACGTTAACTGAGTACCGCTGACCCTAAATAGTTATACATGAGGTATGAGTCAAGATATAAATACAAATTTATGTATTCGCTCTCAATTTTGTTCTCCAGTTTTGATGTTTAATTAATTTGGATAAACATAATAAGAAATAATAGCCAGTATATCAATTTAATCAATCGTTATTTATTACATCACCGATATAAATTTACGAAAATAATATTAAAAATAGTTGCTAAAAATTTAAATAATGGGAGACAAAAATATTTCAAAAGAAACGCGATAAATGATGCAAAATCTGGTGCATAATAGGTCAGTTTTATTGTATTTTATTTCACGGAGCTTAACTTACCGTCTCTCACGGGTAAGCGATCGCGAAAAACCAAGATGGCTGCCGGCAATGTCGGGAAAACTTGATTTGTGACTCCACGAAGTAATGCCAGAGAGGAGTGCCAACAGTTGAATTGGAAAAATTTTATATTGTCCCATAAAAGTCTTGACGAAAACAAAGTGCATTTTTATTCAAGGATCAGTCACAAATTTCGAAAGGGTTTATCTAAAGAATTCGCTTTAAGTTCGGTTTCTCCTCGTTGCCTCGAGTTTGGGAATCGCTGACACGATTAATAGTATCTGTCTAGAACTTATGCTTCGTTGGTCTTTGAGGTTTTTGTAATAAATGATGTTTTTTCGGTTGACGGTTTTTATAGAATTTTATGAGAAAACGAAAGCTTACAAGCGAGTTTCTTCATCGATCATATCATTCAATAACTTTTAGAAGAATATTTTTTTCTTTAATAGTTTTCTTTCTTTGTAACAAATAGGTTTTTGTCAAAAAAAATCAAAACGATTGAAACCAGAATTGAGATATTTCTACAAATAATATGATAAAAGTGTCACGTTGTATTTTATGTAGAATCACAAGACACGTTAACGAATATTAGCTGCGTTCTTGTCCCCTCGACAACTTCCGTTATTGGAATATCGATGACAAAATACTCGATAGTCGAAGTACTAAGATATGTATATTCATATTATTCCTATAATGGCGGTGGTAGACACTTTCCATCAGGTGAGCCTCCTGCGCGTTTGCCCCCTCTTACATAAAAAAAAAACTAAAAACTAGTTATAGTCATGATATAAAAGAAGTATTTTATATCAGACTGCCGACTTGTACTAAATGTAAACATTGGCTTCTGCATGATGAATATTAGGTACCTACTCTATTTTTGAAGTGAAAACTTCTTTAGGCGCACCGCACATAGATTTTTTCGTGGGTAGTAAGTTCGGCTGATCCGTCGTGCTCTGAGGTGAAACGCTCGATCGGGTGAACTCGGGAAAGATACAGTCAGCTGCTCTTCGCAGTTGTATATATTGTATCGCTGTATTTCGTATGATCAATTCTTACGTCTTAATTCTCTTTATTAAATTAATAGTTATAATTGATACGTAATGATAATTATTATTTTAACAACTATCTGATTTACATTGTGAGGTTAGTGTGTGTATTTAGCGGTTTGGTAATATTGAAAAATAATACATTTGGAAAAAATAATATGTATTGAAAAAAATATATTTACTATATAATTATATATATAGTAAATAAATAACGGTGGTCGCCATAAGAATTAACGCTGTAAGAAATATTTATCATGCCTTACATCGCCACAGCACCACTAACCAGCTAGATGGCTGCGTCACTAACCGGAATACTTCAGTACTAAGAATCATCTCCTTCCAGTCTACTACACGAATATAGCTGAAAGCCGTTGAGTCGCAACGCGTACGCATGTCCCACACGACCATAGAAGAGTTCCTACCGATGCCCATACACCACGAGGCGATCACTATTCTGCATATCGACAAATTACCGCTATGTTATCTGGGCATTTAACAAAAACACCCACATTATTGAAAATAATATAATTAAGCCTCTGTATAATTCCTAAGGGAATAATTAGGGGAATTTATGATATTGATATGTTATTCATATTTTTTGAAATGGCATGGTATTTCATACTACGCAAGCATGCGTTTTTCAATTCGCTTGTATTGTATACGTATATCAGAAGTCGTAATTTGATGAGCAGCAACGCGAAAACCACTTTTCATCGCAATAATGGAACCTACAGTGTATTTTCGATAAATCAACATACGATGCAGCACACTGCAAGTGCATTGCCATATTGACGATTTTACAAACCGTGTTCAACTTCACGAGCGAAACCTGGCTTTTGTTCGTAATAATGTTAATACTGTCTTCGTACAAACAGAATGAATTCGTTATGAATACAATGCGTTCTGTTTTCATTTGCACACCTTAAAATGTTAAGACAAATATAATTCTGAAAATGATTTACATTTACAAAACTTTCATTATTCATTTATTTACATTACTTGAGATAATGAAAAGTTAGTAATAAAATATTATATAACTACCTAGTAGAAATATTTATGCTATTTATGTTAGTATTAGAATGAAATTGTCTTATTATCCTTCTTGTTATTAATAAAATTGATTACCTAGTGTTGTATTTCAGATTATGTAATTGAAAACATACATAAATATGCACGTATTGGACATTTTTTTTAGCTCTTATGTTCTTTTTCTGTTTATAAACACTAAAGCTTGTTAAAAAACAATAACTATCGGTTGACAAACGAAGAAGAAAAGAGTACTGAACAGTATTTTCTTTGCCTATTTATAATTTCTGTCAGGTGTCTTCTTTTGTTGACATTCACGCGGATTCCTTTCAAAACTTTAGGAAGTATGTAGATATGTACCGAAATGGTAAATACTTACGAGTAGCACTTTTTAGATATATATATTTTTAAGATTTATTATATTTAATTTGTTTTTGTTTCTTTCCTTTTTTTAAATTATTTTTTTATATTTATAATTGTTTTCCGTTTTTTCAATAACATATTGTGTTTACTTGTGATCTCTACACTAAGATATAGTAATAGATTACAAACCTATTGTTTCTGTAAATTTATTAGTGTAAGGGGTTTTTAGGTAAACCTAATAAATAAAATAAAAAATAATGTGATATATATAACCTTAATAACTAATACAAGTTTTCGTTTTATTATAACAGTCTTGAATATTTATTTACTACTAACATGATCTTGAGTTCGGTCTATTTATCTTATAATGGAAAAATCTCAGCGTGAAACCTCCTCGCTGTCGATAAAACTAATTCCATTTTCGGTTCGATTTCGCCAGAGATGATATGATATTGCTCCGCAGCTGTACAAAATTTTTAACTGCAAATAAATATGAAAGAACACAATAGTCGTGATTTGTAGGCCACTCGTGCACGCCGTCCGAGTAACGTGGGTGTGCAGATATCTGAAAGTGCCAACGTTCGAATTGGAAAATTGTATATGGGGCTATAAAGTTCTTGACGGGGACATAGTATGTAGTTCGAGCTACGACATCGACTATTTGATTTAAAGATCAAGACCAATTTTAAGAATCACACCAATCTTGAATATATACCAATTTATATCTCAGCGAACAAGAACCAGACACAGCGTGGGTAGGCATCCTGCAAAGTGGGCAGATGATTGTGAGGGTTGTGGAAAGCAGCTGGAGCGCATAAGATTTTGTCCAACAGTGGACTTTTCCGACTGAGATTACTAGATGATGATGACGATGATGATGGCATCTGCTAATCTAATCATTTATTGAAAAAGGTCATTATATACGCTACGACTAGCGGGGGTCGTGCAGTAACATTTAACAAGAGTGCAATCAGACCATCTACTGTTTGACATGGTTTCTTTACCTAAGAATTAAAGCGTACACCGTACATATCAATTAATTTTAGAAACTATAGTTATTTAATTGACCTTATTTTGTAATTATCGTACTAATGAAACATATACGTTTTAACCAATTTGAATGCGAATGAAACCGCGTGGCGAACCTCGTTTTATTATAAATTATTTTCAATGGAATATTCAGTGACATATTTTTTATTACCTTATAAATATCATTATTGATATCGCCTTGAATTATTTCTTGAATTGTATTTGAATAACCTTGTTGGATATAAAATGATCCGTATGTATTATATTTTTATATTATTTATTTTAAAAATCTTTAAGGACGAGCGAGTACGATAAAAATACATTAACTTATAAAATAGCATTTTTTTAATGTATTTATTAATATTTCTAATGTAGTAGAAATATTAATAAATAAAATAAATTTACTCGGTGGTAGAGCTACGTGCAAGCTCGTCTGGGTAGGTACCACCCACTCATCAGATATTCTAACGCAAAACAGCAGTATTTTGTATTGTTGTGTTTCGGTTTGAAGGGTGAGTGAGCCAGTGTAATTACAGGCACAAGGGACATAACATCTTAATTCCCAAGGTTTGGTGGCACATTGGCGATGTAAGCTCTGCGTAACATTTCTTACAAAGCCATTGTCTATGGGCGTTGGTGACCACTTACCATCAGGTGGCCCATATGCTAGTCAACCTTCCTATACAATAAAAAAAAATGTAATAAGTTAAAGTTGCTACTATACTATACTACTACTTTTATATTTTTGTATGCTGTATTTGAATCTATTAGAACACATTCGATTCTTTAATTTTATTTATTGTATTCAGTTTCACGAACGAAATAAATGAATATATACTCTTGCTTTTCCTATGAAAATTAAATTACTAATAATAATAATAAATCTATATAATATATTTATAGTAAACGAATTTTATATATTATTTATTTATAAGATATTTCTAAACAAAGGACTGAATATAGTATCAAAACAAAGCAAAGTCTGTAAACCAGTGGGTGTTGAAAGAAAATACGATTCTATAACTAATTTCGTTTCAGTCTCCAGTTTCCTTTTTTTGTATAAAACACGCAAAAAAGGAAAACAAAGAAAAAACTTTTCTTGTTTAAAGTCCGACAGCGAAACAAAAGTGTTTCTTTAGATTTAAATCTTGCGGTCATTACAGAGTCGAGTTAGCATACATTTTAATATTTGGAGACAGCTGCGCCTCCGAAGAGGCCCCTTTCCGAAATGTCAAAACAAGAATATTTTACTTTTTCCTCTTTTCCCGCCCGTGAGATTTATAATAGCAATATTCTGTCCGACACGTTGAATCCTGTGTTGGGGCAATGTTTCCTTAAAAACTATAAAATGTCCGACATTAATATCGCTCGTACGGCGCGAAGAAAATAGCAATATTCATAACTTAGTCATACCAAGAACAAGTTCTCATTTACCTCGGACGTAATTTATTAATTTTCATCGTGAAATCTTATAAAAGTAAAGCCGTAAATTATATATAACCTGGACTTTTGTAAGACGAAAACATTTTTCTTGTACAGAGTAAATGATATTTTTAATTAAAAAAAAAATGAACTACAATTTTCCGATTTGAAAATATTGATTAATATACTTTTTTCATACTTCTAAAGTGTATTTTAAATCACTAGGATTTCAGAATTTATTTTAAGCTTTAAGCGTTAAGAAAAAAATGAGAAATCCCTGTGAGTTTTTTTATTATTATTTTTGATAGTAATTAGCTTGTGTAATGCTTTTATGATGATTTTGCTTATGACTTAACTATGAACTTGAAGTTACCACAGAATTAACTTAAGCGCATAATGTCTGTATTATTAGACAAGAGTAAGCTTCTGTGAGTTGATTAAGCTATTGTGTTATAAGTTAGCAGACTCTCGTCGAATCCTTCTAAAAACTGATTCAGTACTTCAGTAGTACTTAGGTATGATTTTGGCGTAAAACGATTCATTTGAACAATTAACATGAAATAAATGAAATATTTATTTCAAGAGGATTTATATTATGAAATGTTAATTGATGACAATAAAATTTAATCTTACTTATATTGATGACTTAAGTCAATGTTATTAAACTACTATAAATGTTATGAGTTCTTAGAATGGTGGCTAGAATGCTATCTGGATTACATTAAACAACACATCATTCAAATCAAAATCCTTTATTCAATATAGAAGACTTATATTTGCTTATTGATTGTAAAATTATAATGGACTTGGAAAAGAAAATACCCTGATCCGAGAGGAAACTGCGAAAGAAATAGCGGATTTTTTTGTGACTTTGTTTTTTTTTTAAAATTTAATTATATATAAGCGTTTCTTTACATTTTTATTGAATTAAGCAACAGACAACAGAGCCATTTTAAACACTTTCTAGGATTCTGTTGTGAAACCGTAAATAATGCTCCATAAAAGAGTTGCTGACTATGCAATCGAGACTAGAATACTATTCGAAAACTTACAAAATATTAAACTAACTTCAACTAGTTTTATAACAACACAATAAAACCATTCCATCATCTAAAATCAATTTCCGCGAAGAAAATTCCAGCTTACCTTCAAAATTTTCAACAAGCTTCACGACAGCTTGAATATTCTTGAAGTATGCGTTGAACTGAATTTGTTTTGTAAATCTGTCTGATATTATTCAAGTTACCACAATTTGCTACGTAGCTGGAAAGCCTGTTACGCGGTGCTGTAGTAAGCTGCTTAATTAACTTGTCTAATTACGATGTGACAAGATAGTTGGAGGTCTACGATAGATAAATGTTCCATTAACTAGACGGTATATTGTTTCAATCATTAATTGTAATCTACGTATGTATATAATAATTTATTTACTTTCGGTGTTTTCAAATACATAAATAACGTAGTTGTAATTCTAGCTTACACTATTATAGATATTAGATGTAATTAATGATATTTGCAGTTGAATTATAATAATTGAATTTATAAATAACACAATGACATAAGTAATAATTGAAATATTTCAGTTAAATGGGTAAATAAATTATAAGGTTAATATTAGGTAAATAAATTGAGTAATGATAAAGGAAAACACATAAAGGCAAAAATAATTTCGACGATCTGAAAATCAAAGTGTAGTGAACCTATCTATAGAGTCGAATCAGTGCAATATTGATGGATATTCCGCGTCGTTATTGCTTCTCCCTAATGGATACAGATTGACCGTACATAAATATACGTAGCAAAAGTTACGTTCGTCAATGCTATGGTATTTTGTTTCGTGAAGTTTCAGTCATAATTTGATAATGTTGTTTCATACAATATAGGAAACTATCTCTAACGCAATTTACAACTACACATATTGTATTGATTGTATTTAATCAGTAACGACAATAAGTTACTTGTAACTTAATATTTAATAATTAATGTGCCTTATCAATTTGTTTCTTGACGGTTTTTATTAAAATCTATATTCTTAATTAATGTTAATAAACTAGAAAGTTAACTAGTCGTAGTAACCTTAAAATTAGTTTAATAAAATTAAAAAAATATATATATTTCCAACTTGTTAGTACAATTGTTTATCCATGTTATGAAGAAAAAGTGCTTTTATAGCTATTGTTTATTATGTTATAGCCTTATGTTGTTTATTTTAATATGAAATATGTTATACGCATTAAAATAATAATCGACACCGAGAATGATTAGCTGAATGTCACTATTTTTTTATATAATATTGCTAAGCGGACGGGCCACCTGATGGTAGATGGTCACCGCCGCGGATAGACATTATAAATACTGTATTAAAATGATTTCTTCATACTAGGAAATTTTAAGTAATACATTTATATTACAGTAAACGATCGAATGAAAATCTCGTCGTCAAGTCAATCGAATTCGTCTGTGAAGTTCAATCAAATGGGTCGAGACAGGTAACTTGAGAAACTACAATAGTGAGTTTACGAGAACTTTAATTACATGACGTCACATTAACCTGTAACAAAAAATAACAAAAGAAACAAAATAATAATAATTATATAATGTTGTTATAAATTGTTAATTCCATTTCCAATCTATAAGTTACTAATAAGTGCATCACAACAAAGAAATTCTGCGTTGAAGTCGCTTTAGTTTAGCTGGGTCACAGGTTTGTTCGATCCTTTAATATCGTCATAGTTTAGTTATAAGTTTCATAATAACACATTAAATGCAGGTACAAATTTCATTATAAAAATCGAAAAAAAAAGAAAAGTTTAAAACTAGGAAATGAAAACAGGCAAATGAACCACCCGATGGTAAGCGATACCATCAATGAGATAAACATGGTAAGTAAGTGGTTGTGTCCATTGTGCCGAACAGCAATATTATGTCTAGTGTTCCAGTTTGTCGTTGAGTTTTTAAATGAGTAGACACCTCCCAGATTATACCTGCACAATAAAATGAAAATCGGTAAAATGATACCACTGGGTACTTCTGTAAATATATAAGCAATAATAAGAATACATTAACTTGGTGGTAGAGTTTGTACCAGCTCGTCTGGGTAGGTACCACCCACTCATCAGATATTCTACCTAAAAACAACACAACTTGGTATTGCTGTGTTCCGGTTTGAAGGGTGAGTGAGCCAATGTAATAACGGGCACAAGGAACATAACATCTCAGTACCCAAGGTTGGTGGCGCATTATCAGTGATTTTTTGAAGAGATGTACAATGCCAATGTCACACACAAATGTACAGATTTGGATGAAATATCTAACGAAATATGTACTTTAAGTAATGAGGAATAATTAATTCGTCATATGTACCATATTTCATATTAAGTGCACTACAATATGTCAAGAGAACACAACTTACATTTTAATATCACTTCGTGAACAATCCCGGGGATAAAAGACGCTTATTAAACTGTGGAGCTTCAAGTCTCATACTGGAAAAGAACATTACTCATAAACTCGTGAAGTGTCAAAATAAATAATAGTATCTAAGAGGGTATACACGAAGGACTAAATTTACGTTAAAAATTTAATGTGGATTTGTGACATTTTCATTGTGTTACTTTTTATAAATTAAATTTTAATTTCGATTTTAGAAACGGTTAAATGTATAAAATTGTGAAGTTCTTACCATAGTGCGGGTGCAGGGCTATGGGGCAGTACCCGATCATCAGCTATTCTGTCTTCGATATTTTTTTATTACAGTGTTTTGTTTGAAAGTGTAAGCAAGTCACGACATATAACATCTTAGATCCTAAAGTGGGCAGTAACGCCATAAAAAAGAGTTTATATTTCTTAAAATCCTACTGTAATTTGTTATCACCGTCAGACTATTTGTACAGATATTGCGATAAATTACCATTTATAAAGTATTTATAAGTATATTAAACCACTTTTTTTTTAAATCTTTCAGTATCTATTCTCTTAAGCTTTGTTATGTATATTATTATTACATCATCGTAAATAGCTTAAAATGTACCAACAGAAATATCTAAATTCATTTCAGCGAATAATTCAATTTTTAAAACAACGCCGCGCAAAATTCATTAAAATTCCGTAAACATCGTCCAACTCGCATAATCCAAACAATTTATTAGTCCAATTAATTGTACGGGTTTAAAAATGGCTATGAATAGCTTCAAGTATTTTGCGACTTAACTCAGGGTAACCCAGGACTAACGTTATTTTAAAAGTAGCGAAGTCATTTTACCCATATTGGAACATTCGAAGAAATATATAGTTCATTGGACATACACGACCATAAATGTATTTATTTATCAAGGTCTTAATTATATAAGGTAACAAGTACGACTGTCTTATAATATTAATGCTACATTAATTAATTTTTTTCCGACGCAACCAAGATATAAAAAGTTATTTAGATGCATAAATAAGAAGTAGACAAAAAGTAAAGTAATCAAAATTATATTTATTTTTTCAGTTTATCGCCGTCCCCTGCTGGACGAAAGCCTTATTAAATTATAATGGACCGTGAAAATCAGCTGATATATGAAACCTAGTTTGATAATATATTAGTTTTAGTCGGTTTCGATCGCGTGTGAGCGGGACAGGTGTTAAGTAGCGTGTGTCCTTTTCTGTACCCTTGACAACGTTCCATACTCAAACTTTCGTAATGATGATGAAGGATTACACGCAGGTAAACGAATACAATACTATAGACTTAGACATATAAGCATATATTATGCTTTATCGTATCAACTATAAAGACATGAATAGTATATCTTTCAATTTTATCGGTATTGTAGACAGATTATTAATTTTAGAAATTTTAATGTAAAATGTCAGAGATTTAATTTGGATGAAATGTGTTTCTCTGTTTGGCCCTAATGCATTCCTACACTTTTAATTGTGTTAAATCGCATTTACACAGTTGTCGTTGATACTTGCGCGAATATTTTGGCTTAGTACCGCCAACAGAACACATTACAACACATGCCGGACTTGTAAAGTTTAATTAATGGTTTAAAATTTTAATAATTTGCATAAACCAACACCACGTGGCACACGAACCACTTCTAATCACCTCATGTTCTTTGAGCCCCAGAACCCCCAAGGATTAGGTAATATTCAAATAGAAGCACCCCATAAAGCGCCTCGTTCGACTGCCACTTGCAATTCATGTTATTTACATATCTTAGTTCAAACGGTTATAGTTTCTGTCATTGTTAGTAATTTCAGAGTCACTCACTCGCGCATAATTGGGTTTGTCTAAATTAGGATATACTGATATTTGTAATTTAGATCGTTCTACATAATATATGACTTCTAATTCTTGTAATTTGGATTGATAGTACAAGAACTGATATTTAATTTACGAGTAACAATAGTTAATTCAAATATTTAATGATTCACTGACTTATCCCCGGTTGATTTAAACATAGTGGGGGAATTTGTATGTGAAAATTTGCTGTTCGTGTATAGTTAGTTCAATGCAGGATGAAGCACTCCAGTTCTTTTTTTTTCAGTCGCTAAAGTGCAATGTAAGCAGTAATAGTGGAGCGTGGATTGAATTATATCTACCAATCATTTATTCAAAATAAAATATTTCACTTGAACATTTCTAGAACATACGGAGGGTTACCCTTTCTTATTGCCTCCACTGGTAGAAGGGATGATTCATTGATTACACATAGAATTCAAAATGCAATTCAACGAGGAAGTGTTGCAAGAATGCTCACCGCCATTCCAATTGAAATGGTTTAGTGGTCAGAATACGATAATCTTAACCGATACCCAGACAGGCAACAATTAATTATTATTGCTGACTTTATGTTTAAAATTCATCATCATCATGATGATGCATGATCATTGATCAATCATGCGTGGCGGTGAAGATAAATCTCTCGAGTAAATCTGTGGATAATTTGACAACATGTGTATTAACCCGGAATGGAGCAGTGTCGTGGAATAAGCTCCAACATTTTTCCTCGAATAAGAAAGAAGGGTCTAGCCTAGCAGTAGGACATTCGTAGGCTGTAACTGTACTAGACTTTATATTATTTAAGTATCAATGTAAATAATTATTTTTTACGTAACCAAATCGAACATAATAAAGTGAAATCAAATCTAAAACTTGTGTTATTATATCATTGGGAGAGGAAGTTTTCAAATCCGCTTCTGTAATTACAAATAAGTCACTTGATATATTTACGAACTAAATGGTTGTTTCTTGATTGTTATCAAAGGAGATTATTAAGTATCGAGTATTACAAAGGTTAGCCCGAAATATTAAAGTTGGGTCTTCCCAACGCTTGTTAATACAGTTAAATGTTGATTCCTTATCGCTTCAAAGGAAACACGTACAAGTAAGTCGAAGTTAATCTCATCTGACAGATACTTGGCTTATCTTTTGTTCTACAAGGCCAAGATACAATTTCGCAGATAGTGGACATTCTAACAAGGGTGATTTTCATTCCGTCCACTATGTCAATGTTGGATTTTGTTTCTATTTTTTCAATTCTGATATACGTGTTACATTATCTATGATCAAAAAATCATAATTCAATATTTGGTCGCGTTAAATTTGGACTGAATGACTTATTTAGTTACATCTTGCAGGGCAGCGAGCTTATTTACCTATCGTTTCATATTATGATTTATTTCATTTAAAAAAATGAGGACATTGAAATTTGTATACTCAATATGCTACTTAAACTCGACATACTGTCACATACATGTGTACAAAAGAATTGTTTAATAACGGTATACTTCACAAAATGAGGAAATTTTATGTAAGTCTCCATATTTCTATAATATTCATATGCAAAATATTCAAATAAGCAAGTTCAATCAGAACCATGTTTCCAGTCTAATGGCTATTCAAGACACATACTCATCATAGTTTGGTAGAATAAGCAAAACATCTTAAATGCCTTCATGTCTCAGATGTTCGGGTGAAATAAGGCATGAAACTCATTGAAGTGCGTCGGAAACGCAATTAACCGAGTAGCCTCGTTCACGTTCAGCAGTACTTAGCTTTCCATACTTATAAGGCTATCGAAATTATGTCTTTTACAAATATTTTTATTTTTTGTTTAGCATTGATTCAAGGAATTTTATTAACAAATTCAAATATCTTTATTAAATGTTGAAGTTTTACACTTTCTTATTGATTGTCATAAATCTACCACACGAACGAAACGAACCGAACGAACGATATAAAGAGTTAAATTGTGGATGAATGTTTTGTCAAAGTCGCAAATCTATGAAGACAGGAAGCTATAGTAGGTTACACTGTTTTTCATTGTATGTTATTTTTCTAATATAGCTTATTATGTTAAAGAGAGTTTTGAATCACATTTGTTCAAGAAGTCAAAATAAAATCTTCAACTTTTTGAGAAGACCGTATGAGGGTTTTAGTTCATTTATTTATTTATTGTTATATCTAAAATATCTTAGAAAATGCTTATTGGTGTGCATAACATACAAAATTAAAATTAATATAATTAATTATTATAAGTATTGTCAAGAAGGGCTTGTATTAATAATATGTATGTGGGTATGATGTGGGCGTGTATGTTTCTTTAAATTTCTTATCGGTATGCTTGTTTGTGTATGGGTGGGTGTGTGTAATATGAAGGATAATATAATTAATAACTAAATAAATATTTAGCTTGTTAGTAAAGTTTACTTGGTGGTAGGGCTTTGTGCAAGCTCGTCTGGGTAGGTACCACCCACTCATCAGATATTCTACCGCAAAACAGCAATACTTGCTATTGTTATGTTCCGGTTTGAAGGGTGAGTGAGCCAGTGTAATTATAGGCACTAGGGACATAAGATCTTAGTTCCCAAGGTTGGTGGCGCATTGGCGATGTAAGCGATGTTTAATATATCTTACAAAGCCAATGTCTATGGGCGTTGGTGACCACATACCATCAGGTGGCCCATATGCTCGTCCGCCTTCCAATGCAATAAAAAAAAAGTAAATTTTCAGTTCCTTAGCTACTTTTCAATATTTTCCAAGTCATTTATCTCAAGAACGTTTTAATATTTCCATCGCAATAAGCTAGCCGTTCACCGACTGCTGTTATCGGATATGGATCGCAAGATGTCAGGCGCACGTTGCGGTTGTGTTATCAGAAGACCACAATTTCTTGTGTTTGACACAAACTGTCGGCCAGCGCATTACTGTATCGGCTTTCCTACGTAAAGTTTAGATTAAATTGTAGCAAGCTACTTTCATGGATATTTTATAGATAAAGGCAATTTCAATCGGTTAAGAAAGAGCAAGACAGGCAAGATAAAAGCAGATTTAAATTTAGATTCAAATGTTTGGCTGGACTATAAACACAAAAATATAAATTTGATTTCAAAATACATTTGATTAGATAACTATTAAAAGAACTAAATAATTATAAAAGAGTAAGATTGATTCAACCAATTTTAGGATCAAAACTTATTTATACAGTGATATATATTATAGTATATAAAAAATAGCGGTATTGTCTTTCTTTTTTTCGCACATTAAAAGTCATAAGAAATTTGCATTTTAACTGCAGATAAAAAATTTAACTATATCGGAAGACATGTTCGCTTTTCATTTCACACTATTTAAGGAAGTAGGTATATACCTAGTTTTGATAACATGCTGAAACTGCAATTCAACGTGTTTATAATTTATCTCCTTTGGTAAGGTTTTGTGGGTCCATTTCTTCTTTATTTTAACACGTCACGCATCAAAACTTTATATACTTTCAAGAGGCACAAGAGATATACCACTTCATGGTTACTACTGCTAAGGTAAAATAAAAAATCAATACGATTTATTTTTTTAAATACAATTGTAGGAATTTTAATTTATAACGCCACTGCTGCCTACCATTGGAGTGCCCGTTTACTATTCTACCTTTTCAAATGACTGGAATAAAATCCAAAATCATGCGGTGTCATTTTTTCAAAGTTCATTTTATTAATCCGACCTAAGATTCTAACCTAATTCTAACCTAACAGCTTAACTACTGAAAGAGGATTTGTTTATAGATAAGTTAGCACAAACGCAACTAATTGTAAAACTTAGTTGGCTCAATTTCATCCTCACTATCGACTTCCTATTTGCCACCCTTAGATATGAGATAGTGGCAACTTGTTAATTTAGTTTAGGTAAATATTTTAAAAGTAATGAAAGTAATAGATTTTTAATACATACGAAGCATTTTTTTGTTGTATAGCTCGTCCACCTACGAGCATTTAGGCCACCTGATGGTAAGTGGTCACCAACGAAATGTTAACCATCGCTTACATTGCCAATGCGTCACCAACCTTGGGAACTAAGATGTTATGACTTTTTTTTATATACTATCCGGAAGGGCATATGACTCCACTCCATATTATGGTAAGTGGTAGTAGAGTCCAAACGCGAAGACCACTAGTGCAGTCGGGAAGAATGATTTGCACTAGCCGCCCCCGCCTTGCCGGCAGCAAGATGCCTCTTCACGCCTAGTTTGAAGGAACCCAGGTCATAAGAGGAGAGAAACACGTGTGCTGCTAAAGAATTCCATGTTTTGGAAGTGCGACAAAGAAAAGAGTTGCCAAAATTATTCGTGCGCGATGGAATTGATGTCACAGTTAGGCGATGACATCGAGAGCGAGCACGCATAGACCTGTGAAGGAAAGGGGAAGCAGGAATGAGGGAGAATTGTGCCCGTAATTACACTACATTTTACGAAATTATTTATTTATTTTATACTCTTCATTACTACCGATGATAAGAGAGAATAGAGATAAACGTAGTACTATTTAAGTATTATATTTTATCATCCATTTAAAAGTGACATAAATATTTCAATTGATTTAAAAACTATTTCAGTTACAGATTAGGACTAATCTCACTTAATTGTTATATCGTTAATGTGTGTAAATAGTTCATGTATTTTGTTACTATACTTATTGCACATAATATTATTTAAATCCCACCATTTGATTAGATTGATCGAGTTTCATTATTGAAGCTAATACACTATAATTTAAACTTGGTAAAAGTGATTCAGCTATTTCGAAGACAAACTTTAAACTGAAAAATTTCGAACTTAAAAGAATATCGCTAGGTCAGGTATACTTTTTAAAATATTTATCAGAGAGGAAAAGGATGTTCTTAACTGACTCATCATTTTTGCGCTCCCCCATAATTTGTGAAACTCGCTTTCTGTTTTCGAAAACTTTTAATTGCTTACTGAACTTTACATAGAAATGACAATATTGGACATTGTTAAATTTTTAAAAGTTCACGATTTGTTTGGGCGAGTTTGCTTAGCGGATTATCCTTCGATTTGTCTGCATGGACAAGGCTCATGTTTTGGTAACCAATGTTCTTGAACACAGTGAGCTGGGCGCTTTCTCCTTTGACGTTTTCTTCCTTTTTTATCATCGTTGGTAGTATCAGATTTTTGTCTCATACTGTCGTTACTACGTGAATTACGAGCTCCCAAGTTTTTACCTTCAAGACTTTCTTTACGTTTTACATAATAGTTAATAAACTTTAACGTATATAATATTATGAGCATAAATGCGCCATAATAAAAAATATTTTGTATTGCACTTTCTTCGGGTTCCCTGTAGACGAGCATTTTGATTAATTTCGGGTTTTTGAACGTATAATGGGTGTTAAAAGTAAAATATTAAATTCATTGTTTTATTCACTTTGGATTTGATAACTGACGTTGTCAATAATGTTGTATTCGTACAGTATATTAAACATTTTGAATGGAACCTCTTTTAATACTTTTTTTTTAAATAATTTTATTTGATTTTTTTATCTCGCAATCTCTGCATTGGGGATCACTCTATAATTTTTTAAACAGTTTTTATTTGAATAAATATTGTGATATTATTAGTATTAAGCCAAACACAACTAATATTATACCAAAGATTTTATATGCGATGTGCTTGACAACACATATCTGTTATGATGATAAATATTTTAACGATATATATCTTCAAACAAAAACTCCTAGATCGATATTTTTAATATTGTACGTACTATACTAACGATATGTAAATGTTATTCACAATTTAAATAAGCGAATAAATTGACATTTATTTTATATATTCGCTATATAGTTTTTTGCCTAATAAATATATTACGTAATGTCATAATATAACTCGACTAGTATACATTAGAATTGTCAGTAGCGACGTATTTCACAGTGAGGTGTAACTTTGAGATAAGTTTTCAACAACCGCTTTTGTACCGAATGCAATTGTCGCCGCGTCTGGTTCCCAATGACAAACTTTGTAATGAAGGCTGATGCGCGAGACTTTGAATTATGATGGTGTCAGCAATTTGGCACATCTCAATCTATACTAATACTAGCTGTTTCCTGTGACGTGAGCGTCAAATTCCAATTATATAATTTATTTGATGTCTATGCATGTCCCATACTACCTTAATATCGGATTATGCCTTGATTCACATTTATAATTTTAATATTATGTAATAAATACATACAATATGAACATTGGAAATCGTTGCAATTATTTCTTAAAAGAAAACATAAACACTTTTAAAGACTGTCAAACCAATATCAGAATAATATAAAAAATGTGCATTTGCTGAGGTTTTGCTAAGGTTTTATCACTGCTCACTGCTGGACGAAAGCCATATAACACCAACAATCCCGAATCGTCGTGTAATATATAAATATTCTGAGGTGGTTCTAGGACAAATGTAATGTAATAAGACAATAATAATAATATCCTGGGACATTATTCACACAAGACCCCAATCTGATTGATCTGATCCCAAACTAAGCAGAGCTCGTACTATGGAAACAAGACAACTAGTATACTACTAATGTAGTACTACTTTTCTTTTGTAAATACATACTTATATAGATAGTTACACCCAGACTCAAGACGTTCGTGCAAACAAATGCCTCTCCTAGGTGGGAATCGAACTCACGACCTGCGGCAGCAAAGGCAAGTATCAACCAACCATGCTATACGGGTCGTCATATATAATAATACAGATTAAATAATTATAGTTGTTTGAAATATAATATTTTAAGTTTTTCCAAGGTATTCAACCTTGGAAGTTCTTGTATCGTGGTTTTTCTAAATTAGTCATTATATTTCATTTAGTGTTTGCGGTTTCGAAAGTGAATTTTATTGATAGTTTACCTCAATGACAAATCATAATAATTTGCACGGACGTATATTTTAGTTATTATATTTATTTTTATTATTTTGAAATATTAGTTACTAATGTAAGCTTTTTTATTGTATAGGAAGACGGACGAGCATATGGGCCACCTGATGGTAAGTAGTCACCGCCCATAGACAATGGCATTGTAAGAAATGTTAACCATTGCTTACATCGCCATTGCGCCACCAACCTTGCGAACTAAGATGTGGTGTCTGCAATTACACTGGTTCACTCACTCTTAAAACCGGAACACAGCAATACAAAGTACTGCTGTTTTTCGGTCGAATATCTGATGAGTGGGTGGTACCTAACCATACGAGCTTGCACAAAGCTCTACCATCTAGTAAAGTAAAGTAAGCTTTACCATATTATATTTAAAAGATATACTGCCTAATTAACAGTTACAAATAAACAGTAGGTAGAGTACAGAAACAGCCTGTGAATGTCCCAATTCTTGGCAAATCTTCTCCACTTTTGAGGAGAAGGCTTATTCCACCACGCTGCTCCAATGTGGGTTTGTGCAAAACACATGTAACAGAATTTCAATTAAAATATGACATATGAAGGTTTTCTCACGATCCCGGCGCAGAGTTCCGCGTAGTATTCTTTTGTGCAATATTAACAATGTCATAAAAACAGTTGTATCTTACTGGCCTTTAAATTACATACATTTCTCAATGAAATCTATTTCAAGCGTATGTAAAAATAAATGTAATAAAAGTTCACAATGAAAAAAACTTCAGAATCCCAGTTAAATGCATTTATCGCAAACGCTTTTATGTAGACACGTTATATTCATTCCATTTTCAAAGTATGATGAAATTGTCTGAGCACAAAGTAACTCAGTTTCCCGCAAATCCAATGCACGTATCAGTCACGTGACTACAACAATGGAGTTATAGCGACGAGTAATATCGTTATTAACTGCCGCTTCTCCACTACGACACAAATTTCATACAAAGAACAGTAAAATCAACTGCTTCATATAAATTGATGATATTGTACAATAACGATTTTAGTGATCACGCCTTTGCACATGAGAGATATATTAGCAGCCATTATGTACAAACACATTTAAATATAATGAATAGCGCGCTTCTAAGAACTTAAAATTACTATTAATGTGTTAAATTTACTTAATGATAGTCGAATTAAAACTGTCATCTGTTCGAGAAAAAAAACGCGAAAAGAATGTAAAGGGTAATAATTATAAAAAATAAGATTTCATAATATTTTACAATTATTTAATATAATAGGAATAGATGTTTCAAAAACACTTTGAACACAAGCATCGCTATACAAAGTTTAGTTTGTTCCTTGAATTAATATTATGAGTGCTGAAACTTCTCAGAAATTACTCAATATTACGCTAAACGTACATTATATCAGAAATATGCAATCGAGATATTAGTCAAACGAATACCGCATACCGCGTACCATATTAAATATCTTCCAACTTTATCTATGAACTGAAGTAAACATTTATCAATTTTAGTACAGTATCCGATATTCCAGAAATTCTAATAAGTATAACAAAACTGTGTCAAATGGCCTTGCTCTTGCGCTGTCATAAAAACAGTTGTATCACAAATTGAGTGCATTTTTTACAAATTAATTCGAATAACATTCTTGCATATTATTACATGCAATCGTGCAGTATGTGTATGTACATGCGAGCAAGTACGCACGTGTGTGTGTGTGTCTGTGTGTATCATAAATTAATTTAAATAATCTTTTTATTTTACGAAATATTACTTATTGATATTCATGTTGCTGACCGACAAGTGCAGTATTATATTATGTGTATCATAATAAAATTGCTATTTTTTATTATATAGGCAAGCGGACGAGCATATGAGCCACCTGATGGTAAGTGGTCACCAACGCCCATAGACAATTGCATTGTCAGAAATGTTAACCATCGCTTACATCGCCAAAGCACCACCAACCTTGGGAACTAAAATTTTACTCGTATGTCCCTTGTGCCTGTAATTACACTGGCTCACTCACCCTTCAAACCGGAACACAACAATACAAAGTACTTCTGTTTTGCGGTAGAATATCTGATGAGTGGGTGGTACCTACCCAGAGGAGCTTGCACAAAGCTCTACCACCATTTATGAGACATTTCATCGTTTATTCACACGAATAGATTTTGTAATTTATAAAAGGATAGACAAAAGCGTTAATAATAACTTGAGCACGAACAAATCAAATAAACTAACGGTACTGCTTGGAAGTTATAGCTTTATTAATATTGTTATCAATTGACGCTCTTCTTCTTAATTGTGTTACCGAGTTTGTAACAACTGGTAGTTGTCAATTTTCCTGACTGTACAATTTTAATATGTTTTCTTGTATACTTGTGTTTGCCTACGTCTTCACCCACGTGCTAGGAGGGAGGAGCTGGTGTTAGCTACTTACGGAATTTCATCAATTGTTTCCCTAGTTTAACCGTGATTGCGTAACAGACAGATAGAGTTATTTTTTCATTTATGATATAAAGTATAGTATACATTAAAGTGCGGAGGCACAGTGGATGGAATAAGACGTTAAATAAATGAGTTTACTGTGATGTGGTTGTAATAAGATTAAATTATCCTTAAATATCGAGGACGTCTATCTCAGTCATGAGTACGAGCTGTTAATTTTTTACCTTATATTGTTAGATATTTGTCATAGATATCTAACATTTTTATTTAATATAAAAAAATAAAAATAAAATATTTATTCCTCGGACAACAAAAGATCCATAAAGGTTAGTAAAAATTATAAAGGCTTAATAACTAGTGTTAGTACTTAATAACTAAGAGTGACCTATTATTTAATGACGAATATTTAACATGTAAAATATTTAATACATTATTCTCCGAGAGGTTATGCAGGAGGCAGTTAAGAGGACAGAAATATATAGAGATTACAGATTTAAAAAAATCGTATCTGAAATGGTTAAATATTTTTTTGTAAAACGGCTCGACATGAGAAAAGTTAAAGTTAGATTTGTTTTTGTACTGATTCCAATTCAGGCAACGTCTTGAGCGAGGACGGAGGATATTTATTCTGTATCAGTGGATAGTTTACCGCAAGACTTCCTGTATGTATGCCATTGGTAAATCCGACGACTTCCTTGGTCAAATTCAATCTACTTTCGAGCCTAGGTCGGATTGTTTGCTGTTTACTTCTTCATTTCTATAAGTGAATTTACTTTTTTTTTAAGTTGAGTTCGTATTTGGAACGCCATTTGCTATTAATTTTGTTAGGGCAATTTTTTATATTATTGTATAATATGTATATATTTGGTTAATAAATCACATGTTAAGAAAACTAATTATAACGTATTTCTCAATAACACTGGTGGTAGGACTTTGTGTTAAATCATCTGGGTAGGTATAACCCATTATCAGATATTAGTAGTACTGTATATTTCTGTGTTCCGGTTTGTAATGTGAATGTCCCACTGTTGGACCTCAAGCCTGAGCCTAAGGTCTCTTCTCATATTGTTTATTTTTGAGCATCTCCTCAATTAAATTATTAAAAATATTGTGAAATGAATATTAAGACGTATTTGGATGTGATTTAGTTTAGACTTCAAACAATTTGACTGAATATACGTTTCAAATAATAACTTAATAATGCTCAATTCAACCATTACATTTTAATAAGATAAGATCTTGAAGCTAAATATTAAAAAAAACGTGAAATAAATTATATCATACATAAACAGACGAATTTATAACGTCTTTCTTTACGAAGTCACTTAACGAAAGGCCTATCAAGGCTTTTATCCTTAAAGAGAAAATACATATTTAAAAGAAATTACTAGTTAATGTCACCCCTTAAGGGTTATCATTCTCTCTCTGGTCTGGTCAGGTCTGGTTCACCATCAATTTATATAAATGAAACGAACCAATTTACGCTATGTTTTATGTTTTAATAAAAAATACTTAAATAACTAAATAAAAGTTCTAGAATATATTAAATCGTCTAGATTATATAAAAAATCTATTTTTTAGGCGTAATAATCACATCAATCGTATGGCATATTTAATAAATTGAAACTTTTCAGACTTAATAACGTTACTCAAGGAAATACTTTAATATTCCAAAAGCTTTCTAACTCTGACGAGACTCACTCATCCATGCATTTAATGCAATTACAATGTTAAGGGAAATGAAACCAGGTCAAAATAAATTCCAATTAAGCTATCTTTAAACCAGTCTCCTTTAATTGTATGGGAGCAATTTCCAATGGGAATTACGAATACTATTTATGTGAATCCAATGCTGACAGTGCCAAATACGACTGTGTTCCCGGCGGCCAATCTCGGATTCTAAATTAGATAATTGAGATCGATTTAATTAGAGTAACATTGTGCAATCTAACAGGTATCGCTTTATTTAATTAAACTAGTGTAGCGTGTGGTTAATTTTTTTTGACGATTTTGGTGTTTTTTTTTTTGCTGTAATAGAACGTCAGTCCACCTTATTTATGTTTTGAGTTTTCTGTCTTGATTCTACTTTGATGATGAATATTAAAAAAAAAAACAAAACACATTACGATTTTGTCTCGCATTATTATCATATAATAATTGTTTTAACAATAAGTGTTTGATATATGATATGATAGCGATTACACAGATTTTTAATTTTTTTTTACATCTTTTGTCAGCAAAGCGTGAAAAGGTATGGGTATATAACAGGTATGAAAAATTAAGGAATAAATGATATATTTGTTAGAAGAGTGTGAAAGATAGTTAAGTTAATGATCATGTTATACAAATGTACTTAATAACTTTATTTTCATTGTATAGGAAGGCGGGCGAGCATATGGGCCAGCTGATGGTAAGTGGTTACCAACGCCCATAGACAATGGCATTGTAAGAAATGTTAACCATACCTAACATCACCAATGCGCCACCAACCTTGGGAAGTAAGATGGTATGTCGTTTGTTCCTGTAATTACACTGGCTCACTCACCCTTCAAACCGGAACACAACAATACAAAGTACTGCTGTTTTGCGGCAGAATATCTGATGCGTGGGTGGTACCTACCCAGACGAGCTTGCACAAAGCTCTACCACCAAGTACAACTCCTGTAATAAGCTTTGTATATATGAATAAATAAAAAAGTAGATGACTATCTTTCGTACACATAATGCGAATGTCATTGCATATGACATTCGCATTATGTGTACGAAATTATTAAACATATCAATTAATTATTAAAACCACAAGAAAGCCACGATTTATATTCTTACTTTTAAAAAGTCCGATGAGAGTAGGAGTAAACATATTATACCATGCGATTTGCTAATAGGTCTGCTAAATAAAGCACTAAAACAGTTCGTTATTAGTATTTTTTTCAGTAACAGCCTGTGAATGTCCCACTGCTGGGCTGAGGTCCTTTTTTGAGAAGGGTTTGGAGCTTATTCCACCACGCTGCACAAATGCAGCTTGGTTGAATACATGTGGCAGAATTTCAGTAAAATGCCATTTATTCAACAAATGCAGGTTTCCTCACGATCTTTTCCTTCACTGTTTAGCATGAGATGAATTATAATCACAAATTAAGGACGCGTTCTTACCACCAGGCCATCTCGGTTTCGATTTTATTTATTTATAATAAAACACTTTATTGTTTCATTCATTGCTTATTATATTTGTTTCTAGCCATCTTCTGGCATTAGAGATTTTTATTTTTACCGGTAGATGGATACAATCATTTAAACCTTCTTTTTGGCATCAAAAATAACCTTTTAACAATGTAGTGCATCGACATAAATTCGTTATCAATTGTTTTTAATTAGTAATGCGAAGATTTATCAACGTTTATGTCAATTGAATAAAACCGGCTGTCAATTATAATAGCAGCAGACTTTAAGCACAATTCTGGTAATAATGACATTCGGATTAAAATATAATTAACGTATTAACTATTCACGATAACAATATTAAGTGAGACAGCGTGTTACTATGAGTTAAATATTTCACAGCTGAAATTAATGCCATTGTATTATCGCTAATGTTGAAATACTGCTAAATATTCGATAACAAAATTATATTAGTTGACCATAGAACGAGATATATTCAGGTTTTAGTGAATTCAAATGGAATATTGTAATCAACGTTCCTATAATATGATTTATTTTGTTCAGCATTTTGTCAGCTTTAGATTTTCATTAATTTTAAAATGAACTTGCGTCCCCACTTAACTTTTCTATTGTTTATTTTATTTAAGTTAATAATCCAATGGGATATATTATTATTGACATTGGTTTAATGGCATTGTGAGAGGTGAACTAAGGACATTCGCTACGCCATAAATATGCCGATAGTGACTTTCTTCGTGTCTCTGTTGTGTCGCTTGTACCTGTAGTTTGATTATTGATGTCCTCCTGGACCATTTCAGCTACGCCAGAAAATCTCAAAGAAGGTTAGGTTAGAAACCAAGGCTTATGCTTTATCTCCGGTCGTATTCCATTGCTATTCCATCAGATGAGAGTAGGAGAACAGAGAGTGCTCTTGTGTTTCGCGGTCGCCATGACCGAAATCGGTCAAGAGAACATCATATTACTCTAGCAGGAACCACAACATAAATTAATGATATAATTAAGAACAGGAAATGACATCATACCAAATAAAAATTCCAGTGTCATAGATGATTTGTATAAAGAAATAGAAAAGAAAAATGACACGTATTAATCATAAGCAATTCGTGACAAATATGAAGGGTTGAAGCCATAACGCGGCCGACCCCTGCACAACACGGTGAGTAATTTCCCGCCGAGCCGAAATTCAATCTCATACAATATTTCGGATGATTTGCACCGTCGCAAATTCTGTACTGTTACATAACAAATTTATCACTTTGCCGCGTTTACTGCTCAATGCCAAACATACAATGACGCATATTTCCATATTTCCATTTCAACGTCGATATAAATCGAACGAACACAACTCGTTGAATATAACAATGTTTTGGATTTTTTATTGTTGAGAAAAAAATTAAATACAGCCTGTAAATGTCTTTCACGCCATTGGAGGAGAAGGCTTAGAGCTTATTCCAAAATGCTACTCAAACGCGTTTACAAATGTGGATGATTTTCATTCGACTCATCCAAGTTTTCTTTCAACGTTTTACTTCACTGCCGTACGCAAGATGTTAAGCACAAATTAAGTAAATAAAAATTAAGTAGTGCTTACTTTGGTTTGAACCCCCCAATCTTCGATAAAGATTCACGTTTTGTAACCACCGGGTACAATTTAAAATTTTGACTGACTGACTTGATGGCAGAATCGATCATTTTTATTTTCCAACTCAAGATTCCAACCCGGGACTTAATTTTATGCAAGCTAGCAGTGAGGTACTCGTATTCAAATTGAATGTTTATATTATAATTGTAACCAACAGTACGAACAAATGAATATTATAATTATTATGCAAAATGTTTTTCGTGGTAAAGAAATATAAGTAAATTTCTAGAAACGATTCTTTTTAATTATAATCATGGGTGAGATGCGAGTCCTTAACTTGATTTATTCACTCACTTATCTACTCGAGTTATTTTTAGGCACGTGTTGAATAAATTACAAAGGTATTTTCCGTGTCAGTAACTACACTCATTTTTACTAATGAACACCTTCTTCAGGCGTAACTCAAGGGCTCCATTTGAATGAATGAATGAGACAAATGTTTTTATACGTCACACTAAAAGTCTGCAATAAAATTTATACAATTTGAATAACGAAAAATAACAAAAAAGAAGTTGATCGTAAGCAGTGTCTTAAAAACACAATATATAAATATCATATTTTATAAAAAAGTATAAATATATTATATTAAATAAGCGGACGGGCTAATGAGACACTTGATGGTAAGTGGTCACGACCGCCCATAGACATTGGTGGTGTAGGAAATATTAACAATTTCTTATATCGTCAACGCGCCACCAACCTTGGGAACTAAGATTGTGTACCTCTTATGTCTATAAGTATACTGGCTTACTTACTATTTACGCGGAATTCCAACAGTACAAAGTACTACTGTTTGTAGACCGTTATACCCCTAGACGACAAAAAAAAATCCCGCTGAGATTTTTGATTTTGACCGACAACGTACCAGTGTAATCCGATTTATTCTAATTCAACCAAATCTATAATATTCCCATATAGCCAATTGCCTAACCTTAAAATCCGACTTATTGCAATCACGCTGCCAATTATAAACTTGGAACAGCAGCTAGTCGGAGTGAAGTTTCCTTAGTTTTCCAAAACATCGTAATGACTTCCTAATTGCAATGCCAAGTTTCCTAAAACAACTTCTCACGCCCTAGTTCTTAGTTCTCACTATCAACAGTTTGTTTCTATCAAAATGTATTAAGGTTGTTATTATGATAACAGCCGAGATGGCGAGTGGTTATTTTTTTATATGGGCCACCTGATGGTAAGTGGTCAACAACGCTCATCGATTGGCATTGCAGGAGATGTTAACCGTCGCTTACATCGCTAATGCCACACCAACCTTGGGAACCAAGGTGTTATGTCCCTTGTACTTGTAATTACATAGGCTCACTCACCCTTCAAACCAGAACACAACAATACCAAGTACTACTGCTTTGCGTTAGAATATCTGATGAGTGGATGGTACCTACCCAGACGAGCTTGCACAAAGCTCTTCCTTCAAGAAATAAGAATTAGAAGTGATTATTATTAAAATGGTGGGTTCAAACCCGGACAAGTACTATGATAGATATTTACATGTGCTTTTATAGTTCATCTCGTTCTCAGCTGTAAAGGAAAATATTTTTAAAAATTTGCATGTGTCATATGATAATTTGTCACATAAGTATCCATCAATCGGCTTCTCTTTCAACGGAGTCGGGGCCCTACAGTGGATCATATACCGGCTTTTATATAAATAACTAAAACATATCTTAGATTAATATATATTTAATATAAAAGGATAAAAATGTATTATTAAAAATAAAACCTTTCTCTTATAAACGGAAATACAATATTTAGTAAACATGATTAAAATGAAGTCGCTTCACTCAGAAAACTTTAATCATACGTTATTTTAAATTAATTTTTCATATTTCAATAAGCAAAAGAGTCATAAAGCATTATAATATATAAAACTATAAGAGGCTGTGATTAACAAGTTTAGTTAAACTATTTTATTTTTACATGGTTTTAGTATTTCAGATTTTTGCGCATATTTAGAAGTTTATTCGTAATCTCTCAAGGGTATTTTATATTTCAGCTGTATGACAAAATCAGTAACATTACTTGTTCAAATCCCACACGATACGATTATACACACCTATTCGAAAGGGTCAATTAGTCACCATTATATCATAGCTATGGATCTATTCTGACCCTACTGTCCTTAACCTAAGCGTGACGAGTCGACCTTCCATCGGCTCCAATAACTCACATTGTTCATAAGGTGGCTGGGTGCGTTGCAATGCAGTGATTGTCTCTTCGCGATGCATGACCGAAGGTCAAATTGATCAGAGAATTATAGAAATGGCAAGTTGAGTATCTTCTTTTATTATATAGCTAGTGGTGATCGACCCCCGTCGACATTAACATGGTACGATCTTTTTTTTAGCACGGTATATAGGTAGACGGTCTAGCATATAGGCCACCTGACGGTTAGTGATCACCAACGCCCATAGACATTGGCATTGTAAGAGATGGTCCCGCCGATTCAAAATTGCTAATAACTTCGTATAATTTTAGTGACTTCGATTTATGATATATTTGAACTCAAAGAAGAATTTAATTCAAAATTCTTATGTTAATGGATTGAAAGTCTTCTTGCTTCTTCTTCTTTTTCAATTACCGGTAAATGTATATACATATTATCAATTTGTGCCCGTTAAGAAGAAAATTGCTAGACATTATTTATTTATTAGTATAGTACGTCTTCCAATATAATTATTTCCGCCTAAAATTATATGAAATGTTATGAACAAAATTTAACCATTTAAATTTATTTTTTTGTAATTATTAAGGCATAAACAGTGTCGAGTGTACACTGTTTATGCCTTAATAATTCTTTCTGCATAAAGTCAGTAACTCTTTTGTGGGCAATACAGTCATACAACAGAATCTCAAAAAGTGTTCAAAATGCCTCTGTTGCTAAATTTAACAAAAATATAAAGGAACGCCTGTGTTCTAAAGATTATTATACAATGAGTTTATGTATTATTGGGAATGATAAGAACCGCCTCCTGGCTATTTCTTTTTATACTAATATTTTTTAAACAATTGCACAACGTTATAAAAAACCCGCTGAGTTTCTTTCGCCGGTTCTTCTCAGTTCAGGGTAATTCTCATCCGAACCGATGATATTTGGTTATTTGATAATTAATAAATTGTGGTTATACCACTTCTATTAAACATTATTCTTAGTTATATTATGACATAATGATGCGATAAATCTGCATACAAAGATTAGAACGTAAAGAGAATGAAATATTTTTCCAACATTTCTATGTTTACTTGTAAAAATAGCTCGGTGCTTGATATTAAAAGCATAGTTAATAGCTAGCTATTCGTACAGTTTAAATGTAAGTAGAAAGCACGCTACATTTTTAATAAATGAAAGTTGTATTTTTAAATTGTGTTTTTTATTTACTGAATGTCTGTTTTTTTATTCCTTTCTTTACTCTGTTTTTTATTATCTTTTACTTTTTGTGAAATGTTATCTTATTATTTTGTTTTTAAAGTATACGGATTACCTAATTTTATGAATTGCAAAATTCATTTACATTAATTGTTATTTACTATAATAATGTGTTTTTAAAAAAGCGTCAACATAATATCGACAGCTATATGGAAATCCTGTCTATAAATACACATAAGACACACACACACACACATACACACACAAACATTTTTATTATACGTATGTAATAAAAACTATTTTCATAACCACGGTTCAAATTGGTGATCATTAATGCAACAGTTATCATGAACACTTTTCCAGCTAGTTTTTTATCTCCTGGAATTACACTACAACACGTTTCTTAGTAGTAACTACTTATCATACAATACTTCAGAATTTAGTACAATATGTGGAATAGTGTTAGTTGGATATGTATATTTACATCAACGACTGCATTGCATTTATTTTAGCTTGATGTTCAAGTTTGTTTCATTCAAAACGTCATCGCGTCATTGGTTTTGCCGTGAAGGCGTAACAGATACATAGACTAATGAAATATGAAATGGGAAACTATTTTAGTTTTTTACGCAGTAAAATGTAGATGATTTTTAATAAATAATTCATGTCACATGCACCTCTGTGACATTTTACTTTATGATAATATATTTGTTATATTTTTATACAAAAGTCCAGACAATTGTATGAATAATCAAATATTTCACGATATAAATATTCAAATAAGCATTTCAAGATTTGCTTAGAACGTCGTTTTCATAAATTCAATTTTAACGAAATTGTTATCAAAATCGGATCTAATGCAATCACTTTCTGCTTTGTTGAACGCAACATTGATATAAGAAGGCTTCAATTTCCCAGAGCCTTGAAGCGTCTTGCTTTTATTAGAACATCTTACAAAAGACTGCAGCGAGAAACAATTTTAATCTTAATTTATATTCATAGAACTATAATTAATTATTTAACGTCTCACATTATATTATTCATGGCATTTTTATTCTATTAATATGTATCTTAATAAATGTTGAACATTCTGTTCTGTTTTTTAACTTTCAATTGTTCTTACATTAAGCAATGCTCTAAAACGTACATCTTTATATACTGAACAACGAAAACCTCCTTAATGAGGTATTTAAGTAAGTATTTCTGTTTTTTAAAGAGTCAAAGTGTACTGCAATTATTTCCAATATTAGTTTCGTGTTTGAAAAATGGCTACATATGTAACACATAAACAACGGTTAAATTACATTAATTATTATAGATGGATATAATAGATCGCCCACTTAGTGTTCGTAAATAACTCACGTAATAGAATGAAGCAGTTTATTATAATAAGAGTCGATTCCACAGCAAATAAATCTTATTTATCTTGCAACTGGAATACGTTTGTCACAGTGATGATGTATTAACTATGATTTCAAATCTAAGTGACCTTTGAAGAGCTTTACTCGGTGGTAGAGCTTTGTGCAAGCCCGTCTGGGCTGGTACCATCCACTTATCAGATATTCTACCTCATAACAGCAGTACTTGTTATAGTTGTGTTCCGGTTTGAAGGGTGAGTGAGCCAGTGTAATTACAATCACAAGGGACATAACATCTTAGTTCCCAACATTGGTGGCGCATTGGCAATGTAAGCGATGGTTAACATTTTTTACAATGCCATTGTCTATGGGCGTCGGTGACCACTCAACATCAGGTGGCCCATGCGCTCTGGTCCTGCTCCTCACGATCCGTCTTCCTATACAATAAAAAAGAGTTTATTATTCACCCCTGGTAAAAAAAATATAAAAATTGATAACAGTAACACTTTCTTTAACTTAAGTAATCATTTTTAACAAGGCTTTGATGAGAGTAAAATAATTCTGTTTTCAGACGTACTAATTTATTTATTTTGATTCTTAGACAATGTGTACACTGATTAAAATAATGTAATAAAACAAAATTTTAGTAAAACAATTACTTAAAGAAGAACACAGCATCCACAAAATGCAAACAAATCAACATCTTCGCCTAATATATAGCTTCTTATAATTAAAAGTAATAATAATGATAATAATGAATATGTAAATAATAATAAATATATTTAATGAAGAAAAAATAAGTTAAACTTTTATTCATTAGGTAGTTATTGGTAACAAACCTTACAAGAAAAGGTCACAATATGAATCTAATTTAGTAATATCGATTCCACACCATTCTACAATTGTACTTAATATTCAAATTGTATCCAGTACAAACTAGTTTTGCTCTTGGCAAAATAGAATTGTAATCTTATCGTCCAATTTGTTTGACATCATAATTTTAGCCATTATACCTAACTAACCTAAAATTAGTTTATTTGTTTAAGTGAAAGCCAAAACTCTTCATACAACATAGATACATGTATTAATTGTCTCATACAATTTAGTGATAAGTAATTGAATTGTTCGATTTATTCACAAATATAAGCCTAAAAAGGTTCTAAAAGCCCGGCAGACAAGATTCTTTGATTGAAATTTGATTGAAGTCTTAATTAAATTGATATATCATATTTCTAATAACATGCTGAATGGCCTTTTCATTAAATATAATTCTTGACTCCACGAACAATGGTCAAACAATATTTAAGGTTCGGTTCTAAATATTAAGTAAGTGAATTATTAATTTTCCTTACATATAACGAACGTTCTTGAATTGCCAAATACGACTGAATCTATTGAAACCAAGTATAATAACGCTCGGCGGACGAATGTATTAGTCAACAGTATAGCAGTTGGTATTAGTTTCTAGATTATTACAAAAATATATATATATATTAATTAGCACCAATGATTGCGAGTTCGAGGTTTCTTTATGTTATATGTAGACGGGCAAATGGGTCAGCAATGGTATGTGGTCACCACATCGCACATAAATATTTACCATTCCTCACATCGCCAATGTGCTACCAACCTTGGGAACTAAGTTATTATATCCCTTGTGACTGTGGTGACACTAGCTCATCCTTCAAACCAGAAGGCCACAATACTATATATTGCTGTTTAGCGGTGAAATATCTAATGAATAGTTGGTACCTACGTAGGTCTTACCACGTACCTTGAAACGTAAAAAATCTCCAGTTTTTTAATGTACTAGGGGGTAAACGAGCATGAGGCTCACCTGATAGAAAGTGACTACCACCGCCCATGAACATCTGCAACACCCGGACATGGAGGTGCGTTGACGGGTTTTAAAAAGATGAAACTGGAACTATAATAAAAACCATTAAATACAACGATGATAATTGCTTCATCAACAAAATTACATAGATTTAGTTTTAAATTCAATTTTCTCGTATAACTTTATATCTATACATTGCTAGGTATTTAATATCTATTAACCCGTCAGCCATCTAAAGAAGCGGACCCCTTTCAGCCAAACTCTTCAAGGCAAGGTATACCGCTGGGAGCCGTTAATCAAAATTAGAATTTAATTAACTCCTTTGTCAAGCTTTACAAGAGATTAATAAAATATAAAGTAAAGTATATTAAAACACCTTAAAAATTCTATAGTGTCCCGTTTTATGTTTTTCGTAATGAATAATTTTTTAGGCTATTTTACATTGTCAGTAGACATTTATGTAATCCTTGGGTAAATATGACTAGTACCATGTCATATAGCTGGGAACGTTGGTTTTGCACAATAAAAAGTGTTTGAGTATTAAGTGTTTCGTCAAGCAATTCTTAGTAGGAAGCCAACGTTGGTAGTGCATTGGTAAGTTAGGTAGTGAGGTTATTATATTTTTCGAAAAAAAACACATATTTTACTGGTCTATCAGTTTCGTTTAAATTAAATTGATCTTTTAAAATAAAATCCATAAATTTCTACTTGAACAAAGTATAGTTTTGATTCAGTTTATGTATTATAGATACATGGACAGATATACAATCTTACATAAAACTACAGAGAGATACAGTTTTAGTTTAATATGTATACTGTACAAAGAACTTGGTCTGTAATATTTTCGGTATCATACATGGAACAGCTCTTAGTTGTTTTCGTCTTCAAAGAACAAAACACGTGTTCTCGTCCCAAAGACAGCGGTCGGAAGTTGGGCCTTTGTTTACCCTCCACAACTTTTCCGCAGCACTTGGAAAATGTTAACGCTTTAACTTGTTTTTGTCGGTGACGTTTCAAACAGGATATTTCTAGCGTCCTGTTCGTGTACGAGTTTTAATAACCGTATATTACTAACAATTATATACAAAGTTTCATAATGCTTCGTTTATCTTCGGGCTAGCTTATGGTATCGCAGAATTCTAACTACAAATCTTATTTCACATGATTTTATTTATTGTTAAGGAAGACAAACAGTAATAAAATACACAAAAAAAAAATTACATTACAAAAAAAACAATCAAGTCTTCACAATTAAGTAAATGAAAATCATTTCATAGCAGATTGTTAGGATGGAAAGCAAATGAAATAATAATAAAAATAATAACAATTTTTGTTACGATTTTAAATTAATTTCATATGAATAATCTATACTACTATAAATCTATTGGTTCTGTCTGTACATATTTTTTTCACCTTATTTGTGATAAATATTCGTTTAATGATGGAGTGACTCGCATTATACTATTTTCATTTTTGTCTGTCTTATGAAAATTAATTTCAAATCATTAATTACGTATTTATTTACCAGTAGCCATATATGTGTGTGTGTGTGTGTGTGTGTGTGTGTGTCTTTATTTTTATTAATTATATGCGGGTGAAGCCACGGGGCACAACTAGTATTGTATTGTATATTTAAATATTAAAATAGCTTGTTATATAACGATTGAAAAATGTACTTGATTACATAATATTATTTGATTTTATTTGCATACTAAATATTTATTAGCTACACTATGATGCATGAGTAAGCATGCAATAATTCTTCTTTCTTTTATTATATTTGTGACCTTTGTCAGCTTGCTTCATATTGAATTTCATGAAATTATTATTTGTTTTTTATGTTACTCGGAAGGGCAAATGATAGTAGAGTCCAAACGCGATGACGCGACGGCTAGTACAGTCAGGAGAAAGTATATGCACTACCCGCCGGCCCGTAATGTGCTTCTTAACGCCTCGTTTGAAGATTCAATTGATTCGACTAACAGCTGTAAAAGCGTAACAGACAGGCAGACGGTTACTTTTGGATTTATAATATTAGTATATATTATGATATAAGTATGCATTACATTGTAATATGTTTGAATTAAATAACCGAGATAGAAATATGCTTTGTTGAATCCCATTAACAAAAATTGAGTACTATTCTTAATTATTTGTGAGTGGGTATAATTTTTAAATTAAGTGATTTGTGAATGTATCTATATAATTATATGTCTGTGTGAAGAATCGTTTGTTTGTAGGTTTGTTAAACATTTATAGGACAATAGAATATTTGGTATAGGGCTAAATAAAATAGTATACTTAATTCCTAATATTTTTTTCATTCTTAATATAATTTTAAAATAACTAATTCGAAAGATGGCATACGACTCGGTCATTGTATATTTAAATATGAATATATTTTTATTCTTTAAATACAATCTTTAACTGCTAGCCAGACACTGTTTTGAGGAGCTTCAGTATTAGTTCTTCTATACTACAGTTTTTATTTAATTATGCAAATAATTTGTTTTTATATTAATTTCGTGCTTGGCGGTGAAGCCTTAATGTGTGTGAGAGCGACATGGTGGAATACGCTTTAAGCGTTCTCTTCAATAGAATAGACCTTAGCCCAGCCGTTGGATATTTGGGACCTGTTACTGTTTTCTGTCCTGATTACTTAATACACTTCTCTTTTTCACATTCAACATTGAAGAGAGATAGTTGACATTTAAAAAGTCTAATAAACGGTGTTAATATTGTGTCATTGAACAATTTGTACAATTCAAGTAACAAATACATATAAATCTTGATTATATCGCGCTCACGAATTAGTTTATCCCAGTTTATTCATAGATCCATAATGACTTTTTATTCTCCGATACGTTCCAATAATTACTGATATCTTATCGACATTGAACATCGCGTTCTGTAATTTACATAGTTTTCTTGACTATTCATTGAGCGTATACAAAATAAGACCTTCTAGAATCTAGAACATTCTAATGATAGCCTAACGAAATCTAGACTTCGTGTGACGAAAATATTGTTTTTGTGTATTAAATAATATTTTTTTGGATATTTGATAATGTTGTTGCTAGTGAAAGTGCTGATTGAGGCTGTGTACTGTTTTGTACCGACGCGACGTCGCCCGGGGCTTATATAAATTTGATTATTATTAGGAGACTATTA
This sequence comes from Nymphalis c-album, assembly GCA_963151315.1. Taxonomy (NCBI): domain Eukaryota; kingdom Metazoa; phylum Arthropoda; class Insecta; order Lepidoptera; family Nymphalidae; genus Nymphalis; species Nymphalis c-album. The sequence continues at coordinate 13,175,347 of OY720592.1, forward strand.
TAACGTTATACAAATATATCTATGATTCCAATTATTTATGTATATAATAAAAAATATTATTTTCTTATTTTTGTATATGAAGTCTCACCGAGTCTCTTTGAGGACTCTTATAGCCTTAAGTTTGATTATATTATTTATATTACGAAAACTCAATGTTGCGCGCCATTATACGAAATTAGTGATTATGATTGAGATAACCAGAGACTTCAAACCTTCGCTAAAACAAAATCAATACACCCAGATTAAAGGATTCTCAGGCAAAGTGAAATGAAAATAGAACCCAAGACCTTTGTTAACCTATAATCAAGTCCCAGGACTTGACTATCAATGAGACAGACATAGAACATAATTAATATCATTAAAATTTACATAAATGACACATAATGTGATCGAGAGGTACAGTATCTAACAAACAATGACCCGTGCAAACGAATCCACGAGCGTGCTGTAACGAATTCAATCGTTTGTCAAGTGTGAGACAGCTAATTTGTCTGGCATGAAAACGCGTCTCCGATTCGGGACCCAATAAATCTGACGGCTATAGAGTACGGGGAGCACGTGAAACGTAATGCCATGGGTGGATCATAAATTTGTTAGCAAGCGACCTTCGTCGCTGTTCCAGAATTCTATTGTAACTAGCTGGTATTTTTTCAGTTAAAAAATTTAGTGATTTTTTTGATAGTGCTATTGCTCAGTTTACTTTACATTATTAAATCACTTATGTTAAGAGTGAGACCGACAATAGTCAAAGGAATTGAACCTGCGACTTTCACACTGCCTTCTGACGTACTAACAACATAAATTATATAGTAAAAATACATAATTTTACTTGGTGGTAGAGCTTTGTGCAGGCTCGTCTGTGTAGGTATCACTCATCAGATATTCTACAGCCAAACAGCAGTACTTAGTACTGTTGTGTTCCGGTTTGGAGGGTGAGTGAGCCAGTGTAATTACAGGCACAAGGGACATAACATCTTAGTTCCCAAGATTGGTGGCGCATTGGCGATGTAAGCGATGGTTAAAAAATTTACAATGCCATTGTCTATGGGCGTTGGTGACCACTTACCATCAGGTGGCCCATACGCTCGTCTACCTTCCTATGAAATAAAAAATGACTTAAAAAAAAACACATTAAACTATATGAAAAGATAAAATTCGTCAATTGCACATAAATATATTAATTTACTTTGGGAAAAATAATCATTAAAAATATTCCACGGCATATATATCGTATAAATCACTTAAAATAGCATCAATAGTCAATCGCATCACGGAGAGATTTCAAAAAGCCAATTTACTTTAAAGCTTATCACCAATCATGGATATAACATCCTACGTTTTTTCATGTGAATAAAAACGAATTGTTTCATTGTGTATGAATTTCGCTCAGAATAATAGCAGACGATTTATCCTTTTAAACGATGATATTGAACTACTTTAGGAACCTCTATTGATGTGACCGATATCCTACTCATAGTGACTTCCGGACACAGCGGACATTCTCAAGGGATATTACATAACTATAGGAGAAATTATAGGTCCCAATTAGAATAAAGTGAAGAAAATGCCATTAAACTGCATGACTAGACTTCCTCTCCTTTTGGTGGAGAAAGGCTTGCAGTTATTTCGCAACGCTGTTCCAATGCCAGTTGTCGGAATACACGTGCAGCAAATTTGACACATACAGGTTTTCTTCATGATCTTTTCCTTCATAAACACAAATGAATTAGAAGCAAATTAAGCACTTTTAGCTCGTCTGAGTTTGAACCCGCAATTTTCATTTAAGATTCACTAACCAATAAGCCATATCGGGTCTCACAAATGCACAATTACTTATAGCTATTCACAAAATGACAAATAAAACCGAAAAGAGTTCAGGGGCAACACCAAAGGCTTCCAAGCTAAGAGCTGCTGCTGAGGACCATCATTTGTTGGACCCGGGCTATGAACTGTGGACCACACGACCTACAGCATTGAAAGCTGGTTAACCCAACGAAGCAATTAAACAGCATATCGATATAAGTATGTAACGTTAATTAGGTACGAGATAAAATTAATGGAAATGTTAGGCGTGTCAATGGTAGAATATGCCGAATTATTTTATATTTATAAATCGACTGATACAATTTTAACAAGGAATTCTATGAGTTACAGTTATGTCTAGTGTACCCTTAATTGGCAAATAGTAGTATTTTATAGCTTAATATCATGTTGCCTTATTTATAATCGCAATTAAAAGCATATTTCATAGACTACGTAGTTTTTACTTATTAAATTGTTATTAATACTATTATATATGAAATTAAGGTAATTGTATTAAAATACCCAAAAAATAAATTACCTCATTACATTATTTCCTGTATTATATATAGGTATTATACAAATTATTTTTATCTTACTTATTTATTTATCATACTGTTAATTTTAATTAACTTATTATTAATATTTGCAAAAAAAAATTGTGGAATAAAAATCTTACAACACTACAACGCCTAATAATATTTCGCTGTTAACGGGGAAATACAAAACGAATTGTGTCAATGCTGCTATTATTGGCAATAAAAGTATTTCGAAGTCTCCACACATTCAAGAATTACCTCCTCGATCGCTAGCCGTGACCGGGACGCGTATCGCTTAGCAAACACTCGGCGGACACTCAATTTGTACCTACTGCCACCCTTTTACCAGTGGTTAGGTAGCTAACAAAATTGTATATGGTTTGCTTTTGTGTCAGATAATGTAAGAAATATTATTGAAGTTTGTTAGAGTACCGTTATATTTTCGATTGATATTTCTTCGTTTATCGGATGATTGTGGTCATCATTCCTAATATATATTAGCATATATATAGAATAAACCCAATCCCATATATTACAAATTGAAATCTTTGTTACCGAAAGACACGGTGACGTTAGTCTTTAATGTTTTGATCAAATCGACATATGAACATAATATGACACACCAAATTCGCGCCAACTCCCTAACCATAGGATGAGGTTGACGACATCACTGAGCAAAAACTATCACAACCCTTCCTGTTCCAAATGGTCAAAATTTATCACTCATTTTTTTTTTATGAATTACAGTCAATATTAGTATAAAACATAGATTATTTTTTAAGCCTTAAGTTGCTGTTTAATTTTTTCCTAATTCTTATTTTCTTAAAATTATATTCAATGTTACTCCCATTACAAAATGATTATTGTTATACATACAATACAAGTAATTGTTACTCTTTCCGACAAATTAATTTCATGATTGTAATGGTAATTGTTTCATATGTAGATTACATAATATGAAACAACATTTACATCATTATCAATTCTGGATAACCTTTATCGATGATAATATTGTTTATCCGTTTAAAAGAAATGTATTCCGTCCTCAGGGCGCAGATGGTACGGCAGATACAACGAGCAATCGATTTATATACCAATTGTCGCACTTCTGTCCTTACAAAGGACGGTAAATTTAAATCTTTAATAGAATAAACGAATTTAGTTTTATATACTATTTTTTTATTGTATAGGTAGACGGAAGACCACCTGATGGTAAGTGGTCACCACCGCCCATAGATAATGGCATTGTAAGAAACGCTAACCATCGCCAATGCGCCACCAACCTTGGGAACTAAGATGTTATGTCTTGTGCCTGTAATTACACTGGCTCAGTCACCCTTCAAATCGGAACACAACAATAGCAAGTACAGCTGTTGTGCGGTAGAATATTTATTAAACTTATATCAAATAGGTAAATATATTGTAGCCAAGACACAATGATAAGAAGTTGTATTGAAAGTTCCCAATTGCTTGATTTATTTACTTATATTTTGGTCAAGATTTTAATTTTGTGGTAGAGGCTTTAACGCCCGTTTGGATGGTTAACATTATTGTGTTTTGGTTTGAAGGGTGCGTAAGCTTCAGAGCTATAAAATGCATAAGGGACATAACATTTTAGTTCACAAGGTTTGTGGCACATTGACGAAGCAATGGTCTATAGTTCTCACAGCTCATTTGAAAGACCGCCTACCAATTAAAAAATACGAGTTTCATTCTTTGTATCTTTTATATAATATGTGACATTAAACTCAAGTTTATTCTTTATTATGATGATTACAACTTCTACATGATTGATGAAAAAGTGTCATGGCGATTACTTTTCAAATAAATATACTTTCAAATTATACTTGTAAATTTAAAAAGGGTATTCCGCTTAAAATCGGATGACAAACGTACTAATTAATCAACATAACAACTAATATCATCAATTAAAATTAATAAATTTAAAAGCAAGTAAGTAAACTGTTCAATATCAAGTTTTTATAAGCAATTTAAATAGTAATTACGTGTTTTATATTCAGTTAAAATATTCCCGGTTCATTGAATATCCGGATAAATGACTATAATTGGGATTATTCAAATTGTTACTTTAATTGCCGTATACGATCGAAACGACACTGAATATTACTTTAAAATTTGCAAATGGCGTATAAATACGAGTAATTATATACCTCGTTAAATTATACGGAGTAGCGTTTAAGTGTATGGTACGATTCGGCAGTCGTTATTATGCTGGGGGTTGTTCGGTGAAATTTGAATGTCGGTTTTGTACGTTGTCAGCACTATAATAGGATTACCGTATTAAGGGATGAAAACTTTCGAGTTTTAAACTGCATTAATTAGCGATACGAAATTTTAATATTAATAAAACTAATTTCGCATTAAATCATATGAAATTTTACTTTGTACAACAAATGTAATCTGACCGGGATAAAGAGGTTGGGATTGTTATAGTGCCTTGGAAAGCACGTGGTTCAGCGCGTGACCTCACCAATTGTGTTGGGCTGTCCTCTCATCGATAAATAATAATGTAAGAATCCGTATTGCATCTTTGTGTAAAAACTAGTGTCAAATAATTTCTACAAGATTACAACACTTACGTAATTTATATTCTATGGAATTTGGATTTACCATAAAATCTAATTGTGAGTCAAGGAATTCACTAGTAGGTACTCTATTATTTTTTCTTCGAAGTTGTCTTATTAAAGTGATACTTTTATCTACCTCCTGAAAACATTCCGTGGTGGAAATTGGTCAGTAAGATATCGTCTTCGTCAGATTATTTTATGATACAACAAAAACTCAAGAGGATATTTTTGAACTTATGACGAAAACTCACTTTTGCGTTTAAAATATTACTAAAGATAACCTCTTAACCTATGTCTATAGTTTTGGTACAAGTATCAAAAGGGACATAAGATGATAGAATAGCTCTTTATTGGAAAATAGTTGTACACAAATCTCACTGAAATTATATTGCAGTTCGGTTATTGCTTTAAGCTATGTAAACAAAAGATTAAAACATTATTTATGTAATTCGTTTATATTACTTTTATTTTCATTATTTATAATTCGATTTTATTTTGATTGTATAAATATAAATCCATGTGATTTGAAAAAAGTCTTTGAACATTTTCGTTTGAACTTGACTTAACAGTTTATGAAAGCCAAAAATGTCAAGTGGCTGTGGATGAGAATGGTAACGTACGTAACGGGTTCAAATCTGGATAAGCTCCAGTGAGTTTTGTAGATTGCTACTTTTTCCAAATCATTAAATAGGTATGCGAATTCACATCAAAGTTAGTTTTCTTAGTAGGATAATAAAATAAGATAAAAGATAAAAGGAGTTAGTTATTATTATGATATCAAAATTACATATTATGTGATTTATATATCAAAAATTTTAGTACTTAATTATTTAAAACTAGCTATTGCCCCTTCGTTGGCTTCGCGCGCCTTAATTTGAAACCGAAATACATGTTTATATAGATATAAAACATTTCAATTAACAATTTGTATATTTTTATATGTCTTTGGATCAAGCTTTTTTAGTTCTATATTATTAACCGTGAAACAGAGCGCCAATGAAAGATAGTAGTAAAGATAACACTCGAAAGGTCTTTGAACTCCCAATGTACTATCATCTATAAAGTCATCTGCAGTGCTATTTTGAAAGAATTTACTTTTTACTTACCCATTAAATGTGAACAACCGACTTATGATGATATACTATTTTGATACGTGTATTCTTGAATACACATAATTATTAAGGTCAATATCGCATATCACTTTCTGACATTTTACTACTGTTTTGTGTGAGGAGTTTCAATTTTATTCTTACAGAATGATAGGAAAACAAAGACATTAATGACTTGGGTTCATAGCTTTTATAAAGAGATTGTTTTGGATATTTAATTTTATTAACTTTTGAATTAAGACATATTTTCCTAAATCAATGTTCTGTATATTTTAAAAATGTACTATTAAGAATTTAATTTCCATCTTTATATAAACGGTGATAAAGGAATGGTATTGAGTTGTACGAGAGGGAATGCGACCGCGGCGGGTGCCAAGAGAATGCAATGTATGTGCAAATTGTTATTTCACAAAATATTTTCTACATTCACTCTACCACAAATATCAGAAGCATTGTATAAGAAATAGTAGTTTCTTAAACCTAAATGTTTTATCTGCGCAATTTACATTGTGATTTTACTAAGGTATTTTTTTAATAGAAAATAACGTATAAAATAATAGATTGACTTTGTACATAAAGGTTATATATTCTGTGAAATGCATTAATGGTATTTCGCGGATTATTTAAATCGTCTTCACAAAAAGGAGCATATAATAAATTATCTTCACGTATATTTTTTTCAATATGATAATCGTTAACTCAAAAGCGACTAAACTAATTAAGTATAAGTTTTTTATTATAATATTAATAATAATATAGTCCCTATTAATAATCCTGTAACCGTTTCTCACAATATCGGGAAAGTGTTTTTTCTAGATTTCTACTTATATAAACAGTATGTTATAAAAGCCCCATCCGACCCATGAAGTGGTTATTAGGTATCGTGAGTCGGTTCTATTTATGTAATATTTTTTAAAAAACTTAGCATAAAAGTTATACCGAATAAAATTAATTAAATAACGAAAATTACTTGGCAATACAGGTGCGGGCGACAGCGCTCGATAGCTCTTACCTCTCATATATACATATATGAGAGTAAAAATTGGAAAAAGAAACTACAGTTTTAAAGCAAATTTATTAAGATTTTTTTGTTGTGATGTCCCGTTAAAATTTGAAAAATTAATTAAAAACGACCAATTAAGCTTTTTAGAAACTTTGTTTTTTATTAAAAATATTAAAACAACTTAAAAATCACAAGCGATCCGTTTAATTATAATTAAGTGAAAACATAAAAGTTTTACAATAAAATGGGTTTCTAATTTTTATGTTTTCATTAATTTAAATTTTATAAATAAGCTTAACATAATCTTTCGAATTTAAGCACCACTGCTTTTTCATATGCTTAATGTGTTATTTTATCTGTAGTACAAGAAAAATATCGTAAGAAAACCTATAAGTGTCGAATAATGATAACGACTTCATACCTATGCTTTCATCATTGCTCTGAGTACTAGACTCATTTATTTATTTATTTGTAAAAGAACACTTACAACAAACATATAAAATATTAATATCAAGTATGCATGTCAGTTACAAGTGTTCATAACACTACAAAATCTAATTCAAAATTAAAAGTAATAATAAAAGTCATCAGCAATTTTTCAAAAATTTCCAAATTAAGTAAAAAATTAAGGTTATTGTTATAATAATAATAGAGAAAAAAAATGTATTAAGAAACAATCTATTGGCGAAATCATAATTGAAGTTATAAAAAAAAATAAAAAATCAAAGTGAAATACTTGCCAAAAATACATTGATTCATTAACAATTGATCTATACTTAAACTTATATATTTTAACGTATTTAATTTAAAAAAATAACCACAAACTAAAAATATATTTCAAACGAAAATCCGATTCAATTAAATTAAGAGATTTCGTCGATTTACTTCACTTCTAGATTCTTACGTTGAAACTTGTAACAAAGAAGTTAGTTGAGTGTAAGTAATGTAGTTTGACTGCATTAATAAACTCCTGTAAGTTTTTTGGCAAGAAACTTCCAGAACTCTCTCTAAAGACTTTAAATTTGATTCAGTGGTTTTGTTTAATGCACTTATTTGGAAACAAGGGATATTTAGTATGAAGTCATAACGTGTGCTTGGTTTCATTTCGAATCACGAATACTGGGTTCATTAAAATAAATTATAATTATGTCATTGTTATTATAAAGATTTTCAATACTATTGTATGTGTTTATAAGTAGTTTTTCAATATAACATAATGTTTTGCTTTGTCATGTTTGGATTTTCCTGATTTTTTAAAAAAAAAGGATATTTTATGTATTTTTATTTTTTATATTTTATTAGTATTTTAAATGGTATTTTTTTTTAAAGATTTATTACTATTTCTTTCGTTGTTTCCATTTTTATTACAATGTATAAATTTTATATTTTGTTTTGTTATATATACTTACTTAATTCACATTTTGCACAACATAGTATTATCATTGTTTATCCTTTTTAAGTTCCTAAGTTAATTTATTGAGTACCACATTTCTTTCTAAATTTTTTAAATTATGTTTAGTCATTACTTAATATCTTGACGTGGTCTCCTGTTGAAGGAGCACAGATATTATATAATATTATTCAATTCAATTTACTTGTAAGTGTGTATCTTTTGTTGGAGATACTTAATTAAATTTTAAAAAATACATACGGTTTAATAGTATATTCAATTTAAATATCTGTTATGACGTAGTCAACTTAAGCAATATACCTACCTTATATCAATGTTAATATACACCAAAATATTAGGGTAAATAATAATTAAATGAATCGACAAATTTTTCGAAAATTCAACATAAAAATGTTAAGATTTTACAACTTTCAGCAGTAAAACTTTATTATTATTGAATTATATATAAATTATACTCATTATCATATTCACTTATGAAATATTAACAACATGAAAACTATTATGTATTACATAATTCATATATAAGAGCGGTAACGTTGATCGCATTCTATGCCATTTACTATCACAACCAATTCCGGACCCTTTTGAATGATAGGACAAACAAATTGTGGAAAATATTTGAATAAGAATTGTACATTTTTCGAGGACACTAATGTGTGAGCGGAAAGGCGGTCGGCGAGGGCGTCCCTAATATCTGTTTTATTTTTTCCGGATTTGTATGAAAGAGAACAACAAATAACACCCTCCATTGTGAAATCACGGGCAATGTTATTTTTGTGGTCTTTATGGCTTTATTTGTCGCTGTTCCACGGTGTTTTTGGTTTCCACTTCAGGTGGCTTGAGAATGATGGCCGGCTGTGAACAAATATTATTATTATTACTAAAATGGTTATAGAAGTCGTAACACTTTATTGACTCTAATTTTTGGAAAATAATACTTGCAAATGACTACAGATTTTAATCGATTAATTTATAATAATATTAATAATTTATATTAGAAACATCATATCAAATCATTAACAAAATGTGAATTGTGATTACTAATATGTACGAAATACTAATATTCCTATTTGACCCTCCAATTAAGCATACAGGTTTGATTAGGAGTAGGCACGACAATAACACTGACTTACTTTTTCTTGATTCATATTCGTCTTTATATTGCCATATGTGATATTAACATTTTGTTACCTATTGTTTTTTGTTAAAATGCAACAAAAAGAATATAATTTATAAAAAAAAACAAACAAAATCAATTAAATATTGTAAGTTTATCAATCACAGATTACCTTTCGATTTATTTAAATCGTAAAGAGTACTGCTTAAGATATGATGTCGCATTTTACTATGATATCAATATAAGGGAATAAGGTCCTCCAGACCGATTTCGGCCACGGCGGCCAATCTCAAGAGAGATTAGCCAACTGCGCAGGAGTTATTATAGTGCACAAGTGTGTGCGCAAACACAGGTGCACTCTCTATTCCTTAGCTCTCATAATCCGATGGGACGGCAATCCGACACGACCGGAAAGAGTTCAGGCGCAGGACCAACGGCTTAACGTGCTTTCCGAGGCACGGGAGTGTACCACACTTCCAACTTCCAGACTCCGGGCTGCTACTGAGAATTTTCAGACAGAAAACCCCAATAACTATTTATTGGCCCGACCTGGGAATTGAACCCAGGACCACCGCGTCTGCGACCTTATATCAAGCCACTAGACCAACGAGGCAGTCATATAATTATATAAGGGGATATAGAGCTCGTATAAAATAAAAATAATATTTACTTACCTGTTTTTATTTTGATCCACAACCGGATAACAAAACGGTTAGCGATCTGTATCGCGTAATAAAAGTATCGCTTAGCACGTTCCCTTTCAATATTTCCCAATTTGATTCGGTATACGCTTCTCCGAGACAATGGAAAGTAATCGACAGTGACAGTGGAGGGAGGGGGGGGGGCTAAATTTCGTTAAAATAAAAGCGCACAGAGAACGAAAGATATAGCGCCTACGTGGTCGCCGTGAGATCCCGGGTGCTCCTACAATAGAGAATTGGAAAAGCTTTTATAATCCGGCACGTGACATACATGTTCAAACAACGATGGCGTACATTCCGCATCGAGACGGTCGCTCGTAATTCTTTTTTTTTCTAATATAACGAATTATTATACGTAACGTAAATTATGTGAATGATAACTCGACTTTTTTTTAAATAGATTGATTTAAATATCGAATCGTAAAAATCATTCACGGAACGTCGAAAAGAAAGATATGTAATGTACGCTTTGAGTCGGTCACTTGTTATTCTTTTTCTTATATTACGAATTATTATATAATGTAACTTGTATTATTTGAATCATATCGCGATTTTTATTTTATCGATTAATTTAAAAATCGAATCGTACAAATAATTTAATGGAACCGTGGAATGAATCATATTACATAAAATATTCTTTCATTCCTTTATGTATTAATTATAACGTACGCCATATTCAGAGTAGAGACAATAGCTCGTAATCTTATTTCTAATTTAATTATTTTTACACTGAGAAGCGTAAATTATGTAATTCATATCTAGATATTTAAATATCGAATCGTAAAATCATTCAATGAACAATAGAATGAATGAATTGAGATGCCAACCACGTTACAATTCGATCTTCGTGTTATCCAAGTTTCGTATCATTTCATTATTCGGTTGGATCAAATTGGAACAACATTCAAATATAACTGTTTACCTATGCATGAAGTCAGTAAAATTATACTCAACGTGATCGAAATACTGGATACACCACACGGGTAATCTACGTATAAAAAGAGAGATATATTCGACGGTACAAATAAAGGAATTTTAATATATGAAGCCTCTTTCCTCTGGCTTTGTTGTCCTGAAACATTTACGACATTATTACCGAGGCGCGTGCCCTTATATTATAAACAAACGCAAACAATTTGCCGTGTTTTACATAATCTCTCCAAATTGGATATGAATAAGCGCCGTCAGGTGGGCTCGTTCACTTATTCCTGTTGGTATTGTATTATGTCTATATTATCAAGATTCAAATGTACAAGATAAATCTTTGATGTTTCGTTGTATGTTACAAAGTAATTTTGTTCTTGTATGTCGTAATTGTTTTGTATTAAGGTAATTCTTATCGTTGCTTTAAACCCAATTCATTTTAAAGCCATTTAAAATCAAACGTTGTGCAGACGTTGTAAATTAAAGTAACTGATTTAAAAGCCCCTCATAGGTTCATAATTAAAAGAATAACAACTAAATTGATATTATATAAAGTCTAAGAATTCATCATCTTGATAGTATTGTATTCAATAATAACCTTGGTTCTTAAAACTTATTAAAAATTAATAATTAGCAAATAGAATCAATGCGATTATGTTATGAAAACAAAAACCTAACCCCAGGAAGGATACATTGACTTTGCGGATTCAAAAACGTTGTAAATTAATTATTTGATGAATAAATAAAACAATTGAATAAAACAGTCAATATAATCATTTTAATATATTAAAAGATTTATATAAACAGTCCGTTTATCAAGAATATGAATGTACAATAATATTCGACCTCGTAGTCAACAGTTTTTACTCTAATGCCCATATGTTTCAATAAAAACCAATGTCACTTCCTTTGTTTAAAAGGAAATCCCTTGCGGATTAGGAAAGCGAATATTTCCTTTTAAATACTAATATATACAATACACTCGTCGGTTGGACAGATATATATCATAAACAAAATCAAAACAAATATTCATTTTGGAATATGTTAGATATTATCATGCTTACTTAATCATTTTATTATGATTTTTTTTATAAAATTGCCTTTATAATTATAAAGTAATGGCTCAATAAAGTTACCTCGTCTTATAATTTTGACATAAAGAAGAAAAATCAATCGAAACTTTTACTATAATTATCTAATTAATTATACAATAAGATCACTATTTTATTACGAATATTTTGTTCAATATTAAGTATTATTGCGTTTCTGGACCTATTAATTAGAGTCTTATTAAGTTATTTTACAAAAAATAATTATATTTTTGTCAATAATTACAATATCATCCCGAACTTATGTATAAATGCGTAGTTTAAAATATATATATGAAAACACAGGCGCAAGTGAGATCTCATAATCGCGTGGGACAGCAACCTGACACAGTCGTCAGCTTTACGTACTTTCTAAGGCACATGAGAATAACGTAAAATTCCCATCACCTGGCTTGGTCTTAGAAATAAAATACCATCACAAATCACAAAGCTTCTAAATCTGATTAATTTGCTAGGCAATTCATTGACAAAGCAGTGGGATTAGTCATACAATAACCTTATAGAGTAAAATAAATTTTTAAACGAACGAGCATAATCTCATGAATTTTATGAAAACACAATCGCTGTAATCAAAAACCCGTATCGCGTATGAAAATCATATTAAGCTATGGGTATTCAAAAGGCAAATGACCGGCTCTAACGAGCATACTGTGCAACGCGGAGTCTCGCCTCTTGTGGTTTCTATGGGAGCCAGTATTATGACATTACACTGTGTTATTCTGTAAATAGCCCGAAGACATTTATTTCTCTGCATTTTGCGTTTAAAGTATTAAAATAAACGTTTGCTTTATGGCTGGTTAGCTTTATTTTAATGCCCAGTGGATGTTAACTACATCGCGCCAATTTAAAAATAGTAATTTACATTTACAATATAAAATACCCTTTTTCAAAGTAACTGGGGAGAATTATTTTCATTGCCAATATACATAGTAAGTCTTTGACTCTATTTTGTACTTTTAAAGGACTTCTATATTACAAAAGAAATCAATAACATTTTAAAGTATAATCTCTTATAATCCCTTATTAAAATTAATAAAGATGATAATTATTATTAATACTATGATCACCTCGCACACATACACACTTACCCAGACGCTCGCACACAAATGTAGTTCGATTTTATATGTTATAGTCTTAATAACTATCATTACATGACAGAATTCATAAGTGTCGAAAAGTAGGTAATTGCACTAAATTAAATTATAACACGATAAAAAGAAACAGTTACAAATTTAGGAAAAATATATAAATTCGAAATTCAAAAGCCTAATTAGCCTTTAAAAAAAATCAGCAAAATTTCATGAACCTAAATTATTTTGAAAAAAAAAAACCAACCTCCTACATTTAATACTAACTGTTAACTTTGTCGTGAAAAACATCTAATGTGAGCGACGCCAGATAGGCGTGAAAAATATTTCGTAATGGGCGCATTTAAAATGTAGCACGCGTTTAGTGGGAGATAGATATAGCGAAATTTCTTTTAGAGAGGTAAAATTTTTACTCGCCCTCCTCATTAGTGAGCACCTTTGAATGGGCGCGCATCCCGCTTTACGTCTGCAATTCACTTTTCACATTTACACGCTTCTTATGGTAGCGTTCTACGTTCTTGAATTAAATTTCAAATATGGAACAACTTCTGTTAGTTGTTTATATTGAAATAAATTGTGTTTGCTATTTTATTTATTTACTTATTATATATACTGGAGGAGCCAAAAATATATTTGAGTAGTCATTCAAACTGAATGAGTTATAGAAATTGAATAAATTATATTGATTTTTATACATTGCAATTGCAATAGTGCCAATTTAAAGAGAAAATTTTAGGTATCCAAAAATATTAAAATATGGAACGAAAGTTATAAACTACTCCAGCTTTTACCTATCGTAGCCAAGTTAAAAGCTGAAATCAATAAAGTGTGCTATCACGTACGGTTGGATCATAAAGTTTGTATTAAGGACCCTTTTTAGAACCATATCGTACACAATGCGTAATGGTTCCACCCACATTATATTGTCGAGTCGTAGGAAATTTCTGGCAAAGATAAATTCGAGATAGTCCCAATGGATTACGCGATGATAACTGGGTTCAAATTTAAAAATCGCTTCGTTAAAAACACAAAACATCTTCCATTTTGGTAATAATTCTGCATCATATTAAACAGATGAGATGGTAATGATTAAGTTAATTAGTTAACTGAAGATTTCAAAAATTTCTGGATTTTCACATGCTTAATTTGATGGGTTGAATGAAAATCTTCCTGTACCAACATTGTAGAAACTCGGGGAAAAATTCTCAAAGTCCTTCCAAGGAGAGTAAACCTTAGCCTAGCTTTTCGGTATAGGTTAGCATCATATAATATATTATATATTTCATAATATACATCGTAATTCCTCGTCTACCTTCTAGAGTAAATTCTGCTTCACTAAACAACGGGGACAATTTCGATTCGTTAGGTCAATGGTTTAACTTATTACCGTAAGGGTATAATATGCCTCAGGCCTTGCTTGCAGACCGTAATTTGAAGATCCCTGTATTAGACATATCCTGAACCTATTTTAAACGATTCTTTACGACAATTAAATAAAACTACCTCCCGGCCTTGGTTCTTGCCCTTACTTTACCTGAGCTTCTGAAAAGTTCAAAGTAAGCTCTTAAAAATGACATTTTACTCTTCCAATTAATCATAAGGCTTGTGCTAAAATTGACAGTAGCTCAGGAAGTCAAGACCAAACCTGTGATTTTTATTATCACTAGGCGTAAGCCATTGTAGTATTATGGCACTAGTGACTTGACAAATAAGCCATTATTGAGATAATTTCATAAGTAAGAGAAAACGAGTATAACAAGCCAAACGATGTCTCCACTCGCCACGTCTGAAAGTATGCCGCGTGTTTTTCTATGCTTTCTTTCAAACATAGTATGATGGCCTCATAGCCGATATCAAACAAAGTGGCTATTCTCAAGCGAAAATAGATAACTGCGCTGGACATATTAATGTATGCTCCTTCGTTCACTCTAATAATCCAATGGGATGACAAATCTGTAAAAACAAGAAAAAGTTCAGGCACAAAATACCCACGCTTTCTATCTTTTGGAGGCTAAAAATAATCAGAACATACTACTTTTTGTCAACTAAACTCTAGGAATTAATCAAAAAACTTGACCAACGAGATGGTTTAATATCTTTATGATACAGGTCCAAGGGTCAGAGTATGAGACCATTAAAAAAAAATAAAGACTTTATTTCTTAATTTGTAATTTCAATTGAGACTTTTTATGGTATAAGAAGGCGGAAGAGCATACGGGCCACCTGACGGTAAGTGGTCACCAACGCCCATAGACATTGGCATTGTAAGAGATGTTAACCATCGCTTATATCGCCAATGCACCACCAACCTTGGGAACTAAGATGTTATGTCCCTTGTGCCTGTAATTACACTGCCTCACTTACCCTTCAAGCTGGAACACAACAATAGCAAGTACTGCTGTTGTGCGATAGAATATCTGACGAGTGGGTGGTAGCTACCCAGACGAGCTTGCACAAAGCCCTACCACCAAGTAATATGTGATAAATATATTACTATATGTAATCAAATTTAACCTTATTTTTTATCATTTCATAAAAACGATAACGGTACCTTATCTGTTTATGTTTTTTATCATCACAAGCTTTACATAAACATAAAGTGAGATATGATCTGTAGTAAAAATATATGTTGTCGGAAAGTTTTCTGTTGGATTACTTTGGAATCTTCCATACAAATTTTCCGTGTTTTCTATGAAAATTTCGGGTGCGATTGCTTGGAAAACTTCAGATCGTTAACTGTTTCCACGACTACGTTTAAGTAATAATACAAATCTTATAATATTTAAATAATATTTATACATGTGTGAAACATAATAGAACAACAATTATATTACAATAAACATATTATTTGACCGATGTTCAAAAGACAAAGGCATATGGTATAAAACAATAGTAAATCAGCCTCCTCAAATACCATGGTTTGAAAACATTATAATGAATAGGTCGCATACTAAAATATTATGTAGACTTCGCGCTGGTCATTACCCTTGTAACAATTTCCTTTTTCTCATGAAAAAGGCTGATTCCCGAAATTGTAATGTTTGTGGAACGACGGATGATATTCATCATATTTTATTAGAATGTAACAAATATAGAGGTCCTAGGGAAGCATTGATAAATAGTTTTCAGCTATGTCGATTAAATGTCGGAGTTATGCAAAGTGCTTTATCAGATCCCACTTCTCCAGTAGCTAAAGCAATATGCTGCATGATGTCTACTTGTTAATAAATAACCTAATTATAAAACCTTCCTAAGCCTAAGATAATTTGATATGTAAGAGCTTATGTTACGATGGGTTTGACATGCCGTAAGGATAAAAAACCCTTAAAAAATAGACTAAAAAAATAATAATATATTATTTAAAAACTTGGTGGCCTTATGCATCCCGGTCTGGGTAGGTACTACTTTATCACATGGACATTCTACCGCCACATAACAATACCCAGTATTGTTAACATTATTGTGTTCTGGTTTGTAGGGTGACTGAGCCAGTGTTTTCTAGGCACAAGGGACATAACACCTTAGTCCCAAAGATTAGCGGTACGTCGCCAACGTAAGGGTTGATTATTAAAGTCCCATCACTGTCTATGGGCGGTTGTGATCACTACCCTAAGGGGCACAACTGTCAGCCTAACTACCTATATTAAATTTAAAAAAAACATTGAATGTTTCTTTTGTTCTTAAATCTAAAGACATAAAGATCAGCTTGTATAGACGCTGAAAGCGAATTAATTATACTACTACTATTAAGCGAACTAATATATTAGAGACTAATCAACATGTTTACAACAATCGTACTCCCCATGTGCAATATAAAAGAGAAAGTAGATGAAATTACCTAATAGTTAATCCATACCAATTAGACCGGACCCTGGACGTTACTCGTCCCCTACATATCCTGTTCACCTCGGTGAGTTTTTTTTCCTCAATTAAGTTTTCCGCGTTACACGCACCGGTTTAGCTATTTCGCAAACGGATATATTATATCATTATCTTTTACTATAAGTTCCTTTTACTGTCATAGTATTTTTAATACATGTGACATTTAAATTACTATGAGTTGTATATATGTTTATATTATAAAATAAGTAAGCGTACGGACATGTCATCCAGCTGGTAGTAAATAGTGACCATATGTAAGAAATATTAATCGTTCTTTACATCGCAAATGTGCCATCAAACTTAGGAACTAAGAATTAATGAATATTGTGCCTGTAGTTATTGGCACACTCACCCTTCAAACTGGAATACTGAATATTGCTATTTAACGGTAGAATATCTAATAAGTGGGTCATAACCATCTCATATTCAGTTTGCTTCTATATTTAAAATAAAAGTTAACTATTAATATTCCTTAACCATTGCTTTAAGCTGGTCACATAATTAAATACAAAAAAATAAAGCACTGTAACTGACTGTAAATGGCCCACCATTGGGCAAAAATTCTATTAGCAAAAGATTTTGGAGGTAATTAATTCCACCATGTTCTTTTGGACGCCGAGAAATATACACGTAAGAGAAATTCATCCAATAAATGTGCAGGTTTCCTTACGATCTTTTCCTTTACCACTGAGAAATGATTAATTACATCATAAGCTAATTAAGCACAATATTTTGCCATAAAATTCAATGCTCAGTTTTGAACACGTGAATTTGTTTTTAAGATCCTCGTCTTCTATTTACTGAGCCGTCTCAGATTTACATTTTGTAAATAAGTATACAATTCTCATTTATTTTTAAATATGAAACTATTTACGCGAAGATTTTTAAGATTAGATTCAATTTAATAAACAATAACAAAACACTTATCAAACTCCTACCTACAAAAAACTTTTTTATAGTTACTGTATATATCAAAGCTTAAACAAAATCCATCAAATAGACTAAAATAAAACACAAACCTTAATGAAAACAATATGGCATGAACAATCTTATATGATATCTTAAAT
This sequence comes from Nymphalis c-album, assembly GCA_963151315.1. Classification (NCBI taxonomy): domain Eukaryota; kingdom Metazoa; phylum Arthropoda; class Insecta; order Lepidoptera; family Nymphalidae; genus Nymphalis; species Nymphalis c-album. The sequence continues at coordinate 13,193,685 of OY720592.1, forward strand.
GAATTTAACAATTTCTATCAAAAGAAACCAGACTAAAAACAATACATTGGAAGCAATTGAAGTGTGAAGTAAATGACATAAATTATAAGCCTACAGAAAATAGGTCGTAGCGCTATTTCATAACTTTACCGTAATAACGGAATTACAAAGGGTAATTACGAATTTCGTTGGCTTATTAAAGTTAATAGGCAGACTCCAATTTCTTTCGCTGTTGAAGAAATAAAAGTGAATTAGGTGTACAGTACCGAAGTTTCACTTCGAACTCGCAAACCTCACCTGCTAGTTAATTTTCTTACTCGGTCGGATTAATATTTTTCATTTGCATTCGACGCTGACGTCGCTGCTATTTGAACCCATTAACATTCATCTTGCAAACGTACTGAGATAATATTCTCGGGATTCGTTGGGAAAAACACTATGAAACTTAATACAAGGATTCCTTGAAATAAAGCCTGTGGTAATTGTCTTCTTTCGTTTGTTTTTTTTTCTATTTCTAAAGAGATCTTGTAATACGCTGTTAAAGTTTTTTTTTTGGGTTTATAGCGTGATATTATTTTTGTTAACTGAAGTTGTATAATGGAATCATTAGAGGGAATTTCATTTTATATTATTAAATTTTTCTTAAAACAATAAGGTTGTACTGACCTGAAAAAATATTCTTAGTGTTATGCCTTTGTTTAAAATAACGTAGGTGACGGAAATGTAATTGAATTAGATTAAAACTCGACGCTGTTTTAGGATCTAATTGCATGTTTAAGGTAAGTTACTTTTGTCTGTTAAAATTGATGCTAGAAATAAAAATGATTCTTTACACTAGCATCCATTATACATCTATGATTTTTCTATTGTACCTGAATAACACTAGATTTTCTACTAGAACACCGGAATTTCGAACTTCGAACATGAAAAAAATTAAAAATAAAACTCGAAGTAGGTGGTCTGAGCGGTCTAGGATGTTCCTGATATGTAAACAAGAGCACTTAGTTCGGGGTACCCAAATGATTACATATAAACTTCAAGGACAAAGTCATGTAGATTAGGTTAGGTTAGGTTACTTTTAAAGCATATCGCAAATCAAACAAAATTTGATTTGGGGTGATGAGAATATTCAACTAAACGATACCCACTCTATCTTAGACTAGTGAACATGGGGCGATTCGGTTCTGCGATGTGCTTTAAAAGTAACCTAACATAACCTATCCTACATGACTTCGCCCTAGATTTTTTTTCATTTCGAAGTCTTCATCGTCCTCAATATTGCATGAAATATAATTCATTATTAATAAAAAACATGTCATATAAATTTGGAGCCATTTTTGGAAAATGCCGCGATTGTAAATATTTACCATAATTATTTATACAAAGTTTGCACAAAGTGAAGCACTAGTTTTACTAATTTACTTTTCATTCTATTAAAATGAGTACGAATTTACATTTGCTAATTAATCAAACTTATAATTACACTAGTTTAAATGTTTTGTTTTTAAAACATTTGAATATTACGTACACGTGTTAAATGAATTCATAAATTGTATATGTACAATTATTGCCTTTAGAAATGGCGAAATTCTCAATAAATACGTATTATACATAACGCAAACGCGAACTATCGCCAATTTAAAGTTTTAATAGTGGCGTACGGTTACCGCGTGGTGCGGACGCTTATGTGCCCCGAGCGGATAATCCATGGCCTTAGAACATACTCATTATGAAATGGCACGTGGGGCTGAGTTCGTCAGACTAAGTTAATGATACCTGTTATTTTTTCAAATTTACACAAAATCCTAATTATGAAAATCTTAGGCTTTGGCAACTTAGACTTAACACGTTGGCAGTCCAGTGACAGCAATGTGTCACGATAAAGTTTGGTCGCTAGCCCGTATTTGGTTTCACGATCATTAAACTCTTGCTTAAGCATAGAAAAGCAGAGAATCTTAACCGATGATCGTGGATTCAAACCCGGGCAGGCACCACTGAACTTTCAAGTGCTTAATTTGTGTTTATAATTCATCTTGTGCTTGACGGTGAAGGAAAACATCGTGAGGAAACCTGCATGTGTCAAATTTCACTCTAAATTCAGCCACAATGTGAATTCCACCAATCCGCATTGGAGCAGCGTGGTGGAATAAGCTCCAAACCTGCTCCTCAAAAAAGGAGAAGAGGTCTTAGCTCAGCAGTGGGACATTCACAGGCTGTTACTTTACTTTACTTTACTTTTAAGCATAGACTTGTATAGTCACCGACCCTTACTAAAAAAAAACTAAGAAAATTTGATCTAATATGATGTTTTACAGTAACACTATTTTCTATCCCGTATAAGTAATATAATGCCAACTGTTAAAAAACTTTATACTTTGACAATGAATGTGATTAATTGATAAGCTATGTCATTCATTTATTTGTAGTATATTTTATAGTAAGATAGCTTAAGCTAACAGCCCATCCATAATATCATATAGTTGGACAAAGGCCTTCTCATATCTCGAGAATAAAATCAGTAATAATTTCACCATAATCTTATACATTAATAAATGTGGAAAGATACTATGAAAATAAAATAAAGTCAATACAATAAATAAAACTATAATACTGCTGTCTATTTAGAGATTTTGATAAAGAAAATGAAATGAATAAATTAATTTTAAAGTACTACACACTTAAAATCTAAAATGTTTTATAGCTACATACTTAAATATACTGTACTTGTACACATACTGGTCTTGTTACGATGTATACAATAACCAATAAACATATTTAGTGCCGCTGTGGACTGTCTCTAACTCAAAGTTTTAATAGCCGAGCATCATTACAACTTGTTGCAACTTGTCTGTTTCGGTTTATGCACACTCATAAATTTAAAGCAAGTGCTACATTATATTGTATTCTATGTGTAAAAATATCTATATATAAAATGTAATATATACTATTATATAAAGCTGAAGAGTTTGTTTGTTTGATCCGGCTAATATCAGGAACTACTGGTTCGAATTTGAAAAATATTTTTGTGTTGTATAGTCCTTTTATCAAGGAAGGTTCTAGGCTGATTTTTATTCATTACATTTTTATTAATTATACGCGGGTGAAACCTCGGGGCACAGCTAGTAATACATATATATTATCAATCGATATTGATAATGATAATGGTAAATTAAACATAAAACTAATCACAGTGAAGTTGTTTATAGTAAATATATAATTTAAGAATTAAATTGTTTGATCTGTATTTAATAATGATTTGAGAGTTAGTTTTATTACGATTTTATCGATACTATAATAATTATTATTTGATTTTATCAACGTTTAACACAAAGTTCAACGTAAATGCAGATTTTATTCAAAACCTTTTTTTTTTAGAACATACGAATGCAATTCTGTCATGGGTATCTAGTTTGTGTGATCTTTGTTTCAACGTTCTCAGTGACATAAATATAACTAAAAATACATTCAGTAATGGAAAATCTCACTCGCTCAGACTTAAAATGGCGAAAGACTATATATAAGGTCTCATTATATTACATCCTATATCAGCAATTACCTATTGTCTCCGCTGGAGGATTGGTTCATTTTTGTCTCAAGGTATCGGCATTGCGATTTAACTGGAAAATGCTGTACAGTTCTATTTTTAAATTTTGTTATACACCTACAAACAACAACATAGACCTCGATATCACTTCTAACATAGTTTGTTCTTAAAATTTGGGGTTCTATCCATACAAGCTCGTACTTAACGCCAAGCTAACCCCATTTTCATATTATTGTGATGTTATTAAAGTTTACATTAAACGTTCCAGGAAGTCGTTACAAACTAAGAAATTAGCTCAGTCAATATACGTGGTTTTGACAACACTTAGCTTAATTTTAGCGACCATTAATTAAAAGTTTCATATTATAATATATTTATAGACAAATACAATATAAATTTTTTTTGGATTTTATTGAAAATAAAATGAATGTATTCGTCTACACTCGATCATTCGTTGCAGAATTAAAATAACGTAAAACCTCCACCAGTTCGAGAGGTAGATTCAAATGTGTATGACCGGTAAATGACTCGTGTTATTTATATATCAAATGAAAAATATTGGCTGGTATAAGTCTAGGACGAGCATATGGGCCACGTGATGGTAAGTGGTCGCCAACGCCCATAGACAATGGCATTGTAAGAAATGTTAACCATCGCTTACATTGCCAATTCGTGCCTGTAATTAAACTGGCTGACTCACCCTTCAAACCGGAACACAACAATACAAAATACTGCTGTTTTGCGGTAGAATATCAGATGAATAATAAATATATTACTATTTACAAAGTATTGAGTTACAAAAACAATAATCAAACGTTTTAACCGTTACGAATAATAAATATATAAAGAAGTATATTTTTTTATTTAGAAAAAGTCATCGTTTCAACTCGCCATAAAGTTTTTGAGCGAAATGTTTTATTTGAACATTTTTGTATTTCCCTTTTCACAAATATAAATTTCTAACAGATGTCACACTCAGTGGTTAGCGTAACGATATTGTGCACGAGACCATGGATTTCATCACAGTTTCGATATCTGCTAATTTGCAAAAAAATATTACGCAGTGTAGGCTTTTTTTTGTATCAATACTTTTATCGACATTTATGAATAACGTTCTCTACTGATATGTTAAATATATTTTTATATATTCTGTTTGTGTATCCGTCTGTGATTAATAGATTTCAACACCGATTGACACAAAAGTTGGGACAGATATGTATTTCGTTATGAAGTTAGTTTTGACGTGACAACGTCTTATAAATTGGTTTGCCGGGTGACACTTCAAGAAACTGCGTTACGCTCCGCTCACGTTATGCGCTCACAATGAGAGCGAGTGAGAGGCACGCGTCCCTTCCACTCGGGCATGGTTAGCCCGCCTAAGAGCGAGAGAGACAGACATAAAAAATAAAATTTTGTTAATATGAAATTCAGTGCGAGATTCTTTGTATAAATTAATGTTATAAATATAATTCTTTGTATAAATAAATGTTTTAAATTGTTACTATTATTTCATCCTTCTTCCTACTATACGAATGAATATTCACATTAAAATTATTTTACCACTCAAAGTCGTTGTCACGTAAAACTTTCGCCCGTATACCGACTTTACAGGCAACCAATATTTTTTTTTATATCCATTTAGTTGCAACCTGCCGGTAGATGGCGCTGTAGAAATGGAAGTTACTAAACATATATGTTTATTTATTTATGATGGCAATACAGACATATTAAAACAGAATTAAGGAGCGGCATAATGAGAAAGGTTCCAGTGATATTTTTTATAATTCTTTCTTGGTATAGGGTATATACAATATAGGGTATATATAATGCAGGTATATATAATATTTATCTCTCGTGCTTTTATGTTATACATACTAGATGCATCTTGGTCACAAAGCTACTGCTTTAGAAGGATAAACAGACGTTCTTATAATTCTTAATCAATTTTTTTTATAGTTTATAACATTATACATAAATAACATTATTCAACTTTTATATTTTAATTAATTTTATGATACTAATGTTTTAATTTGTTTGTATAATAGCAATATGTTTATTTTCCATTTTTAAAATTTCTGTATAACTGTAATTAAGAAAACACTTATAGAGCAAGATCCCAGGGCCGCCAGACGTCACGTATTTTCTGACGGATGAAATGTGGACGATTGAGTAGTGTTAGTATGTACTATGATCGTATGCCTACCTGCTAGCTTGGTCAAACGGCCAATTTTCAGGTATCAGGTAATCAAGGTACATATAAACATTACTTACTTCACGTAAATTCTGACGCTCCATTTTTATATATGTTCATCCGACAACTATTTTAAAACCTTTGACAAGAAGACAGACCGATCCAAGGGGCCAATCATCCCCTAAACTAAATTTTAATATCTATGTGAGTAGGAGCGCGAGAGCATTATCTACGCGCATGAGACTGAGTGAGACCGACTGCGCTGTTAAGGCCATGAAAATTACTTGAACTGATATTTTATAATTTTTAGAACTTTTGTTGACAAGTAAATGATGGCATCAAAAATAAGAAAAAAAATTGACATATAAAAAATAATACTAATTAGCCGTCATTTTTAAATATTTTTTCTATTTATTAATTAGAAATAAAAAATATTTTTTAAAAATACCAAATACGGTATTTACCGGTCTCACTCAGTCTCATGCGCGTAGATAATGCTCTCGCGCTCCCACTCACATAGATATTAAAATTTAGTTTAGGGGATGATTGGCCCCTTGGATCGGTCTGTCTTCTTGTCAAAGGTTTTAAAATAGTTGTCGGATGAACATATAAAAAAATGGAGCGTCAGAATTTACGTGAAGTAAGTAATGTTTATATGTACCTTGATTACCTGATACCTGGAAATTGGCCGTTTGACCAAGCTAGCAGGTAGGCATACGATCATAGTACATACTAACACTACTCAATCGTCCACATTTCATCCGTCAGAAAATACGTGACGTCTGGCAGCTCTGGGATCTTGGACCATTAGACTTCATGACTTTTTCAAGCTATTTCTAAGTTTTTGAGATTAAGCAATCTCATCAAATCGAAAACGCAAAAATACTTTAAATACCTTGGACAAACCTGAGGTTAGGGATAGTATCCATTTTTTAATTACCGTTCGTTTCAGCAAGTTCTATATTCAAATGTAAAACACGAAATTGCGCGGCTTCATTGTGATACACAACCGTACAGATATTAAAAAATAAATCGTTATTTTTTAATATAACCAAAATTGTATATCTATTGTATTTATAAAAAATAATTTAAGCTCGAACCTTTTTCAAAAGATAATATACAACAATGTTAGGATATTATGCTGGTCGAATTATAGCCAATCTCTAGACTAGCCACGACTAAATTGGAATCCAACCATTATCTCCTTTTCCTTTTCTAGCCTTATAAAACAGTCACTAAGCTAACAAGGGAGGATATTATATCGAGTACATTTGTAATGAGCTATTGACAAAATCTCAGTTCAAACTCACGTTGTTAAGGCAGTGGCTTAAGTTAAATAATGCTCTGTCTTTTTCTTTCGAATGTCAAACCAATTATGACAGAAAGAGATATCAATATTTAACTAGATAGCAGAAAGCAACGTTTCTAATTCATTTGTTATATCGTATAGTGTTATCAGTAAATTACATCCACATTTCTGAACTGGCTAGATTATTTTTTGATTGTGATATTAGAAAATAATAACATAATGATAGTAATAGATACAGATAGTAAAGTGAGTTGATAAAGAAACACAATCAACAAAGAAACAATATTCCGGACCACAAACTTCGCCCTGAATACGATGTGATTAGAGCAACAGAGAGCCCGCACAATAGAAAATTTCCATATCCAATTGCGAATCCACTTTTTCTATTCTCCTATTCCATTTGGATACGACCACTATTTTTATCCGGAGCAATAAATGAGTGATCCATGCATAGGGTATGTCGGGCCTCCAATTTATCTCGTCAGGAACAATCCAATTATATTTTTTTTCCGCCAAATAGACAGTCGGACACGGTATGGAACATACGTTTTGAGCGCGTGCCGCCTCGGTGATTTCATCCTCTGATTCGATGTACAATAACAAGCCTCGCTTACTAGCCAGATTATTGACGTTTTTTGTTTTAATTGTAACAGACGCGACGATGCATATTAATGACGATATGGATACGGTATTCTAGTTTTTTGAAAATAAATAATTATTATTTAATGGATATTATACAAAAACAGATGAATCGACTGTTTCCCTTTATAGAAAATACAGTACAGAAATTACATAATAAATTTGGTCATAATAATAATATTAACGATATTCTATATTTTACATAGATACAAATGTAAAATTTTATAATATAAATAACATAATATAAAGTTTTATTTTTATTGTTATGCATAGGAAGGCGGACGAGCGTATGGGCCACCTGATGGTAAGTGGTCACCACGCCCATAGACATTGGCATTGTAAGAGATGTTAACCATCCCTTACATTACCAATGCGCCACCAAAGTTGTTTAACATGCAAGATAAATTGGCCTAATCATTAAATATCTATTTCAGACGTTTAGAGGTGGTGCGTAATGAAGCAGATATAAATATGCGTTCTCAGATTTTTCTTTGATTGAATGATGATTGATTTGAAAAAAAAAATTGTTAGTTGTTCGATAAACGTCAGATGAAATTGAGCTTTAGAGTGAATGTCATCATTGATTCTCGAGATATACGGGACGTTTGGTGTGATGATGAACTTACTATGAACGACATCAAACAAATTCTTTGTTCAAACATATTATGTAATTGATTGCTGTAACTTAAATGCTGGTGATTTATGAAAACTTGGACTTGGAAATATGACATTATTATTTATTTATGTATTAAATAAAGATAAGGAACTCTAACAGGAAAAGTATATAATTAAGAAATAATATAAATTATGTAAAAGACGGAGGTACTCAATCCGGAAATGAAAGTAAACACAGCGTAAGGCCCATATCTAGTTATATGTGTCTTATACGGCAATCGTACCCATGACCTGTCGCTGCATCGATTTTGTTTCACGCAGTGGAAATCGGCCTTGGGGGTGGGAGCTGGGTTATAAGAGATTCGTACCCACTAAAACCACAGCGGAGAAAGCCATCCACAGCACGGTTTGGAGAGACTGCGGGATTTACTTGGTGGTAGAGCTTTGTGCAAGCTCGTCTGGGTAGGTACCACCCACTCATCAGATATTGTGCCGCAAAACAGCAGTACTTTGTATTGCTGTGTTCCGGTTTGAAGGGTGAGTGAGCCAGTGTAATTACAGGCACAAGGGACATAACATCTTAGTTCCCAAGGTTGGTGGCGCATTGGCGATGTAAGCGATAGTTAACATTTCTTACAATGCCAATGTCTATGGGCGTTGGTGACCACTTACCATCAGGTGGCCCATATGCTCGTCCGCCTTCCTATACAATAAAAAACAAAAAAAAAATCATGTTGATATAACACATTTGCGACCTCTCCCACGCTGTGCTCCGCTCGTGATTCAGCTGCGCTCTCATCAAGGGGCGAAGGTTATCTCGAAACCCACTTCCGCACTTCTTGTTAATGCGTACGGATGTACGAAGTCCTCTGAAAAGGACACGCGACCCCCCGCTTCCCAAGCATTCACGACCCCAGGGTTACTACCCCTATCTTACAAGGCCCAGGTTTCGGAGCTGAAGCCAAGAAGACAGCTGACTATTTTACAAGTATCAAATTGCAGTGCATATTTTATAGTGCGATGTGTTTCGATGGAGTTTATCTGTAACAGCAAAAATTTTCATCAGAATGGAATGGTGGAAAATAAAAATAAAATTGTGTCACGTAAAAACACGTTAACGTGTAAAATATATTTTTTAAATCGTAACAGCTTTGTCAGTTGTTTTTTTTTTAGTTTTTGCATTAGATGCGAGCAAAAACTAGTTTAATAATGTCCTCCAGACCGATTTTTTTTGTAAGAGTGGAAACCGCCAATGGCAAGGCTCGAGGGCTTGCAGGTGCATTACCGGCCCTTCAGAAATGAGTTCGATCTTATTTCGGCCATGACGTACACAAGAGAGATTTGCTAACTGCGCAGGACACATTATAGTGCACAAGTGAGTGTGCAAACACAGGCGTAGTCTCTATTCCCTAACTCTCATGATCCAATGGGACGGCAATCTGATACGACCGGAGAAAGTTCAGGTGCAGGACGAAAGGCTATACGTGCTTTCCGAGGCACTGGAGTATTCACTCTTCCAACTTCCAGACTAAGGGCTGCTACTAAGAATTTTTCGACAGAAAAACCCAATTACTTTTTAGATGATTGTTTTAACTGATCATTTGAGAGTGCTAATAAGGACTATTACTTCAATTAAGGTTATTTTGATTATGAATCAATCATTAGATATCTAATGATTGATTCAAAATTACATCACATCACATTTAATTATATACAACTGTCTTAATCGACTACTCAACAAGCTTGATTGTACTTGTTAAGACGAATTAATCCGTTACCAGCTCGTCAAAGTCACTACACTAATTTGATTATACAAATTAATAACAAAGTAACATACTTCACTGATTTTATTACACTAAAATGATAAATCAATATTTTAACTAAAAGTATGTGACTATGAGTGCTTAAATAGGGTTCCTACCCTACACATTCGCCCAGCAGTGGGACATTTATTTGATGTATCTTACTTGGTGGTAGAGCTTTGAGCAAGCTCGTCTGGGTATGTACCACCCACTCATCAGTTATCCTACCGCTAAACAGCTGTACTCGCTATTGTTGTGTTCCGGTTTGAAGGGCCAGTGTAATCACAAGGGACATAACATCTTAGTTCCCGTGGTTGGTGGCGCATTGGCGATGTAAACAATGGTTAACATCTCTTACAATGCCATTGTCTATGGGTGTTGGTGACCACTTACCATCAGGTGGCCCCAGCGTTCCAATGTAATAATAAAAAAAAAACTATTCTATGCTTTCTATAACCAATGCTTGAAAAATATTACAAAATTATATTACATAGTCATATTAATTAATAAACATAGTGTATAAAACACATATGAATTGGTATTATAATTGGGGATAGCAGAACAGCGGGGCGTCCGAACGCGTCCGGTTTCTGAGTAAATCCAATTTTATTACGCCAATAAAAGGCAATCCAATTAAAGCTGAAGCTTTTTTTACGGGCAGCTCTTGGTTGTAGAGCTCTCGAGTCGAGTACTGGGAGAACGCGCCACAGGTTCAGAATGTAACTGTTGCTATATAAACTGCCAACTCTTGAATAAATATATTTAAGCAATTACCGATACTGTAATCTTTTAATCCTTTTTACTTATTACGTATAAAAAAATACATATGTATTAACCGCTTACTTATAAAATATGCTTAGTTATTGTATTACTAGTGTAGCTGCATGTTATCTCTTTCTGCATTAACATCATCATCATCATTAGGCTATATATAAAACTTAGTCCTTGAGGTTTAAGCTTATTTCAAAATAGACTTGCTTAGAGCCAGTCTGAGATACTTTCGTATTTATAATATTATTATATATAAATATAAAAAGTAATAGCCTGTGAATGCCCTAAAGTTTGCGCTAGGAGAGAGTTTGGAGGATATTCCACCACGCGGCTCCAATGCGGGTTATATATGCAGAATGCTTTCCTGGGGTTACTTGTTTGTACACATGTTTACATACTACTTAAGAACGTTGAGTACTGATAGTCAAGATCCGACAGGGAGGAAGTCGCAGGGCGCAACGAATATTAACATTACGAAACGAACCGTTACCCTCTATGCATCCTTTACGCCCTAAGATATTTAATTATGATGACGTAATAGCTTAGGACGTGAAGGATGCGAAGTTGTTACGGTCCATGTGTTACATAAATATTAAATGAGACGGCCATATACGTTAAATAGTGTTTATTGTAAAAAAAATGCGTTTGCAGGCACTTTTGAATCGTAATCTTAAAATATAAAAACTGACACAAATTCAAATGTTAATCTATTCTACAATTAAAAATAATAGTATAGTTAGGTTAATAATATACAATTAAATATATTATACTCTGTCTGAAAATTAACAAATACCACACGCCTTTTTATCACCTGTCTCAGCATTTTTAAAACAACTATTTTAAAATAACTAGGAATTAAAATGGCTGCTAACGCTACTCGTAATATTTAGGACAAAATGTCTTAAGGCTCACTAATTGAAGCAATTACACTATTAAGAAGACAAATTCCTATGATGTAAAGTTATTCTTACTCATAACGAGCAAGTTAATGAAGATAATGTATGTGATATTTCCCCATTCTTTACATTTCAACTTTTGAAATGTGGTTTAACTGTATTTTTTTTTTACATTTGACTTTTTTTTATTCTTTATTCAAATTTTATATTTAAAAAATAACAAAAAAGAAAAACACTTACTATGACATAAACATAAAATATTCCAATAATACAATTACTTAAAAAAAACTACATACAAACGTAACTTTAATTATTTATATTCGTAATATAACTTTAATAAAAACAAATTAAAAAAAAACCAAAAAGTAAAAAAAAGACAAAAAATATATAAAAATTTACTAAAAACATTAATAAATCTAAAAAACATAAACCTTTTTCATGAATCACACCGTAGATTGGTGAAAACATAATGAAAATCCGTTCTGTAGTTTTTGAGTTTACCACGCTCAAACAAAGAAACAGACACGCACAACTGGGGCACATTGTTTTATAATATGCAGTGATATATGTCGATCATAATATTTTATCGTTTTCGAACCAATTAATAAAATCGCTGTGCCCGAATAAATAGTATTATTCGATCCGCTGATTGCGTCTCGTTAATCACAGTTCAACCATTGCCATTCAATATTAATCATATGACTGCCGTCAGACTTGACACTTTCAACTCTAGTTAAACGAGAATGATTTTTTTTTTTAAATAAAACAAAATAAATATTTTGAATTAGAGTTTTATGTTGCAATCGAATATTAATTTATGCCAACATGACCCCAGCGGTAAGAATGCGTGAACCTTAACCGATGATCGTGAGTTCAAACCCGGGCAAGCACCACTGAATTTCATGTGCTTAATTTATGATTATCATCTAGTGCTTGACGGCGAAAAAACATCGTGAGGAAACTTGCATGTGGCAAATTTCACTGAAATTCTGTCACAGGTTTATTCCACCAACCCGCATTGGAGCAGTGTGATGGAATAAGCTCCAAACCTTATCCTCAAAAGAGGAGAAGAGGCCTTAGTGCAGAAGTGGGACATCCAAAGTCTGTTACTGTTACTTTATTTGAATCGAGATGTCCCAGTGGTTGGATTACGTAAAGCTTAATTGAAGTCCATGGTTGCAAATGTAATGGAAAGTGAACAATAAAAATTTGCTTCATCTTATAACACAAATTGGAAAGGCGAACGTTCTCCTCAAAGGGAGAAGAAGCTTTCACCCAGCTATAAATATTAAGCATAACATCGCCATTATGCGCGAACATCCCACTAGTCGCGGGAACTATGATGTTACATCCCTTGTCCCGAAACCAAAACCCTCTTAACACGAGATATAATATCTGATAAGTGGGTGGTACCTACCTACATAGACTAACAGAAAATATTCTACCAAGTTAATATGCAATTTAAATAGTTTTTGTTTTTAATAATACATTTTAAAAGTTTTACTATATCTTGCCCTATATGAGATACAAGGTATGTTATTCCAATTAAATAAAAAAAAAACGATGGAATATGTTAATAATAAATAAAGTAATTAAGTCGGGTAAGAATCTGCCAAATTTTAACTACAGGAGCAGAGTAGTGGTATGAGTTCCAAATTTTCTCCTACAAATAAATAATTCAATCAATACTCAAGTTCAAGAAACATTTCTCCAATCATTTTATGTATATATATAATTACATTTTAGAATAGGCCACGCAGTTATATATTATATAAATATTGTAAAAAATGAGATGAAAAAAAAAATCCCGCTGAGTTTCTTTCGCCGGTTCTTCTCAGGTCTGAGGTGTTTATTTCCGAACCGGTGGTAGACTTATGACAATCAATAAGTAAGTGTAACACTTCTACATTGAATAAAGATATTTGAATTTGAATTTGAGTTGGTTTTAGTAAAATAAATTACCCTTGAATCGCTGACAGTTCATTTTCATTTGAGTTTTATGAGTCTATAAAATCGGAACATAAAATGGAATTATGCACATGCAGTGTAAAATACTAGAACATTACAGAGATTTGAATACTATAAAATAATTAATTACATTAAATAATATAAAATTGACAATAATAAAATCTTACTGTCTATTTTTAATTTGAAATAGATAGGCCGTTAAGTAAATCGCTTTGGAACTAATATATGATGTCCCGTGTGCTTGTAAAACACATTTACCCTACAAACACAACCAAACTAGGTATTGCTGTTGCATTGCATTGTGTCGACAGACTATTTTATGGGTCCTATCCCCATACAGTACAGTACAGTAACAGCCTGTGAATGTCCCACTGCTGGGCTAAGGCCTCTTCTCCTCTTTTGAGGAGAAGGTTTGGAGCTCCAAATACACATGTTGGTGGAATACACGTGACAGAATTTCACAGTTGTGAAATTTGACACCCCACAGTGTTTTCCTTCACCGTCAAGCACTAGATGAATTACATATAACCACAAATTAAACATATGAAATTCAGTGGCGCTTGCCCTGGTTTAAGCCCACGATCATCGGTTAAGATTCACGCGTTCTTACCACTGGGCCATTTCGGTTATATAACATACATATATATTTTTGTGTGTGTGTATGTTTGTGTGTGTGTGTGTAATATTTCCAGCTGTGGGATTTCAATCCACTACTTCGGGATCTGCATCAAAAGTACAATGTAGTTGTATTTATGAATATGACAGTTTAAGTAATACATATTCACTATCGCTACTAAAACTATTTAACACTACAGTAGTTAAACATTAAAACTTTGTTTTATAAGGAATTATACGGAAAGTTTTCAACATATTACATTAATCGGTTACTTCTTCTAACTAATTACATTCTACGTTAGAATTACTAATGAATAATTCTTCAAGTTCTTGATGAAGTTCATGATTAGTTGCTGCTGGAATTTCGTATATTTAATTAGAACAATTAACACTTACGTAGTTATAAGACTTGATAAAGGAAATAGTATAAAAATTCTACAAGTAGGTATAGTTATTTTATCATTTCTTATATTTTTTTTTTTTTATTTTTTATGTAAGAAGACGCAAACGAGTAGGAGGCTCACCTAATGGAAAGTGACTACCGCCGCCCATGGACATCTGCCACATCCATGGGCTAGCATGGGCCGGTCCTTAATAAAAATATAAAATTTTAACAAAACAAAAACCGACTTCAAAGGTAAAACAAATTAATATGCAGGCATCGCAATCGGCATCAACAATTCCCTACTAATATTTGCTATTGATATAATGATTAAAAAAACCTTAAAGTAACTTTAACTCTGCGTGTATTCAAGACTCGATTCAATTCAATAATATTAAATAATGATCCACGGTAAAACAGAACGATAATTAAAAAGAATATTTTTGCGGACAAACTCATTCAACTGGGAGACTGAAGAATTTTATAGAATTGACAGTAAACTACGGGAGAGGTTTTGCGTTCAATGCCCCGCGTTACTAATTGCATCCGGCTGCATTCAGCCATTGTCGATGGCCAACGCAGGTTTAATGAATATCTTTTAAATACCCAGGCTCACGTTAAACCGAAGCAATTTTAAAGTTTTTCCCTATATAAAAGAAGCGGTCGGCGAAGTTTGACTGCTCTTAATTATTGTTACTTAATTAAAGTCCTTATTTTACTTGAGTTCTCTTTTAATGTTTCTTATGAAACGGTTTATTTTATTGTATATTGTACTCGGTTAAAAATTATAACGATGATAAATGTCGTTTTTCTACCGCCAATTGGAATAAATTTAATATTTATGCTGTATTCCAGTTTAAATGGTCAGTGAGACAGTGTAAATACATATAAAAGAGATATGACATTATCTAAATATCTAGGTACAACGAAATGTTTCAAGCATTATCGTTGTAAGAAGGGATTAAATTTTAATTACAATGACAAAAGCTTATAAGGCGTGTAGGCTGTTAGCATTATAAAAATATACCATACCCCTTCAACTGGTATACTTGACATCTGTCTTCGAAAACATTACAAATAAGAGTCAATTATAACCAAAACTGCACAAACACCACTGTATGCCCGTATTTTTCCAACCCTAGGTTTTTAAATAAAGTTTGCTTAAAAGCTACTTAACCATTTTTTATTTTTGTTTCATGTTTTCTATAAAAATTAAATAAATCGATAATAATATTGTATAAAAACTCATTACATAGCTGCAGAGTAGCCCTGTGCAAGAATCGTTTTCTCAAACGTTATAATCGAACTAGATCTTTTAAGTCTCAAGCTCTCAATCTTTCTAAGTAGGTTTCATATAAATAAAACAAACACAATGATTTAGAAATCTACACTAATATTATAAATACGAAACTCAGGTTGCTTGTTACACGCGTCTCTACATTTAACTAATCATTGTGAAATTTTGCGTACACGTTGTTAGAGACACAGAAAACGACAAAAGATAACTAACAACCAACCATAGCATATTTGATCATCCGCGTGCGGGAACTAGTTATAAATAATTATGTTATCAAGTCATTTATGTAGACAGGAGTGATTAATCCAATACTCTTAAAGTTCCTTTCAAACACAATAATTAAACTAAATCAAGCCGTACACCACAAAATATATAAAATATATTATGCGATTCGTAAAACGGTCTATAATTTGAATGTAAATTATAGTCAAGGGCAAATTCTTTAAGGGCCGGTCAACGAGTCTCACCACAAATTTTCACAACAGGTAATTATATATAAAGCAACTCATAACTCCGTGATATAGAAGTGAAGTTAGGAATATTTGAAAGGAATATTTTTGTTGTTAATTAAAATGTTTAAAAAAAAAAAAACATTTATTTAAAATGAGTCCAGAGTCCACTAAGTATATGATTATAGATATTTCATTTAAAAAGTTAATAATTAATATGATTATGCTTATTGTATGTATCTTAGCCAACTGACCCGGCTAGAGTACCTTTACTCTACTTAAAATGTTTATAACGAAGAACAAATATATAACGAAAAATTCTTTTTTGACGTGACGTCTAATAAATCGATGAACGCTGGCTGCATGCACGGAAAATGATGACTCATTGTCCCGTTACGCTCATTGTCCCGTTACGCTGATTGCACGCTTGCGCCGCATATATCTCTCTTTCACTTGATTGGCAAGTATGCAGTCATTTCATCAATGTTGTGTGATGACGTTGTCACATTAAACTACCGTCCGTAAACCGACTTTACAGACAACCATTTCTTTTTTGGTCTAGAAATGTCCCCGGCGTAGATAGAACAACTCACCTAGTTTTCATCAAAATTTCAAACCAAAGATAAACAGTATAGTTTACAATAATGCTAACAAGTGTATAATATTTGATGCAATTCAATTCAAGTTTAAATCAGGACACCGAGAGATGAATTTAACACCGAAACTCACCTATGAATAGTTCAGCCAGATGTCATGTCTTAGCAAGGATCGATACGAGATTGCTCTTAAAATATGCACGTAGCACTGGACGGCGTCATTATAGATCCTCGAGTAGACCTCACATGGGACGAGCTTCGCAAGAACTAAAATTTGATTAAAATATAATTTATTTATAAAATGTTTTTATATTTGGTTCAATACTGTGGCGTATTACTTTACTTAAAGAATCTAATATAGATGATAAGATAGTATAGTTAGTATACGTTGATTTTAATCCATATCAATAATAATTTAATTATATTTTTTAACATATTACAATACAACCAATTTACATAGACTTTATCTTAGTCTATGTCAATTGATTTTAAAAAGTAAATACTGAGTTTGACGTCAATCGACATACTCTTAAAAATGTACTTGAAAAAATAATATTTCATATATTTAGATTGATAAATAATTATGAGCAGGTCCTATCCTATCATTCAACGGAATGACTCTGGAATGACTAGATGATTAGGAAACTCAGCGGTCCACAGTACTAAACAGAAACTTTTGATACACATTTACTCAATATTTATTCATTTAATCATTATCACAATAATTATATTCCGTTCAGTGTCAGCACATTTAAGAAGCCGTTGAAAGTAAAAAAGTTTGTTTACTATTAATAAATTTGATGTGCACTTTGTTAGAGATACATATAAAAAGTAGGCGCGACCAAACTGATATCATTTATTCATACACCGACAACGGTGCTTCACACAAACGTATTTCATACAACTATATGATGCCCTAATATCACTGTTCAGGCAGAAAATCCGATATCTTGAACCCGAACATTGATGAGTGTTTAAATATTCATGAGGGATGCGACGCTCAGCGCGCTCTTAGCTACACTACAAATGACTGGTAAGGATAAAACAAATATAGGGTTGGCATTTTTAATAAATAAAAACCGGATTTTTTACAAAAAAATTAATAGTAAAATTTTAAAATGTACGAATGAGATACAATATACAGTTTCATTAACAGGTTGAAAATTTGCACAAAGTTTGGAATACCAATCTATGTTTATAACGTGATAATTAAAAAAGGATTTTTCAACATTCATCTCCCAAGAAGGTATCACAAATACTGCGGTGGTTGAAATAGGCAAATATATTTTCCAAAAATTTAGTTGTTTTTTTTTCTTTACGCATTTCTACACTATTATAATATTATCTTTCGTATGTCAAATTTTAATGTTTTTTCTTTACATATTAATATATAGTATATAGGATAGTTTGCAAATGTTAATAACATTATTTAGACCGTTCGGTACACAGTTTTGATGACAGCCCTGCCCATTGGGGTAGGTTGTCTAACGTACTGAAATCTATGCGAACGATTCCAATACTGCAATATAAATATTATTCATATATATTTATAACACGAATATAAATTTAGAACTATTATTATATAACCTCCTTAGAAATACTTTTTATTAATATTAAATTTACAAATTATACAATGATAAACCTATGATAATATTTTATGTAAATTACATATAATTTATTAAAATAAATCCTTTCAATTATCATAAGGACCATATGAATAATAAATAGCGGAGATTAATTTCAACAAATCATTTACAACGATCTTTCTAAACAGAAGCATTGGGAGCCGACAATAAACACTTCAAGATACTAATTGTCGACGGAATCGAACATGAACTATGCATTTAGTACTACTAGGAGATGCACCAGCTGTATTTGCACTGTTCTCGAGATCATGGTAACATGCATCTGTATCTTTAATATAAATAAATAATTAAACAGTGACAAACTGATGAAAGACAAACTGTTCAGCTTTATCAGGAATAGTATAACGAATATACTAACTTTTATATATTACTAGCTAATACCCGCGACTTCGCCGCTTTGCTTGATATATTAACAAAGTTTACTTACGTACGAAGGAAAAACATCAAAAAGATCGCAAGCAAAAATATACTTTGTTTAAACATACATCACTGAACACGCAGTGCATATACAAATCGTTGTTTCTTGAAACTTTAATAACTTTTTATTAAATGAAGATATCGCAATCATTTTTATTTTTGATAAAGGCCAAGTGTCTAAGAAATAAAATTTAGAAAATTTCATTGAAATCTATCCAGTAGTTTTTCCGTGATGCGCGCACAACTGCAGACCTTACTCGGTGGTAGAGCTTTGTGCAAGCTCGTCTGGGTAGGTACCACCCACTCATCATATATTCTACCGCAAAACAGCAGTACTTGTTATTGCTGTGTTCCGGTTTGAAGGGTGAGTGAGCCAGTGTAATTACAGGCACAAGGGACATAACATCTTAGTTCCCAAGGTTGGTGGCGCATTGGCGATGTAAGAGATGGTTAACAGCTCTTACAACGCCAATGTCTATGGGCGTTGGTGACCACTTATCATCAGGTGGCCCATATGCTAGTCCGCCTTCCTATGCAATAAAAAAAAAAAGACCTCTATCATTTTATTTATATAGATAAGCATTGTTTTTATGTAAGAAAGGACAAACGAGCAGGAGGCTCACCTGATGGAAAGTGACTGGACGCCTATGGACATCTGCAACATACGGGCATGCAGGTTGCTGGCCTTAAGCATAGAATATTATAAATCAACTATTTATTCAATACCCGGTAACTGATGCTAAATGTTAAGTTATATACATACATAAAAAAATTGTTTAATTAATATAGTACAGTTAAGTAACTATTGTTAGTATAGTTGTATGTTTTTATAATATTACAAATTGTGCAAAGGTCAAATTAAATAAAGGATTTAGCGATGTAAATGTTGCTAGTTCGATCCTAGCATTCGCCTATAGTTGTCCCCAGCATGAGCTTTACTTTAATTGAAAATGCAAAAGGAATATTAGAAATTTCTTAAAAAAGACAAAAAAAAGCAGTCTTATTTTAACAATGAACATAATATAGCTGACGATATTTGTTTCATTGACTCAGTTTTCATATATCTGTAGCTCGATAATATTATTGACAATTTATTATCCTTTTGAAGGCCGAGATGGCCCAGTGGTAAGAACGCGTGAATCTTAACCGATGATCGTGGGTTCAAACCCGGGCAAGCACCACTGCATTTCATGTGCTTAATTTATGATTATCATCTCGTGCTCGACGGTAAAAAATACATCGTGAGGAAACCTGCATGTGTCAAATTTCACTGAAATTCTGTCACAGGTTTATTCCACGGCGTTATCGATATAAAAGAAAATCGTTATTAATGAAGTTTTTTTTTTTTGCATTTATTACAAGTCGATTTCGTTCGATCGTGTAATAGAAATTTCGTTTTACAGATACCCAGCTTTAGGTTTAATCGCTTAAATCGGCTTTGTGCTATGTCCCATCTGTTGCCTTGCATACATATTACGCATAAAAAAATATATCGATGCAATCAATTATAACAATATTTTTGAATTCATTTAATGTTTCGATAACTCATTGGTCATCGGCTGCGTAACGATGTCAGTCACAGCTTCGACTCTGACTCCATCATCTCCGGTCAAGTGTCGCCCAACAACAAGCTTTACGTCGAATTGAATTAGAGTGATAGCCGACGGTACTCTTATATTTTTATTTGTATAAAATAGGAAGGCGGATGGGTAAATGGACCACTTGATGATAAGTGCTCAACTATAGACGTTGGCGCTGTCAGAAAAATTAATCGCTTCTTAAATCGTCAATGCGTCACCAACCTTAGTCTCACTCATTCTTCAAACTGGAACGCAACAATTTGGCGATAAAATCTGATAAGTAGGTGGCACCTACCTATACAGGTTTGCACAAAGCTCTATAATTTAGTAATCTAATAAGGGATGATATATACACATGTGGCAGATTGTCATTCGACACAAACAAGCTAATACGAGATGAACTATAAATACAAATTAAGCACACGCAAAATCATCAGAACTCGGATTTTAACTGGCAATCTACGGGTAAGATCCACGTAATTTAATCACTGAGTCATCACGGCTTAAAAAATATTTGGCATTCAATATTTAAGCTTAAATAGCTTTTCAAATATAGAATCCGAGATCACGTTTTAAACACAGAACCGTATCTTGTATTTTATTACGCAATAGTACGAATGAATTTATGAGTATTTACCTCGGGACCTTAACAAAAATAGGTACTGTATCAAATTCGGCTGGCATAATAATTAAGTAACAGGCGCTCAATCAAGGCTGAACCCTAATAGCTGCCTGAGATTGTGCAATACGCCTTGTTCCAGTTTCTAAACCTAAAGTCAAAGTACAAATTATTTAGGACCCGTGTGCCTTGTATTATGACAGTGATAACATTTGTTCGTAATAAAGTGCTTAGGAATTATCTTGTGAGTTCGTTGGCGCGGTGTTGTGTTGCCAGGCCGTTAATAATCGTTATAAGAACTTCATCTCATCAGACATACTAACTTACGCTAACGCTTCTTTAAAAGTTTTAATAAATAAAAAAAACATAAGTGCGATGATTCTTAATTGATTAGAGTAAATATTTATATATTCAATCCTATTAGTATATAGACAGTACGAATCAAATAACCAAGAAATTCAGTAAGGTAGGTTTTTTTTTAATTGTACTGTAAAACCGAAAACTTATTTTTTCTAAAAGTCTAAAATTTGTTGATTACTAGATAAGAGTCAATGACCTACAATGATAGATTTGAATTGGCATACTGATATCAATTTATAACAATTATTCAAATTACAATACCGACTGTTAATCATTTGATTTCGGCATGAACAAAGTCGTGACCGAATCGAATTTGAAAACATTAATATAATAATTGATCTGCATATAACCAGTTATGTGTAGTTCAAACTGCTTTATATTACTTGGTGGTAGAGCTTCGTGCAAACTCGTCAGGGTAGGTACCACCCACTCATCAGATATTCTAGCGCAATACATCAGTACTTGGTACTGTTGGTTCTATTGTGGTGAGTGAGCCAGTGTAATACTAGGCACAAGGGACATAACATCTTAGTTCCCAAGGTTGGTGGCGTATTGGTGGTGTAAGTGATGGTTAACATCTTAAGAGATGTTAACATTGTAAGCAATGCCAATGTCTATGGGCGTTGGTGACCACTTACCATCAGGTGGCCCATACAGTCGTCCGCCTTCCTATTCTATAAAAAAATATATACACGACCAAAACTTGACATAAGTTGGACATTAAACCTCGATTATATAATTTAAGTGTTGCTCATGTTTTTAGATCCTAAAATGTATAACATAATATATTGTATTGATTACTGTTATATAAAACGAATTGATGGTAATAAAAATAAATTTTCGAATAAATTTTATCGATTTAAATGGATTCTCTAAACTACCTCCGGTACTAAAATACGTAATTTCACTAGATTATATAGTTTTCGTTCACGTGTTAGGGGAGGGGCGAAGGGTAGAAAAAAAGCCTATGTCCTTTGGGATTCAAACTTGCTTCAGAACAAAATTTATCAAAATTGGTTTAGTCGTAAAAACGTAACAGACAAACAGACAGATAGAATGAGGTATTCATTTATAATATTAGTATATATGTATAGCTTATTGCCATCTAAGATAGAGTAAAGATAAACACTTAGATTTACATACTCAATGCAATTTCCTAGTAGCTCCGTTATATGCACTACAAACAGTTCTTGATTAATATAATATTGTAATACGAGGTTTGTTATGTAATCCACTGAACTCCTAATATTCACTTTAATTTGACTTCCAATCTGAAATTGATGTAATAGATTATACTAGATTTCAACTAATGGCATTGTGTCGTATAATATCTTCAAAAGAACTTTTAAGAATCTCAAAGTTACAGTTGCTTTCAGAAATTAAGTAATTTACCAAAAAAACACTTATTAATTTATATAATGTGGGAAGAAAACCCTTTGCCTAATCTCGTTTCGAATAGTGTGTCGCTCCTTTTTTTTTATTTATATAATTTTGTTTGTAAATTAATTATGTAAAAAAATTCCAACGACAATTTAACATAAAGATCTTAAATTATTTACAGGCACTAAAATAGATATAATAAAAATTATGGTTAATAAATAAATCAGCACGTTATTAAAATATAATTATCAATATTTAATATAATTTAAAACATAATTTCAGCATTTCAATTAGCTGTCACGCACGTGCGGATATGCGCACGCGCAGCTTACACAACGCAAAGGCACAGGTGCCGGGGGTGAATGAAGTGCGACACAGTTGCAACACCGCCCCATTCATGCATCTTGCAACAGTTAATAAATCGCAGTATTATCAACAAGTTCAATGCCTTTTTGCTTGTTATATTTGATAACATTGATAACATAAAATTAATTATTTATTTATCGAACCAAGCCCTTTCTGAAATAATTTCCTGTTTCATTAATTTATAGCCCCCGTGTGTACTGACCTGATTTTTTTTATCGCGTTTTATGTTTAATTTGTTTCATGTTATTAATATTTCTTTTAAGGCTCATTAATTTGATATATTTGTTAATGATATTATTTTTAATTATATAACTATAAACGTGTTATTAATTACGATAGTCTAGTGGTTAGATATAAGGCCGTAGACCCAATGGTCCTGGGTTCAATTCTCAGGTCGGGCCAATAAATAGTTATTGGATTTTTCAGACCGGATTGATTTTGCAAACCGGAACACACAGTTGCTATACATATTAACACATATTATATCGTTTAAAACAAATACATAACACGCATATTATTACTATTTATAAGGGCGGGAATCGAACCAGCAACCCCAGAAGCGGAAACCAGGCCCACTGCTAATCACCACCGGCAACGGCCTGTCAAAATATGTTTTAAAATTTAATTTAATAAAATAGCGCTGATATGTAATTCAAATGCGTGCGCGTGTGCCACACCAGAGCATATTAAAAAGTTAGATTAACTTGATATTATCCTAACTAATAATTTATTATAAATGCGAAAATGAGTTTATTTGTATGTAACACTTTACACGCCTCAACTAGTCATCCGATCATCATGTGCTTACTCGTTGTCAGGGGTTCAGGAAAGGATATAGAGTAGCTAACACCCCCAGCCCCACCCGCACCTCAGATTAGTTAGGTTAGCGAATTTTCATAATATAACACATTATTTTTAATGACGCTGGTCGCTGACGCACCCAGTGATATTAAGCAGAGGTCAATGACTACTTATTATAAACAGTATATGAAGTTGCTTATTTTCATTTTCTGTGAGTAAACAATTATTTATCATAATATTTTATTGAATAAAGTAATTACTCAAATTAATGGTTATTACTACTAAGATATAATTTAAATTAAATAGTTAATGTAAATTTACATTAATCAAAGTAAAAATTACTTATTAAAAAAAATTGCGATTTTTAATTATAACCAACATTTTCATATTCCTATTCTATACGTTAAACTATAATGCTATGTTTATTTTAAATAGTTTTGCAATCACGCTTGCGACTTAGTAAGTATTATAATTATGTATTGTAGTTATAATTGCTGATTTTGATTTAGTTATAAATAAACACTTATCTTTCTTTACAATAGTGGAAGGCTTTAGTCTAGCGGTGAGACATTAAGCTCTTACTTTATTTTTCTTTTCTTTCAATTATTTTCAAACCAATATTGATAATTAAAAAGCCGAGATGGCCCAGTGGTAAGAACGCGTGAATCGTGAATTAACCGATGATCGTGGGTTCAAACCCGGGCAAGCACCGCTGAATTTCATGTGCTTAATTTGTGATTATAATTCATCTCGTGCTTGACGGTGAAGGAAAACATCGTGAGGAAACCTGCATGTGTCAAGTTTCATTGAAATTCTGTCACATGTGTATTCCACCAACCCGCATTGGAGCAGCGTGGTGGAATAAGCTCCAAAACCTTCTCCTCAAAAAGAGGAGAAGAGGCCTTAGCCCAGCAGTGGGACATTCACAGGCTGGTTACTGGTTACTATTGATAATTGCCTCGTTACGTTCGTACGTTAATAAAATATATATAATATAAATATTATGTATAAGAGAAACTTAAAAAAAGGGATGAAACATAAAAAAAAAACAATTAAAAATGTTTACATCTAAAAAGTGGTACTCGATTACTATTTAATATTTAGGTACATATCTACAAACTTTCTAAAACATCTTTCTAATATATTGTATTGAACTTGAGTGGATTAGTTCAGGAGTTTACACAGTCTCGGAAGTAAGGAATTCGCACCAAGAACAGTTCTACGTAAAGGTGATATATATATATATATAGAGCACAAGACAGTTCAATATTAATTATACTACAAAAGTGATTTGATTGTAGGAGTAGTTCTCAAGGTTAATATCACGAGATAGGGAGATTGTTCCGCACCCAATCCTTCGTTACGCACAATCTACAAACCACTTCCGAAAGGAACTATTTACTTCAAGTATATAATATAACATTGGAGTTATTTTAATCGGTATCTTAACGGTGGTGTCAGCGCACACGTGTAATCGTAATTACTTAAATTGATAGTGCATTCTTACATTCTTATCGATACCAAGTGTAGCCATAACTTACAAAACGTTCTGAAATTTTATTACATTGTACAGTATATTAAATTCTAGTCTATTTATAAGATAATAAATGTCTATCGATAAATAATGAGAACATAAGATTTTTATGTATTAAGCTAATTTGTTATGTTCTCAGACCGTATTTATAAATAAATTGGTCTCATATACATTAATAACGAAAACTGGCGGCCGTGGTATATTTGGTATATTATTTTTTTAGATATATTGTATTTGACATATTTTATATGGTGGTAGTATGGTGGTGGTATTTTCACTTGGTGGTAGAGCTTTGTGCAAGCTCGTCTGGTTAGGTACTACCCATTCATCAGATATTCTGCCGCAAAACAGCAGTACTTTGTATTGCTGTGTTCCGGTTTGAAGGGTGAGTGAGCCAGTGTAATTACAGACACAAGGGACATAACGTCTTAGTCGGCAATGCGCCACCAACCTTGGGAAGGTTGGTGGCGCATTGCCGATGTAAGCGATGGGTAACATTTCTTACAATGCCATTGTCTATGGGCGTTGGTGACCACTTACCATCAGGTGGCCCATATGCTCGTCCGCATTCCTATACAATAAAAAAAAAACTGGAGAATATACATAAGATCATTCGATATAAAGTATTTATATATTTATTGCCGTTAAGTCAACATTCGTTCGAAACGCATTATATCGATCGTATTTTCATCGAGTTATTGTATAAAATTCGTCTCCCCAAAACACCCTTGATTTAAACGGAGTATATATAGCTTGACTATTTTAAAGATTCATTCTTAATATTGTTAAAATAAAGTCGAAAATCGGATGAATAATTTCATTATTTACCTCTTTGTAATATAGAACAAATAAAACGTTTATTTCGATTGTATGCAATATGGTGGATAAATTTAATACCTCGCCCGGGGGTTATGTTTGTAGAGTTTTTGTTTGGGAATATGTTGGAAACGGAATAGCTCGTGCATGTCGGACAACGTTCAGTGTAAATCAATTAGCATCGACAAACTGCCAACTTGTTTCACCATGACACATACATCAACGGAAAAGTGCTTTTGTTTCGATTTCAGAACTGTTCCCTCAGATTCGTTCTAAAAATTAACACAAATCGTTTTGTCATTTCGTATTCGATTGCACTTTTTTTCAACTACGATATATTCATATCGTTATGTATGATTGTATAATTATTAACCGTTATAATGCTTGTATAATTAGTAAATAACAAATTCGTGTCAGAAAACCGGATTGTTAGTATAATCAAACTAAACAGTGATATTATTAACATAATGAGTGAATAATGTCCCAGGATATTTATTATTATTAATGACCAATTAATTTAATATTAAATCATATAAATTAATTCTGATATATAAAATGTATCGCCATGTAGTTCCAGCAACTGATACAACCAGTCTCTAGCTCTCTTTATCGTTTTAATCACTCATTTGATGGTGACGAACTAACTCATCATAAAAGACATTCTTAAGGTTTTTTGAGGTCAGGCAGGCGGCTTATCTTGAAAATCTATGGAATTCCAGTTTCATGTAGCTTGCTATGAATCCAAAAAAATATATATTAATGTCTCAGGAAGCTCAAAATTGAGTCATGAACAACAGCACTCGTGGTAGGGTTTCTTCTAAAACCATAGAGGCAATAATAATTATGTAATTTTAAGTTAGTTTGACAGAAGAGTTAATGTACAGGCACAGGGAGCTTAACATATACATTGCCATCGTTGGCGGCAATTGTATTGATATTGGCAATTAATGGAATAGTTGAGTGTTCGTACACAGGTCATATCTAATTTTATAATTAATAAACCTTTTTCATAAATACACAGAAATAAACCTACAGATAAAAATATGTAAAAGCGAACTCAATGCAAAACACTAACGGCCGAATACTGAAACGTCATTCAAATATGATTAGGACTCAATTGCTTGGAATGTCATTATTTTTCAAAATTTAGTATGAGAAATTTGAAATTCGAAGACGTTTCAAATATTTGAGCCCCCTTCATATTTTAAAGACGTTTCAGTATTCGGCCATAAGTTACGAAGTGCGCAATCCAATTATTTTCATCTTATAAACGTATTATTTCTTACACAAAGCAATCCACACATCCTTACACAAAGTAAACAACTTAGCTTTGATAAATATATTAGTACGATGCTAATAACTATTAATTGAAACAACTTCTGTTTCAATTGAACAAATAAACCTGTTAAAAATATAACATGTGTTGACCCGTGTGTGACCCTGATATAACTAAAAATTTAGACCACGTCTATAGTTAAAATGTATGAACCTTATAAGGCACAAAAACATTTCGGTATCCCAATTAATTGGAACAATATAATATACATTTATTTAATTTTATTAACACGAAAGATTTATGAAGTATTAATGAATAACTCTGGTCCTGTAATTGTAAATTTTGTATCGTGTTTTTCGTCTATTAGTCTTGCTTTATGTATTATTTATCGGGGTCTAACTCTGGCCATATTGAGAATTTTCTGTATCCATTGTACCCTAAAAATAGTTTACCTTACAAAAAATGACCGCGTCGCCAACAATTTCATATAAATGTAAGCTAGATCGAACACTAAAATAACAAGTTTTTCAACAATAAATGTCGCTTAGATAATTTTGTAGGTTGTCAATAATAGCGTTGGGTTCGTATAGATTAAGCCGTGCCCTAAAATTACGGATTCTTGAATGTTTGTCCTTGTCGAATATTATTTTGTATTTATATTAAAATGCGCTCAAACAAACATTCAATTTAACGATTATAATCGATGATTTTTGTATATATTTTAATATAACAAATACATATTATCGTTTTATGATGAATCGAAATGGTATTAACAAAAAATATATTTTAACACATGGGGACAAAAAAAATTCATGAGCTTGTTGCATGCATGCACGAGCATGTCGGATATATTATATTATAAATAAATATTATTATACAAATAGGTTTCGGATTAAGCGATCTATTCGCCTGTACTGTGGTAATATATCACTGCACGTTCGACATCTTTATTATATCGTGCATTTATTTAAAATTTGTCAATTATATCAGACAGACCTGTCTGACGGTCTTACTTAATAATGTTGTTTCTTTGTTGCTTATTTACAAAGTGCCGTGTCTTCTTTCGAATTTCAAATAAATGGTGACAGAAAGATCGAAATCAGAGTTCAACTAAACAGACGCTATTAGTACAAGATCCCACTTTTAATCATTTATTACTAACAAGCTGATTTTTCGTGAGTAGCTTCCTTTTGACTAGACACCCAACTTTATTCCTTACAGTAACGCTGGTAAAGGGTAGCTTAGCTATTTATGTTTATATAAAAAGATTTAAAATGTTATTTATTTCGATTTCTATGAATACCACACTTGCAAAATGAATGAATATATATTAATAAAATACACATTGAACTCCAAAAACAATAAAACTTGATAATTAAAACTTGCAGATAGCGAACGATTTATTAGAGCAAATATTGCCTTTGTCTAAAAAAGAAAATGTAAATGCCGATGGCATACGAATAGGATATATCAATTTATTTGTGGAATAGACCTGTGGAACCTATATCAAGTTATAATTTTTTTCTTTTAACTGCCAGGTTTTTTTTATTTTTTGATGATTGATTTTATGGGCCACCTGATGGTAAGTGGTCACCAAGGCCCATAGACATTGACATTGTAAGAGATGTTAACCATCGCTTATATTGCCATGCGCCACCAACCTTAGGAACTAAGATGTTATGTCCCTTGTGCCTGTAATTACACTGGCTCACTCACCCTTCAAACCGGAACACAACAGTACGTACTGCTGTTTTGAATTGCGGTAGAATATCTGATGAGTGGGTGGTATCTTTGTCAGAATTTAATGAATGGGATGTTATTTATGTTTAAACTCAAGCTATAATGTGACCAGATAAAATAGTTCGGTGAATAGTATTTATAATGATACTGGAAATACAGCTTCCGAATTTTATTACCAATCTAATTCCGACGTAGTTTGCTTGTTAAATTTGGCTCTCCCCCGGTCTCCCATAAAGCAATTCGTGGAATAGACTGTTTCAACTTCAAACGAAACCACCCCAAATCATATTAAGCACTAAATTTTCAACCCTTGTCCAATTTTTTGATGGCTATGCAACTTTGACTTTAAAATTTTAACACGATTTTACATTCATACTACTAAAACTGCTTTTTTACGAACTTTGGTCTCATCGAATGAAGTTTTATTGTGAATTGTTATATTTGTTTGATAATACATAGTTAAGTAATTATTTAAAAAAAGTAAAGTATTTAGTTTGTGTACCCCCTTTTTTTTTATTTTCTCGCTGGAAAAACGCGTTTACGCGTTTCCCCCACTTGAGGTCGACGCCCCGACGGTCGGCCCGCCTCTGCAGGCCTCCATTTCTAGGGGGGTTCCCGGATACAGGGATTAGACATTACGGCGTGGGGAGAAGGTGCGCATAGCGCCGACGCCTTCTCCCCGGTCTTCTTCGGCGGATCGAATCAGCGGAGGCACTTTCCTCACGCTGTCGCTCCGCGGCCTCCTTCTGCAACATGACATTCTCGCAGAAGGAGACCATTTCCAACCAGCACCTCTCGCTGTCGAGCATAGCGTTAATCACACTCGGCAGCGAGAGATCTCCGCCGATAATTGCCGCCAGGGAATGCCTCTGAGGCCCCCACGCAGCACACTCCGTTAGGGTATGGTGCGCCGTGTCCAGTAGCGCACCACACTCATGGCAGGAGGGTGATACCTCCCGCCTCACTATCTTATGCAGGTACTTACCCAAACAACCATGTCCGGTAAGCACCTGCGTCAGCCTATATGTGAGTGTGCCGTCTTTCCTTGCTACCCAGCGACTCAAGCGGGGGCGGATCGCCTCCACTGTCGCCAGGCCTGCCGATGGGGACCTCAGGTCCTCCTCCCATCTGCGAATCAGAGCTCGTTGGGCTAGAGCCCTGATTCCCTCCACCTCCGCGGATCCTGGACGGTCGCCGCTCGCCCTGGCTTCTACCCGAAACCGATACACTTCTGCGAGCACCTCCGTCTGAAGCTCCCAGGGCGGATCGCCCGCGAAAAGTGTAGCCGCCGTCCACGACACCATACGGTATCCACGTATCGTCCTCACCGCTATGACCCTCTGTGGTCTCCGCAGAAGGGCCTTGTTCTTAGCGGTGAGAGCATCCACCCATATGGGTGCACGGTACAGTGCCACGGAGCGCACCACGCCGGCGTATAGGCGCCGACATGGTGATTCCGGCCCTCCTACGTTGGGTAGGAGGCGGCCCAAGGCAGCAGCAGCGTTGATAAGCTTCGGGCCCAGTTGGACAAAGTGCTGCCCGAAGCTCCATCTTCCGTCCAGGATCAGGCCCAGATACCTTATCTGGGCCTTTACT
Source organism: Nymphalis c-album (assembly GCA_963151315.1). Taxonomy (NCBI): domain Eukaryota; kingdom Metazoa; phylum Arthropoda; class Insecta; order Lepidoptera; family Nymphalidae; genus Nymphalis; species Nymphalis c-album. The sequence goes on from OY720592.1 coordinate 13,224,869, forward strand.
TTTATCACCGTCCCCTGGACGATGATACTCGCTCCTCGAGGGGGGCCCCGACTAAGACCATGGAATAAGAGGGCCTTCGTTTTTGAGATGGAGACCCTCAAGCCCAACATTCCAATGCGGTCCACCATGAGCGACGTCCCGACCTGGGCCAGGCGGGCCGCCTCCTGGAAGTTTCGCCCTGTCGCCGTGATGAGAGTGTCGTCCGCGTAGCAAAACACCCCCATCCCGGGAAGGACGGGTCCACGCAGGAGCCAGTCGAAGCCAACGTTCCACAGAATTGGGCCGAGAACTGACCCCTGTGGAACGCCGCAACCAACCCGATGCCGGACAAGTCGCCCATCACCCCCCTCTCACAGGACCACCCGGTCCCGGAGGTATGCCCCCAACAGCCTCCTGAGATAGGAAGGCACCCCATGGTATCGGAGTGCCTCCCTTATAGTTTCAAAAGGAAGACTGTTGAAGGCGTTAGGGCAAGTACCCCCTAATCCAGCCCACCCCCTTACCACATATCTTACTGCCAAAATAGCAAAATATTGTTGTGTTCTAGGTTAAGTATGTGTTCTAACAACAGGCACAGGGGACATAACAGTTTAGTTGCCAACTTAGGTGGCACATTGACGATATAGAATGGTTCATATTTTTTACAGCTTTTGAGTACTACTGTAATTACAGGAACAAGGGACATAACATCTTAGTTCCCAAGGTTGATGGAGCATTGGCGATGTAAGCGATGGTTAACATTTCTTACAATGCCATTGTCTATGGGCGTTGGTGACCATTTACCATAAGGTGGCCCATATGCTCGTCCACCTTCCTATACATAGCCATAGAACCAGCTTTCGCCGGCGACTTTTCCGAACCGATACGACATAAAAACCTTCAAGAAGAGAGCGTACTCTTGCCTCAAAGGTCGGCAACGCACCTGCAAGTCCTCGGATGTTGCAGATGTCCATGGGCGGTTGCAGTTACTTCTCATCAGGTGAGCCTCCTGCTCGTTTGCCCCCTCTATATAAAAAATATATATACAATAAAAAAAGGAATGTATGGGTGGTGGTGACCACTCACCATCAAGCAGCCCTTTTGACCGTCTAACTACGTATTTTAAAATAAGTGAATAGTATTATTTACCTGCAACATCTTATTTCATTATATATTACGTTGATTCAAATGTTACTCTGTTTTATTCTACGGATGGTTCGTTTTATTCAGATTGTTTATTTTTATTTTACATAGCTTTATATACATTTTATTTTTACTATAAAGATGATTTTAGTTGGACGTTTTTACTTTATTCATTATTGTATATTTTGTTATCTTGTAGTCTTCACAGATGTGTCTCCACAACTATTAACATAGATAATTACTTTAAGGTACGCACGGAGCAACATAGTAATGAGTATTTTTATAATATATATATATTATAGATACATATACTAAATACATGTATTTACCAATAATTTGGTCTTATTCTAATTGTAATAAATACTGTGGAATTATATTGAGAAAAGTAACATTATTTAAAAAATGTTAATCATTGTAGAATTACTGGAAAATATTTAACAATAAGCGCATTCAGTAACAATTTTCTGAAATTGACTGTAAAACTTAAGAAACGTAGTTGCAGCTGCGCAACATTGTTAAAGTTACGTGTTAAAACGTTAAACGCTTAACTTAACTCAAAACCTAATAAAGTTGGAAAACCACTTCAGTTCTTATTTCAGAGGTTTATAAACAAGAACAATGTTTCAGGCTGTTGCACTTTTGATTAAAACTATGATTGAACTTTTAATCATTAACCTTCTATTTAAGATTACAAACGTCATTTAATGACAATAATAGTCTAATTGACTTAAACGAGATCGCGGCTTTGCTTGCAACATATAAAATATAGTAACAGCCTTTATTAGAATTATGCTGGACTGAGGCTGCCTCTAGTATCATTCTGTACACGTCACAATGCTGGAGTATGAGTTACACTCATTTACGGCCGAATACTGAAACGTCATTCAAATATGGAGTGGAACTTAATTATTTCAGACGCCGTTAATTTAATAGTCGCATACTAAATTTGAAATTAATGGCGTTCCAAATAATTAAGTCCCACTTAATATTTGAATGACGTTTCAGTATTCGGCCATTAGAGTAAAATGTTTGGCGCTTGCTGCTCTAATGCGGGTCAGTAGACATGAGGCTATTCCGAATCAGAACATTAATATGCCCTCATGATGTCTACTTCATAGCGGTACACGAGCTGAATAATGGAAAAAAATTAAGCACATTGAAACCTGTGCTTGCTTCTTGTCTAACCATTTTGCCTAAAATGTAAGGAACCCTTTGAGTAAAGTTTGATGAGTGGAGCACGGCTCAGGACGAAGCATCCGCATGCTTCACGATCCCGAAGCCTCACCGATCCGTGTTGGGAATACCCATCGCAGAGGCTACCCATCCCACATAAATCGGGATTCATCCTAGGATATTCCTCAAAAAAGGTATGAGAATATTAATATTTATGAATAACCATGGTCATATGCAGATATTTTTAGATTTTTTGGCCCTTACCTACCTTTACCTAACTTGATTATAGAGCCACTTATTAGATCTTACCATAGCTATTGATAGCTTCAACAAATATATATTAAATGAATAAATATTTCCTCAATCGATTAAATCGTGTAGGATCTTATAAAAAATTATGTTCAATAATGTATTTAACTACTTTTTATCCAGCTGTAGCTGTAGGTGTAGCTAATCTACACCAGTCCACAGAATATAGTAGCTTTTAAGTAACAATAAAGGATAAATTGTTTTCACTTCTTATTACGACTAGCAAAAATGAACAACAATCAAATTAAAACTTGGCACCGACAATCCTATTCCGAGGAAATAAACCAAAACGCAACCTCGATGTAAAAGTTAAGAAGATATTTGTGAAATAGTAGTACGGCCGTATCGTAAGTTTCACGAACAAATAGACTTGAAATAAAAGTTTGTTTAGTATTAACAGCAAGCAAATGATTTAAGATGCCTACTTTGGGAAGTTAAATTAAAGTCAATAGTTTTCAAAATTGATTCGCTCTATTAAGTAAAAGTGAGAAATGTCCCAATGCTAGACTAAATGGTTATGCCACGTGAGTTTGTTGATACATTAGGGGAAAAGTTTCATCCAACATATCCAAAATTCTTCGCGATGTTTTCCTTCACCGGCGAACTCAAGACGAATTATCTATGTATATTATAAAAATAATGTAAGACTAAAAGTTCTCTGTTTGTTTGTCAATCGTTTGTTTGGTGGTTAGCTGCAAATGGCTGACCTATAATTAAAAATAAAATTGGAAGTAAAAGAAAAATATTTAAAACATGAAAATTCATAAAATATAGTTTCCTATGAGCGATTAGTAAACATAATTAAAGCACAGAAGTCCACTGGGCCATATCATCATATCATACAATATCATCAATTCCAAAGAGAATTAGTTAAGGAAGACAGATTTTGTTAGTATCAGCGCCGATTAGGGCGTAATTCAAACATGAACTCTGCGAAACCGATTAATTGGCTCAATTGTCTGAATCAGTTTGACATGGCACGAACAATCTGTAGGCAAAGTTTGCATGCAAAAGTCGCTCTTAAACTCACCCTACGATTGGATTGTCTACTGGGCGAAGTTTGATAGCTTTGAGAAATGTACTTAGATATGATAGTTCGTGTATGCGATGAATTATAGCTCCCACGATATAAGCAATTCAAGACACGATACGGATTGCTACAAAACGAACTTTGGTGCGTTAACGTTAATCTGAATTTGGCAAACCCCGAAGCTTATACTCTGGAGTTATTAAGATAGGACTGGTATCGAATAATTTTATCGACAGCTTCAAATTAATGATATTTCAAGAACTTAGGAGAGATCTAACCTCGTTTGCTTATAATAGTGATGTTTAAAAGATATTTACTTTAGTGATAATTTAGTTTAAGTTACAAACATTTTATCCAGGCAGTTTAATTACACACTTAAGGAACATACTATATTAAATCTCATATAGAATTAGAAATGTACTTGTTGTAGTGTACGTATCTTGAGAGATGACCATTTAAATTGGGCAGCCTTTCTGATCGTCTATCTTAAACTAAGGATAAAATGTTTTAAATACAAAAAAAATGTACTCCTTAAGTATTATTAATAGAAGAATATACATATGTGATTGGCTGTTATAGAACACCTATTAGTATTTCAATTCTTTGACTACATAAATATGAGATTTCTGTTTATTATTATTATTTACAATCAGCATATTTAATAAATGTAATAGATAATTGTGTCTGATCGATTTGGGCTGCGACATAATAATTATAGTGCCTTGAGCACTGTTTGCTTAAACGTAGATGCACTCTCTAGTCTCTCACTTTCATAATCCGAAGGGACTGGAAAGAGTTCTGGCGCAGGACCAACGGCATTTCATACTTTCTGAGACAAGGAAGTTTACACACTTGCGACTTCCAGACTTCAGGCTGCTTCTAAGTACATTCCACAAAAAAACAATAAATAATTACTTACTTTATTTTATATTCGTATGATACGATATAAAAGATGATTCATTCATAAGATATTTGGACACTTAAAATTAGATAGTATTAACAGACAACCATAATAATTTTTTTATAATCATCAAACTTAGCATAATATTCAAATCTTAAAATAAAATTGAGAATATTCCCGCTGCACTCGTTCACAGATGAGGAGTGTTATTGTAATTCAAAGTATCATCATGGACACAATTAATATGTCTAGACTAAGTTCCACGGGACAGTAATGCACTCCAGTCAGGCTTGAAAATTGTAATAGTGTGCGCGTCACGAAGGCGACACGATTGCATCAGTTCGACGGGCTTAAAGGATTTCTGCCGGTATAGGAATAGTTGCAGAACAACTGCAACGCTATGTTTACAGGATGGGATAGTGCCGTAAAACTACTCTAAGCTGTTCAAAGTGATCGTGGAATAAAGTTCAAAGGGCGTTCCTCTGGCCTTTGTGTTCAGGGAGTGGCTTAAACTGCAGTCATTAGATCTTAGATTGGCGCGTTTCGTAAAATTGCAGAATTACGAAATTGTAAGACAATCCACTTTAACTATTTTGTCTAAGTTTGATTATCTTTTGTGATTTTTATCTTATACTAACGTTTTGCCTGTGGTTTCATCCGCGTAGTTGCCGTTCCCCTGGGAATACGTCACACAAAGAAGCCTATGTTACTCGCTGATAATGTTGCAAGAACTTTTTGTTGCAAGCTTTCCATTGTTGAAAGAACTTTTAGAATCGGTTTAGTGGTGTAGGCATGAAAGCGTAACAAACAAACTCACTTTCGCATGTATAATATTAGTTAAGATATACATATAATCAAATGTTGTTGAAATATACAAATTGACAACTCGTTAATATTTTGCATTCATTTCCAATATTTTTATGAGTAATACAGGCTTATGGAATGTACCTATAAAATATTATGGATAAAGCTTAACTGATTTGTTTAGTTAAGTTAGTAAAATCAGTAACATCAGTAACAGCTTCAATAGTGGAATTAAAAATAGTATAGCTAAACTGAATTTAAGAAATTTGATTCCGACATTTGCACGCCCTATTATATACAAGCCTTTAATATTAAATATAGTCTTAAAACTACACCTAAATAGTCTCGAAACAATGAAATTTATATGACCTTCTATAATCAAACTCTTCAAATAACAGTTATTATAATAATAACATAATTATTTCAAACTAAAATAAATATATTTTTCAATAATATATTTATAAAAATGCTACCGCTTATGAATTACGCCAGGAGTACAGTTCTCAACTTAATACGTCGGTAACAAAGGGATCGCAACTTGCTCGCTAGGCGATATATTCCCAAGCTCTTGATAACCGCCAAACGCTGAAATTCTAAAACTTATGGCTCACAAATTTTGTACTTTATTTCGTCTGAAGTTTCTTCTTGTTGATATGAACTTAATGGAGATAATAAAGAGGAAAGTTCAACCTTTAACGATATTTAAACTATTTTGAGCTAAAATAGTTGACTGAAACCAACCTAATGTTATTTAAATTTAATTAAATGTGTAAAATAGGTTTAATTGGGAATTTGATTAATTAGCTTAGATATTCTTTCCACACCAAAGAGTTATTATAAAAAGAGCAACAAAGTATTTAGAAGATCACATGTCCCACCAATCCGCATCGGAGCATCGTGAAACAAGCTAAAACCTCGTTGTTCAGAGGAGGCCTTAGTCCAGCAGTGGGATATTAACAGGCTGTTACTTTACAATGCAAAATGTTGATTCTACGGAAAATAAATTGTAAGAGACTGTAGTTTAGCAAAACCACAAGTAAAAATAATGTTACCCTTTGTAATGTTGAAAGAAAATAACCAGTGCGATTAGCACCGCGTCCTCAAGTTTGTCAGATATCCGGAAAGTCTTGAGTACAGTGGACCACAAATTTATATTTAGTTTTTTTTTTAATGTAAGAGGGGGCAAACTAGCTGGAGGCGCACCTGATGGAAAGTGACTACCACCGCCCATGGACATCTGCAACATCCGAGGACTTACAGATGCGTTGCCGGCCTTTGAGGAAAGAATACGCTCTCTTCTTGAAGGTTTGAAGGGTTACGTATAATGTACCCTTTTTATTATATGACATTAGTATTCTTTGATTATATTTTAAGTAACTAATATTACCTGTGACACACTATCATCTATCGTAGGCACCAATGATCTCAAACCTGGAATTATTAGTTTTTCTTTTTATATCTTTTTATTGTTTAGGTAATTGTACAATTTCTTGATAAAAAAATAAGAGTTTCTCGCTCATCATTAAAAGTAAGGACTTTTTGTTAAATTTTGTTAAAATTTTAGTCTACTAAATTTTTAAAAAGTAGATGATAAGCTGAATCGCTTTATGGTCAATTACCTTAGCTTGTAGATACTGTCAAAAAGTATATTTCGTTCCTCGTAATAATACTGGATCACTTACTGGTTAAACAAATAATAAATTTCGTATCTTGCTTCGGCTCAAATGTTGTAGACTGTACACAAACCTCGTAATATTAAACGAATGTCTGCCTCAGAGCTGTGATATCTTTGCTCACAAAACTTGGTATAAAGTAAGTTCGAAAGTTTTCCATATGACTACATGTTGAGACGCTTATACTTGTAAGTTAGGCGCTCGTTTAGAATTGCCGCTTCATGTAGAACTTGTACCTTGAATAGCATGTTTTGAAAACAGGTTACGTTAACAACTTAAATATACGTCTACTTCCCCAGTTCTACTCAAGTCTACGGTTATTTTTCAAATCACCTACCTAGGTCTTTGTGAAGGCTCATCTGTGTGGATACCACACACTAAGCGGTTATTATATAAGAACTCAAAACAGTTACACCGTGTTTCTGCTTTTGGTTTAAATTGTAAGTAATTAAAGGCAAAAGGGCCAGAATAGCATATACGCCATAGTTGGTAGCGTATTGATAAATTAATTACATTTAAAGTACCAAGGTATAAAGAGTAAGGTCCTCTTAATCTCAAGCGACAAATTTTCTAGTCTGTCTTTCTTAAAAAAGACAAAAATATTTCTCGTAGTCAGAAAGCAAATACCAATGCCAAGCCCTTATAATTTCTTTCAAAAAAAAAAAAACAAATTCTAATCCGAGAATAGATTGAAGTAGTATTACTTGCTAAACTGAGTTACAATGCTTAGATACAATAATCTAAACCTCAAAACTAAACTTTAAAAAAGTAATCTTTAAAAAAAAAAAGAAAAACAAATATATTTACGAAACAAGATAGTGAGAAAAATATTAACGTAATTTGTTTTTATATTTGATGTTATCTTATTTCGATAAAAATGTAAAAGTCTATCATACAAATTAACGACGCAATTAATCAGAAAACTCCTGAATTGTCATGCAATTTATTGTTTATCTTAACTCAAATCTTCAACTGCGGTGACTGGAAAAATGTCCCGACCATGTGCAATTTGTCACAATCAATCATTCGATAAGGTCAAGCGGCGCGCAGGTGTCTATTGTCCTCAGAATACAAACTTCTTACGATATAAGGTTCTACACATATTGAGCAACCAAAACGCTAACTTTACAAATAAAAACTTGCTTCGGCGATGACAAGCTAAACAATAGTGTGTCTTCTTATTTCGAATGTAAAATCAGTTATGACAGCAAGAGTAAACATAACTCTTGCGAAAGAACATATTATAAGCAAGGCAGTAAATAGTTAAATAGAATGACTATGACTGGCTAGTAGATAATACGAATAAGTGAATTACTATAGTAGATATTTATGTATGTTTGTATATATTTTTATATAAATTTTAATTGTAATAACGTTTGTTTTATTTCTTAATATTTCAACTTTTTGAATCATCAATATTGGCAATTATTCTGGTCATGTATGTACTGTAGGCAGAAAATGTGTTTTCTGTGTATAGTGTTTACATTAATTAGCTCCTGGCAGAACAAATATTTATAAAATTAAGCATCATTAGTGGTCATACTTTGTTGTTTATTCGGGCAAGCTCATTGACCATTGAAATTATATCATTTTTAATCCCCTGCATTGCAAATAAATGTTAAAGTTAAATTGTAAATGCCAATTAATATATTATATAACATTAATTTAATAAATATTTTAATTTTTTTAATAAAATGTTTGTTCTTTGTGTGCAATCACTACCTTATTCGCGCCCGAACAGCTTAAAAGCTTAAAGAATTTTCGCAAGCTTATTAGAATTTTTCCACAGATTGTGATAAAAGTATTAACGAAAAGTTACGTCAGAATTTCTTATAGTAATTTAAAATATTTTATTTTATTATTAATTTTTCAGACTTACAAAATTTATTCAGACTTACTAAATTATAGACGTCGTCTATGAGCCACCAACATTTGGCGCTATGTTATAAGTTGTTATGTTTATACTAATTAAGTCAAAATAACTATTTTACCCACCGCCAAAGTAGCTTGACAATTTTTTTTATTTTTTTGCATTTATTTATTGATATATAATATTCTTTATTGCACTAAAATATGTAACAAAGATGGTACAATAATATATGTACAGGCAAAGGTGGACTTATCTCTAAAAGACATTTCTTCCAGTCAACCTATGGAGGTGAGTGACAGGGTGATGTAGCGGGCAAAATAGTACAGACTGAAGTATAGAAAATATATAGAAAATATGAAAATATAAATACTTACATAAATAAAAATATAATACATAAACATACATAAAAATACAATACACAAAATACATATACTACGTATATTATTTATATATACTATATAAATACATATACATACATATTTACAAATCGATGTTAACTTAGTATGCAAAATAAAACAGAAAAGACAAATTGATAGTCAAAAATCTAACACTACTCTACTACTCTTATTCTTATATAACAATACCTTAAATCTGAGAAGATTAAACGAAAAAGCCTCAACGTGTTTGATATCGCTTGTAATCGAATGCATGCATATTTATACATAATCATATTTTTATATAAAGCGATCTCAAGGCGATAAAAGATTTAATATATCACCCTTATTAGATTTTGTTGGCAGCTAAAGCCATTAATGGAAATAGAATAAAATTACACAATATCGTACACAAACCTAAAAATAAGTAAACATATTCATATTAAACTACAAGACGGTGATTGTGAGTCAACTCTCTCCACTACAATACCATTTTAAACGATGTCGAGAAAATACTTCGATAAGAAAACAAGAGTTTGTTCTTCAAGTGAAAACTTCAGCGATCCTAATTAGCTGCGTACTCACTTAGCAGGCAGACTCGCGAAATCGCCTCGGGAACTTTACCGAACGAAGATTGCAGCGTACGTCTTTTTTGATATTGAAAATTTTCATGCTGGAAGAAATTATGTGACGTATTTGACTTCAACATAATACGCATATTACATTCTATATATTTATTTTAACATTACATACAATATTAATAGGTCTCTTATATATAAAAATAAAATATTAAGACGTATTGTGCATCCTATTTACATTACATACGTTCTTTGTTACATTATTAATCAAATGACATTACACTACCAAAAATACCAACTATTAATTATATAATAAACAAATAATAAAAAACCACATTTCATTTAACATATTCTGAATAATATGTATGTGCATATCTCATAAACTATATGGTGGTCAAAAATATTTTTGAGCATTCATTGATAGTCTAGCAGAAAACTTGTACACTTCGTTAATAGAAAATCAATTTTTTTAGCACAGAATACCATTATGAAGAAGACCATTCCATAACTGTTAACTTTCAGAGAGAGCATTTTTAATCAATAGTATTTTAGTTGTTAATTGCCTCTAATATTAGAATCATAAGAAGCGTTGAAGTACTGACACAGTGTTTTTTTAATTAACTTTCTACAGTGAATTAATCTTAACTTTAATCAAAAGCTCAACCCAGTAACCTGACATACTGCGTTGATATTTGTACTTAGAAATTTGAAGGTTCTATTTTGGTCTTCTAGTTTATAACTTCTGCTAGTTAAGGATTTTCATAAATATTGAATCATTACAAGATAATGTTACTTTTAAGCTAAGATCAAGTGGGTTAGCTGGTATCGCAAGATAATGGCAAGAATCATCAGATTTGTAAGCACACACGCGCTAAGCCTCACAAACATGTACACAAATAGTAATAACAGTACAGTGATAACAATAGAGAGAAAAGGTATTTAAACAATAATACCGTGAAATCCAATACAATAAGTAAATAATTCATTCGTTTCAACTCTTATGGTAAAACAATGGCTTGACAAAAACATTTTATCTCGAAACATTGAGACATTGACTGTTGTACATTTTTTGAATAGCCTATTGAGATAACATGATTGTCAATATCATAATGTATTATGAAACATACCATGTATATATTGTGCTCACATAGATGCACTCAAAGTAATCATACCTTTATACATATTCACTAACTTTGAGCTAGATACTCCCATCGGGATGTTTTTAGTTAAGTAGCAATATTTACGGTATCATAATATATTTTACATATACGACAAAAACGTTTATTTTTATAGAAACTGTAAAATTTTAAAGTTTTAACACCAATTTTTCGATTTTGCAAAGACCTTGTAGGTATGCGATTCTATAGTATATATATATTTTTATTAATGGTTGCTTATTCTTACGGCATGTCAAACTCATCGTATCTTAAGCTATCGTACATATCAAATGATCTTACAGGTTTTTATTTATTTAGGTTATCTTTTTACGTTACTTTCATGCATGTTTTGTTTGATAAATACTGTTTATATACCTACATGTAAATAACCAAAAATAGGTTTGACCAATGGAATATTTAAGCAGTTTGATCTATGCAGTTTGAAGTTTTTTTTTATAGCATAAGTAGGCGGACGAGCATATGGGCCACCTTGGGAACTAAGATGTTATGTCCCTTGTGCCAATTGTGTAATTATACAATTACACTGGCTCACTCATCCTTCAAACCGGAACACAACAGTACCAAGTACTGCTGTTTTGCGGTAGAATATCTGATGAGTGGCTGGTACATACCCAGACGAGCTTGCACAAAGCCCTACCACCAAGTAGTTATACATACTATCTATATATATACTACTTCTTCTGTATTCGAGAAAAAAATTAACCTTAAAATTTAACCAAAAATGCAACCGACTACTGCATTGATATTTAAACATAGAATTTTTATATACGCATATAGCCTCACACATATCCTAGCATTATTCCAATTGTTATTTCCCGTGAAACCAACACATATGAATGTTTACGACACCAATACAGACCGAGTTGTACCATAAACTAAAATTTACTAGGCGAATAGACTTCGCCCCTTTTTTATCGACGCAGTAGATTTTCATCTCCAATCGTAAAGGATCCAATTGATATATCGCTCTGTTATATAGCCTACTGAAGAATTTTATGAGTCATTTTGTAAAATACACCCGATTATATGTTTTATTACTTCGATAAGTAATGTCAATTAATTGTCGCGAATTTTTTACGCTTTTAGGAAAGGAATGGTAATAATGATAATGGAATGGAATCATATAATAATAAATGGAATATTAAATTATACATTCAAACTTCTATTAAGTCCTCGAAAATTTCAGTCTCCGTAGCTTTTCGAGAAAGGCTTGCCATTCCCGATATATTAATTTATTTATAAATACAAGCTCGCGACTTTGTCGTTGTCACCTCGCTTCAAGTACCGCGGAAAACTACTTGCATTATTCAAAGCGTTTGCGTCTCTTAGTGTTATCTTTGCACTTAAAACTTTAAATATCACCACTCAGACCGGTCACGAAAATACTATAAGTTCTCATATTTCGCCGATATTTGAAACTTAGTTTATTATATAACCTGTAGTGTGCGGCGTTTTATGAGACTGAATAATCCGGTACGTTCACTTCAATATAAATTATACTTTGAACAAGAATATCTATTAAGTAGCTTTGATGACGTTCTTATTGAAGTGAAAACTTCTTTAGCATTGTTGTGATTTGAAAGTCGATGAAACGAAATAGCGACAGTAAAAAGAGACAGACACATGAATTCATAAGATTTAACGTGGGAGAAAATGAGATAGGAAGCATTATACAGTGTTTCTTATGATCGTGGTTCTCTTTGTGCTCTGCGTCTTACCCCCTCCACTCGTATTTACCAAGGCATAGTGCCAAAATTTTTAAAGGGGTCACTTCTACCACATGTTTCTTTATCAACAATTGCATCGGCCGCAGAACTCGAGGTCTTACTCTTGAGTCACCTTATTAATAATCGGCTAGTGCAAATCATTCTTCCCGACTGCACTAGCGGTCTTCGCGTTTGGAATCTATTATCACCATCAGGTGGAGTAGTCATTAGCCCTCCCGGGTAGTATAAAAAAAAAACTAAAACAAATTCAGTCGAATAATTAATAATAATAGTAGTCAAGATCCTTGAATTTGATCCTTGAGTTGTTTATACTCGCTTACACTCTGAAAGATCGTCATCAAGTCGTTATTAAATAACTTGGCGTCCTAAATAAGGCGAAACCATCTTCACACCTGAACAGCTTTGTAATTTATATCAAGCTCAAGTTCATTCATGTATGGAGTACTGAAGTCACTTGTGGAATGGCTCAGGCAAATTGACTCGGTGGATCGTCGCGCAAGGAGACTCATCAGGAATGCCTCGCTGATTCCAGACAAATTCCACAGCTTGGAACATCGACACAACGTAACCCTCCCGTCTGATACGGGTTATTCTGAGAGTGCACAGGAACTATTTAACAAAGTAAATTTTTGCTCGCGATCTTTTTGATGTTTTTTCCTTCGTACATAAGAATACTTTATTAATATATCAAGCAACGCGGACAAAGTTGCGGGTATCAGCTAGTGTAGAATAAAAATAATTACCTCGTTTGCCCCCTCTAACATAATAAAAATAAAACTTGGTACTTATTTACCTTTTTATCAATTTTTATTTTTATAAATACGAAAATTTACTTTACAATTGAACATGTAATGTAACAAATTCTTGTAATTTGAGTTTTATTCATACAAAATCGAAACAGCCGTAATACTGCGAAAATTTATGACAAACGATAAATGAAACTAGCTACTGGGTTATAATGTTGGTTATTATATAGTTTCGATAGTAAGTGTAGACTAGCTAGCCTATTCTGACTATGCGGAGGTAAAATATAATAATAACAAAATAAAAGCAAAACTAAATAATATGATACATGATACCTTTGGAATCGACTTTTACCAATTTTACGTAAAACTAGTTACCGCCCGCGGTTTCGCCCACGTGAACGTGCTTAGGTATATTTCTACGTTTTTATTCCTACGCTCTTGTATTATTATTAATAATGGATAAACAATCCGAATCTAAAATAATAATAATTGATGTTTTGATACAAAAACTCATTTTCTAATTAATGATTTGACAATTACTCGGCGGCTTTGTGCTAGCTCGTCTGGAGAGGTAGGTAGGTAAATGAGCCAGATTAATTACGGGTACAAGGGACATAACTTCTTAGTCCCCATGGTTGGCGATGTCAGCGTTGGTTAAGCTCTCTTACAATGCCAATGTCTATGGGCGTTGGTGACCACTTACCGTTAGGTGGTCCATAGGTGGCCTCCCTACCCATGCTATAAAAAAAACAAAAAAAAAATATTTATGATACAATATTTATAAAAAGATTGTAGCACCTATTTACATAAACTTGTTTTTATCACAACTTATATAATATTTTTTGTTTTAAAGTTACATTTAAATTATTTAGTTGTTAGTCTAATTAATGTTAATATTATGACTAAGACCTAATAGTTATTAAGTTGGATAGAGAATGAGAAAGAGCTTAAAGTCAGTTAATATATAAACTTTAAGAAGTTAAGCCAATTATACGAAGGCGAAACAGCAAGAAACTTATCTATCTCCATAATGTAACATCCTGTAAATTAGCTACTGCTAGGCGAAGGCATTCTTTTCTTTTTGAGAAATACGCTTAGAGCTTTCTCCACGCTGCTTCAATTTGAGTTGGTGGATAGATTATAGAACAATTCTATAGAATAATTTTTCGTAATGTTATTCACCACCAAGTATAAAAAATAGTCATTTCATTACCAATGTGTGCTACAAGCCTACAACCGTAAGCTCACTAATTGTATAATGAGTTTTCATTTGCAAGCTTTTGCACACAAGAGTTCCTCCACATTTCTTTTTTTACTTAGCAACAGGCAGTTTGCTACAAGGCAGGCAGCTACAAGACCGCCTCTTACTACACCCTGATTTTTTCAAAAAATAAATTGTGTCCAAAGATGTATGATTATATATTATTTTTATTATATGTAAAAAGTTATTTGAAAAGAGCAATACAACCTTATATGAAATTAAAAGATATACACATATTATACGATATGAAGCACTACTTGAATGTTACAATCATTATATTCTAGCTTGTTAGTTGGGATTTTCTTCTAACGAGGCACGAAGCTCATCGCTACTACTCATAAGTTCCATTTATTCAAAGAAATTTAAATTCTTTATTATTATATATGTACGAATAATTGTGTGCACTGGCATTTATTTTGCTCATTATAAAATAAGGACTTATTTCTACGAGAAAAAGAGGTTTTAGTTGTGTTGTTTTTAATATTACTAGAAGTAAAATTAAATTAACCTTGTAAAGCTTCTGTGCTTTCTGTGTCCCGTCGCTGTCGCTGTATCCAATGTGGATTGGTGGATATATATTGCAGTCCATTTACTTAGGAGATTTTCCTCCACCTTATACATAAGATGAATTAAAATTAAATACATGAAATTTTAGTTGTGCTTGCCCGATGTTGAATCCGTAATATTCGATTAAAATTCAAGATTTCCATTCACTGAGCCATGTATCTTTTTATCAAATATAAACGAAATCATTAATACCGTAGCTATTTTCCAGTTATCAGCTAAGAAGTGATTGATGGACAGACAAAGTTGAATGGAATGTAGCTTTTAGTTTTTCATAACTTGATTCATACGAATTATGTTCTTTATATCGTTAGCCTAGTTGCTAGATAATCCGTCTGCGGATTAAAGTTCCCGGGTTCGAATACGGGACTGAAAGTTGCATGCCTCGGAAAATACTGAAAGCCGTTATTTTAAGGCCGCGCCTCATTTCGATCATGTCTGGTTGTGAACTTGTGAACACTTGTGAACTATCATACCGCATGTTTGATAAGCTTTTGATATTAGCACATGTCAGAAATTCGGTAAGGATGAATTAGTTCTTCATTACTGCTAAGATTTGATATTTCATAATTATGTGGTTATCAAGTATAATTATAACACTACTTGGTAACCAGTTATAACTAGTTAGGAAAGTCAATGTTAAATAATATGATTACCATATACGTTATCGTTTATCGCATAACTCGTGTCGGGCGCTTCCATATTTAAATACATAATAGTTGTTATGTATTCGTTATTGAGTATACCATTGAATTGTATTTGAAGCCTATCATTATGATACAGGCTAACTTAAGAGTATGTTAAGGTTAATATTTGTTTTATATATGTTTTTTTTTTAAATTGAAACGTATTTAATATTTTAAGAAAACGATGTAAAATTGTGTCATGATTAAAAAAAATACATGTCCCCATAGCTACGAAGTTTATAAGTGAATTTCGATAGCTTATCTATACTAATATATAAAGCTGAAGAGTTTGTTTGTTTGATCCGGCTAATATCAGGAACTACTGGTTCGAATTTAAAAAATATTTTTGTGTTGTATTGTCCTTTTATCGAGGAAGGTTCTACGCCGATTTTTATTCATTATATTTTTATTAAATATACGCAAGTGAAACCGCGGGACACAGCTAGTGGAAGTATAAAATGTTTTTCATATATAATTTTGATCAACCTGTATACAATAAATCTTCTTCAAATATTGGATAACAATATGCTCAGTTACGATGCCCTTCGATTACACGTCAGCACGTTTTTGGCTATCTTTTCAATTAGTTATTATATTTATAGTAAAAGCAAGGTGAGATCTTTATAACGGAATACATAAGCAATTGTTTGTGCCATATACCCCTTGACCTTTCGTTTAATAAAAGGCGTAAATGCCAGTAACAAAATACCACCCTTCATAAATTTAACAGCTAAAGGTCCAAGCTCGTAATAAACAATTTCATAACTACACTTTGTATATTTTATATTGTTAGGCAAAATATGCGAGATATTTCAAACGAAATGACATCGACGTTTGAAGAAAAATATCGTTTTAAGAGTAAAGCAAAATAAATAACAGCCATAAAATTTCCCACTGCTGGGCTAATGCCTCCTTTCCTTTTATTAGAGACGGTTTGGAGCTAACTCCACCACTCTGATGCGGCTTAATGGATAAACGTGACATATATACATCTACCAATACCAAACCAAGCCGTGCACCAATTTTTAATCAATTGAGAACGTAATAATATTAATGGTTAGCTAAATTTGTAGTTAAATGATTGTAATTAAATTTATAAGTATACGGTAATTAAGTCATTTTAAGTTTAGCTTAACAACTAACTTAAAACTTTATAGTCAGAGATAACAACTCATTGAATAAAACTTTTATTTATTTTAAGCTACGCCTATTTCCCAAATAGATTTATGAATATAATAATAATAGGCGGGGACAATACCCGTTCGGTCTCCTCTAACTTTGAACTATAAATTAGGGCAGTTTTTGTCCGATTCGCTTTGTTAGCTATCGTTGCTATATTTAGTAGAATTGTTTCATAACTGACCCTCATAAAATTCGGACCTCGCAGGACTGGATGCCAAATAACCAAGCATTTATATTCATATTGTATATTGGAAACCTGTTAAACGTTTGATAAAATCAATTAAGGTTTCTCTTACGCGTTTTAGCATTGATCTAGCTACAAGCGTGGGTTCTGACAAAACTCCGGCTTATTTCGTAATCAAATAAGCCGTTAATTTGTTTTCCTTGTAAGAATTTATTAATAAATGAAACGCTATATATAATAAAGTCAATACAATACAGTAAATATAATCTGCTAAGTAATGATTTTTGATTTAGTTATTTGTGAAGACTTGATTGGTTTGTGATTCTTTTAATGTGATAATTTTTGTAACTGTTTGTCGTAACAATAAATATATAAATATAACTTGATAAATTAATTCAAACGTTTTTAAGAAATGATACTAAAGTTGATATTTACAACTTCTTAACATCGGGCATCTATTTTCAGATGAACCCAATAGCCTATTTATTTATTTAAAAACTTTATTGACCACCACAGAGAACATGGGACAAAGGGCGGACTTAATGCCTGTAGGCATTCTCTTTAACTCAACTTTTAGGTCAACCAGAAGATTTTTAGTATGACTGATTTCGTCATCCGAATCTGATAATTCACCTTACTACTGACCAAACTAAGGGTACCTCATGCCACGTGGAACTTATTTCTGATACGTTATTATCTACCATAAAAAACTTATATTACTCACGTCGAAAGTAAATGTTCGAAACGTGTTGGCTAATATAAGCTCACTCCTAACAATGAACAATTTCCTCAAAATAAAAAAGTAATAAAAGAAAGAAAATTGCCCTCAATGGTGAATCTCAATGGAGGGCTTAACTTTCTACGCATATTATAAAGATGAAACTTTTGAAAGGGGTTCAGGTATACTGATTTGGAGATGACATGGAAAAGGTGGTGCTTTGAGAATAAATTGGCATAGGGGGTGTTGAGAAGCTAATGCGACTGTCTTTGTCACTCAAATTATTGAAAGTTTAAGTCAAGTAACTCTTATAACGGTGAATTTTCTCAGTCATCTATCCTTTGATGATAATAGCTTACCATTATATTTTTTTTCTAAAATTAAAATATGATTTTGTTTTTTTTTTTTTATAAATAGAATGAGCTGTCTTTTAATAATATTAGTCTATGGGTAGATAAAGCTAAGCAATTAACTCCATTTATGTAAATAAATTTATTATTTTGGATAAACGTCTAGGTGGACCATTAAATAAACAATTATTCATTTAAACATAAATATTTTAAATTAGAATTCCTACGCATCTTAAACTTACAACAACAATTATAATTAAGCCAGTTTTATTGCTTGAAGAGGTGCTTCAACTGCCAACTGTTATAATTAAAAATACAAGGTGTTTTTTCAGAGGTCTCCTGATTTAATTAGGAATACTTTTCCTCTGCTTTCTAACAAGTTTCAACTTAATTACCTCTGCACTAATGTCTAGTATATATTTTAATATATTCATAAATCTAAGACAATGGTTAAACATGTGAATCTTGACTGGAGATTTCAGTTCGAGTTCACACCCGCGCAGCACCACTAACAATTGTGATTTTCATAAGCCTACCTACCCGACCTGGGACAGCTTGTTGGATAAAGCTGAAGAGGATCTAAAAATCAGACTCAGAGTCAGACAGGAACATTTATATTCATGCATTAATTTTATATATATCTGTATACAGAATATTTACACTTTTATGAAAAAATAAAAGGTGGAGCGGCGGGTGATACGTATGCTGTGTCATTTTCTGTACCCCTGATATCGTTTATGCAAAATTCTATAATATTCAATTTATTAGTTAAGAAGTAAAAGCGTAACAAACAAACAAACAAACTCACTTTCTTATGAATAACATAGTATAAAAAATAAAGGTGTACACTCCATACGAACACACACATAATGCCATCCTACACCAAAAATACAGATACTCAAAACGAGGAAATTTGTTTACAGATAAAAGGAATAAGATAAATACTGACCTCATAATTTTTAAGGAACGAAATAACCCATTGAACAGAAAGTGTTAATATTGACTGAAGACAATTGGTTCAAATCCGGAAAAGCACAAAAGTTATCAATTGATTAATTTGTTTTTATATCAAAAACATCCTGCATGTGTATTAAAAATGTTGTACATTCACTATGCTGTTTCTTATAGTCAACATTTTGATCTTTTAATCTTTAAAGTCTCCCATAGAAACCCACTTAGCAGGATTTAAACTTATCCGTAGTAATTCCATCTTAATTGGTTCATGTTTCGTCAGAAATAAAATAATCTTAGCGATTATTTTATGAACCAATTAAGGTAGCTAATTGCTTCACGTGCGTTATTACAGCTTTTAAAATATTTACATTTTAATAAATGTGATTGTATTGTTTATATCATTATGCTTTGATTATTTTATATATATTTTACTTTATTATTTATTTCTCTATGGGATTTTATTACGTACGAGCAATTGTATAAACGTGAGAAATTACTGGTAGTTGGTACCCGTAAGGCAGGCTTGCCTAGTGCGAGGCCACTAGATGTTTTGTGAATATTTAATCTTTTATGTTATTAAATTTATTTTTATTTATTTATTTTTTTATATATCGTTTTGTGTAGAGCAAACGATTATAAACATAATTTATATTGATATGAAGAACTTTTCTTTCCGAAACGTTTCCGGTTTTCTCGCGACGAATTATAAACAAAAACTCTATTGCCCGGATTTAAATTTACATTCGGTTAATATTACAATCACAGAGCTATATCCGAATTTTGTTAGTTTAAAAATCACAGATTAAAAACAAACTATTTTATGCATCAAAGGCATATATTTTTCTAGATATTTAGCTCGGGGTCATTAACCCCACAATTAACTGTTTATATCCAACATAATAATGAAAACCTTGATTAAATTACACCCATTCATACAAAATAATAATAAAATTATTTTGAAAATTATTCAAGTACATTACAGAAAAGATAGATCTCGATTATCATAATGAAATTGCCGGCAGTTCTGAAGGCTATAAGAAATATGGTGAAATTTGTGGCGTTAAATAATATCGTTAAACGTAAAGAAAAATGTTCCCACTGGATTGGGTACCGTGCCTCTGAAATTGCAAGTCGTATATTACACAGGGAATTTTCAATTACAGCAATCCCGCGGTTTTTCATTTATAATGTGACTTTTAGGCTTCGGTACGAGTTGGTCATTCATAACCGCCGCTCCATAGACTTGAACGGCGATAGCGAACCGATCTTCATATTGAGAGATGATATTACTTTAACGTGAATTTCAATATTAACATTATAATCATTTATGTGCAAGCACTTATCTATCATCATTAGACAAGATAAATTAAGTTATCATTATCATTTTCGTATTTAGGTATACACAAAAATGAAACGAGAAAACTATTTTAATTACTTAGTAATGCTTTTTGCAAGCCAGTCTGGGTAGGTACCACTCTCTAATCATAAATTCTACCAACAATATAACTATAGGTAAAAGAGACACAACATTTTACTTCCCAGTTTGGTTCTGCATTGGACAATAACTACAGGTGGCGTCTTCAATTCTATTGTAAATTAAAAAATACTCAATGGTTACCGTTTTTCACTAATCATACATGTATTAATCATAAGCAATCTTACTCATATATATACTGCATGAAAATCATACGAACTCCAAACGTTTGTATGTTTGTTGATATATATTTATAATTTCAGATAAATATAGTTGATAAATTTCGATAAATCATTTGATTAAATTATATTATTAAGCCGAGATGGCCCAGTGGCTACAACGCGTGAATCTTAACCGATGATCGTGGGTTCAAACCCGGGCAGGCACCACTGAAGTTTCAAGTGCCAAATTTGTGTTTATAATTCATCTCGTGCTAGACGGTGAAGGAAAACATCGTGAGTAAACCTGCATGTGTCTAATTTCACTCAAATTCTGCCACATGTGTATTCCACCAATCGGAATTGGAGCAGCGTGGTGGAATAAGCTCCAAAAACCTTCTCCCCCCAAAAAAAAAGAAGAGGCCTTAGCTCAGCAGTGTGACATTCACAGGCTGTTACTTTACTTTACTTTTATTTTATTAAATAGAGATGAAAATAAAGCTGCATTTTATGTGACCTGTTAGTATATATAATAATAATAATAAAATATATATATATACTCAAAGGATACAGAAGAATTTATTGCTTTCAATATAACGATTTTCAACCGATCACAGGAATCAGAACTCTTAAGGCGTCCAATATAAATTTATTGTAATGCAAATTGCATCTCTTTGTAAGTCCGCTTTAGTAACTTTTGAATCCTTTCAGAAAACGCTTTTAAAGAAGTGAGATTTATGTCTTAGAATATAATTATTTTAAAGTAATGTCTTTAACGGAATTTCCCAAACAAAATATTAATACAGATTTTTTGATTGGATTTTAAATGAAAAAAAAAATAGTTGTCTGCGCTGTGCTTGGCCTATCCTTGAAATTAAGAGCTAATGAAAATAAATGATAGAATTTTATCCAAGACATATAGGATTCCTCAATTATGTTCCTTCACTGTACGAAGCATTGAAGAAATGCATTATTAAACAAACGAAGCGCAGGAAAATGCAGTGATTACGTGTCAGCGCTGTCAACATAAAAATTTTAGGTTGTAAGTTCGTTTATTTAAAGTAAAAGCATAAAACTGATTAGATTAAACTTAACACCACCAACGCTTCAGACGTTTTGGTATATATGAACCCAACTCGTCATCAGTTTTCTCAAATAATTTTCAAACCTTAACAGGAGACCTTTTCAAGCCACAACATTTACATATTGTTACTTTACTTCAACGAGATCGTTAAAATAATATGTAATCAATATGCTCCGAAATTATAAAGAAACTTGAACAAAGTCGCCATGTCTGTATTACCATTACCTGAACGAAATTGAATATTAAAAGTTAGAAAAGTTCTAATTTCTTTATTTCATAAAAAAGTGAACATCATAACCGAGTATCTCAAAAAAGTGGAATAAATCTCTTAATTTCATAAAACGTCAACATTCCCTCATCAAACTGTCTCGGAGAGGAAATTAAATACGTTATCTTATCGCGATGAAAAACCTTCATCTTTTTACCGCCATTCTAAATTGAACATCCATCCTTGCCTGTTTCGATTTGAGTCTCATTTGAACCGCATTATTTTTCTTACGGCTTCCGCACAATTTACTATACAATACAATATTTTTTCGTCGAATCAAAGTTTCGTCGGAAACCTCATTTTTATTCAAAGTAGAACCGAGTGGGCATTAAGACGCGTTAAATTCGCCGAGCAATCTCGCTACGTTGGATTTGAAAAATCTAAAAGAAAATTTCACCCGAGGCGTATAATGCTTCCACGTATTTCCTGCCCTTATGAAGAAGCTAATTATAGGAGTGGTAAATTTGAAAGAAAAAATATTATTTTTACCAAAACAAAATTCTTTTGAAATTCGTTAAAGGAATACAAATGCCTTAATTATAAAAGGGAGGAATGGCAAATCTTTCGCCAATACTTTAGCAAGCGTTATCGTGATTAGATCATAAATCACTGAAGGGTATATCGTATACGATCGGGTAGATAATTATTTTAATAATAATTGTGATTTATATTATACCGTCGACTTTATGTTGACGAGGTAATTCGAAGATATAATTATAAAACATTATTCAATAAACGTTTTTGCTATTTGACGAGTATCTTAGCAACAAATCGAAATTTTGTAAATGAAATAATAACGACTAACATACTATATTGATTAAAATGAAAAACAGGATTATTTTTAATGGCCCAGCAACCTCGCAGGACTAGAAAGCTAACATCATAACAAACAACTTTTGTTCTACGACCTCGGACATAACTCATACATGAAAAAAATGATTTCACAAATTTTTGTCGTACTGTCTATTTGTAGGTCTATATTTCAGTCAAACACGAAAGGATGATGCGACGCGTCGATCTTTGCATTGCGCGTAGATTTATAAATGTTCAAGCGGGAAATTAAATGAATACTTATTTTTGTATGTTGCTTATGGTGTTAGCTATCTAGTCCTGCGAGGTTGCTGGGTCGTTAAAAATAATCCTGTATAAAACAAAAACATTTTAACTTACCTAAATTAAATCTATACTAATATATAAAGTTGAAGAATTTATAAAATATATATTTTTGTATTGTATAGTTCTTTTATCGAGAAAGGCTCTAGGCTTATTTTTATTTATTATATTTTTACAAATTATAGGCGGCTGAAAACGCGAGGCGCAACTAGTCAAATATATTTTTCGCACTCAAAGTATTCTAAGCATTATAAGATACAAATATTATACTTAACAAAGTAATAAACCATAAGTGTCTCGAAAGCTTTGAATAAATAAAACCTAATTTTATTTGCTTAATTATTATTATGCTATGTAAAAGTATATTTAATCAAAAAACGTCAAGAATCCAAGCGCAGAGTTCTGAGGCGTGTGCAACCCATCAAGATGGAATGCAGTGATGGCTTACGCCCTAAATCCTTCTCATTAGAAAAGGAGGTCTGCTTTGCAGTAAGACTCGGATTTGCAACGCCACCTACATCCATATGACTTTGCTTTATAAAACGCTTTAATTGAATCGGCGCTATATAATAAATACAATAAAACCACACATTTTTAAATGACCTAAGCACTAATAAGCTCAGCCTGTAAATTATCTATTAAGGTCAATTTACGAGCATGAATTTAATAATCCATTACATTCGTTAATTCCACATTTCCATCTAATTATTGTTTTGGCAAGGGTACCTTATCAATTGGGTCCTTTTCACGGTCCCTTCGAAACGTGTCGATGATAGTAATCGTACGGGTTTTAGTAAATACCAATCCCGGATAACCGTGGTTATCCCCAGGTAATCCCAGTGGACCGAGCAGCTCTGAATATAATTTATCCAAATGATTGAAAACAACCATTTTACAAGTAATATTAAGTCGTTTTTATAAGATCATGTGAAAAATTTGTCATTGGATCGGAATATAAATTATAGTGTGGGTTAGTTAATTACTGGACCTGGGAACAAAACCAAACCTCTTGGCTGTTTCTTTATTCCCAGATAAAGAACATGCAATGTAAAGTTATATAAGATGCAGAACGGGTTAGCGTGTGTGCGGTTGGAGCTAACGTGGCGGAATGGGCGAATGCACAGCAAACGGCTCCAAGGGGCGACGTTTGCGGGGACTCGATGGACGTGCCCCTCGCGTCTCTCTTTCTCCTGCGCCTAGGCTGCAAGCTTGCTCGTTACGTGTTGCGCCGCTATTAAGTTATATCTAATTCTTTTGTTTGTAAAACAGTTGTTAACAATATGGTTGTATATCACATATTGTGATGAAACTGTATGTATTCCTACTTCATTAAAAATAGGTATAAGTTAAACAAAATGTGGCTTTGACTTAAATATTTTTTCTTTTTTGCACATGCTAACTTATTAACTTGGGATATCATGAAACCTCTACCCCTTGTGACTGTACAAAATTATATTTCTTACCTACTACACTATCTCGGGTGCATTAACAAATTATGATATTTTTTTGTGGTATAAATAGGCGGACGAGTATATGGGCCACCTGATGGTAAGCGGTCACCAACACCCATAGACATTGGCATTGTACATTTCTTTAAAAAAAACCATCGTCAATGCGGCACCAACTTTGGGAACTAGGATGTTATGTATATATGTCCCTTGTGCCTGTAATTACACTGGCTTATTCACCCTTTAAGCTAGAACACAACAATACCAAGTACTGCTGTTTTGCGGTAGAATATCTGATGAGTGGGTGGTACCTACCCAGACGAGCTTGCACAGAGCTCTACCAAGTAAATAAGTCTACAATCTTAGTTAATTAATAATATATTGAACGGCTATTTACAAACAATACAAGGTACTGAGCCCTCGGTCAATAGATAGATAGAACCTACTTCACGAACCATATTATATACCATATATATAGTATATGGTGATATGCTTATAAATAAATGTATCAATTTGTTAAAACGGGAATGATATCTTATGTATAACACTTAATGACTAATATTGAAATCTTTTAAATCGCGATCCAAAAATAATCACAAACCTAAAGTAATTTTATTAGCATACCGAAACTCGGTCTCAAACTGCAAAATATCTGGAAATAAATTCAAATGTCGTTAAAATTGGATACTTTTGAATAAAGAACTAACAGTTTAATAGGTATTTTAATGTACATAGTACCATTCTTGCAATAAATTAAATGAATGACCCATATTTATCGATTTTTAATATGGACATGGTCAATTAAATTGATAAACTAATATTGTAGGGCTCTTTACTCAATTTAAAAGCTTTGCGTGGACTAAATATATCATCGCGTAGCTATCGTTCTGCCTCTCCGTGATTCTCTTTTTATGAAAATTACGATCTGTTTTATTTCGTCGACTTCAGTGTCAGTGAGTCAATTCAATATGAAATTGTGAAATTTAAAAGAATTGTTAAGGAACGGGTGTCTGTAAAGGATGGACACAACGAGGCACAACCAATGACTTTTTAGATGATTGAATACCTTGGGAATGAAACAATCGCCTCCAGGCCATTTAAAATAATTAAAAAAAAAATTACGTGATCGTGTAAATCGCCTATAAATGTAAAAGAAAGTTTTAAATAAATCCCGCTGAGTTTCTTTCGCCGGTTCTCCTCATGTCTGAGGTGTTTATTTCACAGATGTTAGCACTTTTGCATTTTTACTTGGTGGTAGAGCTTTGTGCAAGCTCGTCTGGGTAGATACCACCCACTCATCAGATATTCTGCCGCAAAACAGCAGTACTTTATATTGCTGTGTTCCGGTTTGAAGGGTGAGTGAGCCAGTGTAATTACAGGCCACATTTCTAACAATGCCAATGTATATGGGCGTTGGTGACCACTTACCATCAGGTGGCCTATATGCTCGTCCGCCTTCCTATACAATAATAAAAAAAAACTTATACATTGAAGTGTACACTTCTCATTTTTTATTTAAGGTATTGCTTAATTTTTTTTATAACTAGGTTATTTTTTTTTTAATTTTCATTACTTTCGCAAGAGTTAGTAAATCTAAAAATTTTACAACACTCATTCTTTATATAAGTAATCTAGCGGGACGAATAAACTTTTAACGCTCTCTTAAAAGTTTTCCTTGTGCTTAATTACATTTTCATTTATCTTCCCTTCTGTCTGTCCCGACAGCGATTACCAACGCGTGGTATTACAATTAACTTTAACTTTGTCGAAAATTCGTAAATGAAAATATACACGTACCTATCATTTTAAGAGACGATATAAAGTTTATCCTATTCTATGTACAGGCAGTAATAGGTAATTGGTTAGAGGTTAGAATACATCTTAACCGATGATTCAGAGTTAAAACCATGTATTTAAAACCATATGTATTTAAAATTAATCTCGTGCTCGGTGAAGAAAAACGTCGTGAGAAGATTTCCGAAGATTTCCAAATCAGCGTTGGAATGGTGTGATGGAGTAAGCTCCAAATGTATGCAGGAAGAACCTGCCCTTATTCCACCACGTTGGTTTGGCAGAACATGTTTATCCTTCCACTTCTTTCTGTCACTCGTCATTAGTTACTCCTTTCTTGCAAATATCCTTTATTACGCAATCTATCCACACTTTTTTCAGCCTCCACCGTCCCCTTTATTCATCAACATTCATGCTCATCACCCTGCTAGTAACATGCTTTTCACCCCTCTTCATCACATGCCAATACCACACTAATCTATTACTCTACAACTTTTCATCTATTGGTGCTACTTTCAGACTTCCTATGATATATTCGTTTCTTAACTTGTCTATAGTTAGTAGAGTGAGCTCTAAATATTCTCCTCAAAAAAGAGAAAAGGCCTTAGAACAACAGTGGTACATTAACAGGTTGTTAATTTACTTTACATACGATCCTGTATCCACCCTGATCCACGCCGATGACAACCATCGCATATGTTACCTAATATACCTTATTAGGACAGTTGTTTGTTGTTTGGTATGCGTTGAAGAGATGGCTAATTAATTATAACTCCACCTATAGCACGACGTTTTTTTTTATATATGAATTAATAATATAATTTATCAACACCTTTATCAATAAATACAGATTTTTACATACCGTAATAAATAATGGTAATTATGCTTTATAATAATTTAGTACAAATATTAAAAATTTATAAGTGACGACAAAAGTGAAGTCGCTATAGAATTACGAAAGAAAAAACCCACATAACAAAATTGATGAAAGAGGCTATAATTTGTGGATTATATGAAAAGAAAGAATTTCAAGTTCGAGTAAGGGCCTTATCGCTAGACGGCAGGCCAGCTACGATATTGTCTGTCGAATCATGACGCAGGAACACCTGGCTCTTTTCCACGAAATTAAAAAAGTTTTTAGTCACACCCAACTTCGCGGGTCCCGTTCATTTAAATTCTAACGGATTTCGTGTTAGTATTCGCTCTGAGTTTTGTCATTCCCGCTGAAAAGTTTTGTCGACGCTCAATCTAGCTGAATATGCGAACACGTCTATTATTTTTAATATGTGTTTCATTAAACAAAGGACAGTTTGGGAATAAATATTGTTCGGAATAAACAATTTTCGTTGTACGTACATCATACTTATAACGTAAAGACTGCCTCGTTGGTATAATGGCTAGCGATCACGAACAGAGAACAGAGAACCGAGTGTGAAAGGTTCAAATTAGTTATTGGGTTTTTTTTATATATATGGATTTAAGAGGGTAGTAGTGTCAAGCGACGCCTCAAAAAGGTTGATGTTACACCTGATTCAATTTTAATATGACAATGATGAAACGCTATGATTGCTCTAGTACATTATGTCTTCTCCGCAACTTAATAGCGTTCGAGACTGTAGCCGGTTTGGGTGAAAATTTAGCAATATCATATTCGAGCAAAATCTTTAACACAAATAATGTTGAAATTGTTAATAACTAAGTTAAACATTTAATAAGGGCAATTAACAAAAAATATATTAGACGCATTGTATACTTTTAGTCAAAGCTTACCTTGTAATATATGTATCTGATCATGTAAAAGGTAGACTATACTAGGGAAATGCATTAAAATAATTGCTGCATCTGAGCCGGTAAGTTGGTACAAATTATTAAGATTAATTAATTCAATAAGACATACATTTTTATGTAAACAGCGCCTTTATTTTATGTACAATCGGTCCATTGAGTTAGCATTTACGACATAATTTATCATAAATCTTCAGTCAGTTTGTTTTTAAGCCATAATTGTATATATTTTATTGTAATTTGATTTCAAAACGAACTGGCTTACTATCACCTTATCGACTACACTCCTGAAACTTTCTTTATCCAATCGCGAACGCTAGCTACCCTTGTGTACACTCCTGGATAACCTTTACGGGCGCAGCCGAAGCCGAAGGATACAATACCCAGCTGGATGCCAGATGCTTTTGATACAGCAGGTCCTCCAGAATCTCCCTGTGGTATAACAATATACATTCATATATATGGATATAGTAACATTAAGTAAATTGATTTGTAGTAAATGTAAGTTCGTTAAGGCTCGACCTTAGCTGATCAACAATATTTAAAAAAATATTGAAAACAAATTAAAAGCTTAAAATAATTAACATAAGGCGAAATAACGTACCCTAATTTTTGTATCGATTTTTGTTTGATGTTTGTTCAGACAGTTTAAATTGCTTTCAATCGTTTAATTAGCAATTGATCGAATAAAATCAACAAATTGAAAAATATATTATTTTGAATATTTAATGAATTTGCTAAAATTGTATAATCAACACCTTCAACGATTAATACGAAATGTTTTTCTCGAATTTTCTATAATATTAATTACCTGACAAGAATCCTTTCCGCCTTCAGGAACGCCAGCGCAAAACATTCTTAATGTGAGGCTACTGTAAGATCTACGACACTGATCGTTAGAAACAGTGGGCACTTCGACTGCCAGTAAATCGTCGCTTGATTGGCCGTTTTCCTTAAATAAAAACATTAAATATACTAAATAGCAATCGCAAATATTTCTTTTATTGATATTAACGTAAAATTTAATTAAAAAATCAGATTTAAACTAAAATGATGATGATGATGTGCTCCTGGCCGATGTCGGCCAGTGCGACCAACCTCAAGATAGATTACCCAACTGGGCAGGACATAATATTATAGTGCACAAACACACATGCACTCTCATAATCTAAAAGGTCATTAATGCGACACGAACAGACATAGGTGTAGGCGCACGACCAAAATGGCTTAACATACTTATCGATTAACATTGATGTGCAAACATACAACATACAAAAACCGGAAAATAATATGATAATAGTAAGATAAAATATTTCCTTAAACTAGATTTGAAGTAGTTGATTCACTTACAGAAGTAGTTCCCCATCCTGACACAACAACTTTGGTACCAGGTGCAATGTCCGCACCTTTATTCGCCAATTTAACTGCTTTTGTTTTTTTACCATCAATTTTTATTGGTATCAACGGTCTTACGATTCCTACGTCATAATCGCTTGTCCGCGCATTATAGTTCGGATGTTGTGTGAAATTATAGGAGACTGACATCGCTCCACCACTCCCTGATATAGAAGAACCAGTTCTTACATACACTTTCGACATGCTATTAAAGAAAAAAAAGTATGAGATATTAGTTATTATTAATTAATTAACAGAATTTTGAGTATATTATTCATACCGAATCGAGACAATTTCTAAGAGCGTAACAAAATACATAAAAACATTTAAAAAAATATATTGACTCCAAATCATCAAATAATTATTTGCAACAAAAATGCTAATAAATGCTCAATAAAATATACTCAAAATTTTTTTAATCATTTATATAAAATAACAGCCATTAGAATACATTTCTTTTAACAAACATGACGTGCACTACCAATTACCCATTACTAAAACTATATTTCATACCCAGTCAAACAGTGCGCCGCAGTGAGAATAGTGTACTCGTTGATGATCGAGCCCCCGCATTGATAATATTCGTCCCCCTTTTGCAAAAGTAAATGCGCTTGATACGGAAAATTTTCAATTGTGGCATCGTAACCACCAACTATTTTACCACCGTCAACTTTACTGCCCTTCTGGTGATTCTTACAAAGCACATCTGTTTAAAAAAATATAGGCAAACACATAAAATCAAACAATTTTTTTCGTAGTTGGGAAGGTACCACTCATTCATCAGATATTCAACGATCAAACAGCAATACTTAGTATTGTTGTTTGACTGCTTCGTATGCTTAGTGACGTGGATGCGTGGAGTGGAACACGAGGCCACCCAGGCTGCTGCCCGTTCGATCGCACTCACAAAGATTGATGTGGATAAGTTCACTCTCACTCCTGAGAAAAGTTCCACAGTTTATCGGAGTGCCTCGAGCAGAGTACGTTAAAGTGGGGAAGCTGATGCATATATGAAATAGTCTCACAGCCTTTCCCATTCTTTTCTGTGGTGGGTATAAGAAGGGTTGTAGGGGCTATGAATCCTGCAGGAAGCTGGTCTGCTGAACACAGCGGGATGAACTCCACTTATTCTCGTTAAGTAGAGAGCTTCGCCAAAGATTGTAACATTTATATGACTTCACTTAAATATTGTTCACTTAACTTACCTTTAGATAAAAATGCTAAAAATAAATATAAAGGAATCAAAAACATCTTCAGTCCTC
This sequence comes from Nymphalis c-album, assembly GCA_963151315.1. NCBI lineage: Eukaryota > Metazoa > Arthropoda > Insecta > Lepidoptera > Nymphalidae > Nymphalis > Nymphalis c-album. The sequence continues at coordinate 13,256,031 of OY720592.1, forward strand.
ACAAACTAGAGATACAATAGAAAATTCTCGGACTGGATACTTTTTATAGTGGCGTAAGGTAATGGCAGTTCGGTAATATCGGTAATCGTAATCAACATTTGCTTTTAATTATTATCTCCTTGAGATATACATATCGTTATTAAAAAGTCATTTGTTTGTAAATATCTAAGTTTCTTGGGAAATAATAATACAAATAGTTTCATAACATAACAGAAAAAACTTTAAAGGGTATAATTATAATTTTACTTCTAGAAAAACAAGTTGTGATACACCTATTTGCAATAGGTATCATCGTATTGATCATTCATTCAGAGCATTCCGTGCAAGTCTGTCACCACGACCATCAATCTACTGCTAAACATATTACACCACTGTATTGCTGTGATGGGTTTTAAGGGTGAGTGTAACACTCTTATTAAAGGTACAATATCGTAGTTCTATTATCAAGTGGAACGTTAAATTAAAAAGAAAATTGTTAAGGACGGTATGAAATATAAAAAATAATATTAAATATTTTTTAAATTCTATTTAAAATACAATTTTTTAGAGTTTTAAGGTTTTTTAGAGTTAATTATTTTTATACCAAAAATAATTTTATTATTTTATCAATATTGTGTACACGCAGTATTTCTTTTTTACCCGTGTAAATAATTAAAAACGTTAATAGTGTGGATTCGTATATATATATATATATATATATATATATATATATATATCTATATATATATATATATTTTTAATATATACCTTTATTTAATTATACCTTTGTTCTAAAAGTTATGTTAGTAAAAAGTAATAACAACATTTTAATTTTCTTAGGCGGATTGTAAAATAATATTTTGTTATCACTGAGATTTTTGATCAAACAGTATTGTCCAAATATTTCATTCTATATTAGAAACAGAAATATAGATATATATCAACTCTACTCAATGGTAGAGCCTTGTGCAATTTCTTCTGTGTAGGTCACCCACCCACTCATCAGATATTCGACCGCAAATCAGTAGTAGTTTGGTGCATTGGCGATGCTTTTTTTGAAATGTACAACGTCACTGTTTATATTATATACTGTAGGTGACTCGTCCGCCATTCTATGCTATAAAAAAATATATCATATGTTAATGGTTTTGAAATTATTTTATAAAGCAGCTTATGAGACGTCTGTATCTATCGAGGAATCCATTTCGTATTTTTTATTCGCATTTTTCGTAATTTCGTTTTATTCTCATCAATTAAAAATATGTATATTACTTTATAATTTTTTATTCTTTTTGAATTTATTTATTTTATTGTTTTTGATATAACATTATATTTTTATTAAAGGGATTCGAAGAATTTATTTTATTGAAGAGATCGGTATGTAAAATTGAGAACACACATAATTTAAGCAATTTTATTCAAAATCAATCAATATGTGTTCATTAAAACATATTATATTCATTTCATTATGAAAATATAGCCGTATAATAATAACTATTTAACAAAACAACAATAAACAGCACCGAGTATGTTTTAAATAATAATTTAGATTTAATAAACAAGTTAAACAATACATATAAGAGCGAAAGTTATTATTAGTTTTCATACATTATATACATAATATATAGTATTTATTTGATATAAATTGATTTACATACAATACAGTAACAGTACAGTCACAGCCTGTGAATATCCCACTGCTCCTCAAAAAGAGGAGAAGATGCCTTAGCCCAGCAGTGGGACATTCACTTCGATAGAATCAGTGACGATCGCGACAAGTAGTATTTATTCTTGCATTATATAGCGAACTGAGTGGTAACCTTACATTAATTATAATATTTCGATTATAAAATATAAAATCAAAATAAAATCGTAGCAATATTTTTTCAAACTGATTTACAATTTCGTGGTTATTCATGGGTAATTTAACAATTTCAATAGAATTAATGATATATCAATAAAGTAACATAATTACCCATAGTAAAGTAGTGAAACATTACAAAAAGGCTTAAGCGGCAATATGAAATACAATCAAATATCCACCTAAAAGAATAACTCAGCTCTCTTAATATTTCACTTGTAATCGAATCGAAATCGAACTAATAAGAGTCTATTTATGGATAAAGTCTAAACGATGTACCTAGACGCCTGAAATCAATTTGATCCACCATCTTACTTTGGCCACGTTAGTATACACTCCAGGAGTTCCTGGTCGAGCACAACCCGATCCAAAGGATACTATTCCGAGTTGAGTTCCAGTATTTGTTTCCACTGCTGGACCTCCAGAATCACCCTGTATCACACATTTATTCATTCAAAATTACAAAAAAAATAACAGCCGGTAAAAATCTGACTATTGAGCTAGAGCCTACTGTACTTTTTTAAAGAATAAGGTTTGGAGCCCCACCCCTCCTCGCTAATTTAGTGAAAATTTTCACTCATAACATTTAGACTCCTCGCCATGTTTCCTTTAAAGTTGAGCACGAGAGGAATTATAACATATGTTATATACAAAAGCACGTGAAAATTCAGTGGTGCTCGGCCGGAATTGAGTCTGTTATCTTCGGTAAACATTCACGTGTGCAATCTCGATGACCGAGTGGATGCATCTCGTCTTAAGATTATCAAAGACAAACTTATTTAATTAATCATACCTAAGAAAACCCATCTTACGGCCGAATACTGAAACGTCATTCAAATATGAAGTGGGACTTAATTATTTGAGACACCGTTAGTTTAAAATGTCGCATACTAAATTTGAAATCAATGGCGTTCCAAATAATTAACTCCCACTTCATATTTGAATGACGTTTCAGTATTCGGCCATCAGTCTACCTTAATCTAAGAAATGCGATTTTAAAGCTTATTTCAGTTTCAGTAGCTTCTAGTATAGCATTGCATTAAGTAGATTTTTAACACGAAACATAATTTCAATTTATTTACAAGCAGATATTTTTTATTTATTTAGTGAGATACGTATTTAAAGGTGTAAACAGCATTTATCGTAAAAACGAAAATTAGATAAACCAAACTAACCTATTATAATTTATAAATAAAGTCTCAGCTACTAATACAAATAGTAAGCATGCAATTTTAAAGGAATTCAACGTAAAGATTTACCTGACAAGCGTCCTTCCCTCCTTCTGGCACACCGGCACAAAATTGTCGAGATGTAAGTGTAGAGTAAGACTTGCGGCAGACCTCATTAGATACAGTTGCCACTTGTACACCCATCAAGTTTTCGCTTACCCGACCGTTCTCCTGAAAAAAGAACATTTATGCATTCCATTTGCGATTTTAAGAACGTTAAATTAGATATAACTTATTATTATTTGAAGTGTCTTATAAATAGCAATATTTTTTTTTATCATTGATAGGCCAGCGTTTTACCGCTGTCATGCCTGATGGTAAGCAACGACGCGGTCTAGGGTGTAGCACATTGCCTAGAAGGTATCAATTTTTTTAAATATTTTTAAAAATTATGTTGCTATTTTTTCAGGTTAGGTGGTTAATTTTTAAAAAAACCTTTATTGAATAATTATTTTGATTTCATTTCAATTTCCCGACAAAATCCGTGCTATTTATTGCTGTGTGCTGATAAAAAGGTAATTGAGCCAATGAAATCACTTTCAATGTTCTTTTTTATGACAAATTAAGGTGGATGAGCATATTATGGTAAGTGGTGACCAACGCCCGTAACGCATTGTAAGAGATCTTAACCATTACATCGTCAATGTGCCACCAACCTTAGGAACTACGATCTTATGTCCCTTGTGCCTGTAATTACACTGGCTCACTCTCCCTTCAAACCGGAACACAACCTGGGTGGTACCTACCCAGACGAGCTTGAACAAAGCGCTACCACCAAGTAAACTACAGGCATAAAAGTCTTTAATTACGTCTTTGTCAAATGATTTGTATAATTCTTAATGGAAATTAAATAAGAAAGAAATATAAAGCCATTGCTATAAAATAATAGATGAAATCTTAACTGTGGACAATAATTTTCAAATTCAATGAACTATATGAATACTCACAGTGGTTTCTCCCCATCCCGTCACAATGATATTGGTACCATTTTTAATTGTAGCTCCCGCTTTTGGTAATGGAACAGCTTTTTTATTTACTCCGTCCAGTACGATTCCATCAGGGACTTTTATCAGAGCAACATCATAATCGCTGTTCATTGGATTATAAAATGGGTGCTGTTTATACTTCGTGGTGTTATATAGAGTACCACCGCTGTCAGCGAGAGTACTACCGACTCTAATGTAAATTCTGTTTACTCTGAAAAATATACTCCACTATTAGAATAAGATTATTAAAACTAAGTAACGTATTTAACTACATTTCCTATGCGCATCTCACTTATTGGAAAAAAAATCGAATACCAAGATCTTTAAGGCATACGTACATACTGCGCGAGAGTGAAGATAAAAGGGATGCCATTGCAGTATCCAGTATACACGCGATAGTGGCTGCGAGTGGACGTATCAATAAAATATTTAAAATGGAACGTGATGGTAAGTAAACACGAAAATGCAGTCCCGCATAATACGAGGGATCTGGACGTTATAGAAATGCTCGCGACTCGACTCGCGTGTATAACGCCTTATCCAGGAGAGCTCTTAGTTGGGTGTGTAAATACCCGCGAAATCAGATGAAGCGGATTTAATATTCTATTCCATTCTAACTATAAAACTAAATAATTTAAATATAATATAAGGTCCTCCAGACCAGTTTCGGCCACGGCGGCCAATCTCAAGAGAGATTAGCCAACTGCGCAGGAGATATTACAGTGCACAAGTGTGTGCGCAAACACGGGTGGACTCTCTTTTCCTTAGTTCTCATAATCCGATGGGACGGCAATCCGACACGACCGGAAAGAGTTCAGGCGTAGGACCAACGGCTTAACGTGCTTTCCGAGGCACGGGAGTGTACACACTGCCAACTTCCAGACTCCGGGCTGCTACTGAGAATTTTCTGACAGAAAAACCCAATAACTATTTATTGGCCCGACCTGGGAATTGAACCCAGAACCACCGAGTCTGCGGTCTTATACCAAGCGACTAGACCAACGAGGCAGTCAAAATATAATATATATAAATAAATAATTTAAAACTACACGTACAAAATAAACAAAATGTTTGTAATATTACATGATTACTTTGTAATATTAAATTAAATCAATAGTAAGATTTGGATAATACACAAAACACAGAAAGGGTCATAAGTGTGTAATATACGAAAATAAAGAAAGTTACGTTTTAAAAAACCATGAAATTAAATTTAAAAAAATACAATTATCATTATACCCTTTAAGGCAATGCGCTGCTGTCAAAACATATTTCTCGCTTATAATGGAACCTCCACATTGAAGGTATAAAGAACCCATTTGTAGGTTTAGATGCACTTGGTAGGGGACATCCTGTATGGTGGTATTGTAGCCTCCTACAATTCTGGGATCAGATTTTCTTACGTCACTAGTTTGATCAGGATGTAAACTCTCTCCGGACACTACATCTGAAAGTAGGTTGCAAAATAATATATGATTATTCTTTAAAAAAAAATACTTCTTAATTTTTACTTGCTTATAACGAGACTAATTTTTAACCTGTTTTGGTGGACTGGGCTGCATAGTTTCGTGCATGCCCATCTGTGTACATATCTGGGTATGCATCCGTACACTTAACAGATATTTTCTCACCAATCAGCAATACTTAACGCCAAGACTAACTGCCCAGTGGTAAGAACGCGTGAATCTTAACCGATGATCGTGGGTTCAAACCCGGGCAAGCACCGCTGAATTTCATGTGCTTAATTTTTGATTATAATTCATTTCGTGCTTGACGGTGAAGGAAAACATCGTGAGGAAACCTGCATGTGTCAAATTTTCATTGAAATTCTGTCACATGTGTATTCCACCAACACGCATTGGAGCAGCGTGGTGGAATAAGCTCCAAAACCTTCTCCTCACAAAGAGGAGAAGAGGCTTTAGCCCAGCAGTGGGACATTCACAGGCTGTTACTACTACAGCAATACATAGTAAACAGTTTTAATGTAATAATAATAATCATTTCTACATACCTTCTATACCGAAACAAAATAATAAGAATACGATAACAAAAGAAGACTTCTCCATCGTAGATAAAAATAAGATTTAATATAATAATTCGCTTGAAACAATCTTTAAATACTTCACTTTACAAGGATATTTTTTATCTATAATTACTTTATGAGGGAGATAAGAGGTCCATTAATGTCATGTTTTCTGTTTCACATAATTATCTCAGTAAATTACTCGATGAAATGTGTAAAATTATATTATGTATAGTTTTTCTGCTAATAATCCAATATAAGTCGATCATGAGTTCAAATTCGAGCACCCCTGAATTTCAAGCGTTTATTATGTGATTATAATTCATTTCGTGCTTGATGGTGAAGGAAAACATCGTGAGGAAACCAGCATGTGTCAAATTTCACTGGAATTCTGTCATTGTGTATTCTACCCGCAATGGAGGAATTAGCTCAAAACCTTCTCCACAAAAAGAGAAGAGGCCTTAGCCCAGGGATAATCACTGGCTGTTACTGTAATCCAGTCGTAAGTCTAGTACAAATTAACACGTTTTCAAAAATTTAAATGATCGTATATCAAACGATATTGGTAGACAATTTCTTGTAAATACATTAAGGACGTTTAAAGACATCTCTCTCGCTCTTAATCTCAATGAGTTAACCTTTCATTGCTAATTCGAAGCCACTTGCAAAAAGTTGCCTGGCCTAGAACTGGCCTTTTATGTAGTAAATATTACTAAATAACTACGCCAAATGTCAATACCCCTGAATTACTGTGTTCCGGTTTTTTATATACATAAATGTAATACAGGCACATAAGACATTATTTTACGACGAACATAATAATTTATTTCTAATTGTAACAGTGCCCAAAGGTGATCACTTACCATCAATTGACCCGTTTCTATCTCTCGAAAATAAATTTAAAAAAAAATTGGTTGCCTGTAAAGTCGGTATACGGGCGAAAGTTTTACGTGACAACGACTTTGAGTGGTAAAATAATTTTAATGTGAATATTGGAAGAAGGATGAAATAATAGTAACAATTTAAAACATTTATTTATACAAAGAATTATATTTAAAACATTAATTTATACAAAGAATCTCGCACTGAATTTCATATTAACAAAATTTTATTTTTACCTTTACACATACATACGTATTTATACTTAGAAGGGACGCGTGCCTTTCACTTTTTATGTCTGTCTCTCTCGCTCTTAGGCGGGCTAACCATGCCCGAGTGGAAGGGACGCGTGCCTCTCACTCGCTCTCATTGTGAGCGCATAACGTGAGCGGAGCGTAACGCAGTTTCTTGAAGTGTCACCCGGCAAACCAATTTATAAGACGTTGTCACGTCAAAAAAGCCTTACATTGATATTATTACTTGGTGGTAGAGCTTTGTGCAAGCTCGTCTGGGTAGGTACCACCCACTCATCAGATATTCTACCGCAAAACAGCAGTACTTGTTATTGCTGTGTTCCTGTTTGAAGGGTGAGTGAGCCAGTGTAATTACAGGCACAAGGGACATAACATCTTAGTTCCCAAGGTTGGTGGCGCATTGGCGATGTAAGAGATGGTTAACAGCTCTTACAACGCCAATGTCTATGGGCGTTGGTGACCACTTACCATCAGGTGGCCCATATGCTCGTCCGCCTTCCTAAGCAATAAAAAATCACTTGTAAGTATTATAGTCATAATAGTTTTATTGTTAAACATTTTTATATGTTATCTGTTTAAATTATTTTTAAATGGATTGATATTGTTTAAGTTGATAAAGTAATTAATAAATTTATAAATAAAATATTATCCTTCTACATAATTATTAGTTTGTATAAATCTTTATATAACGTTACAAATGTATTTTTTTTTATCTACATTAAAGATTTTTAATAAAGCAAGTAAATCCTACTGAGGATAAAGTAATATCAAAGTTAGTTCGAACTTCAAGAAATAAAATGATGATTTAGAATTTTTTAGACAGACTCCTTTGTTTTACGATATTAACTCTTAACTTTTTATTTTTATAAAAAACATGGTACATTTATATTTAAGCAGAGTTTATGACAACTTCAGATTTTTGTTTTTTGGAAAAATTAAAACATTTAAACTAAAAATTTGTCTTCTGTCTCAAAAACAACGTTACCAAGAAAAGAAAAAAAAATTGTCTTTTTCATATTGAGCTTCTTTTTGGACACGAGAGAAATTAATATAGAAATAAATAAAGTTTAAACACAACTTTAATATATATGAAAACTAAATGAAATTAAAACACCGATATCAATGAAAAACACTGTATTTAATTAACAATATTAATATTATCTCAAATATATTATGAAACATGTATACTACATATTGAATTTCCGATCTTCAATAGTAATTGGACAATGACATGTGAATTGGCCATTTTTGGCTAAAATAGTTTAATAGATAAACATATTTTGTCGAATTCGTATTCAAATTAAATTATTACCTAACAATGAGATACGTATAATTAGTAATTGTTCATTTATAGTTTATATTCAATAGATTGCTAATTTCTTGTCATGATCAGAACTATCATTGGATTTAGACGCCTGAGTATCTTCTGATCCACCTTCTTACTTTGGCTAAATTTGCATATACTCCAGGGATTCCTGGTCGAGCACAGCCGGATCCAAAGGAAACGGTTCCGAGTTGAATTCCACTTTCTGTTGCCACTGCTGGACCTCCGGAATCACCCTGAATCGTTGTCATAATTTAATTTTGGTTTCACGTAAAATATGTTACGATACTAAAATAATGTTATTCCTTATATCAACGAAAGTGGAAACTTTTTTAGGAGTCCATTGCGGAAGATTTAGAAAAACAAATAAGTCTGAATTTTTTGTAAAGTATAATATTCAACCTGACAAGAATCCTTGCCGCCTTCGGGCACACCAGCACAGAACTGTCGAGATGTAAGTGTGGAGTAAGACCTGCGACAGTCCTCATTGGGTACAGTCGGCACTTGTACGCCCATTAAATTTGGGCTTACCTGTCCGTTCTCCTAAAAGACAGAAGAAGAAAACGCTAAAGGGAAAATATATTAGAGAGTCTTTATAACTTATAATTTATATAAAACGTTAACACTATATATTAAAATATGCTTAAACTTTAATTGTAATTGATTTTAAAAATTAATACCAATTAAAATCGAATATAATCGAGTATAAATTACTATATCAAAGTATTATCTGCTCGTAAGGCGAAAGCTGACAAAAAATATACCAAAAATTATTATCCTATATTAATCGTTTTTTTTTTTTTATTAATGAAGCCACAGCCTGGTAATTGGTCTTCCATTCTAAAGAAGACTTAGTTTTCGTTTCACCAGAACCGCTTAGTGAAAACACTGTATGCGGAATTTTATCTGACTCAGTCTAATTTGCTTAAGATAATTTCCATCGACCTCGGACGAGTTTAATTATCAGCTCAAATTAAACAACTAAAAACTACACAATACTAAGCGATTAAACTACTTACAGTAATATCACCCCATCCAGTCACAAGAATATTGGTACCATTTGCAATTGTGGCTCCAGCTTTTGGTAATGGAACAGCTTTTGTATTCACTCCATCCAATGCTATTCCACTGGGAATATTTATCAGACCAACGTCATAATCGAAATTCATTGGATTGTAAAATGGATGCTGTCTAAATCTTGTTGTGTTGTATTGAGTACCCCCACTCATAGCTAGAGTACTCCCGGCTCTGACATAAATTCTTGTTATCCTAAAACATATCCACTAATCAGATCAGAACACGATTATATAATTAAGTAAGAGTGATCTTTATGTTAACTATTAATAATTATCATATTACCCTGAAAGGCAATGCGCTGCTGTCAAAACATATTTCTCGCTTATAATGGAACCTCCACACTGATAGTAATCAGCACCCATCTGTAGTAGTAAGTACACTTGGTAGGGGACATCCTGTATGGTGGTATTGTAGCCTCCTACAATTTTGTGATCAGAACTATCAACGTCACTGCTTATGTCGAGATAAATACGTCTTCTGGAAACTGCATCTGAAGATTTCAAATTAGAAAAAATGAATATATATATTTCTTATTACTTACTACTACAACTTTACGACTAATAACGAAATTGTGTATAGATAATTTCTGACAGTATAATTATTAAATACTACCAGCAGCTTTTAGCCAGAAAAAATTAATAATATCTATTTAAGTAAGATACATACAAAAACTAAGTAAGTAGTATTCGGTTTAAGCTTTGAATGAAATCAATCTGAATTCAAGGGTTTATTATAGGTTTTTCAATTACGGGTTACCTAATGCTAATTAAAATATTTATTTTAGGAGTATCTAACGTGGTATATTTTGAAATATCATAATATAATATTGCATTTTATATAGTATATATATATATACGTTTATATATATATTATATAAATTATAAACGTCAACGTCACGCAAATACTTAAAAAAAATAAAAATTAAAGTATTAATAACAGAGCCCGCTCACCTTCTATAAACAAACAAAACAATAAAAATACGATTGAAAAATAAGACATCACCATCGTAAAAAAAAAACGACGTTTAAGATTATAATTCGTTTGCAGAATTGTTTAAATACTTCACTTCGATAGCGTTCATATGAATAATTACTTTATGAGGGTGATAAGAGATTCATTTAATGTAAATTTTTCTATTTCCAATAATTGTCTCATTAATTTGCAAAGAAATGTTAGCAACTTCTTTTTTTTATTATTTGTATCGCAAACCAAATTACTATGTTTTTATCTATACTAGTCTGTACTAATATATAAAGCTGAAGTTTGTTTGTTTGATACTGCTAACCTCAAGAACTACTGGTTCGAATTTAAAATTATTTTTGTGTTGGATAGCCCTATTATCGAGGAAGGTTCTAGGCTGATTTTTATTCATTACTAGCTGTACCCGCGACTTCGTCCACGTATAATTTAACAAAAAAGTTAATCATTTTTATTTTTATTATCATTTTTTTTCTAAAATAAAAGCAGCCTTAGTTATTATTCCTTATTACATCAGCTACCTACCAATAAAAGTCCCGTCAAAATCGGTCCAGCCATTTCAGAGATTAGCCGGAACAAACAGACAGACAGACAAACAGACAGACAAAAATTGTAAAAAAAAATATTTCGGTGTATGTACCGTATATATATTCATATGCATGTAGTAAAAAGCGGTTATTTCGATATTAAAAACAGACACTCCAATTTTATTTATATGTATAAATTATCATTTTTTTTCTAAAATAAAAGTAGCCTAAGTTACTCCTTATTACATCAGCTACCTGCCAATATAAGTCCCGTCAAAATCGGTCCAGCCATTTCAGAGATTAGCCGGAACAAACAGACAGACAGACAGACGAAAATTGTAAAAAATGTTATTTCGGTGTATGTACCGTATATATATTCATATGCATGTAGTAAAAAGCGGTTATTTCGATATTAAAAACAGACACTCCAATTTTATTTATATGTAAAGATGTATAGATTATATATTTTTTTCTAAATTAAAAGTAGCCTAAGTTACTCCTTATTACATCAGCTACCTGCCAATAAAAGTCCCGTCAAAATCGGTCCAGCCATTTCAGAGATTAGCCGGAACAAACAGACAGACAGACAGACAGACAGACAGACAGACAAAAATTGTAAAAAATGTTATTTTGGTGTATGTACCATATATATATTCATATGCATGTAGTAAAAAGCGGTTATTTCGATATTAAAAACAGACACTCCAATTTTATTTATATGTATAGATGTATAGATTATAATTTTTTTTCTAAAATAAAAGTAGCTTAAGTTACTCCTTATTACATCAGCTACTTGCCAATATAAGTCCCGTCAAAATCGGTCCAGCCATTTCAGAGATTAGCCGGAACAAACAGACAGACAGACAGACAGACAGACAAAAATTGTAAAAAATGTTATTTTGGTGTATGTGCCGTCATATGCATGTAGTAAAAAGCGGTTATTTCGAAATTAAAAACAGACACTCCAATTTTATTTATATGTATAGATATTTTTATTAATTAACTATACGCGGGTAAAACCGTGGGGCACAGTATTATAAAGACGGTCGTGCAACTGGGCCAACTGTTGATGGTCACCAACGCCCGTAGATATTGGCGATGTACGATGTATTAACCGTTCCATAAATCTTCAACGCGCCATCAACATTGGAAACTAAGATGTGATCTCACATTTACATCAAACAGGCATGTTAAACAAATTCAATTAACATCTAAAAAAACAACCTCAGCTTGATACTGATTGGTGATATTCATATTATTGAATGAATGAATTAAATATTTATTATTATATTTATTAACGACTTTTCTTTTACTTTTAAAAGAAAATTTGTTGTTTCTTAAATTTATCGACGATTTCTGAAATATTATTATCAGTTCCCTTTAAACCCTTGCGTATAAAAAAACTTTATTAAATTGTGTCACTTTACGTTTTTAATCTTTGGTAAATAAAAACTCACTTACGTTAACAATTTCTAGTCAACCTCGACAGCGTACCAAGAATATAATCAACGATAACATTTGTATTTTATTTTTTTAATATTTTTTTTTTTAAATCCATTTTATCATTTTGTATTATAGTGAATAGACGGCTTACATAAAGAACTAAAGAATACAATATTTAGAAAAGTTTAATGTGAATAGTGAAATACATACATACCTATATATTATTAGTGTATTTTTCATAAAAGTCGTATATATTTTTGGTCGGTTTTATTTCTAGTATTAATATAAGTCGCAATTGAATTTAGTAAAATAATAATTGTTAAGTTCTTTAAATACAAATTTAAAAAATCTTGTTAAATTCTTTCATTAATTTATCTATATTTATTTTACGCCTGGCTAACTTATCAAGTGCCTTAGTGCAGACCCGAAGATACTTATTGATTTATATTCCCCGGTCGGGCCAACAAAAAAAAGGGTTTTTGGACAAAAAAACTCAGTAGCAGACCGAAGTTTAAGTTATATTATTGGTAAGGCTATACCTATTAAATAAATAACCTGAATGATAAGAAATGGTAAGAAAACCTGAATGTATCAGCTGACAGTCTGTTTTGCCACATGGGATTACACCGATCCACAGAAGCGCCTTGGAAATAGGAGGAATAAGCTCTATAATTATCCTTAAATGGACAATAGACCTTTTCCATATAGTGGGATCATTATATTAAACTTCACTAAATGTGCATGAAAAATAAACATTCAACAGTAATTACATTAAAGCGAATAAAAAATACAAGCAAAAGGGCTCTTTAAAAACGTTTTTATTTAATGTAACGCTCCAGCGAGTGCTTTGTATGTGACCTTTTGAATAAATTAACTATAACAATTAATTATTATTTTGTGAAAGTTCTGCGCTCATGGACCAGTAGGGAGAATACAATTAATATTAACGAAGACCAGTGGATTAAATCTGGGCAAACGCAAATTATTTTTATGTACTTACATAAATACTTTTTTTGATGGTTTTGTCCAACTTCATCTAGAGTGGTACCACCCAGTCGTCTCTTATTCTATTTTCATAACAGTATTATTGGAATCTGGTGGAAAAATGTAAGTGCGTAGCAACATGCACAATGGGCAATATCATAGTTTCCAAAGTATGCCGGCAGTATGGGTGATATAAGGGGTGATGGTGGACTATAAAAAAAACTTACAATGCCACTATGTCTGTGGGCGGGTTATCATTTACCACAGGGTGCACTATTGATCATTTTGTCAAATCTCTGTTTACAATTTATCTCGGTCTCGTAGTGATAGAAAACTCCATGACTAAGTTGATAATGATGATAAAACTCTATGATAATAAGCTTTAAAATATCCTCATCAAAAAAGGATCATTATCCGTTGGCCAGTTTAATCCCGACATTTGCGCTCTGATCTTCTCAATAGAATCTACATTATGCACTGAACTTTGCATTTACCTCGTTAAGTGACGATTTTTAAGTATGACAAGAGCCTACTTGAATGAAATAGGTTTATAATTATAATTTATCTTAAAAACAAACATTGTCATTGATATTAATTTATTACTTAATTTTCATAAAAAATATACATTTATTGTTTCGTATATGTAGGAAACTGTTTTTCTGTACGAACAACTCTAAACGTTATTTCCTGCACTTCCTAAGGTTAGCTAGTAGATCATTATTTTAGCATTAAGACTGCTTTTAACACAATGTATATTTTGTGTTGTGCAATATTAAATAAATAAACAAGAGATGAATTAGCGTATAAACTACGAGAACTGCATAAATATAATTATGATGTCAATAATTTGAGTGGTCAATGTCGAATTTGTCATGCGCTCAAATTATTATGTGCGAACTTTTGAAAAGGATTTTTCAATATTCTTTTAAATAGAGGTGTTATAACTAATATGAGTATTTATCTATTCTTGTTTTTTATTTATTTTCGATTAATACATCGATTAGATCATAATGTATCCAAGGTTTGATACAATGCAAATATATTTTATTATAAAAATAACCAATAGGGTCAAGTGGACTGGACATGGATCTTAGCTGAACACATCGTTTTTTAATAATATAGGAAGGTGGTGGACAAATGAGCCACCTGACGGTAAGTAATTACTACTGCCCTTGGTAGACATAGGTAGCATAGGCATAGACATTGGTAATGTGAGTAATACTGACATTTTCTATTCCACCAACGTTGGGAACTAAGTATGTCCCTCACCGTAGTTTTACTGGCTAACGTGCCCTTCAAATGGGAGCACAGTAATAGGATGTTTCTATCAGCCTTTCTCGATTGCCATCCTATCTCCTATCATCACCCATCGCAAAATGTCTTCAACTCCATTCGAATGATTTTCTTAATCTCTATGTCTCAGCGCAGTGGATCTTTTTTTTTTCACCCAGTGGAAACCTTAAGAAAGGTTACCCTTAGAAGGCGGAACTGGGTTGTGTGGGTTTTCTTATCCGCTAAAACCACTGCGATGGCCATCCTCGGCACGAACCGGTAGAGGCTGCGGGATAGTGCAGAGCATCGGATATTTACGTAATTGAGCTTGGAAAGTATTTTGAATATTCACTCCAGATTATTAGAACCCTCCTTTTCCGACATTATTGATTTCAAATAAGAAGAAAAGAAGACACAACAATATTTAACTATTCTTAGGGCTAACGTTAAATTTATTTAATGATTGCAATGAACATTAATTGTTACCTTTATTTATATAGTTTTGACCAATAAAAAAAAGAAACCTAGTCTGTAGAAATAAAATAAAAATATTGTTATATTGATTTTTAGTTTGTATTTTATGATATCAAAAACAGTTCAACGACCTCTTTATAAAACGATTAAATTCGTATTAAAATGATAAAATTTATAGCTTTATTGCCGAAAATGTTTTTAACCCACCGCATAAATTCATTATAGTAATAAAAATAAATTATAAATAAATGTAAATAAAACATCATTAATTCTTTATTACTGAAACCCTTTTGACACTGTTTTTATACGCCAAAATAAATTCACTTCCATTGATAAAAATGTCATTCGGAATAACAAATGGTCACAAATAAAAAATGAGCAAACGGCAAAGCCTAATACCTTAAATAAAAATGTAGATCTAAATTCAAGCTCATTTAAAAGGGTTAAAATATTGTTGTGAAAAGAAAAATTATGAGACAGTCTCGATTTATGTTTGTTTTTATTCGAAAACAAAGTTCGTGAACTGGCATTAGGGCCTTGAAATTAAGTAAAAAGAAAACCTATATAATACATTAAAATGATTACGTTATAGGCGCAGTGGATACAACACGTACGTGGATCACGGGTTCAAATACAGACGAATGAAACAGATTTTAGAAGTGCTTAATTTGTTTTTAAGGAAAATATCGGAAGGAAACCTTCATATTCTGTCCAATGATATTACCCCGACCATCAAGCAATGGACGCATTGGGTGTCAGCACTTTATCAATACCAGGCTAAAACAGCAGTATTCGATATTATATTTCGATTTGAAGCATGAGTGAGCCAGTGTAATTATAGACAAGGAGTATAACGTCTTAGTTCCCAAGGTTGGGGGCGCATTGGTAAGCCATGGTTAACATTTCTTTCAATGACAATGTCTATTGGCGGTGGTGACTACTTACCATCAGGTGGCCCATTTGTTCATCTGCCTATGTATTTTATAAAAAAGGCTGTTACTAAATTCTCACTTATATAGCCTGTAAATATTCAAGCTATTTACTTGTAAGTAGAGCAAACTAAGCAGAGTTCGTAATTTGGAAACCAGACACTTTATTTATTTATTTATTTATTTAGGTTTATCAACAGTTGTTACAATATAAAACTTACTATAGATACAATTAAAATAAACAAAATTTCAAACGCAATTGTACAACTAATTATAGATAAACACTGCATGCTTATTTAAAAACTTATAGACTATGTGCTTAAAATACTTAAAATCAGTTAGACTATGTAAAATATTATAATATAAAACAATAACAATCACCTTAAATAACGGAGACCTTACTTAATTAAAAAAAAAAAAAAAACACGAAAAAACTACATATACTATACAAACGAAAAAACTATACGATACAAAAATCTGAAATACTATTAATATTTGCTTAGGGTAGTTTAAGTATCTTTTTAATTTTTTTGCGAAATTGAATTAATGAGTCATTGTATACATCAAGTGCATTACTGAATTTATTATACAGGCCGGACAAACGTGGAATCGGCAAATATCGCCGTCGCCTTGGAACAGAAAAAACGTTCTCTATTCTCTTACGTGGATATCTGTACGGTACTCTCAACTTAAATTCGCTCAAAAGCTGTGGACAGTCTGTCTTGTCTCGGAGAATTTTATAGAAAAAAGTCAGATCCAAGAAATCTCTGCGTTTGTCCAAATCCATCATGTTAAATCTACGCAATTTGTCTTCGTAACTTAAATTCCTGTTACTTTCTCTTAGAGCAAAAACGAGATGCCACAAGAATCTTTTCTGTATTCGTTCTAACCGTAAGATATGACATGCATAGTGAGGTCGCCAGATGATGGAACAATATTCTAATATACTCCGAACTAAACTATTGTATAGAGTAATTTTAGTACTGGCCTTTCGGAACTCTTTCGTGTTACGCAGCACAAATCCTACCATTCTCGATGCCTTTGCTACAGTATTATCTATATGTGGTAGAAAGGTTAGTTTATTGTCAAATAGGACTCCAAGATCACGTACGGTTTCAACATTCATTAAAGGAAAGTTGTTAATATAGTAGGAATGTGATAAGTTGTTTTTAGTCTTGCGAGTGAAATTCATGTGAAAACATTTTTTAGCATTAAGATTCATTCCGTTTATTTGGCACCATTTTATTATGCTATTTAGGTCTTCTTGAAGCTTGTCCATATCTGCTCTTGTTTCAATAATTTTAAGAATCTTCAGATCGTCTGCATATAAGTATGGCGATGAATGTTTAATGAAATCTACAATATCGTTAATGAAAATATTAAAAAGAATCGGGCCAAGATGGGATCCCTGAGGAACACCAGATGCAATGGTATAATTTGAAGATACAAATCCATTAACAACTACGAAAAACGTTCTATTATAAAGATAAGATTTAATCCAGTTTAAAAGGGGTCCAGAGATGCCGTAAGCAGCCACCTTTGGAATTAACAAGTTATGTGGGACTCTGTCAAAAGCTTTGCTAAAGTCGGTGTAAATAACATGTGCCTGCTTACCGTAATCTAAAGCTTCTCCCACCTGCTCTGTAAATGTCGTCAAATTTGTAGTAGTTGACCTACACTTTACAAACCCGTGTTGATACTGAGTTAAGTACTGTTTAAAGTAATTTTGAATAGAGGGACACACGAGTGATTCAAATATTTTTCCAAAACAATTCAAAATAGAAATGGGTCGATAGTTGTTTACAAAAGTGTTGTCAACTACACACACTTGATACTACTTGATACTTTCTTTCGTAAATACATACTTATATAGATTACACCCAGACTCAGGACAAACAGACATGTTCATGCACACAAATGTCTTTCCGGGGTGGGAATCGAACCCAAGACCTGCGGCGCGAAAGGCAAGTATCTACCAACCGTACCAACCGGCTTTTCAAATATAAATGTACAAAGTATTTTTATTTACACATACAAACTTTATTGCAAAACAAAATTAAATTACTCAAAAGGCATACTGCATTCTCTATCATACACCCTCGCGACGTGCATGAAAGGCAATTTGGTGTGCAAAATGAAGGTAAAATAAAAAAAATGCATATTATAAAGCATAAATTATACACACATACCTATAAACATTTATCAATTAACTGTGACACGCGGCACAATATAATTGATAAAAATCAGCCTAGAGCCTTCCTCGATAAGAGGACTACACAGCACAAAAATATTTTTTAAATTCGAACCAGTAGTTCCTGAGATTACCCGGATCAAACAAACAAACTCTTCAGCTTTATATAGTAGTATAGATTATAAGTGTAATATTCAACTCCAATTAAATGATCATTAGCATAGAAACATCTATCAATATACTTAATCATTTTATTTTATAAAATATATTTTTATTATATACCTAGTTATATATTTATAAATAATAATAATAACCTCTAACGCATAATAAAACACTTGCAAAACATTTTAACATTACTTCATATTTGAATAATTATATCTTCAATACCAAAAATAATGATTGTACTGTTTTATACAACTAGACTATATAATTTTTTACAATTTCAATACTGGAAAGTCGAATGGCTTAAGTTTATTTCAGAAAAATAGTAACGACCAAGACCAGTTCTTTTCATTTTAAATTAAATTGTAGGTAACATAAATTGTATTCGATTTGATAATAAGTTTAATATAACAATATAGACAATACCACTATTTTTTAGTTGTCTTTGGTTTGTATAATATAAAATTGAATCAATTTTGATCAAACAATTTGGTTATTTGATATGATGGACAAGTTACGATTGGAATAGAATTACAGATGCTGCAAGCTAATGCATTTTTGGAGACATCACAAGAGCAAAGTATATCTTCTGATCGCTCTTCTGATGTATACAACGGACTTCGGATCTGTAACTACTGGGGTGAATTATTGTTCGTATTAACTGTTTAATGTATCGTACTTTATGGGTTTTTAATAAACTTTGGCTGAAGACCGCTTGGATATTAAATAATTTTATTGCATAATATTTAATCGTTTTAAGACACAAAACAAATTGAAACGAGATTAATAGCAAGATATTTATTCGTCTGCTTTGTTTTGAGAATATCTAATAAAATACGAGTCGTTTTTCCATTTATTTACGGAGAGAGTCGTCTAGACAATCGAACATTCCACCTGCTGTTGGCGCCAAAACAAGTTACAATGAAGATAATAAATACATCTACACAATATATAGGAGTGTAACTACATATTTTTTATTATATTTCTGAAGACAAATGAGGAACCTGATATGACCAGGACACCCTCGATAATGCTGGCACTGCGAGAATAATAATAGAATATAAATAACTAAATCTTAAATCTTGATAGAGTAAAATGATGAGGATATTATGGTTACCCACTTAGAAACTCACTTGGTGGTAGAGCTTTGTGCAGGCTCGTCTAGGTAGGTACAACCCACTCATCAGATATTCTACCGCAAAACAGTAGTACTTGGTGCTGTTGTATTCCGGTTTGGAGGGTGAGTGAGTCAGTGTAATTATAGGCACAAGGGACATAACATCTTAGTTCCCAAGGTTTGACATAAAAAAGACAGATCTACACAAAGCCTTACCACCGATTAAAATATATTCTGTAACATTTAAACTAACATAATTATTAATTTAAATAAAATTTAATATAATAACATAATTATTAATTAAAAAATCAAAAATTCAAGGTACTTTATAAAAGATTGTTTGGTGTATCTGTCGTTCGTTAAGTCTCTTCGTAAAGGATTAAAGAAACAATGACAAGCACTC
Organism: Nymphalis c-album; assembly: GCA_963151315.1. Lineage (NCBI taxonomy): Eukaryota > Metazoa > Arthropoda > Insecta > Lepidoptera > Nymphalidae > Nymphalis > Nymphalis c-album. The sequence goes on from OY720592.1 coordinate 13,276,123, forward strand.
CAACTGAAATCACCTCTGACCTCAAAAGCCATTGAAGATTCTTATGCTATTTATTCAACATATAATCTTTCACTCGTTTTATTACTAAATCGCAAACTTTGGCCCATTTACTCCTAATTAAGACGGAGATAGAGTAATGTCACGTAGTTAGGTTAACGCGAAGGTTACATTGCGAAATTCACATGTGAAATACGTTGCCGTGAAACCGTAACGACATTTGCATAATTTCATAGTTTAAGAAACTAAAAATTTCAATTTTATTTTGTCAATACCTATTACAATCAATGTTCGTATCGATTTCGTGCGTTAATAGTTCTTTTGTAATTGTCTATTCAAATCGGATCATAAAAAGCTAACGGTTTCTGGTCTGTGAGTTCTTCGATTATATTGTAACTAGTTGCAAACAATATACAAAGAATTACTTTATTGGTATTCCGAACGTTAAGTTCACTTTTTTTTTGTTTTTTATTTCATCCCGTTAATGCGGTGATTGCTTCATGAATGTCGATAAAATCGCTTCATCTGCAATACACGTAAAAGGCAACCTCCAAATTGTTAACGTACAGTTTTAACTGTGAAACATAGAGATTTGATATTTTGAGGAAACTATCGTTTGTAGAATAAAGAGCAACAACAAAGGTGGTTTCATTTTTATGCAATTGGCCAATTGGAAGTAACTTTTTAATTCATAACGACCTAATAATAATAATAAATACGATTATAAGACAAAATGTTATGCTAAAAATGTTGTTGCCAGCAAAGCCTAATCTGGTACCATACTTTACATATTTTATTATTAAATTATATTATAATAAGGATATTTCCTTACATACATTTTAAGTGACTGGATTTAAAATAAAAAGTAATTAAATCCATCGATACAAAAATCCATAATCGTTTGGTAGCCTTAAATTATTAATAAGAGTATGATATATGTGTAAATATACAAAAAAGGATCGCAGTATTAAAAAGCGAATAATTTTAATTTAATATTAATTACAAAACACAAACACACAAGACAAAAACTCCTTTGAATATAACTTTGAACTTAACAAGGAACTTTATATTTCAAATGAAGTACAATTCTGGATATCATATATAAGAATAGCTAATTACATAATCAAAACACATACGCCATTCCTATATCTATTTTATACCTAGCGTTTAAAATTCATCACCAATCCTTTAAATATAGCTTCAAGGATGTACAAAAAAAACTTAAAAGTTGACAAATAAATACTTCTTAGATAAACGTCTCCAATAACCTGCTTAGTACTTATTTCTAGGTATTTAGATTATTCGCAGCGTTAGGTGGAAGCGTCACTGTGTTCGGAATTATTTTAATTGGCGTTACGAGAATATTATCTAATTCTGTCTTGATACACAAAGACGTTCAGAACGAAGAGCATATATCGAGATGTGTCAGTAAATTCTTTTTTTTTATTGTATTGGTAGGCGGACGAGCATATGGGCCACCTGATGGTAAGTGGTCACCAACGCCCATAGACAATCGCAATGTAAGAAATGTTAACCATCGCTTACATCAACATTGCGCCACCAACCTTGGGAACTAAGATGTTATGTCCCTTGTGCCTGTAATTACACTGGCTCACTCACCCTTCAAACCGGAACACAGCAATACAAAGTACTGCTGTTTTGCGGCAGAATATCTGATGAGTGGGTGGTACCTACCCAGACGAGCTTGCAGAAAGCTCTACCACCAAGTCAAAAGTAAAAGACTAGCAGATTGCGTTCTTAAATTGAAGACTTATCTTACAACTATTATTTAAATTTAGAACGCTACAATTAATTTTGATAAGTTAAATATGAGACTAACACGATGTTATTAATACATAATATGTAATTAGTTGGTAAAGAGTTATTACTTAGTAACTTACTAATTCTCTTCCGTAAAATCAATTTTACGAAGCATTGCATTCGATTTCATGCGATTGTGAAATTGTTATTTCGCATATTCAACTGTCAATTAAATACGTATGTTTAAGTATCTATGTGTTCGTCTTGCTAGTAGAGTAGTCACTTGGTGGTAGAGCTCTGTGCAAGCTCGTCTGGGTAGGTACCACCCACTCATCAGATATTCTACCGCAAAACAGCAGTACTTGGTACTGTTGTGTTCCGGTTTGAAGGGTGAGTGAGCCAGTGTAATTACAAGCACAAGGGACATAACATCTTAGTTCCCAAGGTTGGTGGCGCATTGGCAATGTAAGCGATGGTTAACATCTCTTACAATGCCAATGTCTATGGGCATTGGTGACCACTTACGATCAGGTGGCCCACATGCTCGTCCGCTATGCAATTGCTATGCAATAAAAAAAAAAGTTTTCTCTTTCTGTCTTCCAGATTGATACAGAGGCATGTATTAATGAAATATAAGACACATTACATACTTTATCTCATCATACAATATTTTTTTTAGAAACATCAAAAGCCAACATATTATGTATAAAGATAAACCAACTGTGTGTATAACAATTTAAAGGAGATATAGTGCTCAATTGTTGAATAATTCCCTATTCCCAGATTACGTTATATTACGGTGATGTTATAAGGTCGGACGGACGGATACTCGACCAAGATAACCTGCATAGAATACTCCATAGAAGTATGATCATACTGCTAACTTTTATACACTGGGCTTATATTGAGAAATTCTTCGAAAAAATTATAATTGGTTCAACCCAGGATTTAAACCTGGGACCTCATGACCTCTACCAGCTAGTCACTAGACCAAAGAGGCAGTTGCCACACGTAATTATGATGTATGTAATAACGGATACATAAAAATGTTTTAAATGTCTATTATTCGTTCTGCATTATTTTTAAATTAGTGGCATATTATTATCTGTTTCCTGTAAAGAAATACCTCATCATATTAATTATACTTAATCATCTAATTAATACATATTGAATAATATATTTAATTGTGTAAACATCATGGGGGGGAAATGGGGCTTCTAACGGCGTACAGGTGAATGATAACGATGCTGCGTGCTGCAGTATCAATATTTTACACCGGTGTGCCGCTGGAAGCTCAATTCCGAGTCACACCTCCTAGTGGTCCCTCCCGGTAACTGCTTCCCACCAGCGTCTCTCTGCGTGAGAGGAGCTGGTGGAAAGCAGGCCAACGTGACAGGAAGACTCGCCAAGACGCTTGGCCAGCGTGGCGTTTTAAGGCTAAAAACCCCTCAAATGAATAGCGCAGCAAAACCATGGCCCTCAGTCCCCGGCAGCCCCGCTATTCCTAGTTACGGCAGCGGCTACGGTTCCGGCGGGGTGGAGGGTGCGAAGAATCTCCGGAAGAGACCCGGCTGCCATACGATGACCCTGGCTACTTACAATACTCGGACTTTGAATGCTGACGAAAGACTTTATGAACTCCTAGAGGAAGTGCAGTGTATAAAATGGGATGTGATAGGTTTATCTGAGGTGAGAAGACATGGAGAGGATGTAATGCGCTTATCTTGTGGTCATATGCTTTACCACAGAGGCCACGAAGACTCTTCTTACGGCGGTGTAGGATTCCTGATACATAGAAGGCTTTATTCACATATTCAAATGGTAACAAGTGTATCAACACGAGTATGTTATCTCAATCTGAGACTAAATAAAAGGTATGCTATAAAGATCATACAAGTATACGCTCCGACTTCCGACCACACCGATGAAGAAGTAGAGGTCTTCTACGAGGACATAAGAAGAGCACGTCAGGAAAATGCCTGCTTTTATACCATTTTAATGGGCGACTTTAACGCTAAAATAGGACATCATTTAAAAAACGAAACGTCGGTCGGACAGTTTGGGCTAGGTAGTCGAAATCCGCGGGGACAAACTCTTGTAAATTTCCTTGAGCATAATCATCTATTCGCTATGAATACCTTTTTCAAAAAGCGTTACTTAAGGAAATGGACTTGGGCTAGCCCGGATGGCCGGACGAAAAATGAAATCGACTACATAATAAGCTCACATAAGCCAAACATAACCGACGTATCCGTTCTAAGTCGCTTTAAAACTAATAGCGACCATCGTCTAGTGAGAGCCACATTCAGGTACAACCTCCCCAAAGAAAGAGCAAAACTGCTTAAAACATCTAGCTCAGAATATGTAAGATATAATTACAAACTTTTACAAAAAGAGTTTCAACTGGAGCTTAAAAACTCTTTCGAAGGGCTCTTAGAAGAGAACCTGAATGTCGACTCATTAAACAACTTGCTGTGCAAAGTTCTGACGGAGACCACGGAGAGACATATAGGGGGAAAGCAACAATCAAAAGAGTCAAAATTAACATCTCATACGCTCTCTCTATTATCCCGAAGAAGGGAACTGAAGAATGGCTTAACATCAGACCTGAGAGACATTAACAAGGCTATAAGGAAGGCTATTCGTAAAGACTTAAGAGCTCACAACACCAAAACTATTGCAAAAACCATCCAAGACAATAGGGGCCCGAAAGTTTATAAAAAAAAGCTTAGCATGGGTAAGAGGGAGATAAACAAGCTAATGGATCATACCGGCAATGTTGTGTCCGATCGTGACCAAATCATAAAGATCGTCGAAGAGTTTTACAGGGACCTGTATGCATCAAAAACACCGCATTCGACTCATGACCCAACAGACCCCAGAGCAGCGCCAGTGGAGCGACTCGAAAACGGCGAATTACCACCTATAACCGCAGATGAAGTAAAGCATGCTTTGAGCAAAATGAAAAGCGGCAAAGCCTCTGGGGAGGACGGGGTGCATGTCGAGATGATGCAGGCAGGTGGAAGACCTGTACTTAAAGTCCTTGTAAAGCTTTTCAATGAAATTCTCCTACAGGGCTCTACACCCGGTCAATGGAAGAATGCGATTGTCACGATACTGCACAAGAAAGGTGATAAATCGAATTTGACCAATTACCGTCCAATAAGCCTTCTCTCTCAGGTTTACAAACTGTTCGCAAAAGTCTTGTGCCACCGACTGAATAACATCCTCGACGCATACCAACCTGTCGAGCAAGCTGGTTTCCGGAATGGATACTCAACTATGGACCACGTCCATACAGTCAAGCAGCTAATGGAGAAGTGCTATGAGTATAACCGACCCTTGTGTTTTGCCTTCGTTGACTACGAAAAGGCTTTCGACAGCGTCGAACACTGGGCCGTGTTTCACTCTCTCCATCGCTGCGGTATTGACAAGCGGTACGTTGATATTCTCCGGGAGCTATACCAATCCGCGACTATGCAGGTGCGCATGCACAAAACCACCAACCTCATATCTGTCGATAGAGGGGTCCGACAAGGTGATAACCTCTCGCCCAAACTCTTCAACACCGTCTTAGAAGATTTGCTGAAGACGCTGGATTGGAGAGAGAGAGGAATCAACATAAATGGGACACGCATGACGCACCTTAGGTTCGCAGACGACTTGATTCTCGTCGCCGAGAGCATAAAAGCACTTCAGCAAATGCTAGCAGATCTGCAAGAAGTTTCCCTGAGGATCGGTCTAAAGATGAACATGTCCAAGACCAAAATTATGACTAATCGCCGCATACAAGTACCTAACATAATCGTAGGTAAGGACACCGTGCAGGTGGTCAGCGATTATGTCTATCTTGGACATCGTTTATCTTTTAATCGTAAATTTCAAATACAGGAGATAGACCGACGCATCGGCTTAGGGTGGGCTGCTTTTGGAAAGCTCAAAGACACCTTATCATCAAAACTCCCACAATGCCTCAAGACCAAGGTGTTTAATCAATGTGTTTTGCCTATCCTCACCTACGGTGCCGAAACATGGACGCTTACTAAGCATAATATGCATAAAATTAAGGTGGCACAAAGGGCGATGGAGCGTGCCATGTTAGGCATCTCTCTCCTTGATCGAATACCTAACGCGGAAATTCGACGAAAGACGAAGGTCGAAGACATTGGGATGCGTATCGCGAGATTGAGGTGGAGATGGGCTGGACACTTGGCAAGACGGGAAGATGGTAGGTGGACTAAAGTCGTCACGGAGTGGTGGCCTAGAGAAGCGAAGAGGCCAGTGGGCAGACCACCCGCCCGATGGTCAGACGATTTAAGAAAAATAGCAGGTGCACAATGGATGAGACTAGCACAGGACCGTGAGAATTGGTGCGCCAGTGAGGAGGCCTATGTCCAGCAGTGGATTAATGTGGGCTGAAAATGATGAATGATGAAACATCATTAATTACAAATAACTTGATAATGTTATAAATCTTATAATAATTCATCGAGTTGGTCCGGTTTTAATTTCTATACTCACACGTACACTCTGACCTCATACACACACATACAACATGTATGTACGGCACAGAATATAAAAGTATTATTTTATTTGAAAACGAGGTTTTACTAGAATATGAAATTAATGATTTGCCTAAATCCTAGGTGATTATTATAATGTTTCTGCGACGTCCATTTAGTCCGTGCGTATCCCGACTTTTCCAATAAACCTCGTGTAATTGAAACATTCTACAGTTAACATTTCCCTTCGCTAACCCGTATTTACGAGGTTAAAAATGATGTTACCTTTTAAAAGAACATTCTTAAGTAAATTTAATTAACATGTAAAGAGACTAGAAAAGTATATTCATTCGTTTCAAATAAATCCAAGTTTGCTGTAAATTCTCTAAAGTTAAAATAGTTTTTTTTTTTAATTGTGAATAAAATTGTGCCCAGAAACTTTTAACCAGATGAGCCAAATTTACAAGCGCTAAAATTAAAGAGTTAGTGATGATAATGATGTCTCCCTGACCGATTACGGCCACCAATTTCAAGAGAGATAACCCACCATCACAGGACATACCATAGTGCACACGCACGTGCAAGTGTACTCGCAAACAAAGCTGAACTCCAAAGTGCACCTAAAAAATCTAAACAAAATAGAACCAATAATTTATTAGTTACCCGATCCAGGATTTGAGCCCATTGCTTTGCATCAGCAAAACAAGAATTGTTATGAAAATATTAAATATATATAAAATACAAATTAAAAGAAAAAATAAGGTTTCACGAAGGCTATATTAAGAATCTGAGTAGTAGTAAGCCACTCGTGGAATAACACGAGGCAACGAAAATTTATGCTCATCATAAGTTTGAATATTTGCTGCTCAAATTCAGTCTGGTCAATTTTACGTGTTTGTCACAACCTAAAAACAGTGTTTTAATTTTATTTATTATATCTAAAACTGATATTTTCACTCTGACTAAACTACTATTTATCTAAATTGCTGCAAATATTCTTGGAACCATTCATCATCATCGTTATCATGATTTATATAAAAGTTTTTCTTTATCTGTAAATATAGATTTTTTATTGTTGAATCAGAAAAACGTATGGATTTTAATTAAGAATCATGGGTTCAAAATGTCATGAGAACGCCTCCTTGTGCCAGATAAAAATCTGCAACATATGTATCAACCCGCTCTGTTGCAGCATGGTAAACCAAGTTCCACGATTTCTGGAATAAGTGACCTATTAATCCTTCCCCTCGATATAGTCTCCATTTACGTGCTCTTACTTTGTTTAATTATATCTTTGATGTAAATAATATTAATTGGGAAAGAAACGAGCGCCTCATTACGGTTATTTTATAATGAAAATTCGCAAACTACCAATGACTTTCTTTTGCGGCTTTGCCGATTGTTCTCAGGTCACCGTATTTCTTTGTTTTCCTATTTGACAATCAATAAGTACGTGTAATAAATTTACGTTGAATAAATGATTTTTATTTAAATTTTCTTATATGACATCTGTATTTTTCTATATATCCAAATATAAATCAATTAGAATTTGTTCTGTATTTGGTATGGTCTCTATTAGCTAATAAGGATTAGTGCTCCTTTACTGTTGTTATATAATTTATATAAATCTATATACAGAAAGGCACTCAAGGTAGACTTTCGTGGTTTTTGTAGTGCCATAATTTAACTGTTGTTTGGTCGTTTATATTGATGAATAAATAAAGTTCAGTTTTTTTTTTAGTATTTTCTCAAATAGTTCTATCTATCTTATATCAAAAGACGTATGTTTGTATATATTGTAAAGGCCTTGATTACAGAAATTATTTTATAAACTTTAATGCAATAATAATAATATCTTGGAATATTATTCACACAAGGCCTCCTGATCCCAAGCTAAGCAGAGCTTTGGAAACCAGACAACTGATATATTACTTATCTTTTGTAAAAACATACTTATATAGATAATTACACCCAGACTCAGGACAAACAGACATGTTCATGCACACAAATGTCTGCCCTAAGCGGGGATCGAAGCCACGACCTGCGGCGCGAAAGGGAAGTATCTACAAACTGAAATATTGCTGAAATACTGAAATATTTACCATGTCAAAAATATAATGCGAATGATATAGCTGTTAGTTTATGTAGGCTGTTGCCGTCAGATCTACTTTTGTATAATGAGATTTCTTGGACAAAGTTGAATCCACATACGTACACGTCCACAAGTGTAGTTCAATTGTGACCTTATTTGAAATATTATTAACACATACCTATATATGATCGTTAATATTGAAATTGATGTGTAGGAAGGAAAAATACATGTACATTTGTATAATTAAAATTAGATTTTTCTTTTAAAACACATGTAGGTGGACCAGCAAATGGATCATCTATTTTTCATAGTAAACAATAAATTAAATGTTTCAATAGCGATCGCTTCTTAGACATATTATATTAAAGAATATGGCAGGTTTTTATTGTTAGAAGCACGAAAAGTTTTTGTATATCTAAATCATTACGGTGTTTAATGTAAATAAATTTATTGATCTCATAGCTTTGTCCTTAAGACAAGGAATGCAACGAGAATTTTATGCTTTTAGAGTTAAGAGCAATTATATAAAAATATAAAAAATATAGTATCAGTGATTCACGACTTTAATATTGGATGACATTGCGTGATAATTAACTTATGCTAACAAATTAGTATTAAATAAATAGCCGGCCAAGTGCGAGTCGGACTCAGGCACGAAGGGTTCCGTACCATTATCTATTAAAACGCCAAAAAACAGTGTTTGTTGTATGTGAGCCCCACTTAAATATTTATTTTATTCTGTTTTTATTTCTGATCTCTGAAAATAAATAAATAAAAGAAATCTGAAAATTTCAACATTTTTTATATGAGATACAACCTGTTGACAAACGGACAGACGAATGGACGGACAGCGGAGTCTTAGTAATAGGGTCCCGTTTTAACCTTTAAGTATATAACCCGAAAAAGTACCGTAAAGTAAGAGAGAAACAATTTAATCTAACATTAAGCAATAGTGACTTACTAAATGACACAATAGTATTTTTTTTTATTTTTTTTTACTGTATAGGAAGGCGGACGAGCATATGGGCCACTTGATGGTAAGTGGTCACCAACGCCCATAGAAAATGGCATTGTAAGAAATGTTAACCATCGCTTACATCGCCATTGCGCCACCAACCTTGGGAACTAAGATGTTATGTCCCTTGTGCCTGTAATTACACTGGCTCACTCACCCTTCAAACCGGAACACAGCAATACAAAGTACTGCTGTTTTGCGGTAGAATATCTGATGAGTGGGTGGTACCTACCCAGACGAGCTTGCACAAAGCTCTACCACCAAGTATTTTAGGAATCACTTTAGTCTCGAAACTATCAGTGGAAACCTCATTTATCGTAACAGAAATACTCAGTTCCGCAGTGTAGGCGGTGAGAAAAGTTAGCCAACTAACTGGTATTGATGGTCGATTAGTACCTGCTCGAGATAGTCTACACTCTGAACTGGTGATAGCTTCACGTCATACAATTTAATTCTGTAACATGATTAATATGAATCAGTGTATAAATTTAAAATAAATTAAATATTATTAAACAGTCATAAATATTTTATGAACGAATAAGTCTGTTTAAACTTAAGAAAAAAAAAACAAGAGAAAGATACATATGGGGCTTGGATCTTGCGTCTTGAGATGGCTCTGAGGTGAATAGCCTAAAATATCCAGTCGAATTAACGCACATGCTTGTGCAATATAGCATCAACTACGCGTTAAACTAATATTAGTAAAACTATCTAGAAATACTTCGGTTGTAAAAGATTTATTCATATTGGAAACAATAAATCTAATAAGCCGAATTAATAATTTTATTTTATAAATAGATGCACCACTCTATTATTATATTATCACTAGACTTAAATTTAGCGCTTTTTATAATTAGGAACTGCTAAAATAAATTGTTTATGTTATATTTTCACAAAAAAAAATGTCTGAGAGACATTATAGAAGGTAAGGCTTATAAAACCCATTTATTGGCTTAATTTACCTGATGATAATTAGTCTTCCCATCCGAAAGTCAATTCATTCCGTTAATATGCCAATGTTCTACCTACCATAACCAAAAACTTCATAAATGTGCAATGTGCAATAACACTGGCTCGGTCCCATATCAAAGTTAAATCTTCGTTCAATATTCTAATTGTTAAAAAACATTATCCATTCAAGCTCATCATGTAATATACACATTTTTTTTATTGCGTAGGTAGGTGGACGAGCATATGGGCCACCTGATGGTAAGTGGTCACCCCACGCCCATAGACATTGGCATTGTAAGAGATGTTAACCATCGCTTACATCGCCACCAACCTTGGGAACTAAGATGTTATGTCCCTTGTGCCTGTTATTACACTGGCTCACTCACCCTTCAAACCAGAACACAACAATATCAAGTACTGCTGTTTTGCGGTAGAATATCAGATGAGTTGTTGACCCAGACGAGCTTGAACGAAGCTCTACCACCAAGTGAATACATAACGAGAGTTGTACAATGACACAGCATAACTAATTGATTTATGTTATTCTACTGTGAAACGAAGCCTCGTTTTATACGATCTTATTTACTTTCTATTCAGTTGACTTATGTTTCTATCGTCAGAACAATATAATTTCTCAAACAAGCAAAGTTGAAATAAACGGTGCTCTCGGCCGAAGTTTATTGCGTACAAAAGCTCCTATCTAAATTATTTCTAAAGATTTCGCTTCCGAGTTAATTGTTTACAGCGCCGACGTCAACGCTCTCAAGCCCTCAACTTCGACCCTACTCGGGATTGTTTTCTCAAATCGTCATTATTATTTTAGAATTGAAAATTTTCTTACGAATATGATCGCACAATTAAATTCAAAAGAACCCAGACATTTAACAGACATCTGTTAGATGTCTGGGTTCATTCTTGCAGTTAAATATTAACGTACTTCCACACAACTGATAGATCTGAAGTTTTACTCATATAATATGATGATGGTAACAAAAGATTAAATACAAAAAGTATATTTATTTAACTATGTTGCCGACTTATCTTTGTTATAAATAGATAAATTATTATTTTTCATTATTATTTTAACTCCAATTTATAAAAACGTTTTATAATATATCTAAAAAAAAAACAATAAATATAAATGTTAATAAAGTTGTTTATTGTATACTTAATTTGAAATACCTTTTTCAACTGAATATTTTTAAAATATATTAAAAATTAAATTTAGTTTTTTAGGAACTCATATTATGTGGGTTGCTAGTGAGTACTTCTGTGTTGTCATGCGCTTAATTAAGGTTTATTTTTTACCTCGTGGCTCAGTTGTACACAACGTGAGGAGACCTGATTATTTATATTGAAAACATATTGGCAGACTGTTAAATGGACCACCTCGTTGATTGCCTCGTTTATCTAGTGGCTAGGATTAAGGCCGCTGACTCGGAGGTTCTGGGTTCTATTCCCAAGTCGGGCCAATACAATGTTACTGAGATTTACGACAGAAAATCGTTAGATATTAGCCAATTGCGAAGGAAATATTATAGGGCGAAGTGTGTGCGCAAACGCAGGTGCACTGTATATTCCTTAGCTCTCGTGATCCGACGGGACGGCAATCTGACACGACCGGAAAGAGTTCAGGCGCAGAACCAACGGCTATATGTGCTTTCCGAAGCACGGGAGTGTACACACTTCCTACTTCCAGACTCCGGGCTGCTACTGTTTTTTTTGTTTTTGTTTGTTTGTTTGTTTTTTTGTTTGTTTGAATTATCTGACGGAAAAACCGAATAACTTTTTATTGGCCCGACCTGGGGATTGAACACAGGACCACCGGGGTCTGCGGCCTTATGTCTAGTCACTAGACCAACGAGGCAGGCAGCTCCATAATTATGTATTTATTAAAATACGCAAAACAGTGGAACTCTTCAACGAAAAGTAATCCTTGTACTCGAGTTTGGGTTCGTATTTCATTTTAACGACTCCAACAAATCTTTCACTACATTTTTAATGTTTAAATAAATAATAATATAATGTAATATATATATAGGTTTTTTAATAATTTCGTACATTTAAAAAAGATTGTTTACTAAATGTTAACGAATCGTGAAACTTTTGGTGATAAAATGTGAAACAAAATGCTTGTCATTTGATATGCTTCGAAATTAAATGTTCATTTGTAAAACTCACGCTTAACACGGCGATAAAAAATAGAAAAAAAATAATGCGATTTTAAATTTGCAAGTAATTCAATACGAAACACGATATATTTATGCTTAGTGTCAATGAGGATATTAGAAGTATTTTTAGATTAACAAAGATTTGAGTTATAAGATAAATTTCCTTTAAAATTCTGCATATCGTTTAACCTATGTTGCATAGCATTGGGATGCGGACGAGCATATTATGGGCCACCTGATAGTAAGTCACCAACGCCCATAGATATTGGCATTGTAAGAGATGTTAACCATCACTTACACCGCCACTGCGCCACCAAACTTGGGAACTAATATTTTATGTCCCTTGTGCCTGTAAGTACACTGGTTCACTCAACCCTTCAAACTGAAATACAACAATACCAATTACTGCTGTTTTGCGGTAGAATATCTGATGAGTGGGTGGTACCTACCCAGACGAGCTTGCACAAAGCCCTACTACCAAGTATGTTACACTCCTGCGCCTTTAAAACATGCCAGATTTACCTTAGATCGTGTTGAATTGTCGTTTCATGCTATCCCATCCTACTCACATCCATTATACTATAAGAACGAGCAAATTCCGAAAGCGAAGCGAATACAGAAAATGTGGCCTTAATTATGATTATAAATATGTTTAATTTGTGTTTATGTCTTCCTAAGCTTGAAAGTAAAGGATCTGGCGGAAGATGTATTGCTACGGTTATAACCATGTGACCCGCATTGGACCTCCACTGTGGAATATTCTCGAAAAGCGACAATTCCTAATCCCGTGGAACAGTTCACAAAAACTCTTTGAATGGAGTGACTTTTTTTTATTGTCCATTTGCAGAAAAATCTGTCTAATATTTAACAATAGACAGAATGTAATTTAGTTATGAGTATTTGATAAAAAGGTAAAACAAATTAAAATGTTATCATATAATTATAATATATATTGAAAACTAACGATCTAGGGCAGTTCTATTATATTATCACTTTATTTTTATTGGGTCGTAACTTATATTATTACTGCTAATGAAATAATAACAAGCGTACGAAATTATTCTGTGCCAGTCTAGTTTTAGACACGACATTAATGCATCTGAATCCAGCAAGGTCCTGTGAGGTTTAAATATGATATTAGCAGAGGTGGAAACTTCACAAACGTCTAACACAGACATCAAGTTAAATTTACACTAATAATTAATAATCAGCCTTTATTTGGACTTACACTGCTAATAATCACATAACTGAATCAGAAATCAAAGTATTATTATTATAGTAGGTTCTATAATCATCTATGCGCACCTTAGATATTGAGGCCCGCGTAGGCGGGCCGACCGTCGGGCGTCAACTTAGCATGCGCAAGCGATCCCGTGGCGCCCCTTGACCAGAAGCTGAGGATACCGCTGTTTTTTTAGTGGGTATTCCGGCGCCTTCAGTGCCGGCGAGCCCCACATCCCTCCCACTTCTAGCGGGAAACGCGTAAAGGCGTTTTTCCAGCGCAACCACAACTTTCAAATTTAGAATGGAGGGAATCGGTAGGTTATTCCAGCACTTCAATTAATAAGTAACCTAATTTACCTTTAGGATAAATTTAAGGTATAGGTACTGTAATATCACAAACACTCGGCTACTTAAATGCCTAACATCATAATAAAAAAATAATTTAGAGCTAACTAAAAAAAAAAAAGAAATTGCGTTTCTTATCCTGGGACATTATTCACACAAGGTCATCTGACAACCGATGTACTTAAAAATAGTATTTTTCTATTATAAATACATACTTATAATAATAATATATACTTATATTGAGAAATACACCCAGACACTTGACAAACAGATATGTTCATGAACACAAATATCTGTCCTGGTTGGGAATCGAACCCAACCTGCGGCGCGAAAGGCAAGTGTCTGCCAACCACGCCATCCGGCTCGTCAATATATCCCGAGGGTTTCAATCCCTGGGTCCTGGCCGTATAATTTATTGGTTACATTGTTAAATAATTCTATGTAGTAGCAGGAGTTTGCAAGACTTACTCACTGTTTCCGCTTGTGTCATATTTGCCGTCCAATCGGATTATTATACTCAGCTATCTCTTTATATTAATATAATTATCATAACCCTTGAACATTTCGCTATTATCCGTTGAGACTGACCGCTCAGACCGTAGTCATTATCATTATAATATCGCCCTCCATATTAATGTATGTTTTTATATAACTTTCGTCAATTTCCATAATCTACTTACATATAACAATGACAAACATTTTTGAATAACTCTGCTATTTTTTTTATAAAATAGAAAGACGAATAGTCAGATAGGCTACCTGACGGTAAGCGGTCACCATCACCTATAGACGTTGACGCTATAAGAAATAATAATTTCTTATTCCGTCAAATCGTCAATGTGCTACCAACCTTGAGAACGTAGATGTCTCTTGTGCCTGTACTAGCTCATTCACCCTTCAAACCCGAACATAACAATACAGATCGCTGCTTAGCGGTCGATATGATGATTCGGTGGTACCTACCTTTACACAAAACCCTACCACCATATAAGCGCATCTTATTTTTTTATAAAGTAATGATATTGTTACAATTTGTAAAACATTGCTAATAAAAATCTATCAATATCATGTAACAATATTAAGCCTCTCATAAAGTTTATCAGACGGAAAGTGGCCACAGACAACACATAAAATAGCAATACAGTTTTTACGACATTTTCTATATTTATTATCGTTTAAAGGGTAATAGTTTTTTAATAAACGTTTATTCTCAAATAAAACCGCTATGATATAAAATATTTTTTGTGTATAGTTTTTACTCACATCTCATATGTTTGTGATATCGCAACGATCCATATACTCTCTCAGCAACTTTATTATTTACGAGTAACTAAATTTCCCAACATAATCATATAAATATTACTATCAATCGTATTTATCTAATTCAGCGATAAATTAAGTATAATAACAACACTGTCGCAAGCTCTTTCAAAACTAGAGATCTACTTTATACCTATTTCACACTATCTGAAGCTCACACGCTCTCAATTGTTCGAACAATTATCAAATGGTATGGCAAATCGATGATCGAGAAATTCCCATTGTTACTATTGCTATCCTTAACCTTAATATAAAATACATATTAGATTGGTAGTATTTTTGATATGCAGCGAACGGTTTTGGTTTTACTTTTAGGTATGCGCGGGCGCAGGCAGTAGTCGGTTCCGCTCAGTGTTTCGACGACAGTGGCTGAGAACGAACTAAGTAACACGAACGAGACAACGCGCTTCGACATAGCTTGTGAACTGTGGCTATTGAACTTTTGTGCTTTGTGTGTGATATAGTTTATATACATTTCAGGTGAGTTTTATGTTTTAATTTATGCTAATATATTATGATACATGGGAACACTTTTTATTGAATTACAATTGGTTTAATTAAACTTATTTTTTTATAAATAAATATTGTAATATTTTTAAAACGTGTTAATTATCAATCAGTATAGACATATAAATAATAAAATAAAATCAACCGAAACGTCCTTTATGAAAAAATCTTTACATTATTTTTTTACTTAAAATAAATTAACTGTGCTCAAAAATAAATATTAATTATCAAACTGACAAATACATGGAGACCTAAACGGTGTCAATGTACCGTACATTAGCTGTCATTAGCATGAAATATTATATGTTAATAAGACTTCAAAATAAATTCAGTCAATATTATGACACGATAAAAATTAAAACGCGACATATATTATTTACAATGAGGAAAATATTATCTGTGTAATTACATATTATTTATAAGATTAAATTAATTTAAATTTGAATTCATTGAATTATTAATATATTCATTGTAATTTTATTACATTGCAATTTTTTTGTGTTCGGTGAGATTCGAAATTCGAATTTGAGAATTTACTAATATTATAAATTTAAATATATTATAAATAAATACTAAAATTCGAAATTTAAATCTCACCGAACACATCGCTTTAATTTCTATATAGCATAAAGTGGGGTGATATAAACCTACGCTAGAAGCTATTTTTAAACATTTTTTTTCTTGAATATATAAATAGTAATTAATCGTATTTTTTTTAAATCGATTAAGTCATTATTATACAATTGATGAAATAAAAAAATCAATCGCGTTAATACTGATGATTAATAAAAACAATTTAAACATTTTATTTTTTAAACTATTTCCTTTTTTTGTAATAATTGTGAAAAGTAACCATTACTATTATTCTCGATGTTTTGTAATCGATTCTTGAAAAATAGTGTAGCAACGTTAAAATTAGCATATCTGCAACAATCGATGATTTTTTTTTTTCGTAATTTCGTAACATCCGATACAGTTCGCACGAAATATGTAACATCGACGGGGCATAACGAATACCTATTAGCACTCTTCAAAACTTCGCGAAACAGCCATTAAATAATTTAGCGAGTCGAAAACGAATTATTAAAAATGAAAGTTTTTTTACGGTGTATAATGGTGACTATTTCGCTTAAGAAAAATTTTACTTTATTAAATATTTGCATGGACATTATCAATTATTTTTATGACTTCACGCTTAATTATTATTTTAATAAAAATGAACATTTATATATTTCATAAATAATATATGTATCAATTATATTTAATGAAACAATTTTCAAAGTTGCATTAAAATTTAATTATTAAAATATATAGAGCTGGTAATACATGACCCTTACCTTAGTAAATTTCATTTTAAAGTAATCATTGTATTGGCTACCGTGGGCGGTCAATTCTATGTACTAAATCAAATTGGTTTCAATATCAGATATACAGACGTAATTTTGAAAAGATTCCAATTACTGGATTGTAAATTTCTAACCACAACGAACGCACGTTATTTAGGAATAATTTACTGCAAGAAATCATAGTATGCTAGTTTTCTCTTGGTCTAAATATCCCACGCTTACTCGAAGGTGTGATGCGACCTACTAAACACCACTCTCGCTGTCGTTAGAACGGACGGAAGCAAAGACATTGATAGTATAATGCAGGAATAGAAATATATCTGCGATATTCATAAATTCTTCGTAACTTGTTATTTTTTATACGACCACGCTTTAATCAAGGACGGTAATGCAATTAACCTGTTTGTATGTTACCAACTAGAGCCTAAACTTGATGTCGACAAATGCCGTTAGGTTTCTACATAATATGTTCCTAATGTTATTTAATATATGAACATTATTTTATTGTGAACACTATTATCATTTTTACGACTATTTGCTAAGTATTTTGTAACAGCGTATATATAAATTAAGTAGAAAATATTATAGTAAAATTTCAACTTAATTTAAATTCCTATACTGTAAAAAATTATAATTCACTACGAGTACGTTTTACCCATAGATCGGCGATGATATTTATCCGTGACGTCACTGTCTTTTTTAAACCATCTCTATCAAATAAAAAATAAAAAATCTATAGTACCTTTACTGTAAGAAAGGACAATAAACAGGCAAAGGACAGTAACATTTTATAACATTAGTATGAGTTTCCTTGATCTAAAACCGTAATGATTATAATCTGTCATCGTTCACAGTTACCGAATAGATTTATATTGATTTATGACAAGCCACAATATAGTCCTGTTTAATTAATATTTATAATATAATATAACAAATTATTGTTGTAAGTAATATCTTAATAATTCAAATATAGTATAACTTAACTATAATTACTTTAGCTTATAATTTTAGTACGGAGATAGTATATTTTATGTCGTATTTTTTTAAATATTGCTCATTATGTCAACGCATTCGATGAGAAAATCCGACAGCGCGCTTTCCAGTCGAGCTCTGCGAATTTTATAATAACTGATACACGAAAACTTTATATGAGACAAGTCTTTATACATATATTTTAAAATCCTGCTGAAAATGGTTCAACTACAGATATCCTTTTATAATAGAAAAGTAACAATAACTATGTTTATGTTTTAAAAAAGATTATTTTAATTCTTATTATACGTTTCTGAGTAATATGATAAAATCTATTTTTTTAACTTAGTCTGTAAAAAATGTCGCTTATACATTGCAATTTATAGTAGAGTAGTTTTAATAATATTACTAGATATGATAATGATAGGTAACAGCAGCACTTGTTATTGTTGTGTTCCGGTTTGAAGGGTGAGTGAGCCAGTGTAATTACAGGCACAAGGGACATAACATCTTAGTTCCCGAGGTTGGTGGCGCATTAGCGATGTAAGCGATGGTTAACATTATTTACAATGCCATTGTCTATGGGCGTTGGTGACCACTTACCATCAGGTGGCCCATATGCTCGTCCGCCTTCCTATACAATAAAAAAAAAATGCAAAGCGGGATTACTTGTAGAAACTTTTTTGTAATTTTTACAAATATAAAGTGAGTTTGTTAGTTTACTAAACAGTCAACCAATTATCATTAAATTTTGTATACATTTTGTTAGTTACATAAAACGACATAGCTAACTTTAGAAACAAGAAATCTTAAATTTATATAATGTAAGTATTATACATAGTATTATATAAATTCAAGATTTATTCTGTATCGATATCTAATTTCATGTATCCATTTATATAATTAAAACTATTTCGTTTTATCACATATATTTACATAATTACTATTGAATATATTTTAAGTTCGTACCGAATAATTTCAATGCGCGAATTGCATTACAAATAAATATTATAAGCGCAGAAGTTTTTTTTTTTATTTGCTTATATTCACTATCCAAGTATCGTTAAGGATTATTCATACATATAAAATTGTTTGTTCTGACTGACTATCAACGCCCATCCAAAACTACACAGTCTAGAAAGTTGAAATTTGGATATTTAAACTTTAAGGGAGGTTGTTACTTTGTATGAATTTTACCCGTGCTAAGTCTGGTACGAGTAAATATATTATTTTTAGTAATATCTAAGCAAAGGTAATAAAATAATTCTTAAAGCGTATAAATAACTACTAATGCGTATTAACCTTTTACATTCTCGTTTTGAAGTGCATACCTTGGAGTGATCGTGATTTCTCGAGATCGTTCACAATACCTACAATATGAATGTTGACTATTATTTTAATATGTAAATTTATTTCAAATGTTTTATATGATACCTCATTAAATCAAAAACAGCCTTATACGTCGCTAAAATAATTAACTAACCCTCACAGTAATATATTTGGGATTATGTTCTACTGAAATGAAAAACGAAATTTTGTAAAACAATATCTTATTTATATAATACTAGCGTTTTCCTCGCGGTTTCACCCGCGTAGTTCCTGTTCCCGTGGGAATACGGAGACAATATATAGCCTATATTACTCGCTGATAATGTAGATTTCCATTGGTGAAAGAATTTTTTAAATCGGCTTAGTGGTTAAGGCGTGAAAGCGTCACAAACAAACTTAATTTCGCATTTATTTATTTATTTTACTATTGTCTTCTATCTAAGGGTTGTCTCCCTCCGCCTATTGCTACTGTAAGTTACATTCCGTAACTTATTGTTTTCCTATGTAACGTAAATTTTGTTCATTGGAGTGCATTAAATTGTAAATAAATACATAAATTACTAATAGATTTTTCAATTTGATTATGTTTGAAAGTGTGTTAGTCTAAACAACTTATTCTTTCTACCGTTCAATAGTTTTGAGATAACGTTGCTTCAACAAGTACGATTATTATTATATTATTGATTGATATAAATCAATAATTAAATTATTATAGAACTTACTTTTGGTGCAGCCATTTTCGGGCGAAAATATAACAAACTATCTACTATAAAAAAAACAAAATATGCGAAATAGAATTAAGTAAATCATTTTATTATGCTCTATGAATATGCATATAATTATTAGGCATAAAGGCTAACAATGAAGGTAACAATAGTTGGTAATATGTGCTTTTGCAATAGAACGCCGAGTTTAACGTTTTTGCTAAACAAACAGTTATGCCTCAATCACGGCTTTGAGTTAATTGGTTAATTCATTTATTATTCTATTTTTTAAAATTATTTTTCTCTTTCTATTAATTTTTCTAAAATTATTAGCAATGGCGGTTATTTACTATATTAAATAAGTGTCCTGCTATTTGGTAGTCTTATTGGGTAAAGGAGACAGTTTGAAGGTTATGCCTACCTATGCTAAGATATGCATGTGTCAAAATTTCATCCGATACGTGGAAATTTACTTCACAATGTCATCCTTCACAGTTTATTGTATTTAATTATATAAACTCAGAAGGATTAGTTTGAATCCAATATTTACAGCTAAGATTCATGCGTTCTCATTATTGAGCCACTGACTCTCTTTTCCAATAATACAATTTTTATTATCTGTATTTAACAGCGTTACAGAAATGAAGTGTATAGTTTTCAGTTCTAACGTAAGGCCAAACTACAGTGATGTTGAAATTATATAAATAAATTAACAAAGAAAATATGTATGTATATAATTTTATAAACTATTTACAAAAATAAATCATAAAATAAACGTTATACGTTACTAAAATATAACCTTGTACTTAAATTTTTAGTTGAATATATAACATTTAAATTTAATTTTATAAAATTAAATTTGGTAATTTTTAAGCAATAGCGATTATATGTTATTAATTTTGTCTTTGTTTATATGTATATATAATGAAATAGGGTCAGACCTTGCATCAGGCAATATATTTTACAAAATATATTAATTTAAATATCGTTTATATTTTTAGTAAATGAAAAAACAAAAAAAAAAACAAAAGTATATTTAAATGGTAATGCGATTTTTGTGTAGGTTCAATCAAGTCTAATCTTTTAATATCGATAAATTTATTGTAAAAACATTTCTAAACATGGTTTTAAAGGGACTTATGGATATGTATGTGTTCAAATTTACCAAGGCGCCATATTCTTATCGCTTCGTTTCCATAAATTTAACATGTAACGATACCTTAATGGCTACCCTTGTAATTATAAGATAAAAATTCAGACTAAGATTTCGACTAAAAGGGACTTTGACAGAATTATTATTTTTCATTGAATTTAACTTTAGGTTTAATGTTAAGGGTATCTTATGAATTTTATTCTTGTAGATTATATTAGCATCAGCCGTAAATTAAAGAGGGCTTGGAACATTCTGCACATCTTCAGTATAGAATATTTATCTTAATACCTAACAAAATTACAATAATTTTAGAACTTGAATTCCCTATGGTTGCAATCGTTCCTCATATGGTGTATAAGAGCAATTTAAAGCGCTTTTTGAAGCATAAAAATATAAAATAACACGTCAAAAAAAACCATCCTTGATTTACGATAAAATCATTATTATGCATCTCACTCCACTGGATAACAAACTCGGAGCCTTATTAAAACCCTATTAAATTACCTATAATTGTGCAAGAACTGTTAGAGGTTAGGCTACTTGACAAAGGTCCTGGGTTCAAATTTGGACAGTTATTCATAGTAACAGCTCGGAGTTAGAGAGCTGGTATTCACACACTCTCGTGTCAAAGAAGCTAGTAAAATATATGGATAGATATTTTCTTTGATCTTGAATTGAAATGCCGTCCGATTACGAAACCGAGGGAATAAAGTGTGCACCTCTGTTTGCACACACAATTATGCACTATAATAATATCTGTGTAATTACTGACCAGCCGAAAAAAAAAACTAATATTAAATTGTCGTTGAATGTTTTTAAATAATATAAATAATTTTAAAAATAGTTTAGTTAAATCTGCATAACGACATCGTGTTACAATTGCACGTAACTAACCACACGCGCCTCGTAATGAGCATTACATAATGTAAATAAATAGTACCGGTGACAGCTTAGTACTTACTATAAGCATGAGAGCACTTAAGAGCTTACGTTTCAACCACACGAGTTGTATTACGGTTTGTTTAGATAATATTTTATATAAAAACTTTTATTAAAAATATATATATACGTATTTTATATTTACTTATATGGTTATCACGTGATAAACAGTCGTCGTTAGGCGTAAATGTTAAATTCATTCTCGGTGAGTCTGAGTTCAAATTCGGGCAAACAATATCGAGTGTTTATTTGCTAAATTTGTGTTAATAATTTATCTCGCCGCCTAGAAGGATTCATCGTGAAGAAACTATGACGGGCGAAAATTTGCCACGTGTTGCAGTTTACCACGAGTCCCAATACGCAGCAGCGTGGTGGAGGAAGCTATAAGCCGTTACCTCAAAAAGAGGAGGCCTTTTCCCATCGGTGGGACAATTATACGCGTTTTATTTTTAACAAACATGGTCATGTGTAATTTCTGTGTTCAAATTTAACAAATAATAAGGAAATGACGATGATTCAATTCAATTTAAGTATTTATTTCTCATCTGATATTCTACCGCAAAACAGCATTACTTGATATTGTTGTGTTCCGGTTTGAAGGGTGAGTGAGCCAGTGTAATTACAGGCACAAGGGACATAACTTCTTAGTTCCCAAGGTTGGTGGCGCATTGGCGATGTAAGCGATTGTTAACATCTTTTACAAAGCCAATGTCTATGGGCGTTGGTGACCACTTACCATAAGGTGGCCCATATGCTCGTCCGCCTACCTATACAATAAAGAAAAATTAAATATCTCAATTGTTTTAAGCGTTCTATGCTTTGAAATAGTTGTCGACATTTAACGATATTCGAATTGTTCTTGAAGTTAATTGATGCATACAATTAACATATCAAATCATGACATGCGAACTCGATCAATGTGATAGGATGTAATGTATGCAATATGATATTAGATAACAATATTGATGAATTGTTTTTTAGAAATATTGTAAATATAATATATTACTTTTGATAAAATCATAACATTCAATATTTATGATTATTTATCGTCTCTTTCTCATATAAAATTTATTCACATTCAAAATATTATAACTTTAAGTAATAAATTTAGTAAAATTAAATAGCATATAAACCAATCTCGTTTTGTACAAAATCATTCAGACATCGCAAAAAATAATACGTTTCATAGTAAAATATGCATAGGTAATCAAATCTCCGATGATTAAATACATTAAAAGTTTAAACCAAATGTATACATAAATCAATACCTACATTTAATATTAAAAGGAAATGATATTTATGTGTATAATAGTTTTCGTGATATTTTTAAAACGTACAAATCCCAAATATGTGTTTCGCGCGGAGGCGAAAACGCATCGTGTTATAAATGTTCGAAGATTTGCAGTTCTTGTGAAAGTAGCCGGCCATAACTTATTCTCTACACGCGACGAAACTATGGATCTGGCTAAACCCTTCACACATTAACTAAAGAATAGCGTTTTCTTTTCTTTTTAGATATTCAATTACCTGCGAGGTAGCGTTTTTTTATTTTATTTCGGATTAAAGGAACATGAAACCTCTTTTATCTGTAAAGACGATAGCAGTCAATAAAATGTAATTATATTGGTTGTGTGGTATTATTTTGCTTTTTTTAAACACCTATATTTTTCATGTATAATTAAAAACTAATTAGCAGCTCATAAATAGCTGTGCGATAAGGAATCGTATAAATGTGACAACTAAAAACTTCATATTTAACACATTCAGCAAACCACAAGTCGCGGAAACATTAAAATGATAGTTTGAAATTATCAAACTTTTTTTTAACCACCCTGTTGTAGGGATAAAAGAATCTCCTAACTATTTTGTAATTATGAAATATTAAAAATTGCTTTTTTTATTTCAATTAATGTACGTATATATGATCAACATAAACGTTTCCGCTTTCGCCAGCACTGTAGTCTCACGTCAAAAAGCATAAAGCGCACGTAGCGGCGTTCTGACGCAACTAATTACACACAAGCTATTCGAATTGTTAACATAAGTATATGATGTTAAGCGAAAGTTATACAAAACATAATACTACGGGTTAAGTAAAAAAAACGTGACTATGTCCATCTCACTAATAAATAAACCGTGAACAGATATATTATATTATTATTTTATTTAATGTGAACTCTCTCACACACCCAAATATACATACAACAATAAAAAAACTTCATAGAAAAAGCTTCTTTAAGTACATAAACATACATATTATTATTAAATATGATAGAATGGGAATCCATTCTTGTCGTCTCCATAGTTATATCCGTATTCATGCCGGTGTGTATCTTTTTATCAGATATTTAATTATTTTCGATTATTTTGGTTTGATGTGCCTGCATATGGCAATTAGTTTGTGTTCCCATTAACAATTATATATAGTTTATTTATTATATACATCACATCGTATATATATAAATGTTTAGAAAAACAAAGCCAGACGTTAGGCTAGGGTTATAACTATATTACATTATTCTTATCTATAATAAATTACTAATAATAATATAATATTAATTATTAAATAACTATATATTGATTAAGTTGTTAAGTTGCAAGAACTGTTTGTAATTTATTATAAATCGTTACAATTAATAGTCATCAATTCTTTTGCATTTTGTATGACTAAATGTTGCGATACTTGTTATGGAAATGATCTGATTGCAATGGGCACAGTCGCGTGAATATATTAATCTATTTTACAAGTTCTAAGCTCATAGACACTTAGGTACTACTTTGCTTTAACTTAAACCATTCTTCAACGAATGCTCTGCGAATTAACTTATTCTTAGGTGATATTTTATTATATAACAAAGTAATAAAGCTAAATTTCTTTGTTATATAATTATGAATATTTTTCGATATTCTTCCTTATAAATAAGCCTAAGATATTGAATTAATTAAAAACAAAATATTTTTCTTATTGAAATAGATTTGTGCAAGTTCTTTTCTATCGTCAAAAGTTACAACCGGTTTTGAATTTAGATTGTATCGACAAAAAACAGCAAGAAAAATGTAATCACTGTTTAAAAAAATGACAAATTTATATAAATTAGAGACCTATTTTATTTATTAATTAATAACTATTGCAATTAAATGATTCTACAATTATATAAAGAAACATATATAAAGAAACATATTAAGACGATATTAGGTCGAACTTTATAATGTTTAAAGTTATTTATGAAGACATAATAATATATTTCCAAGACTTTCTCGATGTACGTACGGTATGCAAGGTACCAGACCGGGCAGGAGTCATTGTACCCAAGTTCACTCCTCCCATCTCATCACGTCCTGAATACTAACCTTTTTTTTGTAATTTATTAACTGGACAAACCAAAAGAGGAAGAGAAAGATGAATTAATTGCGTAATCGCAACACGGGGTCACAATATCAAGATGAAATTAAATTTATTGTTACCACATTGAATCAGATTCTTCTGAGAAGAACCGGCAAGTAACATAATTACTTTGTCGTAAATCATTCATGTAATAAACATACGATAATTATACACAGGTTATCATATACTTTTTTTGGTAAATGTAAGTTATTTCCTTTGTTATTAAAAATTTTAATTTATTTTTAAAAAGTAATGAAATTGATTAAAAATCTTACGTAAATTAAATTACATATTTCACGCAGTGGGCAGTAGCCCTCAGATTAGTATCTTAAGATAAATTAAAAATGCCAATTATTTCAATTCGAGATTATTATTAAACGACAGCGAGCAGCAGGCCCACTGTCCTTAGTGTGAAAACGAAAATTTAATTAAATTTATGTAATATTTTAATCAATTTTATTCAATTATTATTTTTGCAATTCCATTGATATATACCGATATATATATCCACTATTATCTTTAAGCAAAATAAGATCTACATCATACTATATTATATGCCTTTATTTACATAACTGCATTAGTTATTTAAGCTGGTTGAGTGGCCACCCCGTTTATTAATTATTTCGCTTAATATTGCCGTGTTCCGGTTTAGAACAGCGAGTGAGTCAGTGTTATTGCAACAACATGGGACACGACATTATTCCCATAAAATTATCACTAAAGTTTTAAGGCATCTTTGATAATTACGTTTAATGCCTACCATTGATCAACTCCGGTAGTAGATCATTCTGTTTAAAAAAAGCATTTAACAATTTTGTAAAACAATGTGTACTTTAAAAGTAAATACAACTATCAGTTGTATTTGAAATAGCTTATATGGTATAGTCACGTATAGAAGAATTGACTTTGATTATTTATTGTTCAAGCTTAAACAGTAAATTTAGCATTGTTGTGTGTGTGCGTGTGTGTGTGTGTGTGTGTGTGTGTGTGTGTGCGTGTGTGTGTGTGTGTGTGTGTGTGTGTGTGTGTGTGTGTGTGTGTGTGTGTGACTTTGAGTTGGAGTGTCACACGGCATATCAATAATCCTTTAAGTATATAATAACTGTAATATATAATAATACTGCTAACAAGCATTTCAAGATATATTATTTAAAAGTCATAAAATAATGTATGTTCGTTTGTTATGTTCAAAAAATTATTTGTTTTTCTTACGGGTAATTCGAAAGCGACTCTATTGAAAACGTTTCTTAAACGAAGTTACATGTATCAACGAAATTACTTGTAACGAATCGATACTCGTATTTCTATTCGAGAACGATCGGTTATTGATGTACAATAACGATTTCTTAATTATACATTTTATATTGAATTTTTATTTACCTTAAAGTACAGAAAAAATATTTCAATCTGCCATGTACAATATATAGTATGTTTAAAATATATACATATTATTAATAACCATTAACGGATGAAGGTTTAAATTATATAATAATTATTATGAAGCCTCACAGAGACCTCTAAATCATCGCTAACATACATCCATTATCCTCTGTACAGATATTTCAATGGCTAACTTCTTATATAGATATGAGTATGTTTCTTGTAAGGTAAAGTTGTACTAAAGACGGAGAAGAACGCTTTAACTCGGTCAAGTCGACGGATATGTTTCTTTGATCTTGACATTACGTGCAGGGTGAATGTCGAGATATAGTGTAAAGCCATCTGTGTAAGTCCCACCGATGTTATTATTAATAATAATAAAAAAAACAGCTCTTAGAGTACTTTTTATTTTTTTACAAGTTTAAATATTAAAGCTACTGGCTCGGAAAATAGATTCTTACCTGAGGCTTAGATTCAAGTTTTTGGGACAATCAAATCATAGCTAATTAAATACAATTGAATTAATATACCGCACGAAAATCAATGAATAATAACCACACTATTTTATCAACTATATAATAAAATTATATTATAATATGGCTCAGGCTCACTGATAACAGTGACTCAAAGACCTGCTGTCTATCTGTT
Organism: Nymphalis c-album; assembly: GCA_963151315.1. Taxonomy (NCBI): domain Eukaryota; kingdom Metazoa; phylum Arthropoda; class Insecta; order Lepidoptera; family Nymphalidae; genus Nymphalis; species Nymphalis c-album. The sequence goes on from OY720592.1 coordinate 13,303,864, forward strand.
TCAGTATGGCAATTTCTTAAGTAACAACGCGTTATGTGAGGCGTTATGTTACTCAACTTGAATTAACTTAAACTTGTATAATGCAATACATTAGTATTGCTGTTTTTTTTTTGTTTAAAGTAAAAGTTAACCAGTGTAAATTGCATGAATATCTTCGATGCCATGGTTTCCAGTGTATTCATTATTTGTTTGTATAACTAGAGTTTTTATTAAGGGAGATAATCATTAAAATGAGCAGTTAACGTATGTTCTTCTACATGGACTTCCGTGTTTTATTTCTAAAACATTTTGATGTAAACACAACAATTTCATGCAACGTAAATGTCTATCATAAAAAGATAGATTTCAATCATAAAAAGACAAGTTGTTCTCTGTGCTTTTAATTTTATAAATTTTACATTAAAGTAAAGAGTTGTCATATAAAAAAAGAAATAAAAGATGTGATGAAGTTATCTTTTAAGATAACGCGAGGATTATTTAGTAGATTTAAAAAGAAACTGCCGGTTAGTTGGCATTGTTGACGCATTTTTTTAAGAATAACAAATGTAGGTATACAATTTTTCAGTTTCTTTAAATCTAAAATAACGGACGCCATTTTCTTTCTAAAGAGCTAATGGTGACTCGTTTATTTAATTAAATGTATAAAAATGCTGCAGATGGCGTCAGACTATTTAAGATAAGATTAGAATGGTTTTCTATTCATACTGATCTTTCCATTTTTGTTTTACTAAAAAAAACAACAACAACGACTTTCATGAATATGAGATTTGAAATAATAAGCAATATAAATATTTAATGAATTACAAAGTGCTTTATTTAAATACAAATAACTGAATTATAAATAAGAGACTAATCAGTAACATTCACTGCTATGCGGATGACAGCACTGTAGATGTTCTTTACACCGGCCGTGCTAATATTTCTCGGGAACACGTCGACGAGTGTCGGAACAAACTTATGCCTGAAGTCGAGACCTTGTTAACCAAGGTCTCGGACTGGGGCCGACTGAACTTGGTCCAATTCAACCCCAATAAGACACAAGTTTGCGCGTTAACCGCTAAAAAATCTCCTTTTGTCATATCCCCTCATTTCGAGAATACTCCCCTCGCTGCCACAGCCAGTATCGGTATACTTGGCTTCGAGGTTTCGAACACTGTTCAGTTCCGCGGTCAATTGGAAGTTAAAGCCAAATTGGCTTCTAAAAAGCTTGGAGTGCTCAACAAGGCGAGACGGTACTTCACGTCGGACCATCGCCTAAAACTGTACAAGGCGCAAATTCGGCCCCACATGGAGTACTGTTCTCACCTCTGGGCGGGAGCTCCCCAGTACCAGCTTCTTCCGTTTGACCGCATTCAACGTAGAGCGGTTCGAATTGTCGACGATCAGGCTATTAGCGATCGGCTTGATCCTTTGGCCTTGCGTAGAGATGTTGGGTCACTCTGCATCCTCTATCGCATATATCACGGGGAGTGTTCTGAGGAGTTGTTTGGATTAGTCCCGGCAGCTGAATTTCACCACCGGACAACGCGCCAGAACTCCAAATTCCATCCCCATCACCTCGATGTCTGGAAATCCACAACAGTGCGTTTCTTAAGGCATTTCCTGCCTCGCACAATCACTCTGTGGAACCAGCTTTCGCCGGCGACTTTTCCGAACCGATATGACATAAAAACCTTCAAGAAGAGAGCGTACTCTTTCCTCCAAGGCCGGCAACGCACCTGCAAGTCCTCGGATGTTGCAGGTGTCCATGGGCGGTGGTAGTCACTTTCCATCAGGTGAGCCTCCTGCTCGTTTGCCCCCTCTTACATAAAAAAAAAAAAAAACTTCAAATGTAAATTAATCTACTATCTTTGTTGGTACCACCAACTTACCACCTACCAATTTATTACATTGCTCAATAATAATATTTTTAATGCCGTTATCCGCTTTGAAGGTTAAGTGAGCCAGTGTACAAGCTCAAGTTATTACATTTTAAGTTCTGTGTGTTTTGGCGCAGTAACAAAGGCCACTTTCTAGCATGAGGCCTTAAGGCACATCATCCTTCCTTAAATTAAAAATAACACCTAATCCTAGTATCGTAGCTAATCGCAGATTTCTTTGAGCGATTACAAATGAACAACAACATAACAGGTTAGTTGAGGATTTATTGTGCGCAGAATCTATGTCAAGATCAAGGAGGCTGCGAACTCGTTTGCTACTTAGTCATGTTTACCTACGGATGCCCAGCGTCACTGACCTACAAAATCAACAAATTACAATATTATGATCGTAAAAAAAATGTCGCTCGAACGAAAGGCGAAAGTAACTCATTAAACAAGTGAACGTTATATCTATTATTAAAAAATGTTGGCATGTTTGTTTGTTTATTATTTCTCAGTAGACGAAGCAGCGAATTTCACGCAAACCGTTACGTAATAAAAGTCGTAAAATACTTTCTTTTTATCTTAAAAAAATAAACTTAATTTGTATTCTCTTAGAGTTTTTTATAGATAATACATAATCGAGTTTCGTAGAATTCGACCGAAAAAAAATTCTATTACCATTATAGGTGCAGGTTCGCATACTAATAACAATGACCAAATATTTCAACAAAAAAAAAACCTAATCTAACTTTGAAAAACACGAGAATTTAAATGACATCGGATTAGACTAACTCCTGTGTTTTATTTAACTTAGTAAATATAAAAATAAGTTTGTTTTTCTGTGAAGTTGGAAAACGATCGGGAGTCCAGAATACGAAATAATGCACTTCGAACAGTCGATACTGTAAGTTCGAGACTTAATCTTAGTTGAGATTACTCGAGTTCTGTAGTCTGTCCGTTGTATAGGTCCGTTCCATTACTTAGGTAGTTGGCTTGGGCACCGTGTAATTTTATTTTAGCTTCGTGAACTACGGGATGAACTGGAAGCAGCCCAACAACTTTCAAACGAGATGAATAGAAAATTTCAATATTTAATCCTGAGTGATATTTTCACTGTTTCATGTTTAATATTCAGTAACAAGCTTATCGTAACATGAAACCCGTTATTATAGGATTTTATTAAGTGTCTATGTGTGAGTAAAATCTTAAAACTGATGTAAAAACACACTCACTCATTAAAATTAAAATTATTATTATTAAAATATTTTTTTAATTTAATTTAATTATTATGAATTAATTTAATTTATTAAACTTATCATCGTTTATTTATTACTCCGTACTTACATAAATAGTTACATTTATACATTCACTTGAAATGAGAGACAAATTGATTACACTGAATAACTTCGACTTCGTGCTTTTATAATATCATCAAATGAATACTGAGTTAGTTCGTGTTGCCCTTTTATCTTATTATAATATTATCTATTTATAAACATTACGATCAAAACAAAGACTGCTTTAATTTTAGTTTATGCAAAGTAATACTTGGAAGATGAAATAAACGGTTATGACTACAGTGATATTTTTAAAGCAACAAAGCATGAAATTAAACAAGGAATCTAGTAGAATAATATATTTTTGCTAAATATTGTAATGCGATAGAATTAAAACTACATAGGAATTTTGTTTTGCATATAAAAAAACTAGTTGCTTGTTCCGAATTCGTACCAAAGGTTTCCTGGCATTTTTTATATAATGACATAAGCAAATTTTTTAATACAATAAATTTCAAGCACGCCCAATGTCTTCTCTGTTCACGTATATTACAATAAATTGAATTAAAACTACGACTACATATCCAAAATTCAAGTTTAAAGAGCTAATAAGATAGATTAATATAGAGAAAATGTATAAATCTGCAGCTTTTCTTTCTATTTTATAATAATATATATAAATATAGATGCACACTGTTACATAAATGTTCTCCATCTTAGAGACGATTTGAAGATATTTTATATACAAAGTTTATCTGTTATTGTTATTGCAACGCTCGCTTGGAAAGCGTCCGAACCGACAGTTTTCTCTCCGACTACGTGGACGTAATAAGTTATTATCACAAAAATATGCTGCATAGCATGAAAGATTCATAGAATTCTGATCTCTATATATAAAAGAATAACTGACTGACTGACACATCAATGTATAGCCCAAGCTACTAAGGCTGCCACCATGAAATTTTGCATACCGGTTCCTTGTACATAGTAGGTTAGCACTAATAAAGCTGAAATGGACTAGTGGTAAGAACGCGTGAATCTTAACCGATGATCGTGGGTTCAAACCCGGGCAAGCACCACTGAAATTCATCTCCTTAATTTGTGATTATAATTCATCTCGTGGTTGACGGTGAAGAAAAACATCGTGAGGAAACATGCATGTGTCTAATTTGACCGAAATTCTGCCACACGTGTATTCCACAAACCCGCATTGGAGCATAAGTGGTAGAATAAGCTCCAAACATTCTCCTTAAAAAGTAGAAGAGACCTTAGCCCAGCAGTAGGACATTTACAAGCTGTTACTGTACTGTAAGGATTTTAGTGATATGTATATTTTATAAAAAAATAAATAAAAAATGATCTCCATATAATTTTTATAATATCGTAATGAAACGCCAAAAGACGCTAATGTTGTCTACAATCTATTTAAAACTTTTGAAATATTATTATATTAAGAACTCATTATACAATGCCTCTTCTATTTACTTAAGTATTTTGCGACATAATATAATAATAGCTACATTGTAATCGTGTTATGTACAATATACATTAAACAGAACAAATACAATCTTTAAATATAAATGACACGAGAATTTTATGATAATTAAATTTTAAATACTGTCTAATTACAATTACTTTTTAAATTACTATTAATATTTTCGCAACTTTCGAGTTCTAGTTGCTGATGCTGCCAATTCCAAAGAGTAGATAAACATTTGAGCATATGATAGTGCACAACCCAGATGATTTATCTTGTCCTAATGTCATAATCAATGGGATACACTCGACTGAAGTCTCAATCTGACACGACCAGAGGCTTTAAGGCTATTGAGAATTTTTGACAGAATTAAAAAATATTTTATTATTATTCGTACCTAATACCTACCCATACTTAGCCATCACACAAACGAGTCAGTTAAATATTTAATAATCCATATCAGTAATATTTATATATTTAAATAACATAACTCTTAGCTAGCGATATAAAGCTTTAATTTAACAAAGAAACTTCATTTAAAATTAAAATTTCTTCAATCTCATCGTACTTTCGAAAAACAGTATGAACCAATCATTACCCGCATAAATATTTATAAGCACATTACCTTTCTTTTAAAAACTTGATGCGTTGTTAATTGATATGGAAATCATTGTTTAAGATGATTTGACAATTTAATTGTATACAAAATACGAAATCGTTTCAAATTGTTATATAATTTATGTAGTGTATAGCATGGAGTCATTATACGCTAATCACACTTGATAAATTTTAAGTAAGAATATGTTAGTAATCAAAATAGCACAGTACAAACTTTTAACCAATTATTTCAATGTCATTGCTTTAATAAAAAATCAAGAAGAATCCAGAAGACAGTAAAGCTTAGGAACACAATGCAACTAGATTTAGAGTGAAATTCAAATTTAATTAATAATGATTATTAATTAAATTTGAATATTAATTTGAATGATTAATATAATATGATTGCAATTCAATTTTGGTGTGATACCTATCCAGAGTAGCCGGCTCATAGACTAACCCCATGCACATTAATTAAAGAAAAATATATGACAATACAGGATTTTGCCCTTTACAATGTAGCATTTAATGAGCTTACATTGATTTTTCTAAATAAATCAAAAAAAATCAAAGAACCCGAGGAGAAGATCAATAATTGAACCTAGAGTTAGTTCAGTTTAAGTTTCAACTTAACTTAACAAATCCTCACTAATATTTTAAATGCCAATGTGAGTTTGTTTGTTACGCTTTCTCGCCTAAACCACTAAACCGATTTTAAAAATTCTTTCAATACTGGAATGCTACATTATCAGCGACTAACATAGGCTATATTTTATACCAGTATTCCCACGGGAACGGAAACTACGCTTGCGAAACTGTGAGGAGAAGCTAGTTTTAAATGAATTCGTGTTTTAATTTTAATATCACAAACTGTTCTAACGTCTCAACTATAAACTCTTGGTATGTCTATGAATGCACTAATTACAACTATTAACCGGTTTTAATGCAAACCGCTTTTCTGTGCCTACACTGCTTGGTAAAGGTTAAAATATTAAAGCATATTTACTAGTTACAAATACATATCAAATTAACCAAAAAACAATAAAACTAGGAATTGGTAAAAATAATAATCACTACTTCTCTATTGATTGATATCGGTCCATCTTATAAATACCTACGATTATTCTCTTATGTATTTTTTGAATTTAATTGTAATCATACATAATCACACATATTGATGGTATGGCTTTTTTCAGGCCCATCTGGGCGAATACCGCCTACTTATCAATTATTCTAATGCTTAACAGTAGTTAATTGTGTTCCGTGCGGTTGGTGAGTGAGACAGTGTTATTATAAACACAGGAGGGACATGACATAATCAGATCCCGATATAAGGAACACATTAATTATTTATTATGATTTTTTTAAGTCCATAAAATTCGTAGTTATCCTCATCCTCGCGAACATCCGAAAAATTATTAAACTATATTACCTATTATGCTTGCGTATATAATTAAATAATTCCATTTGATATTGTATCCATACCCACGTTTCTACCTTGAAATTTCTTTTCCTTTTCAATAACATGTATCTTTCTAGTTTCCTCTACAGTTATGGCATTATTTTTTTTCTCGGATAATATCATTATAGCATTCATATTCAATTGTGACATTTTTCTTAAGGGGAGGGGGTGGTGCATAAGTTCAGAACCCCTCATTTATTTTGCTATGAACTAATTAGTTAGAAAATAATAAGAAATAACATATCACATTTTAATTTTTTCATATTATTAAATCGTTGTAACAATGAATAATAATAATTTTAACTGTTGATTTAATATTTAAATCTGTCCGTGTGTCCGGTTTAATTTTCTCATAAAACCCGTTTTATTATAATAAACGTAGAAAGCGACATTTAGTAGGCGTTGTTCACGGCTAACCTCACGTAGCTTTCTTATTTACCATTTAAACAAAACAAACATTCAACAACATAATCTGGAAAATTTATTATTATATTTATTATGCCCAGCACAAATTGTATTAAATACTTAGTAACAATTATTAAACGAACTGTTATTCTTTTATTTAATATATAATATATTCAGGAAAACTTTTGTCTAATTGCATTAATAATAATATTGTAATAAATTATATAAACAGTCACAGGCTAGCTTATCATTGAAAATAAATCTAACTGACGAAAAACAAAACAACAAAAAAAAACCATCTTTAACACAAATATATATATATTATTTTATATCATATTAGGGCTATTCTGTGACAATAAATTCGAAACTCAGCGCAGATATCGGTCGTGAAGTGCCTGAATTTATTATGAAATTACAAAAATACACGCATCACAATGTTATATATATATTTATATTTATACTACCATAATCCGGTTGTCAACATTTCAATGAAGTGAGTTCTTACATAATTCCACCTCAATAACGGAACGTAATTGAGATGAGTGACGAGTCGTTGTACTACACCTCATTGCCAACTCTATCATCCGTAAGCAAAACGATCATCAATATAGTAACCAGAGGTATTATCATTATCTTATTTTATTAAATCATTTTAAAATCATACATTTAATTAATATGTATCACAAAACTATTTATATAACAGCCTTAACTATATACAAATATATTTAAAATTAAAAATAGCGACTGTACAAATCGTGACCGCGAATGTTGGCAAGAATGCTAGCAGCATTCCCCTTTGAATCGCAATTCATATATGATTATTATTAATAATAATTGCATATTAACATATGGATACTGGATAATCTATACTTATAATATGTTTTCTACTTTGTAAAAAAACTAATCTAGGGAAGTTCGGTTTGTTTTGAAACGTAAGTATAACCTAATAAGGTGTATTTTAAAATTGTAGAGGAATTGGGGAAACAACTTTGTATGAATTTTATCCGCAATAAGTTTGAACTATATAATTAAATGATTAGCTATCATACAATATTTATTGATTTTTCAGCTATTAGTCTTAACTTTCATTTTTAGTTTAACAAACATTTTTTTTTAAATCTCGGTGGTAGAGCTTTGTGCAAGATCGTCTGGGTAGGTACCGCCCACACGTCAGACATTCTACTGCAATATAGCAGAACTTCGTATTGTTGTACAGTTTGAAAGGTGAGTGAGCCAGTGCATTTACAGGCACAATGGACATAACATCTTAGTTCCCAAGGTTGGTGGCGCATTGGCGATGTAAGCGATGGTTAACATTTCTTACAATGCCATTGTCTATGGGCGTTGGTAACCACTTACAATCAGGTTGTCCACCTACCTACCTATACAATAAAAAAAAAGTTTTTGAAGTTGGTATTATATGTAAGAAGCTAATTATGATTTTTTTTAATTTATAGATATAATATATTCGTTTAAATTGCGAAGGTAATTTTTTTACCTTCAAAGTTGTTGACGCCCTATTCCCTGAAGTCCTCAGGAAAAATTAAATGTATAAACATAATTAAATTATACAAGGCGTTTAATTGGTCAAGGAATTTTATTTTATTATAAATAAAATGTACACAATTTATCTTTTGTTATTTTAACGTATTTTATGATTTATACAATATATTTCGTTATCTTCTACAATGTAATAAAATATATTTTGATTGTTTAAACTAGCATATAATATTACTGACTATCAACTAACAATGCATCTACGTTTGTTTAAAAGGTCATGGAGAGCGTTCATATTTAATTATGAAGTCTATTTATCATTTTTATTTATAACTAAAAGCTTTTCATTCATTCATTTAATTTTCAAAACTTATTATATTACGCTTTATATATATTTTTATTATTAGCTGATTGTATGTGGTCACCAACACCCATAAGCGTTGGCATAGAATGTGGTCATCAACATCCATAGGCGTTGGCATTGTAAAAATTGGCATTTATTTCTAATTTCTTTGTAACTGATAGTGATGAATACGAAGTACTTAAAATGTACTGTTATATGTAATGTTAAAGTATATAATCATGATAAAAATAAAATGCGTATAATCTAAACCATAATTACTATTATTAATACCATTATTAATTGTTACGTTATAATTAACTTGCTAAGGAGGTGAACCGCGTTAAATCATTAGACGCGGTATTTAATTGAGCAACTAGCTTAACGCGATCGATTGCGGTAGAGGTCATTGACATTATATCTGTAATAAAAATATTATCTGTGAAACAGTAAGCCTATAAAGAAAAATTTTGTGCTCGCAACTCGTCCCTACTTTCTGCGTCAGAAAAGTTTCACACAAACATTACATATACGTTGCTGTTAACTTTGATCTTGAAATTTAACTACTGCTAAGTGCTATAAATATCTTAAGTATATATAATGTAGCCGTATTTTTAAACAGTAAAAAATATGACCAACAAATTTGATACAAAAATGTTAATTCATTTAACTAAAATTTGATCAAATGTTGGCGTAAGCGATGTTACCGATGCCCAGCGACCGTCCCAAATGCATTGCAATTACCGGCGCTTTGGCAACACAAAACTAGAACTAGAACTACTTAACAAGCCGTACAAATATAAAAGTGAATCGCTATTTGCCAGTCATTAGACATTTAAATACGGTGCACATTTCTGTGCCAAGGGTTCGGCTTTAATTTTGCTGGCTATTATGTAATATAAATCTCCAAGTTACGGTATATTAACATCTTATAAAAAAAATAATATAAGGTAACCGTTAGTAAATGACGCAATACTGAACAATTGCTTCCCCTCATGATTAGAACATTTGGAATTTATTTCACCACGCTACTCAATCGTGGGTTAGTGGACAAATGCATTACATTCGCTGCCGAGCATGAGATGAATTGTAAACTCAAACTAATAATGTGAAACTCACAAGTGCTTGTCAAGATTTGAACCCGTCGTCTTCGTTTAAGTGTTCACTGAGCCATCTCGTCTTTTATGATTCTATTAATAGTTTAATTATAAAAATAAAAAATATTTATGGTTTACTGTGACTTCACATTTCGGGCCCATTTAATGGTCGCCTTCCTAGTATAAATATAAATTTAAAAATACTTATTATATATAAAAATATAAACATTAATATTAATAGACGGAAGGTCAAATGCGCCACGTGATGGTAAGTGGTCACCACCGCCCCTAGACGGTCATACATTGCACCACTTACAATGTACCGTCAAGCTTGAGAAATATGACGTCGTGTCTCTTGGACCTATAGTTACACTGGCTTACTCACACACAGCAGGAACACAACAATAATTACTACTGTTTTGCAGTAGAGTAACTTAAGAGTGGGTAGTACCCACCCACAAAACCCTACCACCGAGTAAACTGTTATTTAAAAGTATATTTGCGTAAAATATTTACATAATTATAATATCACATAATATGCAATTATGTATAATGCGTTAACAATATTACACATACAAAATTATTCATCGGATTTTATAATGAGCGATCGCAAATAGAGAAAGCGTACTAGATTAATTAGTGATGCGATTGCCCTTTGATTACGATGAACGCCATAACCGATACCATTGATGACGTAATCATTTGTTTGTTTACTATTAAACCGCAACAATTAAATACGGTAATTAAGTACGGTACGGGTTTGAACCCGCTATTGTCGGTTAACATTCATATGTTCTGACCACTTGGCCATCTCGGCTCCTAAATGTCGAGTGATTTCGGTCACGATAGTCATTCTTAGCAGAAACGATATGGGTGTCAATATTGAAAAGCACATAAGTTAAAGTGACCAAGTCTGTGCTCAAGCACAGATGTTCTTTATTGCACTCTCGTAATTCAATGGAACCGCAATCCTACACTACCGGAAATATATTAATAGGTGTAACCGCTTTACGTGATTTCCGCGGCGCCTTAGTGAAACATGGCCAATGCTTTAAGTCTGCACTGTCAGGTGGTACTAAGCATTTTGTAGTTAAAAACACTCGCTTACTTTTACTTATGCGACTCATGATTCGAACTAGGAATTTTGAGATCCGCATTAAGAACAAGCACAAGATCGTTGAGGAACCTAAGGATATAAATGTTTATACCATTCACATTTATAATGTAAATTGTTCTTAAAATATTTATTAAAATAACAAGTATTTTATGAAAATGTATATAACAGCCCGGAAATGTCACTGAGACTGCAATGCGACCAAGTGCTTACTCCTATAACTCATATCGTCCCATTAAAATCTATCTGGAAGATTCGTTATTAAAAAAAAACAGACCAAATATAAATTTATGTTTGATACTTGTCAACCAAAAAGACTTAATAACATTTTACTTGGTGGTAGAGCTTTGTGCAAGCTCGTCTGGGTGGGTACCACCCACTCATCAGATATTCTACCGCAAAACAGCAGTACTTGTTATTGCTGTGTTCCGGTTTGAAGGGTGAGTGAGTCAGTGTAGTTACAGGCACAAGGGCATAACATCTTAGTTCCCAAGGTTGGTGGCGCATTGGCGATGTAAGAGATGGTTTACAGCTCTTACAACGCCAATGTCTATGGGCGTTGGTGACCGCTTACCATCGGGTGGCCCATATGCGCATACCAAAATTCCGGTTCCGGTGATTACGTTCTTTTGGAACACAATATTATTGTCTAAAAACAAAAACTTATTCATTTCAAAAATAAATTCATGAAACTCATTCAATTTTATGTCTTCCATCATTGGTGATACCCTGCACAACAGACATAGAGTTGCGTACACGCTTACAATTTTATATAATAGATAAATTTGCTACACAGTTCCATGACCCAAATTACTAGTCAGTAGTCCTTTAAACGATTATTGAAGGTATTGTGGTATTGACATTAACGATGATTAGCGTCATTATAAGACATCGTTGCGTATCCGCAGACCCTTGGTTTTGTAAATTTGTTGAAAGCATTTATAAATTTAAGCCACTCCCTTTTCTAATTATAAATAATATTATAAATGTAACCTGGAACTCACAACAAATTATGCCCTAGGCTGTTGTGTACTTATGTGTAATTTTAAACTCCTGTTAAATGTTTATGCAAGCCCCGTGCTCTGGTTTGAATAGTGTGTTCTAGTGTTATTGCAGTTACAATTAAATGCACGAAGTACATCATCTTAGGTAAGTAGGTCATTGAAAGTCCAAGGAATAGTTTATACATAGGGAGATTTTATGTATGTAGCTAATTACAATAAGGTAACAGCTCTGCTTGTCTGTTTCCCGATTTCGATTAGTAAATTAAAAGTAAATCATGTTTGCTACAAATTTAGGCAAACAATTCTAATTAATCAACAAGCATTTTATCGAGATTCGTGTATTGTAAATTCTGACATATACGTGTCCACAAACCCGAAATCGTATAAAGCAGTAAATGAATCGCTAAAACTGGAATGGCATATTCATACTAACTTACAACTTATCTACTCGATATATTTTTAGTTTTACAATGAAACTACAAGACGAGTTTTAAGTTTGTACCTTGAAGTGCTGAAGAGGCTAGCCTAGGAATGGAACATCTACGAGATAGCACTTACCATATTATAAAGACAATTACAAATACGTACGTTCGAGTTTGTGGCGAGTCGAACTGGATCGCTCGCCTGTTAGGTCACCGCATGCATGCTTGTATCGTGATTGAACCACCGGTTTTCGCATCACTAAACATCTCGTATGCTGTTGAACTAATGATACTTTAACGTACCTCCTTGACGCGTGACAATATAATTTAATGGGACAAAATAATTTATATAAGCGTCAATAACGACGAGCTGCCTAGCCATGTAGACGTTGTACGTTCGATAATGATCCTTTGGAATATTGTCGTCCTCAATCTTAGCACAAACTTAACTAATAATTTGAGTGATAATTAGGAATATTTTACCATTAAACATTAGTGACTTTATTTGTATTTATATCTATGTATGTATCTGTGTAACATTCATTTCGTTTCTGAAGTAAGACGAAGTATCGCGCTGAAAACGTCATCGGATATTTATGTATTTATTACTTAGTTAGGTAAGACAAATATCATTATTCATGAATAATATACTAGTGTTATGTTACAAATATATAAAAACACATTTTTTTATTCAATTCATACAAAATATAATTCCGCCATTTATAAACAGCCTGTATAAACGTCTTTTAATATAATAATAATAATAAATAATGAAAGTTACAAGTTCGCTTGGCTGATTTCTCCCAATATCTTTCTCAGCGGAGACAGAAAACTCCAAAAACTGTTTATTAGCCCAACCCGAGTTTCAACCTAGAACTTTTTATTTCAGTTTAAAAGCTGCAAGAAGTACAAAGCGGTTATTAAAAAAAAATATATTACATAAAAAAAAATACATAAAAAAAGAACTAAAATAAGAAAATCTTATTCAAATACTCATTTTAAATGTCACACATAGATACCAGCTCTATCAACTCTCGTACTCAATCAAACGAACCTTAATTACAATTTCGCATAATTATTTAGTCTCAATACTCGGTTGCCAGTACTGCGTACGGTTCATCCCATAGAATTACTTCCGCATATCTGCATACTTCAATGATGGACTGTACCGATATCACTGTGTAGCTTAAAGCGCTTTTCATTAACAGATTTCATGTCCAGCGCTGATTATTGGAAGATGAAATCGGTGAAATGGAACACCTGCAATTTCGTTGGTAATATTTGTATTTCGAAATATAGTTCGGTAATAGTTGTACATTTAAATATTAGTGTTCACACAAGCGATATTCGACCGTAATCTTCATTGATGAGGAAAATTAAAATGATTTTTATGTTACGATATTTTTTTTCTATTGTTAAATATAAGATAAAAAAGATACTCAACTAATGCGTATTTACCTTTTAAATAATTATGGGTTTATTAAAAAAAGGTTTATTAATATCTTTCAAAAAATGAACAAGTACCAATGTCAATTGATATGAATATAAAAATCCCGTAAAATGATGATTGAAAAATATACTATTTAATTTATACTTCAACTAATTAGTCTAAAACCATAACTGCCTCAAAAAATTAGAACAGCGAATAAATAATCAAAACAAATCAAATTATCAATCAAACTTCTATCTGTCTGAAAATATTATTATTGAGATCATAGAATGTTAAAATAAAAAAACCGCAAAATCCGTGCTTCTCATAACGAAAATGTCTCCAAATTTTAAAATTTCTATCACTTTCATGTAATCTGTGCGTGATTGTTTATCAATCAGGTCATTGACCTCAATATGTATTTATATTTGAACTAAAGGTGATGGCTACACGTAATAGTTATATATGTTTACACAATCAACAAGACTGACAATAGTCGCGGACGACCAATAGCGTGCCTCGCTCTCTCCGACATCATTCAACGGTAACGAGTTAAGCCACTTTCTTCTACATACTCGCGACGTTGGATGATATCGGACGAATCTCGAAATCACATACAGGATGTAAACACTTGTTGCGAATGTAAAAACGAGTATAGATAACATGTGTCGCATGACAATTTATTTGACAACGCTGATAGTAAATCGAAATTAAAATTATTGATTATTATTTTTCTCTTATGACCTCCTTCAAACGAAACGTGAAGAGGCATCTTGTGAGCAAGGTGAGGGCGATTAGTGCATATCATTCTTCCCGACTGCACTAGCCGTCGTCGTGTTTGGACTCTACTACCACTTACCATCAGGTGGAGTAGTCATTTACTCTCCCAGGTTCTAAAACTCAGCATGATATAAAGTGTGGCACGCGTTTCCGCTTAATTCATATCCTATCTGTTTTGAACATACGATGAACCGCTGTAACAGCTGTCAGAGGCCCTAGCCAAGTTGACATTCTACAATTGTAACCGCTAATAGAAAACTAAACAAACGTATGAGAATGACATATCTCAACGATAAGTCACGTGGTCATTCATACAATTGTTTAGTTTTCTATTAGCGTTTACAATAATTGTAGAATGTCAACTTGGCTAGAGCTTCAGGTCCTCCTTATGTTATTATAAATACAATGTAATTTTTTTTTATTGCATAAAAAGGCGGACGAGCCT
The DNA here is from genome assembly GCA_963151315.1 of Nymphalis c-album. Classification (NCBI taxonomy): domain Eukaryota; kingdom Metazoa; phylum Arthropoda; class Insecta; order Lepidoptera; family Nymphalidae; genus Nymphalis; species Nymphalis c-album. The sequence continues at coordinate 13,319,072 of OY720592.1, forward strand.
ATGGGTCACCTGATGGTAAGTGATCACCAACGCCCATAGACATTGGCATTGTAAGAGATGTAACCATCACTTACATCGCCAATGCGCCACCAACCCTGGGAACTAAGATATTACGTCCCTTGTGCCTGTAATTAGACTGGCTCACTCACCCTTCAAACCGGAACACAACAATACCAAGCACTGCTGTTTTTCGGTAGAATATCTGATGAGTGGGTGGTACCTACCCAGACGAGCTTGCACAAACTCTACCACCAAGTAAAATCAATAAATATGTTTTAACGAGTTGATAAATATGAAATATACTAATACCTCGCAAAGTTATTCATTATTATTCCTTTCCCAGATCTCAATCTAGGCGTGTCGGATTATAAACCCATTGCACTATGTTAAAATTTACGTTCAGTATAATATCTCATAAGCATTTGTCCAAACTTAAGAAGAATGACCACTGAGGCTGAAATGAATTTTTAGCTAATTTACTCGCAGAACAGCGCTTCATAAGTGGATGCTTATAATTTTTCCATTCATTGTGTTTCATAAAAATTATTAATGTAAACATTCGATCAGACGGCCTTCTCTCGAGTGATAGAATTGCAATAAGTGTTAAATATAGTATTTGCACTTCCTTGTTGATTTATCGAATACAAAATTCGCTTAACGATTTTCACAACTTTTTTTTTCAAATAGTGATCTCATCTTTACTTATAAAACATTTGTTATTTTTTTTAACTTCAAGATCGATGATTACCATTTGTGAAATCGAGAGATTTTATTAAACGAAACGTTAAAATATCTTCCAATGACTTTTGTCAAGTCATTAATCCAATTATCGACGGTTCCTAAAATAAAATTACATTTTTTGTTAAATGTCAAACTTTTTAAAATCGTGCTAAGCTTAAATAAGATAAAACTGTTACGCATTGTTGGTCAGTCAGTGAATCTAGTCGCTTGTGACCGTAATTATTTCGATACGAAAGTGTTTACGTATTTTGTTGCCATTCGAAATTTAAAACCCAATTTTTTATATCGGCTTATTGATTTATAACAAGCGTCTTTCCCGCAGGCTCACCCGCGTAGTTCTCGTTCCCGTTGAAATAAGGAGACAAAATTTAGCCTATGTTACTCGCTGATAATTTAGCTTTCCATTGGTGAAAGATTTTTTAAAATAGTAGTCAAAGCGAAACAAACAAACAAACTCACATTCGCATTTATATTAGTAAAGATTAGATTTTAAATATTTTTTAACAAAACAACAAAGTTAGTAACATGGAGTCTTTTCTCCTAAGGAGAATTATAGTGCTGATTCCTGTACGCTTCTGAATTGGTTCCAATGCACTAACGAGGATACACGTGTAGAAGAATTTCACCAAAATCATGCCTGTTTGCAGTATCCTCCTATTATTTTTGTTCGCTGCCGATAACAAGATGAATATTAATCCCGCCTTAACTCAGTATTGCTTTTGCACGAACTTAAAACTCTGGTGGTCATTTCAAATCTACTTATTCTGTCTGTTACGAATGATTCAAGAACAGAGACGGATGTCAATTCATAGTTTTAGAATTCGCATTGATAACATCTTGAAACATGTCAACTTTCAAACGAATGGCAGCTTAATACATACGCGATATGTGTATAATTTATACAATATTGAAGTGGTCTCTCATGATTAGAGCATCAGCTGGTGACCACGACAGGTGAAACTCTTGATAAGCTTTCATGTCTTTTACAGATCTTTATAAATAGTTCTTGCTCACATTTATCTGTTTAAAACGCGCCAAAACAATCTTTTGTTTTTAATTACTTTTCATTTGGATATCCTAATCACCTCAAGATACAGTTCAAAATTTACCAATTAAGATAAGCTGTATATAATATCTAAAATAATATTTTATTGAAATGATTACATTTGTTTATCTCTCCCTTCGAGATTGCATCTCAAGCGATTGACCGTCAATGCTTAATGGATCTTAGAAGCGATGGTCGACAAGGTCACAGCGGTCACAGCGGCCTGTCACCATCATTCAATCATAATCTTCGCTTGCACATACGTTATTTACTTGCATTGTCTAAATTATATTAATTCTACGGTCTTCAGGCACAACCTGCAACGAATATTTTGAAGAAAGTTTTAATAATTACATTTATATAAACATAATTATAGCAACAGTTATTTTATATTTTTTCTAAAGTTTTAACGTTAAACGAAACGCAAACATTTTTTAAAAATAGAACATTGTTATATAAACTATATATGATTATACATGCAACGCCTTTTTTTAAATCGTTGAAATATTGTTTTCAAAACTGTCTAAGCTGGAAGAGATCTGTCTTTGTTTGCTTGCAGCATCACGCAAAATTTTCCGATCACTTATGTGAATGTATAATTTAAATTATCTTTTCCTTTTTTGACTTTGACTCAAATATTGTTTCAAATGTTAATAAAAAATAATTACTTATTATCAAAGATTATAATACAGACAAGTAGCCTACATAATTGAAAGTTATTTAATACAAATTCAATCAGGTCGTTTTCCTAGCATTGTATGTTAACATCGAGCCAGAATTTTATATGCATTCCGTTATGTCAATAATGATTTATATTTCTCATAATATGTAATGTAATACATTAACTTACAATTACAAATTATACGCTCAGGAAGCCCATGAGAATTTATTATCGTTTTGTATGGCGATAAATTAGTTAAATTTATGGTCGAACAGACATTTACGAACAACAATTAAATGTGATATATAAACAAAATATTAAACTCAATACACTAGCCTGTTGATGTCCTACTAGTGGTTTATTTGGGCAAAGATTTTTACTTAAGAGGAAGCTCTGCTGTTCATTCCAAGGCAATGATACAATTTGAATTTTCTTTTATAGTATAATTGAATTTTATATAATTCCTGGGAGGGCAAATGATTACTACATCTGATGGTAAGTGGTAGCAGACTCCAAAAGCGAGGTTAGTGCAGTCGGGAAGAAGGATTTCAATTTTGTAGATACGTGAACAGGCAGAATTGCAATATTGCTTAATTATGTTTTGCTTCTCTTACTTTCATTATAAACATAAATTAACCAATAAAAACTTAGATATGTTTGCCTAGATTTGAACCAGCGATCTTACGTAAAAAGAACGTGTTCTATCCAATGATTTGAACAAGTGTTTCTATAACTTATGTGACTTTTTTTAAATGCAGAGTTAAAATGTCTACGTATTTCTCATTACGAATTCGCTCTCACGTCATAGTTCCAACCTCATGATTAAGTCGTACACATAACCTTGCACTAGAATCGAATAAAAACAAGACTCAGTTCAACATACACTTCTCGTGACATTGCATTAATTGTTTGCCCTTAAATGCGGCCTAATCGGTCACGGTAATTAATTCCTTGACAAATAACTTTGTAAGAATCATGAAAAAACATTATATAATATAATCTATAATAAATAAAGTGTTTTTTGTAATACTGCAAAAACTATCTGTAAGCGATGGTAACATAACTCTTACAACGCCAATGTGGGCGTTGGTGACCAGTTACCATCAGGTGGCCCACATGCTCGTCCGTCTTCCAATGCAAGAAAAAAAATAAAACTATTAAACCAATATGCATAAAACTTATAGCAGAAGATGCAGCGGGTGTCAGAGAAGGTTTTAGTATATTATTATATCTGAGTAGTTGTTTGGTTTAGACCCGGCCACTGAATTTCACCATCGGACATCGCGCCAGAACGCAAAATTCCATCCTCACCGCCTTGATGTCTGGAAATCCACAACAGCGCGTTTCCTAAGGCATTTCCTACCTCGCACAACCACTTTGTGGAATCAGCTTTCGCCGGCGACTTTTCCGAAGCGATATGACACAAAAACCTTCAAAATGAGAGCGTACTCCTTCCACAAAGGCCGGCAACTTACCTGCAAGTCCTCGGATGTTGCAGGTGTCCATGGGCGGTTGTAGTCACTTTCCATCAGGTTAGCCTCCAGCTCGTTTGCCCCCTCTTACATAAAAAATATAGATAATATTATTATTATATACTTTGTGTATAACTTTAAATTTAGTCAATGGACGTGACTAGTTTGAGTTTCATTTTCTTGTATTATATATTTAACAAGTTTTTTGATACATTTTCATTAAACTTCCTTATTTCATAATAGCAAATGTCCTAATCTAATTTCAGCCATGACACCTAACTTTATACAAATATGCACTAACACAGATGCATCTCTATTCTCTTGCTCTCATACTCCGACGATACTGCAATCCAGAACGAATTATTCATGATTATAATATATTTATTTTAAACATACATAATATGCTATAGTTATGTAAATCATGACAGAAAACGACCCCCGACATCAAGCGTGAGGTCACGTCACGTTGCGCACGCGCAACATTAGGTAAGTAATACCTTTATTTTAACAGTCGTGACACTGCAAGCTTCCTCGTCTTTGATATATTATTATGACATCATAATATTTTTTTACTCAATGAAATGCTGCAAGGTTAACGTACCTATCAGTATAAGTAATATGGATTATGCATACCTACATGAGTATTGAATGCCCTGCATACTTATGTGTCTGCTTCGAGATTTATTAGCTTCGAGATTTTTTTCACGCCAAGATATATTTATAAATTAGTCACGAGGAGACTTATTAATTGTGTTTATTGTTGAATTTTATATAAAATATATCTGAAAGTATCAGCATTGAAATGGTCCTGCACTATATCTCCTTGATGGTACGAGGCTTATTCTACTATATGTACGTGTCAGATTTTCGACTTATGCAGGTTTCCTTCAGTCATTTCTGTTATAAATTAATCATATAAAAATTCTATTGTGTCCAAATTTGAACCCACAACGCTCATTTCATATTTCCAAATTCTAAGCACTGGTCTTTCGTGGCTATGAACAGGTCTCAAACGATGTAAAATACGAAAGATATATTTAAATTTAGATTTATAAGTTGAATTTTCCATAACAATTGCTGTCGACAGGTGTGCAAATAAATCTTAGAGTTTTATCGTTACCGCTGAGCTGGACCAGTCCAGGTAATAATTTCAATCCGCACCACTGTTAGAACTTCAAAACGGCCAAACTTAAAGCCATTATCTTATAATGTTTTACGTTTGACTCACGGAAACAAATAAGAAGATAACAGTTATGAATCATTGAAGTAAAGTATTAATTTAAGTAACTGTATATGTCCTAATAATAGGAGAGCTCCACTCTTTCTGAGAACTATTGGAGCTTATTCCACCACACATCTTCTTAAAGCAAGAGAAGGTCCAGCATTGGGACATTAACATGCCGTTACTTAACATGCAAGTTTCAATAAGCACGAGGTCAATGATGTGTGTTTTGTACATGAAAATTTAATAATGCTCGGCTTTAATATTTGAACTCGCAATCTTTGATTAAGATAAACGTGTCCTAACCACTGGGCTATCGAAGTAAGTTCAGGTAAAATTCAATAAATCAACGTAAGATCTCTCGTGTAATGAAAGCAATAAGACAGGAAGTTCTAATTAAAATTTCGTTTGAAACTCTATTTCAGATCCTTATTCCTTTGCTCCATTCAATTGTGCCTTTTGAAACTAAATCGCAAGTTTGAACGAATTACTATGACAATAAGGTATTGAGAATGAAAGTCGGGATTCAAATTCAATTAAATCTGATGGAATGTTGAGGAATGGGGGCTGGAATAATATGGATACGACACTTCGTTAAATAAGTATTTGATTTGTAAATACCGTGATTTGTTTTTTTATATAGATTAACGGGAGCTTTGTTTTGTATAATATACTCGCAAAACCTGACAAATATTGCTTATTATCTTGCATGTGTGCACATGCATATGCATATGCATGCACACGTTGGCGTAAACTACTTTTTTTATATTTATTAAACTAAACACTAACTTTATTAAAGCATTATTTTCGGATTGCAATATAAAAAAACAGTTTCGTCTTTATCCGTCCACCAGATCTTTTTTTCTGATCTTTACAAACCGCACCCAGAAATGACGTAACGAACAGGAACGACTTTGACGGAACTAGTTACGTGTGCCGTGTCCATACGTAACAGCTTCGAACGAGTTAACAAAAACTTGGAAAATCTTGATTGTAAATTATAATGATAACGCCAAATAAAAAAATATGTTGAAAAAATGCCATAAAAAAATATTAAATAAAAAAACAATTAATGAAATCATGGATGACATCAAGCCTTATGGTTATTTCTGTGTTATATTGAAAATCTTAAAATTACAAAATTAACAAAAAAAATAACCCTCTCATTTTATTTCGCCGGGTTTTTTCTGATTCTCACGTGAAGATATTTTTTTCTAAGGTTAGTTTTGATTTTACAGTAGATCTATAAGCAATTATAATACTATACTATATAATATCGTGTAAAACAATTACAATAGACAATAGATGCCAAGCATAGACAATGAAATATAAAATTAAAATCCATCTAACTCTAACGTGTACCAGCAAAAACTTTAGGACTGGCCGATTTGCGGGCTTCAGGTGAGACGTTCGTTTTCATCCAAACTTGTATTATGCTAATCAACAGCTCTGACTTTTCGAATAGAATAAATTTTAATTTCTCAGCAACGTCCCCGTTAAGAAGTAAGTTTTTCTTGAATGGACCTTACTGATTAATTTTCGAGGCTCATTTTCATTAAACATAGCAAGTTTAATTAACAATATCGTCTGATATCGTGACTTCACTTATTTTAATTAAAATCGGCTCATATTTCGCTTCTAATGTAAATTAATTAATGAAAATGATTTACTTCGTTGCCAGCTCTTCATGGTAGAATCTACAATTCGACCCAGTGGTTTAATTTCTCTTTTTTTAAATGTCAATTAATATTGTATGCACCTATCTAAATAAAGTTTATTATAATTTTGACGTTTTCATAAAGTTTCATTTTATTTTACATGATTAAAAGAAAATCTTAAATTGGCAAATGAGATGTTAATTACTAAAAAGTTATTAATGTTTTTGGAATCTATATATATGTATTATAAAGTTGGAGATTTTGTACGTTTTAATGATCTCAGAAACCAACAAGGCGGTTGTAGCAATAATTTTGCGGTGAAATTAATTTGATTCATGCAGGGTTTTCTCACTATGTACTTTATGTACAAATACATAAAATTTCAATGATGAAAAATTGGATTAAGCCCGCAATATTTGTTTAAGTTTCACGTTTCCTATATAATAAACCATCGGCTCTAATGTAATCATTGATAACAAAAATGTTACACTTTTTACAAACTATATAATAAAATTATATAATTTAAATTTTCTGTATCAAATCGTGCTTTCTCCTCTTAACGCAATTACTTCCGCCTGTGAAGTTATCGGTTCTCGTTACATTATTATTATTACAGATACTGAGATATGATTAAACCAGCTCAATATAAGCCTAAGAAGTTTAATTTTGAAAAACTTCGCCTGACCGCTGCAGAGAATAGACGTGTGTTCATTGCTTCCTTAAACTAGTAAAAAGTGTCCCGGAATTCTATACTTTGTGTGAAATATACCTAGCATCATAATTGCATCAACAATCTTTTAAACAAAATAATATCGAAGTGCATGTGACAGTAAGAGGAGCCACCTACCTCACACCCGCGAAAGCAGAGCGGTTGCTATTTTTTGACTCGCTCGCACAGTGACCCTGCGTTTGACGCGTACGCTTATACACGTAAGTTCGTACATCGACTTTATTGTATTGTAAAACTTATTGCGATTGCGGGTTGAAATTATTTAACAAATAATGAGCGTAACACGATCGCCTCCTACAACCACAGGTGGTGGATCACAACCTGATCTATCAAAATTACACGTGGATATTCCTGGATCGCAAATAACATTTCGCTCTAAACGGAAACAACCAGCTGATCGAGAATGTGAGTGCTCGGAAGAAATTAAACTCATACGCAGTGAATTAACCCGCATTACTACACTGCTGGAATCATATGCTGCGACTAACTCGCAAATGATGGTACAAATGAATGACTCTATTGGATCAATAAAAACAGAAATTAGTAATCTAAAGCTTTCTCATACCGAAATAAAAAAATCATTTGATAACAACGTAGCTAAAATCAGCGCTGAAATACATGATATAAAATCGTTAACTTCCAGAATCTCATTAGAACACAACAATGTAAAATCTCAGTTATCCCAATTAGAAACAAAATTAAATACCGATAATAAAAAAATAGAATCACTAGAAACTAATATGCAGGAATTAAAAGTAAGTCTGATTCCCATGACCAAGAATAATGACATATACACAAACGAAAAGTTGATTCGCGAAGTACAAGAACGCAAGAAGAGAGAAAATAATATAATTATTATGGGAGTTGCTGAAAGTTACTCCAACATCACGATAGAGAGGAATTTACTGGATGAGGCTGAAGTACTCAAAATACTGGAGCAAATAGCCACAGACATGCCAAAACCGAGAAATATTTTCCGTATTGGTAGGTATAACCCAGGAAAAAATCGTAAAATTAAAGTCTGCTTTGAAAAGCCAGAAACAGCATTGTCAGTGCTTAAGAGCCGTAATAAACTGCCTAACAATTTAAAAATATTCTCTGACCAAACTCCCACCCAACATAAATTCTACACACTTTTAAAAACTGAGCTAAATGAACGTATATCCAAGGGCGAAACCGATATAACAATTAAATACGTCAACGGAACACCGACTATCGTCAAAACTCCTACAAAAAACTCCAATCAACAATAATAAATGACACTATAAGTTACCAAATAGCAAATGACTATCGAGAACTACGCACTGAAAAGTCACGTTTATCCTTCTTGTACCTAAATGCCCGCAGTATTAAGAAAAAAGGAAAACTAGACGAATTAAAATGCATTTTAAAATCCATACCATCGACCATTCATATCATCCTTCTCTCTGAAACTTGGATAGCATCCGAAGATCAAGCGAAACAAATACAGATAGAAAACTATACACATTACTATAATTTCAGAACAGACGTTAGGGGAGGTGGAGTGTCGGCTTACGTACATAATGATCTACAGCATAGATTAATAGATTCAATTTACCAGGGTGGAAACAACTACCTATGGGTACACATTGAACAATGCGCGGTAGATATTGGGTTAGTTTACAAGCCTGGTGATACAAATTTTGAACAATTTCTTAAAGACTATGATAGCCAATTACAACTACGTAGAAGATCGATAGTATTTGGTGATTTTAATATCAATTTATTGGAAAAAGACAAACGAATAACCAAATATAAACAAATAATACAAGAATCGGGGCATAGGCTGCTGAACAAAATTAATGAATTACACTGCACAAGAGACTCAACTACAAAAAAATCAATTATAGACCACGTAAGTACAAATTTAAGCACGAATAATTTCACTGTTGCTATTATTAACTCATCATTATCAGATCACAAAAACATATATGTTCAATTGAATAAATTCAAAGCTCCAAAAAGAATACGAACCACTTATGAAGCTATAGATTACACAAAGTTGTACAGTTCCCTAGAGTCCTCGCAATTGATTAACTCAATTGAGAACTATACAGAGCTTGAAAATATAATAAAACAATATGTTATGGACTGTAAAGAAAGAAAAACCAAAATTTTAAACCACATAAGAGATGATTGGATAAGCAAAGATATCGTCGATGGAATAAGTCAGAGGAACTTTTTATGGACGCAATATAAAAACAATCCCGACAATGAGTATGTAAAAAATCAATTTTATTCAAAGAGAGAGGAAATAGGTACGTTGATACAAAATACAAAAGATACATACTATTACAAACTATTTACAAACAACGCAAAGAATCCTAATAAAATTTGGACCTTAGTTAATAAATTATGTAGTAATAAAATAAGTCAAAGTTGTGCTCCCTCTAAAATAATAGTAGAATCAAAAATATTTTCTGATACAAACGATATTTGTAACGTATTTAACAAATATTTCGCAACAATAGGTTCCCTCTTAGCAAAAAGAATACCAACACGACACCACAGCATCCTACACACAATTAATACAATCAATGAACATGAACTTGTAACATTCAAACCGTGTAGCTCTTGTGAGATTGAAAGACTGATAGGGGATCTTGATTCGAATGCAAGTAGTGGTATAGATAAGATTAGCACAAAAGTATTGAAATGTTTATGTAAATTAATATCAAAATGTCTGGCACGCTGTTTTAACAAGCTTATGTCCGAGGGACTATTCCCAGAATCATTAAAGGTCGCAAAAATAACACCTATACACAAATCTGGATCTTTAACAAACCCTGAAAATTATCGTCCAATATCTGTGCTACCTGTTCTCTCAAAAATCTTAGAAAAAATAATTCACAACCGCTTAATAACGTATTTGGACTCTTTTGATTTCATCACTGAACGACAATACGGCTTTAGAGCTAGAAGTAACACCACTGCTGCAACTGTAGATCTAGTAACAAAAATAAGACAGAACCTAGATAGAAAGAACATAGCTCTGGGCGTATTTATCGACTTAAAAAAAGCCTTTGATACCGTAAGTCATAAAATCTTATTACATAAACTTCAAAACATAGGTATCAAAGGTACTGTACTAGAAATGTTAAAATCGTACCTAACAAACAGATTGCAAATCGTCAAAATTTGTGATATACAAAGTAGTGCTTTGCCTGTCACCTGTGGTGTTCCACAGGGCTCAATTTTGGGACCACTTCTCTTTTTAATTTATGTAAACGATATTGCAACTTTGAAACTAAATGGTCACCTGACTTTGTATGCAGATGACACCTGTTTATTCTATTTCGGTAATAACATAAATGATATAATTTCTCAAGCTCAACGTGATTTAGATGTTTTGCATAAATGGTTCAATCAAAATCTTTTAACTATTAACGTTTCCAAAACTTGTTACATTGTATTCAAAACTAAAAATAAAAGGATTGCACCGCATGTTCCATTAACTATTGACAATTTTCCAATTGAGCAGAAAAACTGTGAAAAATATTTAGGGTTACGAATAGACAATCACTTAACTTTCAAATATCAAGTAGATTACATTAATAAAAAACTTTCCTCTTTAATTGGGTCATTAACAAATATTTCAAAATGCTTACCTAAAAAAATAAAGTATAATATCTACAATTCGCTAGTAAAATCGCATTTATTGTATTTAATAGAAATATGGGGTAATACTGGAAAAACAAAACTGCAAGAACTACAAAGAAAACAAAATAAAATTATTAAAATACTTTTTAGATATCCACCTTTGACATCAACAACTAAACTTTACAAAGAAACAAATATTATGAACTTACGACAACTTTATGTATATAATTCTTGTATTCTCATTAGAAAAATTATTAATAAATCGATACATTCAGAATTGTCATTTATAAAACAAAGCAATAAACGTAGCACCCGTAGACCAAGCTTATTAGTACTCCCAAAAATTAGAACCAAATTTGCAAAAAAAAATATAACCTTCGATGGAGCACAACTTTATAACAAATTACCATCTTATATAAAAAATGTAAGCTCAGTTAACGGGTTCAAGTCTCAACTCTCAAAATATATTTTAGAGAATACCCACTTTTGTACCGATTAAAATACACACATCTATTTTATTATATTACATTCCGTTAACTAAGTATCTATAAGGCGAATATATTTTTTGTCATCTTTACATTTATCATATTGTTCTCATGTAAGTGAATCTGTCTTTTTGAGAATAAATTCTTAAACCTCAATTTGCGTAATAATTGCATAAAAACCGCGCGACATTATATTTATCAAGATAATAAACTAATCGTTTTTTTTTTTTTGATGTTAAACCTTCTTTAGCATCGTTGTGATTTGAAGGCCGATGAAACGAAAAAGCTACAGTAAAAAGAGACAGACACCTAGATTCACAAGATTTAACGTGGGAGAAAATGAGATAGAAGAGATAGAAGCATTATACAATTGAAGTCAAAATTTTTGAAGGTTTCACTTCTACCACGTATGAATTGTTTCAATCATGTATATATTTATTTAACGATCCCTATAGTATATATAGATTTGTTTAAAATCTCATCTCAAAAATGCACATGCATACGAATTAAACGCTTACAAAGCTTCAAATCGATACGACAATTATATTTATTTAGTTACTCGGTAGAGCTTTGTGCAAGCTCATCTGGGTAGGTACCACCCAATCATCAGATTATTCTACCGCAAAACAGCAGTACTTGGTATTGTTGTGTTTCGGTTAGAATGGTGAATGAGCCAGTGTAATTACAGGCACAAGACTTAACATCTTAATTCCTAGGTTTGGTGACGCAGTGGCGATGTAATTACCAGCGGGGGCCCATATGCTCGTCCGCCTACCTATACAATTAAAAAAAAATGTTTATATAAAAATGTAAATATATTAAAATATAAAAATCGTTGAAGTCATTTATAATCAGCTATCTGCATTATCGAAGATGCATCGGCTCGTTTATCATGTCGGATTACATAAAAACCCGAATTTTGTAAAATTTCAATATGATATGACAGGACCGTAAACTTTCTCTCCAACCTTTGACCCAAAGATGTTGGACACGCAACGTTTGTGTCGAAACATCGATTCCATTATAGAACAATATATTCTAATATAAATTGCATCGTATTTCCTCTTTCGAATTTATTTTTTCGTGGTCAAAGGTTGTGGTTTAGTTTATATGTTACATAAACATCTTACGAGATTTATAAATTAGTTAAACTGGGATTGCAACAAATATTATTGGTGTTGTAATGTTCTTATTTTAAATTATTAGAATATATTCGATTCGATCCGAGACTACCCAGTGATTAAAACAAGTGAATCTTCATCAATGATTGCGGGTTCGAACCCAGACAAGCAACACTACATTTTCATGTATATTCATTTGTTTATCTCATACTCATCAAGACATATGTTGAATGAGAGTCCACAAGTGTATCCACTGATCTGAAGTAGAACACCATGGTGCAAAAGGAGGGGATTCCTTAATCCAGTAGTGGGATATTTATTTATTTATTTAAAAACTTTATTATCACCACTGAGATCATGGGACAAAAGGTGGACTTAATGCCTTAGTAGGCATTCTCTACCAGTCAACCTTTGGGTCAACCAGAAATCCACGAAGGCGGTAATTAATAAATAATTACCTATTTTTACAGATTTTATGTTTAAAGTTACTTTTATATTCATTATTATACTATTTATCGTTCAATAATTGTTCACTAATTAATTACAACGGAAGTTGCGCACATGACCATTATCTAGAAATAAAAAAAACAAGATGACGACATAGTTCTACATTCTTTTATAATTATTATCTATTGAAAGTTGTTTGAAATCCGTTTGTATACAATATGGTCGTATATAAGAGCTTCATAAATCATATATTTTTTTAATTAATTACTAAGCCTATTAACGATACAGGAATCAAGTAACCTGTCCATAACGTCCGGATAGGTAGAATGAATTTAAATAATAGTATTAGTCAGGCTTGAGCTTTGAATCAACTTATAGGCTTCCTTGGTTGTAGAACATCAATTCTATCGCGAACGAAGAAATTTGGCAACTCTTTTCTTTGTCGCACCTCCAAAACATGGAATTCTTTACCAGCACACTTGTTCCCCTCCTCTTATGACCTGGGTTCCTTCAAACGAGGCGTGAAGAGGCATCTTGCGGGCCGGCAAGGCGGGGGCGGCTAGTGCAGATCATTCTTCCCGACTGCACTAGCCATCGTCGCGTTTGGACTCTACTACCACTTACCATCAGGTGGAGTGGAGTCATTTGCCCTCCCGGGCTATAAAAAAAAAAGAACTCTGTGCAAGCTCGTCTGAGTAGGTACCTTCCGACTCATCGCATATTCTACTGCGAAACAGCAGTACTTTATATTGTTGTTCCGGTTGAGTGAGCCAGTGTATTAAGAGGCACAAGGGACACATCTTAATTCCCAAAGTTGGTGGGGCATCGCCATGTAAGCAATGGTTAACATTATTATATATGAAGCTAGCTTGATCCTCAATGAAGGATATTGACTTTTTTTATAATAACTCCTAAATATCACCTCCCGTCCTATCCTAGTATATAAAATTTTAAAAAATCCATCTCCAACTCGCACACAACCACAGCGCATAGTACTTGTATATATGTATGTACTGTCCTCGATACACGAATTAATTTAAGCATTATTTGAAATTAGAGCGACACCCGTTGCGGTTTAATCTGCCATGAGCTGCGGTAGTATAATGCAACTCCGCTATGAAATACTCCAAATTGATACAACACCACTGTAACTCATATAAACTTAGTAGCCTGGTCATAATCACAACGATTGTTATGAATCAACGCACACACACATTGATAAAATGTCTATAAATTATTAAATTTATGAAACAATCACAAATACGAATTGTACAGGCGGCGATAGTTTGTGGCAACACAACCCAAATACCAGCCACTTATATATTGCCTACAAATACAGCCTGGGAAATTAAATCGATGAACTCATAACCTTTTGAAAACAATTCCGAAGCAGTTTCCTAAGTACTTTAAATTGTATCGGTAATATTAGGTTAGGTTTGATGAGGTTAAGACAGCAATCTCAAGGAGTTTCTATTGAAAATAACAAAACGTAGGTGTAGGTTTATTTTTACCGTAATTAATTTTCATCTTAAAAAAATTTCTTGTCTTGCAAAAATACACATCATAATTATGTCTGTAAAAATAGGTAAACATTCATAAATATTATAAATATAACAATATTTACGGTCAAATACTAAGGCGTCGTTAATTTCAAATTTCGCATACTTCATTTTAAATTAACGGCGTCTCAAAAAATTTAATAAAGTTGCGCTTAATAGTTGAATGACGTTTCAGTATTCGACCGTTAGGCTACTTATTTTAAATGATCAATTAATGCATGGCATTCAGCGTCCATGTCAGTTCTACGAGACGAGCCAACTGCACAGGAATTATTACACAGGTACACTCACTACTGATAACGACCTACACATCTCCATGTTGTAACAGAAATTGACTTGACAGGAAAATACACCAAGCCATCCTATAACCTACGGTCAAATAATTTAGCCACTTAAGCGGAATTTAAGTAATTATTATAAAAATAGGAAGTGCACAAAAATGGTATTTAATTAAAAAAAGGTTGTGATAATGCGACTACCAGAGGAATAGTTTAATTATATAACTGTCATGACATAATATATGTGACAATTGACGCTTTTCCCACTCGAAATGAATGGTCAATAATAATTACTACATTTAAGTTAATATACATATTATACTAAAGTTAAGGTCATGCATAAATTGATAATTTTGAATTATTTTCCTTAGAGTTAGTGAGTTTCAAAAGGAAGACTAGAAAATTGCAGTTGTACTGTGGTATTTAATAATGTATTGTTAGGTATAATGTAACATTAATTAAATTAAAGAATTAAAAAAAGTTTCTTACATAAATAAAAATTAATGTTATGTTTACCTTTAAAAAACTCGGTAATTTGTCATCTAAATAAAACATCTGTTTGTTATCGTCCATTTTTTATTTAGAGTTTTGCTTTATCTGTTTCATCAAGTTTCCCGCGAAAACTTTTTGAAAATAAAAAAGTTATAACATGATTAATGAGCACACGGGCAAAGAAACAGATTATAAATCTTCGTGAAATCGAAAAGGCCTTTCACTGCGGATTGTTTTTATAATCTTTATCAACTCTTGGAAGTTACGGCTTTGTCAAAAACATTTTTTTTTTCATTATAAACTGTGGAACTAAACGGAAGTGAAATTAAAACATTTATTTTATTTCATTCTATTTTGTAAATTAAAAAAATTGTCATTCAATTACATTATACACACTAAGAGCTTTATGAATAGAATTTTTTGTGTGTATAAATAAAAAAGAATGACTCAGGCCAGATGAAAATGTTAAGTTAACTATTAAACATCGAGTCACGTTCGTTCAAAACAAACTTACAATTGCCTAGATTTATAATTCTGTAGTGAATTGCTGGTAACAAATGCTTAACTTTATGGTAATCTAACAATAATAAAACTAATTTATTCATTGTCTTCGTGTCCTATCTCACTGTTTACGAGTCAATTTCAATCATTTTTAGATAAAACGACCGTGGTAATAATTTCTTAGTACATTGTCAGTAAGAGTGTATAAATTCAAATAAAAAAGAAGATTTTTTATTTTTTTAAAGTTGAGATGGTATGGTCACCAACGAAAAAAACAATGTGCCACCAACCTCGGGAACTAAGATGTTTTGTTCTTTGTGCCTGTAGATACCCTGGCTCACTTGCCCTTCAAACCAGAACACCACTATACCAAATTGCTGATTTGCGGCAGAATAACTGATGAGTGGGTAGTTCCTACTCAGACGAGCTTGCACAAATCCCTAAGCACATTTAATATTTCCAAGAAATTATTGTGTATAACATTATTTCAATAACGAAAACATTATAGATCACAGCTAATAAATACATCGTTAAAATAACTTATTGAATGATTTATTATTTACAGATAATATTAATTACACGTTTAAGACAAATTTTTTATCTATAGCATAATGACGGTATCGTACAAATATATTAGTCAATTGAAATTTAAAAATAGAACATAATATGTTTTTATTTAAGAATCGAATTATAATATTGCATATCTTTTTTGTTTCAGATAGAGAAGCACATTTGTTGGTGAGTAAATATTATAATTATGTTATCTGTATCTCTGATCTTAAGAGTAAAGTAAGTCAAATAAGGAAACAGTATAACATGAAGTAAAGTGACAAAAGTGATGAGTAAGCCACACATAATATTAAATGTTCATAAGACCATGAAACCACAAAATTTCGAAATAATTCTTTCAATTATACGTCTATCAGAATATTGTATTACATATTCATTTGTGATCAATCTTTTTCGTTAATCAATCTATAATATTATAAATGCGAGCAACTATCACTTTGTCCTTTTGTTAGCTCATCATGACGAAACCATTGAACTGAAAATAATTAGTTGGCATAAGTATGGTCTAAGAATAAGGACATAGGCATATCAATTTACGTGTAAATACGGTATCTGCAGATAAAATTAACTTGTTGGGTATGAAATTGCGGGAAAAAATATAAGATGATACAACTAATAAATAACAAGATAGCTAATCGTTCTAAAAAAAATATGTTCTTGTTCTTATATCTAAATGAACTATAAAATATTCTCCTTAAACCTCTTCATAAAGTTTTTGCATATAAATTATAAAACAAACTACCGCCCATGGTAAGTAATGTGAGCTGGTTTCACTCGTTATATCGTAATAAGATGATGTTGATAATACGACTCACGTCATCCGAGATAATCTGTGAGAGCTTCTTTCGCGTCTCACAAGTGACATGTTAAAGATTGACTTACGTTGATTCGTTATTTAGAGACGTGCAAGTTTTAAATGTTATAATAATTATAGGATTGTTACATTTCACTTTATGGCATTTCACGATTTCACTTTATGACATTTCTGCGATGACGAGTCTGTTCTTACGAAATGCTATATGTTAGTATAGCAAATATGCTTTGTTAGAAATACCCAATGAGAATGCAGTCGCAGAAAGCTAAAATTGTATATTTTTGGTACCATATGGTCATTTCAATTAGTCGTCCTACCTTTCTTATACTGCCAAGCATCACTTCCAATCTCTTCCATGTCTAAAATGCACAACAGCACGATTTTAATGGTATATTCCACCTCGTATAACCAGTGGAGAACTAACTGTCGCTTTTTTTGAACCAATATAACTTGGAAACTTTCAATAAAAAGCCTACTCATTTCTTAAAGGCCAGCAACGTATCTGCAAGTCAATAATAGAACAACTCACTCACTCACATACTCAAAAAATCTTCACCCACTCACTCTTCAAATCGGAGCATAACAATATAAACATGAAAGTGGTGTAGATTATAGTGACCCAGCATATTCCATCCCAGGCCAGGAAGCGAGGTGAGCGACCCATTTAGATTAGCTCATATGTCTTATTAAGTTTAGTTCAGGCCGCATCGGAAACTATCGACCCCCCGGCACCGGCGGCCGTCGGAAATCAAACTAATCGATTTTCATTTCGCCGACAGGAAATTAAATCCTTTGAGAGTCGTTCCCGATAACGGATTTCAGCTAAGCACGACACGTGTTCCAACATTCGAGCATTTGATCCGTAACGTGAAAATTTAAATATCATCGGAACCTTTATTAAATTTGTCGAGAATCTAAATCGAGGGATTTACGTCGGATTAATTTTCATATTTATTTCTCCATTTGTAAAATCCCATCTACGTCGCTTATCGGCATTAAAAATTTATACTTATTCTTCAGATTTATGTCCGTCGTAATAAGAATTCAATGGAAAACGGATTACTTAAAAATATCTTATTAAAGTTAACTTTAACATCAAGAATGTTAACAGGGTTTAGTAATCATGGGCACTTTGGTTTCTTATAAAATTTTAGAATTTTTAAATCTCTTGCTTTTGAAATATTGTATTTCTCAGCGTGAAAAGAAAATAATGCAAGTTACAAAGCTACTCCTTTGAACCACTTTAACTTTGACTCGTGCAAAATTTGTAACAATGTTTCTAAAAATTCGAACCAAAAAATCTAACAAAATTTATTTTTCTAAGACCAGTATTATTAGGTTCCGGTAAGTCTTACAAAATTGCTATAAGAACAGAATAAATTATTCTACATAATGATATAAATATCTTAAACATTGTACTTTCGAATAAATGACGAATATGTGGCATCGCGGAACATTGTTTCAGATCCCAGGGTCCTCGGTTACTAACCTGACACGGCCAGTATATTGGATTTTTCACATTAGTAACCCTTAGTTTGAAAATTGGTAATTGTTACATTCTCATACAAGAGCATTACGTCATATCCGAGGCATATTGTTTCTCAGGTCGTCTCAAATTGGAATCATAGGGCTCTCTTATAGAAGCTTTAGAACTTATTTAGCCAGACTGAACCAATGCGGGCAGTTGGATATAGAAGTGGCAGAATTTCATCCGAGACGTGTTCAAGTTTGTTTGAAACATTTTCTTTGTGAAACGCAAGTCAGACACGACGTCTTGATTTTTCGGATTTATAATCGCAATTTCTACTTCATCCACGTCATCAATCCACTGAACCATCTCAGTTGCACTTTTAAAGTAGCTTAAATATCCTCAGAAGACTCTGCTGTTTCTGTCTCTGTTGTGACCATACTATTAGTTCTGTTTACGAAAGCAAGGCGATCCCCGAGGCCGAGTGCTATGACGTGTACTCGTACATAAGAACATTTCGATTCGTTCGCGGACAAGACGCTTTCCCTCGGGAAATTAGGAAGCTATATACTGACCACGGCTTGTACGTCGAATCCGCATCCGACATTTATAAATATAAACGCATGTTGTAGATGTTTACTTATAATAGAATTGTTTCAATTGTATTCTTCTTAAAATATTCAAAGCTGTGTGTATGTTGTACGATAAAAATATTTAAATTTAGACAAAATTTAATCACAGTAATTGTAAATAAACGTTATAATCTTTATATTATAACTTCTAGGAAGATCGCAGTGAACTGCTGTAATGATACAGCGACGCTTAGAGGAAAAGTGATGAGTTTTTTTTTTTTTATGTAAAACTTTCCATCATTCATTGTGAACTTCACACTCAGTTTGCAGTAGATGTTAATATCAAGTAATAAACACAAACCAAGCAACAAGTCCAGTAATTTTCTATCGGTATAAAAATGGGTTTACAATGAATACGATACCACCATCGAAATATAAACGATTGAATTGAATTAAATAAATTAAAATCAGCGTATCATATTATACACACAAATATAAATTAGCTGAACCTCATTCATTTTAAGATCGATATAAAATCTCGCGGTTTAAATATAATGGTTAAAGCAAAAAATAATCACACTTGCACTCCGCTATTTTCATCTAATGTAGAACTGTTAAACAAATCGCGTGACACGAAAATGCCATTATTTTTTACTCAAGAGTTGTAGGTATAGCGGATATAAAGTTTACGTGCGACCACAATACAACACAACGCTTTCAGTGCTTAATCTAGATTTATTGGAATATTTTAACTTTATTTTTTCCATTTTTGAAAGTACCTTTTTATATTTCCATTTGAAATGAATCCCCGAAAGTTATAGAACTGTTATGTTTTATTTAACGGATATTTTTTTCATTAGAATGCAAAGAATTAACTAATAGTTCATTTATAGTGGAGGCAATAGAGTCAAATCATGTTGGACTCTGTGACTAACTCAACGCTAGGCAGTCCATATATCGTTAAGCATTAAATCATTTATATGTAAAGCCATTATATAAGGTCAAACAAAGTTCATGTATTAGACTAACTGTATGATATGTCCTTCGCTAAGAAAAATGGGTATTTTACATATAGCTTCTCACCTTATTAGTTACTTTACCAAATATCAATTGTTTGATTTACAGTGTGTTTGATCACTCTGTCTCACTCGCCCAGAGACTAATTAAAGGCACAAAAAATCTTAAAAATCTTAGAACTCAACGAGTATCATATTTATTATAATGTCAGTTCCAATAAACGGTAGTAAACATTAATTAGATGACTTATCTCTTCGATTGCTCACTCAAGCTCGGTAAAAATTACAACCTACTACCACCCTACCATCCATTATTCGTATGCTTTTGATCTATAACTAGGAAGCCAAGGGTATCTTCGGACTATTATCAGCAAGCAAAACGAATCGTTTTTTGAATAGAGTAACCGAACATCAGAGAATGAAAGACGTCAACGTTTATTGTATAATATCTTAATATTGTATCCAAGCGGAATTCTTTATACGGATATAAGGATATACAATTGATTTTATGCTTTACGACAAATATAGGAATAAAAGGAGTTGTAGGCGTTCTTCGTCTCCATAATTTTAATATGACGCATTTAATAGACTAGAGGAGGTTAATGACCTTATTACCTTTTATCCCAAATTGAAATCTTCATAACGATTTATAATAAAGAGTTAACTAATGCGTTTAGTTTTAAGGCTAGCTTGAACAGTACTATGCTCTGTTGTAAGCGCCACCGAAGCGTGCTAAGCGAAGATTAAGTAATTATTCACATTTTGTGTTGATAACCACAAAGTTATTAATTTATTACGTTCAAACATGCACGTCTCATACTAAAACTCGTTTAAAACTAAAAACTAAACCACATGCATTATGAAATTGTGTACTATATAATGAATGCAATTTTATTTTTATATTACCTATTACATACGAGTAGTTAAGCCTTTACGTATGTTTTACGAACATTGAAAGCGAGTATTTAGAAATGAACGTAATTGTAAATTTTCTTTGATTTGTTAAATAATTTAATACGTGTCATTCATTTTAAGATTAACGTTTTTTATTGTATTTCGACAGACGTGTTGACTTTGCCTCTGTTGTATCTTGCAGAAATTAATATTTAATTGTAGTAAATTTTAGTAGTGTTTATGAAAAGTATTTATTTATTATTCATAAAAATATTACTAAAATTTTAATAAATAAATTTTTTTTTATTGCATTGGAAGGCGGACAAGCATGTGGGCACCTGATGGTAAGTGGTCACCAACGCCCATAGACGTATTGGCGTTCTAAGAGATGTTACCCTCGCTTACATCGCCAATTCGCCGCCAACCTTGGGAACTAAGATGTTATGTCCCTTGCGCCTGTAATTACACTGGCTCACTTACCCTTCATACCGGAACACGTCAATAGCAAGTACTGTACTGTTTTGCGGTAGAATATCTGATAAGTGATACCTACCCAGACGAGCATGCACACAGACCTACTACCAAGTAAAATTTTCAGCATTCTAAAAACTATCATAGCACACTTGTCGACGAGCCGGTTGGCGTGGTTGGTAGATACCCTGCCTTTCGCGCCGCAGGTCGTGGGTTCGATTCCCACCCAGGACAGACATTTGTGTGCATGAACATGTCTGTTTGTCCTGCGTCTGGGTGTATTATCTATATAAGTATGTATTTACAAAAGAAAAGTAGTATATGTAGTATATCAGTTGTCTGGTTTCCATAGTACAAGCTCTGCTTAGTTTGGGATCAGATGGCCGTGTGTGAAAAATGTCCCAAGATATATTATATTATATATTATATTATTATTGTTCTTTTAACACAATTCTGCGTATTGACAAAATTTGTGAACTACATTTTATAGGATTTGATAACTGGCTAACACCATCGTTGCATTTAAAAACGTAATTCTCCAATCGATTTTACTTAAGCGATTTTTCGCTTAAAAAATTATTAACCAGCTATAATGATTTATTATATATCTGGTAGAGATGAGGCTCTATTCTAACATATACGTAAAACGCATATGAAACGACGTTAGTATCTTCGCTCTACTTCCAACGCATTTCTTTCCACCATCCGATAAAAAACACTTGTGGCGAACGAACTTATCACGTTCATCATTTTTATTTCAGACGCGTTTGAAGAAATAGAACAACTGTTATCGTATCAGCGTCATACAAATTATATATTAACTACCGTCGGCCTACTTTATAAAAAAAACTTTCATCTTATAATGCCAACTAAATGAAAAATTTTAGCTCAATCCATAGAGCCGTTACCGAGATACACAATATATGTATATATTTGAATCTTCGTATTCTTTTTCATACATCATAAATCATTCTAGAATGATCTCTTAATGCGATAACGACGATCATTATTACTTCAACAAATTATCCTATGTTTATTATAATAAACAACATAAATTGATTTACATAAATCTTATTGTCTCGAAAAATAGTTGTGCTCCGTCGATAAATGTATTTAATTTAAAATTATTTTAATGTAACATCACTAAAAGTTTCTATTGTTAAAATGAAATTGCTAATTCGAATGTATTCAATTTACTCTTTGACGCATTTTAAATAAAAAAGGACATCACATTTTTCAGGCTGTTTTTCCATCGCAACTTAAATACTAATAAAAAAAGACATGAACAAAACCCATTACATCAACGCTTAATAAAAAGTCAAGAATACATATAGTATTTATGTATGAATTAAATACGATAGTGATTTTATAAAAATATTATTGATACATAGATAAAACGACGAAAAGAAAGTAAAAATTTTAAAATCTACCTCATCAGATTTAAATGTCTGTTAAATCTGATGATTTTAAAATTGGAACACCGAATCCACAATCGAATTATGTAAATTTCATCCGTCATATTTTATTGTCGAACATAAATTATTGTTGGCTCGAAATCACGGAGCAATCGATTTTTTATTGGCGGAGCGAATCAACAAGGGCTGTGCGGGGAATTCAGATTTCGCCTTTTCGCCTCCGGATAAAAACCGACAAGCCCTTTGTTAATTTAAACGTATAATAAAGAAAGGAAAAATGCTGTCAGTTTCTTTTTTTAATTTGATTTACGAAAAAATGAGTTTCAAAGATGGTGGTTAAGATTTTAAACGGCGCATAATCAAATATGAATAATTTTCCTCTAATTTTTAGTATCTCAAATAAGTAAACATAAAGCAAGAAACGGTAAATTTCCCATGGGTGGGCATAGCTTATTCCACTACGCTGCTCCAATATGGATTGATGGATACAAATAAAAAGGCATAACTTCATCCAAAGCATTCAGGTAACATAACTATGTTTTCCTTCACCGCCGAAATGAATTATAAACAAAAAATAATCGGATGAAAATTCATCAATGATTGCCCGGATTTGAACTTGGAACCGTCGGCAAACATTTCTTCTAACCACCATTAGTATTTCGCAAATATTTAAAAGTACCACCTATCAACCGCCTTAAAATAGACGTACAACTTTTTGTAGCTAACAAAAAAAAATTGTCGTCACTTTTTTAATCGCGGTGTGCACAAAAAACGATTTAAATTCCTGTTTAATTGACAAATAAATAAAATTAAATACAACTTGTACGGTAAAAAGAGTTCGTAACAGTCGTCCAAAAAGTAAAAATATCATTGTTTTTGTTATTAGGTTGTGTCCCGAAACACAATGTGTATGTTAAAATTATATAATTGTTATATGTTGTATACCTTTGAATTAAACCGTTCGCCTTTAAGCCATTTTAAGTAAAAATAAACTTATAAAAATGTTGCTTAGCAGGTGACGACTTAAACACCGATTTCTCTCTTTCTGTCATTATTGATTTGATATTTGAAAGAAGAAGACAGCATTGTTTTACTAATAACGCGTTATTAATAACGACTAAACGACTTATGTAATTAAGGATACTCATTAAATTTATTGAAGCCTACGTAATAATAATAATAATTTATTTCTAAAGCACCATATCAAATCATTGAAAAATGTGAACGAAAATAACTGCTATAGTGTAAAACTTTGGTGCATTTATTAAGTGTTGCTTAAATCACATTTAATCGACTATTATTTTGTTTTCGTCACTAGATGGCGGTAGTTGTATTTTGAATCGCAATAAAGGTAACATCAGTACATAGTTGGTAGTTTTATACAAAAAGTGACCTTTTAAAGTACTAGCATTACTAGATAGCTCAAACACTAAGTCTAGGCGGAAGAGACTGCCGTGGGTGATATGGAAGTCTCGTGAAGGCTCTAGTTACCGCAGAGGACAGTTAATTACACAAAAATGCGGAAAATGCTTGCAACTGATACTTTAGAAACGTAAGAAAACAAGTGAGACCGCCTTGAAAATATTGTAATAATTGCTTCTTATTGTGCGTTTATTATACAACTCTATTATATTATAAGGTGCAACCTCTCTCTATTTACACGTATTTATTAGTTGCGCGTGCGACGCTCAGGCAATGCTATTTGCGGCTGTGGTTTCAACTGTTAGATGGTGCAACGGTTAAGAAATATTTATAAAATAAAATTAAACGTTAGAAAGTAATGGGAGTTTGTATTTATTTTAAATTAATATAAAAATACCATTTTTGTAGTTCTTTTCTTTCTTTCTAATGGTACATATTTCAGAAATAGACAAATAGTAACACAATATCCTGCTTCATTTTGACTTCACATAATTATCGTTTTCTTTGGAAGAAACATACAAATAATTGAGATTATTTGTATGTTTGATGATTTGAGATGTCCACTTAACTGATTTTATTCAATCGAGATTCGAGATCGATTCGAATTCGAGATCTCGAGATTTCGACATTGAAACACAGATGCGGTCTCATAATCTGATGAAATGAAACTTCACTCACCCTCAAACCCAAAAACTATGATATAGAGTATTCATGTTTGTTGATAAAATATTTGGGCCTAGTACCTAGAACTTGCACATAGGCTAACTGACTGTAGGTGGATAAGATATTATGATAAATATATAAATTAAATATCAACACAAAGAAATATCTAGAAACTGGATTAAGCCTGTTGTTTACATATAGTATATCAAATTATTATAATTTCTAAAGTAACGGCGTGTAAATGTCCTAATTGGCTAATTGAGCTCGTTATGAGGTGAACTTTTTTTTACGCAGTGGAAACCTCCAGAAAGGTACCCACCTCGCTCCCTTGGGAGAGGAACCGGGTTATTTAAAACCACGGTGATGGGCGGCCCGGCTTCCATCCTTCTCAGGACCGTTTGAAATAGATCTCATGAGACCCCTTCATCATCCTCAGACCTCGCGCATCCACGTCCTATATTTTAAGCCCCCGGCGTCGGGACTGAACTTTGGAACCAACATTGCACTAATGCATTTTGGATCGCGACGTAATACTTCTTCAATTAAGCTTAACTTGATTTAACCTCGCTATCTATATGAGTTTTATGAAGCAATTGCTTATGTATTGAAAGACAATAGATTATCGACATTTTTTTGTACAGAAAGTGGTATTGTAGAAATATTGTTAAGAGTTATTGCGCTAGCCAAACATATTGCACATACCGTTTGACATAAAACCAATTGTCCTAGAATATAACATGTGGGGCAACACACTATAAAAGAGCTGCAGTAACAGTACTTAGCTTATAAGTAGACGTAAATAGATTATCTGCGACATTAAATTGCTACGAATATGAGTTTGCAAAAGACACGTGCCGTATTTTTTTAATAATGGTCTTTTTTATTATATTGTACATATAATGCTATTTATTATTCACTCACTAGCAGACGATCGATTTTTATTAAGTATTTATCATACAATAGAAAAATTAAAACAAATATGATCGCAGAAAGCGGTTCAATTAAAATAGACTAGTAAGCAAAATCAAAAAATTGTATAAAAAAATGATGTAATAGAAAAAAATATTCTCACGTAACCTTATTGATCTTCACGCTGATATTTTATAGTCACGTGCACTTTTATCGATCTTGTTGATTGATAAAATCGACGACAATGTTAAATAACTGTTAAATATTTGACAATTACAATTTATTTATTTTTAGTCTTAATAAAGCTAGGATATACATATTATAATTATGATGTAACTGTATTGGATTCATAAATTAGGAATTGTAATTAAATCTACATAGCCATGATATTAATGAATAATTAATTATATATATTAACATAAGTATATCCCTATGTAATTCTCTCCTAAGAACCAAATCTTAAATATCACACCGCAAATATATCACAGCAAGTTAGAAATATAGACTTTACATTTTCCAATAAAAACAGTTCCATGTGAATCGATTCTTCACAACAACGACACAAGGACTCACAGAGGCTATGACAGATTTGCTTTGGAATTAGACGTAATGCTATTGTGCAAGTGGCAAGTCATTACGAAGAGCCATAGCTGTGGCGAAATGTGACAAGGCATCAAACAAAACATCGCGACACTTTCTCTCGAAACATTCGGCGCGCACGCGTTATAAAATTTAAAAGTAAAAGTGTCACTTACGAAACTTGTTTCTAACGTGACTATAATGAGGCTGATTACGCGTGAACGAAATGTGTATCTTATTGGGCGGTAGGGCTTCGTGCAAGCTCGTCTGGGTAGGTATCACCCACTCATCAGATATTCAACCGCAAAACAGCAGTACTTGGTATTGTTGTGTTCCAGTTTGAAGGGTGAGTGAGACAATGTAGACCACGTGGTACATATCTTAGTTTCCAAGGTTCGTGCCCCATTGGCGATGCAAGGAATGATTAATATTTCTTACATTGTCGATATATATTGGCAATAGTTCCTTTACCATAAGGTAGCCCATTTCTTCCGTCCACTTAAATACTTATTTTGTAACTAAAAAAAAAATACAGGCATAACCTAAGACTTGGCAAACGTTGTAAGCATAGTAAAAACATTTCTTACATGTAGGTTAATTGTAACTGATTCAGTAGATAATTCAATTTAAATAGCACACAAGAATTCCTTAACAATATTGTCATATTTATATATGTATGTAATAATTTTAATGACTTATTTAAACATCATAAAGTCTTATATAGTAAAGTTATGATGTTTGCTATTTTTAAAATATTTGTGTCAATTATTTAGTAAGATAATGAACTGATAACGATTCTTGGGCTTTATTCCCACGATATAAAAAATACACCACAGATACAGTTTACCATATTAAAAAAATATAACATTAATTTAGAACAAAGTAAATGAAAACTTTCTTTTATTAAAATTCTGTTAAAAGTATACTTTATACAAGCCCTTTTGATTCATACAAGCACAAGGGACATAATATCTTAGTTCCCAAGGTGACGCGTTAGTGATGTAAGTGATGGTTAAGATTTTTTACAATGGTGGCCCATACGCTCCGCCTACCTATACAATAAAAAAAAAACAATTTAAAAAAGCTCCAGTGGTTGCTTGAATAAGGAAATCAATACTTCCTATTTTTTCATCAATCATATACATAAGGTGGTAATCATATTCAACTATATTAAATATATATGAAAATCAAATGAATACTAACTCCAAGCTGTTTTATCGCTATATTATCTTGTACATAACAATGTCTTATTTACTAATATTTTAACACGAACTATAAACATAATTGCTGATTGTAATATGAATAAAAAACGTATGCAGTTTCGAAATACAATTCAGTTGTAATAACACTATTGAAAAACTATTAAATCCGTATCAAATGAACATATCACTGTAATTGACATATTCAAAAGGAGAATATAGTAATTGCTAAGAGTGCTAAATATTTTAGTATCGCCTCGTTAAAATCACTCCCTCACGCTTCGACACCTGGGGCCCTAGACAAGTGGCTTTTACGTTAATATAATAGAATAGAAAACAATAATCAATGTATGAGATTGACAGTCGCGATCGACTCGAAACGTCTCGAAATGGCGAACGCGAATGTCAATCTCATACATTGATTATTGTTTTCTATTCTATTATATTAACGTTAAAGCCACTTGTCTAGAGGGGCTGTACATTACAATTGAAAACATGAATTGAAACGAATGACAGCGTAATTTCAAAATACTAGTATGCGTTCGGAATTTAGAGTACCTAGTTGTTGCAACAAATAGAAAAAAAAATGTATGCGTGACCTTTAAAATAGAAAAGTCGGCCTTCACGCTCGCTGAACAAGAATTAAAAACATTTTTCAATGATCACACTGCGCGGGCGCAGGAAAAGGAAATAATACTAGAAAATTACTAGATAACCTCAAGGCGTTGTTGATTTTGATCGAATTATAATGTAAAGATTAAGAACATTCGGATTTATTTTAATGGCTTTGTTCACATTGGCTAGAAGATGACGAACCCAGATAGCTTCGTGGATAGTGCGTTATCTTGAGCAAAGATCGCAGTTTCACCAAGCAACACCATTCATGTACTTTATTTATATTATTAATTCATTTCGTGTTTAGCGGTGGAGGAACATATCAAGAGCTTATCCATAAACCCGCACTGGGGCAACATGGTGGAGAAAAATTCACATCTTCTCTACACCTGGTTAAGAAACTGGCTTTCTATGCGATTTTGTTTACAATGTTTATTGTTCATACAGCTCTAACGATTAAACAATCCTACATAAGATCATACTAGCTGTAACAACTGCATTTATTAAGTAACTTTGCATATTGACAAAACTCTAATCTTAGACTTGAAAGGCCAGACAATTGAAAATTATCAAAACATCGTATTATCTAATCGTTTAAATCACCGTTGATAATATATTTTTAATCAAATTAATCACATTTTTACACGTATACGCACATTACTTCATTTGTGTTTATAGTACTTGGCGGTGAAGGAAAATATCGTTAGAAAACCTGCCTGTAGCCCATATGAGATGAGGTCTTAGCCCAGCAGTGGGATATTTACAGACTTGTTTTTGTCATTACTCTAAGTAAGCAAAGTTTGTAAATATACACTACATTAGTAGGATTGAGTCATAATTAGATGTATGTATGATATCCTTCATTTACGTGATTGTAAGAAATAGCTACTTGACCTTAGAAATCTATTCTTATATACTCATGAGGTCATCTGTAAAAGGAATTGTTGTCATTTACGAGCAATAAGCATGCGAATGATTAAGATATTCATAAAGATCCCGAATTAAGATTACAATATTTTGTCTTAATTTGCCATTATCATATAATGAATAAATTCTAATTATTAAATAAATTTGTTTTTCCGTTTTCCTGGTATACAGTTTAAATTTATTTATAAATAAACTTATTTAAGTTTATTTATAAATAAATTTATAAGTGATTTTATTTATTAGTGATCGTTAACAGTGCGTTTTTAAAATCATAGTATGTTACTTGTTAACAACAGATAATATTATTATAAATGTTTGTATAATTATCCTATAACCATACGTATAATTAACCTAATAATTATCTACAACTAACGACCGAATACTGAAACGTCATTGAAATATTTAATTATTGGAGACGCCGTTAATTTAAAATTTCGCATACTAAATTTGAAATTAACGGCGTCTCAAATAATTAAGTTGCACTTAATATATGAATGACGTTTCAGTATTCGGCCGATAGTGTTGTAAGACTCCTCTTATTATGGCTCTCATTTATGCTCTTTATTTCAATGCAGGCTACGTGACGTATAGACATATAAACATAAATATGTCAGTATGTCATCTTACATAATTAATAATTAAACATATATTTCATTCCATGTATCATGTATGCTTCGGGATGGATTCTTAACACAAATTAAACACATGGGTATCAAGGGTCCTGTTATATGTTTTAAATTGTGATCAAATGAATATTTATATATTATGTAGTTAATACGAAATACTTAATCTTCAAACCTTATTATATCGTTCTTGAAGATATGCATCCAATGTCGTACAAAATATCGAATATCAGTGAAAATTCGTTATTTACCTTAAAAACTGACCTAGATGTCAACAACGATGGTGACCAGTGTTGTGAAAATGCAAGGGTCAACGGCCTCGTGATCAGATAAATTGCAAGGAATTGAGCCGTAACGGATGAAATACGGAGCATCTGTCGTGCAAACGAACTTGACTCATGAAAGATATATAACACAGCTTTATTTCGGCTTTGCGTGTTACATTTTATATATCTCTTATATTGTGGTTTTACCAAGTTATTTTATATTTATATATAAAGAAAATTTACTGGCGTACAGTCAATGTTATTATGAATTTCATTGATACAAAATAAGATTTCCAAACGTAGTTAATGTCTATAATAAATTATTTAATGCAATATATTAAAATCTTATATATTTCAAACCGTATACTTTAATATTAACAATTTGCTACACACAACAAATATAGCTATTACGAGTGAATTATTATTTAGCTACGTTCGAATCAATGTCTCCGTCATATAATATTGAAAGTTTCGATATTATGTTGCTTAAGTAATTCGCCAAGCACCCGTGACTGTACTCACGAGGTAATTTATAAATTTTACAACTTCATGATTGCATTTTTCAACGGAACACTAAAATTCAATGCCACCATAGGAAAGCGTGCTCCGAGCCGTACTCTAATTTCGCTAGCTATAAAATTTCGCAAAACTCTTGGTTTATTATTATTGCGACATTCGAGAACGATATTAACCAACTTTATGATTTTTGTTATGTTTTTAATTAGCCGCCTTTATAGAACGCAGGAAACTGCTTTGATAATTATTTAAACAAACACATTGCTTCACGTAAACTTTAACCTTGTATACTTAGTATATAGATACTTAAAAGAATGTAGTAATTATAAAATATGATTTAAAGAAGCTGGCGGGACCGGATTGTACGAGGAAAGCTAATAACCAGGCGCTTTGGCGACGGATATGTCCGATAAGGGATTTTTAACTGTATGTTTTGTATACGTTATACGTTAAATGCTGGGACATTACTCACACACGGCCATCAGATCCTAAACTTTTGTAATTTGTAAATACATACTTATATAAATAAATAATCTTAATCATTTGCAATATACATTATAATGTCTGATCTTGCTCCGTAATTTTTATAACTGTGATGTGTGTTTTGTAAACTATTTATAGAGTTAAAGTAGGCGGAAAGAAAATTAAAGGTTTGGACTATTTAGCGGCAACATTGACATAACTGTTACATATTATGTAATAAAAATTTGACTGCAAATTATGTGTCTTGGAAATGTTTCAAATGATTACGTAAGAGTATAAATTATTAATTCGCATATGAGAAACATGACATCACAACCTAACAAAAACATATTATTTCAATTCGCAGTTTGTATACGGTCATAATCATAATAAATCTACACTAATATTACATTGTATTACTTGCTAGAACGCCCATATGGTTAGGCTCCACATACTTAAAACATGTACTATTACCAATCAGCAATATTTAGTTTTCTTGTGTTCCAGTTTGAAGGGTGAGAGACAACTTCTTAGTTTCCAAAGTTTACAACGCATTGGCCATGTAAAGAATGGTTATTTCAGAAATCTTTTCAATAATCTAAGATATTTCGTTTCGCCCCAAACATTAAATCAGTGTGAAATAAAATATGATGTCACGTGTCGGCTCTTAATGGCATTTGGGGTGAATATTAAAATGGAATTTGATTGTCATGCGAATTTTTCGGTTTTTTGAGGAAACCAATAATTTATTATAAGTAATGATGTAAAACGTTTTACATAATATAAATTAACAAGAAGTAATAAGTAATTAAAAGTAATTGATTAATACTAAATTAGATAATTTAATCCACTGCTGGGATAAAACTTCTTATCATTACAGGAAGGATTTCTCCTTACACCAGGAACAAAGTATACCACTGTGGTCACTGTGGAAGTTACATACTCGTACATACGTAGGTGACGTCAGCCAGAGGTCCTACGTATTGTAATATTATTTTGCTGACTATATCATTAACATACTAAAAAATATATTCGTCATCATATTATTATGTTAGCTTTTTGTTATCGATACATGAATCTAAAATGTACAGTGTGACCTTAATTTCCACTGACCTACGCCGTAGAGGTTATTCAGAGAGAATAATTAAAATAATGAAGCAAACTCAAATAAGAGAATGGGACATTGCAGTTTTAAGGCCGGACTCACACTTTGTAGACGAAGCGAACAGAAAAAAAAATGTATACAATGACAATATCATCTCACTTCTCTCTTCTAACTTTAATGGCGTCTTTGTTAGAATAACAAAATTGACTCCTATCTTTATTAAACGTTTTCAACGGAGGAGATTCTGAATTCGTCTTTTTTAAGTTCTGGTATCTTGGTGGCTTGGTACAAGCCCACCTGGATAGGTGCCATCATCAGATATTCTACCACCAATCAACAATATTTAGTATCATTGTGTTCTGGTTTTTAATTTAAGTGAGCCAGTTAAACTATAAGTTAAGGTATAAGGGATATAAAATCTTAGTTCCAAGAGTGGCGCATTAAAATTAATAATTTTAAATTTTTGTTAACGAATCTGTTTTAATGATTCTCTTTGTGTTTGGTTCAGTCCCAAGTTGGTCTCATCTTAATTGCATTGATTTTTGATATTTTTAAGTTTTCATTTGAAACGTACATTCAAGCAAAGTCTGTTTGATTTTGGAAAAATATTTTAATATGTTCGTTCGCTTGTTATAAGCGTTACAAAACCAATAGAACGCAATACAACATACAATTTTGCCTTTTATTATGTATATCAGTAAATTAATAAAGTGTTCACTTAGCCTATTTGAATGTGATCACGGGATTGTCATTAATTGTAAAACTTACCAGTCCGCTATTAACTGAATTGTAACAAAATGATAAAAAAAACCTTCATTACGTTGATTCGACTAATTATTATAAACATAATTATATCGCACAGAAAAATGTGGCTTCCATACATGCATATACTTCATTATGTACACTTGTTTGGCTATGAAAATTTGGCACCCCTGTGACGTGTGTCATTAAATCGCGCAGGTCTGTCCGTAGCTTTAATCTATTTGCTCAAGTTTTGTTGGGTGAGAAGAATTTAGACGGTCTTTTATGTTACACAGCTTGTTAGGTTTAGTTTTGTTTCTCTCGTTAGTGCATGGTTCGACGCGTTTTTTAATAAAAGAGAACATCTGAAATTGCATGTCATATGCAATTAGGTTTGTAGACATTAATAACATAGGAGATATACTCGACAATAAGGGGCCTCTTAAAGTCGTTTGTTAGACAAGTTTTTGTACAATATATTAGAGGATAAGCAAAAAGTGATGGATAATTATGATCATCTGCCTTTAAAACGTATGAAAAACCGTAAGATGATTGATAGATTGAATTTTCTAAGAAACTAATTTTTAATACGCGTTCTGGGAATTGTTATAACGTTCTCCACTCTAAGTCGACACTGCTTTATTAAAAAGTTTCGTTTCGTTCACCGAGACAGTCTCTGGAACATTTAGATTTGCAGGGTCGTTTAGAAACGATCTTACCCCGAGATTGCTCGCCCGAGGTGAAGGAATGTCTCTTTATTAATGCACGCCGCAGCCAACAACCTAACCAACTTTAAGAAAACTACGCCGTAGACGCGTCTCCCATCCCCTCATTTTCTCGACGTTAAACGGGTAACAGTTTATTGCTAAATGAGAATTTCTCGTACAGTTTCCTTTTCACACTCAACTAGACTATTTAAAACTACTCAGAAACAAATTACATGGCGCTGAAAGTCCGAACATTCACGAATATTATTAAAGACACGTAAAGTTAACTCTACATTAATGTTACGCTTATACTGAACGGAGATGGTTAACAGAATTACACCACCATGTAAAAGATCGCTAGTTTGAAGTATGTAATCGCTAAGTAAGTAATTCAATAAGTAATTTTATCCATATAGTTAAGAAATCGTCCAGTGATAAGAAGGCGTAAACCTTAATCGAAGATTGTGGGTTCAAACCCGGGCAAGCACGAAATTTTTCGGATGCTTATTTTTTATTTATAATTACTTAATTCGAGTGTTTATAAGTTTAATTTCCTTGCTATGTTTTAAATAATTAAAGACACTTAATAAAACATATAATAACAACTGTTATAAATCTTCTTCAATCCAAATAATCTTGAATTTATATAATATATAATTTACTCTAAGGATTAGCATAAAAAATATAAACTTTATATATATAACAAAACATGTTTATTGATTATAACTGTTATAAAATAAATAAACTTAAATGCTAGTAAAAAGTACCTGATTAATTATACAACACGCATCACAAAAATGATTGGTTCCCAACCGGATTGGTACGTGTGATCTCTAACAACAAGTAATAATTATTTTTATTACACTATTTGTATTTTTATATTTTTTTGTTTATAATACTCATACTGTCCTAACGTAACGCTGAGATGGCCCAGCGGTAAGACCGCGTGAATTTTAACCGATGATCGTGGATTCAAACGCGGGCAAGCACCGCTGAATTTTATGTGCTTAATTTGTGATTATAATTCATCGTGCTTAACGGTGAAGGCAAATATCGTGAGGTCATGTGTCAAATTTCACTGAAATTCTGTCACATGTATATTCCACCAACCCGCATTGGAGCAGCGTGGTGGAATAAGCTCCAAACCTTCTCCTCAAAAAGAGGAGAAGAGGCCTTTAATCCAGCAGTGGGACATTCACAGGCTGTTATTACTTTTACTCATACTGTTACACACAATTAAGAAGATACACAGAAATCTAGCTAAAATGGCCCAGTGGTTCGAACACGTGAAACTTAGGCTATGATCGCGGGTTCAAACCTGGGCAAACACAACTAAATTTGCTTATGTTTAATTTTGTTTGTAATTCATCTCTTGCTTGATGGTGAAGACAAACATTATGAGGAAACCTGCACCTGTATAATTTTACTGAAATTATGCCACATGTGTATTCCACCAACCCGTATTCTAGCAGCGTGGTAGAATAAGCTTCAAACCATCTTCTCAAAAAAGCAGATGAGGTCTTGGGAGCAGCAGTGACACATTCACAGGCTGTTACTGAACTGTACAGAAATCTATATTTTCAGACGTAAACGCTTTAATATTAAACGCGCCAGACCGAGGACAAAGGAAAATCACCATGGACAAATACAAAAATCGGTTTTCTAAGCGTCTTGCAAAACAAACTCGATCGACTTGAAACAAGTTACTACGAAATATTTCGCGAGAACAAAGCCACGGGTTTTACTACAACTTTTGTATCTTGTACATTTAACTATCTGGGATTCCAACTTTTTTTATCTATACCAATATATAAAGCTGGAAAGTTTGTTGGTTTCATCTGGCTAATCTCAGGAACTACTGATTTGAATTTAAAAAATATTTTTGTTTTGTATAGTATTTTTATCGAGGAAGGTTCTAGGCAGATTTTTATGCATTTTATTTTTATTAATTAAATTATACGCGGGTGAAATCGCGGGGCACAGCTAGTATTGAATATTTACAACATCATGAGTTTGATATTATTATTGTATTGACTATGTGAAGTTTCATTCATGTTAGTTTATGTGTTCAGTTTAATGACTTTTAACCTAACATGTAATTATGATTACGCAAACAATTGACACGGATTGTGAAGTTATACTTAAGTGCTTTTAACAAAAACATTTTACGATAAAACGTTAAACATAATTATTAATGTTTATCAATACCAATAGAGTTAAGAGTATTATAAGGACGTGTATATTTTGATTATCCTTTTTAATTTGTTAGAGTATAAAGAGAATCAAAACACGCATATACGCACAGCACAGCACAGCACACACACCCAAACTTTACTCAGTAGAGCTTTGTGCAAGCTCGTCTAGATAAGTACCACCCACTTATTCTACCGCAATGGAACAGTAATTACTATTATTGTGTTCTGGTTTAAAGGGTGAGTGAGCCAGTGTAATTACAGGCACAAAGGACATAACATCTTGCTTCCCAGGGTTAGTGGTTTTGGCAATGTTTTTTTTTTTAAGAAACGTACAGTGCCACTGATTTTGGCGTTGAAGCATTGAAATTACCATCAGGAAGCCCATATGCTTGTCCGCCTACCTATAACATAAAAAAACACACACACACATACATTTATTCAAGCACATACACATACACAATCATAAAGGCAAGTACAACTCATAACAAATCATAAAGACTAAAGCACAAATGCATGCACCCATACGTTATTGATCACAGCACAAATGATTGAAGATGGCTTTCTTATTTATTTATTGCGTAACTATTACAAAAGCTATAGATATGGAATTAGGAAGTGAGTGAACATTAATGGTAAGGTGTGATGATGAGTTTCTTACGCCACAGGTCGTCAAAGGAGTCGTAGATTCTTAATGACTCTAAAAACTACAGAAATAGCAATTTCTAGTGAGATAAACATACTAATACGTGATGAATATGAAAGTCTTAAGGTTTCTGATAATATGATCTTACATGACATTACTTGCGTGTGTGCGTAAACACAAGATGCACTCTATTCCCTAAATCGCATAATCTGATGGACCCAACGTATTAACCAAATAAAATCAATTGTATCTTATACAAGCTTTACATAAAAGTACTTCTAGTGAGAAACGGTAAGTTATCTTTACGAGATTTTCAAATACGTCACATGAGTGTAAATACTACCTATCTAACTTCGAACAGAAGATGCCTTGATAAATAAATCTCAATCTCTTCTGTACCTATCCGACCCGAGATACAATTACAAACCAGAGATCATAATAATATGCTGAACACGAGATGGGAATTTGTCGGTAACACGTAATTAGCGATAAAAAAAGCTTATATATCTTGTTGTTTAAGTTGTCACCAAAAATTTGTGTTCATGGATAACTGTTGATGAGCTGCTAAAAAAAAACAGAATTTACCAAGTATTCCCATGGCAATTCTCTATAGTAAATGTAGAGATAATATTGCTTATAATTTTATCGATTTTTTAAAGCATAACATAAAATTTCAACATCAATTTGAAATAAATTGACTACAAAAGCGCTATCGTTGACCATAAGCCACTGAGCTATTAAGTTACAACAGCAAATAAAATATGCTCGATGAAGTAACTTGTACGTTGTCCATTGCTTATTCAGTACATTAAACTAATGACAACGTTTAGTAAAATGTGCAATGTACGTTGCAAAATAGAAATGTTAGTGAAAGAGGCTGTATTGGTCATGTCTAACTGGTATTGAACTGGGCCGCGTACTCTCGGTCAGATATCCGCAAACAGGTTTCATTATCAAAAGTCAATAACTTTCCGATGCATTCCGAGTCAGGGCCAAGTCCGATCTACGAACGTAATGAGCTTAACCGCATTACCAACTGCAGGAAACGAGTTACATATTTTGAACTATAATGACTTTTAAGATTTCTAAATAAATTTCTTATTTGTCTGTTAACCTAAGCTGTGAAAATATGTTAATTTTAACGAAAGATTACGGCTTCAAATCTGGATAAGCACCGCTGGTATTTCATTTTCTTATATTGTGTGTTTAGAAGCTCAGCGTGAAGGAGAGCATCGTAATGAAACCTTGTGACGGATGAAAATCCGCCACCGACCCATATTTGAGCAGCGTGGTGGAATCAGCTTCAATTTAGTCTAGTAGTTTATTTTTTAGCTATTTATTAGACATATTACATAGCATGAATTAAGTTGCATGTAACGATTAAAGTAAAACGTAAAAATACGTTACGATAACAATAAGGTCTTCTTCACGATATATTAGATAAACACAATTCTAAATATATATAATAAAATAAAAATGAGAGTTGTTTTTACAGATTAAAAAATTTCTACCTGTCATGTTAATATATAATATATTATTTAATTTAATATATAAATACATTTATCACATCATGTATCTATAAATAAAAATTGACACCAGCTATCGACAGCGATATTATGTTGGTAATAAAAATGCAAAATTGATATTACGAATTTTTTTAAATACATTAAGAGATACCAACTTTCGCAAAAGACACCTTTATCGTATAACGCGCTGACTTCATAGAAAGTTATTGATTCGGCTTAAATGTTATGTTATGTGTACATGTTTATAGCCAAGCAAATAACAAATAAATTGTCCATATGACAAAATTAATGTATGTACATAATAAAGGAAATTAGAACTGTCCCACGGCTAAGCTAAAATCTCTCTTATCTTGCGGAGAAAGCATTCTGCACTACTGCTGAGCTAAAGCATCTCGAACATGCAGGTTTCCTTACGATATTTTATTTCAAATTGGGCTTACTCGGGTTTGAACCCGCTATCTTCGATTAAAATCCTCGTGCCATTGGACCATACAATTGAAAAAATATTGTTAATATATTTGTTCATATTTTAGTTTAAATTATTTATTTTGTTAATGATTTTTTAAGTGGCACCATCGTTAATATATACTTAGCAGGCTGGCTGACAATGAATGTAAACATGGTAAAGATAGCTTTAAGTACGTCTTTTGTATCAATTTTTACTTGGTGGTAGAGCTTTGCGCAAGCTCGTCTGGGTAGGATTTTTTTTTATTGCAAAGGTAGGCGGACGAGCCTATGGGCAACCTGATGATCAGTGGTCACCAACGCCCATAGACATTGGCATTGTAAGAGATGTTAACCATCGCTTACATGGCCAATGCGCCACCAACCTTGGGAACTAAGATGCTATGACCCTTGTGTCTGTAATTACACTGACTCATTCACCCTTCAAACCGGAATACAACAGTACCAAGAACTGCTGTTTTGCGGTAGAATATCTGATGTGTGGGTGGTACCTGGTGCTGGTAGGCAGGAGGGACGAACGCTCGTCCGTTACCTATTAAAAAAATCTAAATCATGTTCATACAATCGTATGTAACAGGCGCAAATATGATTCTTGGTATAATTATATCCACAATTTCAAATTTAGAACTCGTTATTTGAATTGTAATTATTATACGACATCGCTTTCCTAATTATGTCTGTAATTAATTAAATATAAACTTCCGTAGCTCAAAGGTAAGGGGACCGGCTTGCAATTCGAAAGTGACTCATTTCATTCGAACTTTTGTAACTAAAGATTTATGAACCAGAAATTGAGATGGAACAGAACACACTTCATCGACCACCCCCCCCCCCCAAATGAAAAGGTCAATAATATATAATAATAACAATAAAACAGGTTCCTCTATTTAATTTAGGTTGTAATATCTGCTTCCTTATTAAATATTTTTTGTAGATTCCTTCTTGTTACACGCACACTTACTTGTAAATACAAAAATACAAAGATGTAGCATGTTACAAATAAATATACACCCTTAATAAATACTGATCTTGAGTGAGTATCGAAACCAAATTATGATAATACGCCAGGTATTATTAATAGTTCAAACAAAGCGTATCTACAGAGCTATTTATAACGTCCCAGCAACCTCGCAGGACTAGATAGCTAACATCACAAGATTCACAAGCAAAAACTGTTGTTCTACGACATAAGAAAAAAATTTTTACAAGATTTTGTCGTATTGTCGATAGCTTAAAGTGTCTCTTTGAAATATATAAAGGCCAAGCGATTCGAGACTAGCAGATTCTATCCTTACCACTAAGGCCTGACATAAGTTTCACGGTTAATTTAAATTAAAAATATATAATAAATTTCTTATTTTAAAACACAATATGACTTTATTAACTCAAGTACGATCTCATTTTCTTCACTCTCCAAACGTATTAAACGGAGAATTTATTCACAAAAATACCCAAGAACTGTTGGATGGGTCTGCATGGGTCAACCTCGTGCATTAAAGGCCACATGATTTGCAGCCATATAAACTAACCAACGGGTCTTAAAAGCAACAATACTCATAAGACAAAGTTTTAACATACAACACATGCTAATTAAATTAGTTTTAGTCGAGCGAGTCGGACTCGGCGTAACGTTAATATTGCGGATGTCTGTTTTCATATTATCAGATCGCTTACAAGGCAAAGATACATCATACAAAACTGAGGAATAATAAATTTCATCCCTAAAACGAGTGACATAGAGTTGATAATCAATTAAGTCTATTTAAATACGGAAAATACATGACCTAGATCTCGTTAGGCATTCCCGCGACTTGTTTTCACATAATTCAAAGCGTGTAATAAACATAACAATTTATCCACTGAATTTAAACGCTATGGGTGTCGAGATTAGTACTAAAGCCTAACAATTAAAGAGTTATGGGTCCTTAATTTACTTGGTATTTGTATATACATTATTTGTTTTTTACTTTATATATATAAGCAAGTTTGCTTGATTTTATTGTTTATATAAGCTTTTATTATTAAAATCTTTAAGATAATTGTTTACAAGCTTCACTTGGTGCAGCTTTGTGCAAGACAGTTTGGTTAGGTAGGTAACCATACTGGCTTTCTTATCTTATGATTACTAATACGATATTCTACCGCTAACTAGCAATACTTATTATTGCGTAGCGGTATAAAGGCTACTGTGACTTACCAACCCTTCACACCAACTATAGGCGCAAGGGACAAAACATCTTAGTTCCCAAGCCTTATGGCACAATGGAGATGTAAGAAATATTTAATATTTCTTATGGGCGCCGGTGAGCACTTACATTAGCTGGCTCTTTTGTCCGTCCTCATACCTATCTTGTAAATGCAAAACAGTAATAATATATACTCAGTAATAATAATACCTGCTTACTTTTAAAATAACGTGATCAAAACACATGACGCGAAAACATTATAGAAATACTATCGAGTGTATTGAAATGAACCTCGGCTCCCTGGTGACATAAAACATAAATAAAATTTATATTATAAACTTGCCCAGCGTATACACTTGTACAGTAGACGATTGCCACTGTTCGACAGCATTCAAAAATGAAAAGGGTATGGATGAAACATAGGTCATTGTATTCAATTTATTTTCATCTACTATTCGCTTATGTATAGCACACAAACAATCTATATGCGAAATACGTCATTAATCCGTGAAGAACAGCAGGAGGCTCACCTGATGGAAAGTGACTACCACCGCCCATGGAGATCTGAAACAACCGAGGACTTGCAGGTGCGTTGCCGGCCTTTTAGGAAGGAGTACGCTATCTACGTTCCACTTTTGAGATGGAAGACATTCTCTTAATTGTGCTGAACATATATTTATAACCAAAAAAAACATCTATAACGTCATGAATCATATAATGAATTAAACATACATAGCTTACATACGATCACACTTACATCGTATCTGATTATAATTAAAATAGTAACTCTAACTACGGCCATTAATACAGCTTATTCATCGAAGTTTTACTTTAATTAAAATTGAAATTATTTCCAACTAAAATGAACGCAGCGTAATACTTCACGCATCGACCCACTTCAGCAATGTCAAAATACTAAACTTCTGGTCGCTATGGATTATTATTGCCAAAAACCAGTTTAGCAAACATTTTGTGTAATATTGGCTTGGAAATACGTAACTGTGGATAACGCGGCTTATTAATTTAGATTAATACTTTAAATATTTTCAAAAGTCACTTTAAAGCGACTTCAAAAAAGTCGGAGGTTCTTGATTTATATTACGAAATATGTATATCCGGGTATCATTTTTTTGTTTTTATGAAACCGATTTGAGATTAATACCAGAGGCCCTTTGTCATTCTACAATTGTAAACGCTAATAGAAAACTAAACAATTGTATGAGAATGACCACGTGACTTATCGTTGAGAGTTGTCATTCTCTAAAGTCATCTTGACTAGGGCCTCAGGACGGTCTTTGTATTTGTATTGAAAGTTATCAAGTGTCAGAAGACAAGTCTGATTTAAAATTTAGTTTATTAATCAATAAACGATAATTCAATCAATTTGTCAACATGTGTTTGTGGTTTTTTTGAGTGTTCATTATATAATACAAAGAACCTTTGTACGTTATAAAAACTTTTATATATTTAAGTCCTGGTGGGAAAACAACAAAAGTTTTCAACAAACAATACAGTTTAACAAAAGCTAAATTGAACGAAAAAATGTCCATTTGTTGAAGGATATTACAAAAAAAAATACAAGTAATTTAATTACTTGCAATGTCATAAAAGACAGGTATTTTAATTATAACCAGCTCGTACGATTTTTTAGTCGTAAGACTAGACAAATATTAAATTTTACTATAAATGTTTTGTAAAATTTAAATGTTTTTTTTTGTATATAACGAATTGCAGTAGTGACATATTTAATTGGTATTTTTTTTAGTTAATTGCTTTACATGTTATAAGGTACGCTTTTTATACACATTAACTTTAATTAAACGGAACATGTCCGAACGAATTAATCAAACACATAAAAATAAACATTATTTTGTTGTATGTCATACTATGTTATGGAAAACGTAAACTAATCATATGTTTGTTAATTTTATATATTTTTTCATTAATGATGATTGTCCTTTTCCATTTCGGTCACAACGACAAAACT
This sequence comes from Nymphalis c-album, assembly GCA_963151315.1. Classification (NCBI taxonomy): domain Eukaryota; kingdom Metazoa; phylum Arthropoda; class Insecta; order Lepidoptera; family Nymphalidae; genus Nymphalis; species Nymphalis c-album. The sequence goes on from OY720592.1 coordinate 13,362,061, forward strand.
CGAGATAAATTAGACAACTGCACCGGACATATTATAGTGCACAAATGTGTGTGCAAATAAAGATGCACACTTATAATCTAATGGGGTGGCAAACCGACACAATCAGAAAGTTCTGGTGTAGGAATCAGAAGAGTGTACACACTTACAACTTCCAGGGTCCAGGCTTTTATTGAAATCCTTTGTCAGAAAAACCCAATAAACTTTTATTGTCTCAACCTGGAGACCTCGAGCTCTTTGGGTGATATCCGCCTGGTAGACCAAACGCAGTCTAACTATTATCAATTAAACCAAAATGATCGTGGAATTAAGTCTACAAATATATATAGAAATATACTACTAAAATACCGATATTAACGTGTCATTATTTAACTTCCTTTTTGAAATAATGATAGACAATTGGTACAATCATGATAATGTAATATATGGTTACAGCAGTTCCTACACTAAATTAGCTCGTGATGTCTTACTATTTATGCCTTTTTATTTCTATGCAATTATTATAGATATTTCTTCTACAATAACCCTGAGACAGTGAACATATTAACGATTTATTTTTAATTGCATCTAAGAATGAAAATAATAGAATAAATTCAATTCTTATATATTCAATTATTCGTATATTTATAAACAATAGAACTGTAGTAATATATAATTATGTATAATTGTATATATAATAAATAAACGAAACTCCGAACAGAATACAATCGTGATGTGTCAGTGTGATTTACAACATAATATCAATTTTAATATTTAACTCGTCGGAATTCAGCATTTAAATGCTAAATCAATTCAACTGAACTGGAACTAATTCCATTATTTATTTTTTGTCCTATTATTGAATATTACCGCCGCTTTAAAAACACGGGCAGTCGCGGGCGGATACTAGTATTAAAAAAGGCTAGCTAAGCTATATTTGTTATTTTATAATGATTGTATCCGATTTAAATATACAAAACTTGTAGTCAACGTCGCTTGTCACTTTCTGACATATCCCTATCGAGTTTATCTTAAAGAAAAGCTAGTCGTTTGCTCCTTATAGTAAAATCATTATTCAAGATAATGTTCTTTATTTCCCTCATACGATCATTTATTATGCGAGTCGTTTAAGATATCAGTTGCCAACCAACGGTCCGTATGACACTTGGATTCACTAAAATATTCCAATGAACTGAAGAAATTTTAATTCTCAGAGCACATTCAATAATACTCTTATGTAGAGAAATTTTAAACTCTCTATTTGTATTTGTGAAATAGAAAAGTATCATTACATTGTAAATTGTTGTATTTAAAAATGGAAACTTCAAAAATCGTACAAGCGAAATATATTATGTAAAGTTATATAGACATTACATGTATATGTATATTAATAGTAACACCACCTAACGAAGCGTAGTTCCCAAATGTTCAAACCCAAAGTTTGTTTGAAGAAATATCAAATAAGCGATCTCTGTATTTATTATATTATTATTTGTATAATGAGATGTACAAAAATGGGTATGAATAGTGTCCCACCGCTAGGCTAAGTTAACTGACAACCTGACTCCTTTTCGAGGAGAAGGGATACTTCTGGCAAATGAGAATTTCCACATCGCTAAGCAAGAGTATAAATGAAAAATGGAAGACTTATTATGTGGCTTATATTATACAAGTGTATAATAATATCGGTGTGGATCTTGAAAAAGTCTAGTGGTCCAAAATCTGTAGGTTATAGCTGATGCCGATGACTGGTTTAGAAGCTGGTGTGATAGTCCATTTGTCTCCGCGCAAGACGTGTTATAATCTGTGACATTTTATTGTGATTGTCTTAAACACGATCTCGAATTATGACTCAATGCCATGTAGACTTTTTACCGATTGGTACAAAGAGAAGCGTCTGTGTTAAAAAATATTTAATTAAATTTGAATCATATTGTTTTACGTTTAAAAAAAAATGATGAAATTAAAAAAAACAAATATTCTGATTTTTAAAATTCAAATACAGAATTGTAATAAGGAAGTAACATGAGTTCGATAAATAAGGAATGATTATAAAAAATCGATTTGACGCTCAGGTTTATGTAATAATCGCTTAGCTATTTATAATTATATATAACTAAAACATATTTACTGCAATTATGTCCTTGAAAGTCAACTAATGAACGGTGAAAGGAATGTTTTAGATTTATTGGTGAACGTTAATGACAAACTAGTTCGAGACCGCTCTCTCTTGTACTTGGACCACGCCTGGTCAACGCGCTCACGACTACGGTCAAGTCTCAAGGTCCTGAGTTACATAACTCAGTATTTCTGTAATGGACACCCGGTTGCACTGCAATTAACCGTTTTACGAACTTTTACATGGGAAATTATTTGATATTATGTAATTGATTGAATTGTTTTTTATAAAAAAAGGTAGGCGGACGATATGGGTCATATTGGCCAACCGATGGCAAGTGGTCACTACACAAAAAGACATTGTAAGATATATTAACCATCGCTTACTTCGCCACCTTGGGAATTAAGGTATTATCCCCCTTGTGGGTGTAGTTGCACTGGCTCACTCACCATTCAAAACCGGAACACAACAATACCAAGAACTGCTGTTTTAAGGTAGAATATCTGATGAGTGGGTGTTATCTACCCAGACGAGTTTGCACTAAGCTCTACCACAAAGTAACCTAATCTTCTTTCATGTCATTCTTCACTCCATAAACTACCTCTTAGAAATAGCTACGTAAACACTTCACTCCCTTGCGTGAAAGACAAACAGATACAGCCAGCCATACAGATGAAATGAACTGAAATAAGGTTTTAATATGCTTTTCAACATAGCGGTCTATCCTCTAACTACAACGATTCATTAATATTATTGAAATAATATATACTTACTATATGATTTGTTATTATATAGATTTGACTATTAAATTATAACTAAACTAAATCGCCTAAGAAATACACACATAATAATAAAAAAAAAAACAAAAAGGAATTTGTTTTTAAACAAACAAAGTTTTAGCTTTATGTTTATATTAGTCCGTATGCATGTATTGACATTGAAAAACAATTATGTATTAAATAAATAATTCCGTGAACAATTTTTGTTTGTAATTAATTTTAAATTCGATATTCATTTATACAAATATCATTAATTGTTACGTATTTCCTTGACATATATTTCAAAAGAGAATAAAATAGATATTTGGCTACTATATATGTTTGAGATTAAAACATTTTGACACCTTTTAAATGGGTACCTACAAAGTTATATACTTTTTCATGGAGAAGGTTCTTATATACATTTTATATACAGAAGTACATCACTCATATACTATACCTGATATAAATACACAGGTAAGACGTCGGCAGCGTTTAGCCAGAATGTTATAAAATCAAGGTATAGATGATAACAATGATTTTTGCTGCGAGCAATCATTTAAAAGTCAAAATCAATCGCTCATGTTCTTATATACATACCTTATTTACATATATACTTTATGTTTCATGATATTCGTAAATCCAATTAGTAATAAGGTGAAACAACCCCATTTACTTCAAGATGAAGAGGAAGATCTAACTGTTTTTGATCGCGACAGTCACTCTTAACGTGTCTTTCGTTGGACACATACAAACACAGTTGCACTCTCAAATCCCAAACTTTACCCGGCGATCCAACTTTTCATGCCTACCGAGACACAGTGTTGAAATCTAATATTAAGGACTAGACTTACGATTTCGTCAAATTACTTGAAGTATTCACTCGTATTACAAAATAGACAGAGTTATCTTCAATGTTATTTACAATTACCTAAATAATTGTAACAACGCCATTACAAAACAAACAGGTAATGTATACCATGAAAGGCATAATCCTGAATACCATTTAAGGAACAACCTTCGAGGAATTCAAATCCAAAAATAGTTCGAAAAAAATATTGTATCATTTGCATAGAATTATCACGGTAAAGTCGTGACTGTCAAACGGTCACCGTTGAATATCTGTGGATGCGTAAATAACGTATGAATCGAATCGCGATCAAGGCGTTTCATTGCGACGCTAGATGTTATTGATTTGGTCCATTGTCAGATAATGATCTCGAGTTTACGTTCGATCTAAGATATTTCTGCATTCAAATGTAGATACTCTTTGCAAATGTCACGACGTATCGCCTTGAATTTACAATGTTTGTTTTATTTTCACCTTCGAAGTGCTGATATTTAACAATGGTCCTCGTGAATCGATCATATCGAAACAATAAAAGTGTCTAGTTGTTATGAATATTAGACAATGGTTCGACATTTAATCGATTGGTGAATTTATCGGTGGACATTTTGAGTTCAGTGTCAATCAATGACCCTCTTATGGTTAATTGCTTGGCTGTATTTAGGCCACTTCGACTAAGTACGCGATAAAGCACTCGATATGCTTTTGACTTATATACCACATGGAAATTATTTCAGAGATTACATTATATTGTTAAAATTAGATTAAAAGTAATATAACGTTGTTAAATATACTGTCTAAAGTATTATCTAAAGAAATTAAAATGTATTATAGTATCTGTACCTAAAAATGTATTATATTGAAATAAATCAATTATCTGTTTTATAAGTACATAGTATTTTTCGCTGTTTTCTGTTAAAATTGCGGAAACAGAACACGTACGTAATCACCTCTGTGCCTGTACGCCTGTCGTCATGTCTAATATTTTTTCACAGTAGGTATAAAACTTTAAAAAATATAATAGCATATTATACTTAGTTATTACCTACTTAGTGTATGTAGAAAGGTAGGTTTTAGTGGTATAGAAATATAATTAGTATTTTATTTCGGGTTTAGTGTTCGGTGACGTCATCACGAGTAAGTTTTCCAAATGGCGAGTGTCGGATAATTGTATGTTTGTCTGATTGGAGTCAAACCAAGACCTTCAATGGAGGCTGGTTCGCTAACGAACTGGACGTTTGTCAAATAAAACTCATTATTACCGTCGTAATTACTTTGAATGTTAATAAAGGCGTGGTTACCATTTATACCAACAATAATCGAAAAGGTTGTTATAGAACAAGTTTAAAAATCCTTCAGTTTAATGGACTGGGGTACACGTTAAATATTTAATATGAAAGTTTAACAAGATTGACATAACCTTTACTTCAATTAATGAATACATTCTTTATTTGAAATATTCAAATGGTAAGGAATTAAAGTGTAATAAAAATTAAAATAACATTATTATTATAAGATTGGAAGAAAAAGAGGTCGCTAATATCGCTTCTTTTCGTTGAATATTATTCAAAAGATAACAATTTCATTTCATTTATTCATTTAAAAATACTTATTTTATCACCAAATATTATAAAACAAACTTAAATGAATATTATATTATTAAAAGTGCATTTAAAAAATATTTTCAATCAAATATTGATCATGAGCAAAAAATATGCCGAAAAACGATGGTCGCAATAAATATCAATTTGACAAAGTCCCCGAATTTAATGGATGAAAAATTTTCGACGGCTGACGGGAGAGACGCGCCATGGTTGTTACACGGCTATTTTGTCACCCCCGGACGATAAACATCAATAATAATTTGTATCAACTTATCACTTGATTGGAGTTGCTCCCTTATATCCCACTTCCACTAACGGATATAAATTATTCGTGACAGAAAGAAAGAAAATTATGATCCTCATTACGGTGTTTGCAAACAACGTTTTTATTGAAATAAGCATTCATCTGATAATATCAATTAAAATCCCTTTAAGGTTAGAATAATATGATTCTTTGTTCATATTTTATGTCTAAACAAAATTCTCAAAATTAACCTCAAGCTTAATTTAACAAAAAATTTTGAGCCAGAATTGCCTCCGCCTTTTACAGTAGAGATCCAGTGTTATATTGCTATCCATTATACATGTCTTAACTAAAGAGGTTATGTAAGTATTTCTTAATATATTGCATACAATATAAAATTTTAATGTAAATGGTATTGTTATAATCAGAGGTCAAACCTAAACTTTAAACCCTTTTCTCTCAAGCTGTAAGAGAGCTTTATTTAAATTAACTAAATTCTATCTAACATACCATAATGCAGAAAATAATTTCAATTACCTTTAATCAAGAACCGATGTAGTATAAACTCTATATTATAATACAATAATCACATTGTATTATGTATTTTCATATCAGGTGTTCGATCGAAGTAATGTTTAATTATTTATGCCTAACAACACACAACGTTGACGCCATACAAATAACTCATAAGTTACATGGGACTGAATCCATACATTAATTGAAGACGACAAACTAATTTGAATAAAGCGATATAATATATTATGTTACATGGTATAAATATGGGACATGATTAATATATTGACTACTCACTTGATGTTTGTAATATGTTTGACGAAAAACCACTGTCTCACCGGTTCTTATAGTAGAATCTACTTGGATAAACATTCAACTTTTTTATACTTTTTTAATTTGGCCAATGCTAATAGTTGAATAAGGAAATGACCCAATCGCATCGAGTCCACGAAGAACACGTGTCATCATTAATCTTCCAGACGATTAACGCGATCCCTTAATTAATAACGAACACACAGCGTTTGTATTCAGAAATTTAATTTAATTTCGTACACAATATCCTCACAATAGTAACAATTGAATTACGAGACATCCTCAGAAGCTTGTTAAGAAATCCTTAATGACTTCCATTGGTACATACTTTGTTATAATTGAAAAGATTAACGACTCTAATACCATTTATGCAACGCATTCAGTTTTAACATATCATCGATATTTGACCGAGGTAGCTCAGTGGTTTAAACACGTGAATTCGAACCAACTGTTTTGAGTTCAAAGCTAAGCAAACAGTATTGAATTTTCATGTGTTTAATTCATCTCATGCTCATGGTGAAAGAAAACATCATGATACACCAACATTTGTGTAACGTCGTGGAATAAGGTCCAACCCTCAAATGGAGAGAAGGCCTACGCCCAGCAGTGGGATATTAAGAGGCTGTTACTGTACTTTTTACAATTACCAGTATTTTTATAATTTTTAATTTTAGATCGATGTACGATCATGTATTTCGTACAACATTTGACAAAATTATAAGAGATAATTTATAAAAAAATATAAGCTGTGGTCAGTGGTTTTGGTCCGGATATGAAATTGCTACATTTTAATTGCCTATACGTTAACGTTATTGTATCTTGTGTAGACTTAACGACATTTTGGAAGAAATTAAAAGTAATAACAAGCAATTTGTAAAACATATTCGACAGTAATTAAGTCTCTCGTTAGTTTTTAATTGTTTAGTTTATAATAATTTCGACCTTCGATATCATTTTACATTCACGATTAATACCCTCGCTGTTAGTATATTTTTGGTAGGTATATGATATATATAAAATAGGAGCGGATATGGATTTTTTTTTATTTTTTTTTTATTGCATATGAAGGCGGACGAGCATATGGGCCACCTGATGGTAAGTGGTCACCAACGCCCATAGACATTGGCGTTGTAAGAGCTGTAAACCATCTCTTACATCGCCAATGCGCCACCAACCTTGGGAACTAAGATGTTATGTCCCTTGTGCCTGTAATTACACTGGCTCACTCACCCTTCAAACCGGAACACAGCAATAACAAGTACTGCTGTTTTGCGGTAGAATATCTGATGAGTGGGTGGTACCTACCCAGACAAGCTTGCACAAAGCTCTACCACCAAGTAAAATGATATGAAGGATGAGATAGCGGATTCAAACCCGGGCTAAGACTGACTTGAGCCTATTGAATTCAAATGCTTAATTTGTGTTTAAAATTCGTGCTTGACGGTGAAGGAAAACGACGTGAGGAAACCTGCATATTTCTAATTTCACTGTAATTCTGCCACAATTGTATATCCACCAACCCGTATTGAAACAGCGTGGTGGAATAAGTTTTTTCCTCAAGCGCAGTTGCTATTTTATTCCAAATGATATTTTTTTTATCAAACCATATCTTGTCAAACGAACATAATATTACACAAACAAATTAAAAATGTACTTAATTAAATACTTTAAATACAACAATGCAATACTTGCATAGTTATTAGGATAATAGATTGTTAACTCCCTTGTGGTGTGATCTATTTCTTTATTATAATACGTGAAGCTCACCACGCGACGCCTGTTAATCCACACTAGTACAATAAAAATGATATATAATGAACTTATATTTTCTACTACCGAGGGAAATTAAAGTTGATTCAATTTTATTTATTTTAATAAGTCTCATGTTCAAATAATTTAAAATTCATTATAATTTGTTTTTTTATAGTAGTTTATTTATGTTCAAACATTAATGAATACTACATTATGTATTAAATGCTTATTTCGAAAAGTTAGTGCTTGCTTGAATTTACACCTGAGACCATTTGATGTGGGTCGGCATTTTCTCACAACTGGCCTGTCTTGGACCAAATTTATCACCTAACTCTAAACGGAAGGCGATTCTTCAGATTCACAAGGCGAGGGACGACTCTTTAAAATAACAAGGTTTTCTTGGATTCTGGGTTTACGTAACAAAGACAATTAATTAATTTTATTCATAAACCTTATTTAGCTAGCTAGAAAGCATTAAATAATATATAATTGCTCCCGTGGAAACAGCGCCGTTATTAGGGAACACTGTTGACTATAAAATGCTTGTAGGAGCTTACTTGAATTAACTAGATTTAACTTGTTTTATTTTTATTATTATCTTGATTTAATTTTGAAGATCTTTAGTAATAATAATAATATTTTATTTATTTATCCTATTTAGACTTGTGCATAATTTTAGTTTGCAGTTTTATCTAAATCTAAAGTTTTTTTTACATAAGCAACATAGGATGTGGACCTCTGACTCTATCCGAGTCAGCGATTCCTCATCAATTATTGACCACTAGATTAGTACATATATTACTCGTAATGTACTACTTAGTCTATATAATCTACACATATACATTGTTAATTGGGAATTGTTTTAAAATTTGGAACAAACCTGTGACATAATCGTTTAAAATGAATTCCCAAACACACCTGTCTAACCTTGGGACAATACACCGAGACCTACGTTCTAATAACCTTTTAACGAAACCAAATGTAGTTCAGCATTCGCGAGAAAACATTTCGTCGATCGGTGGTCGTCTTTGCATAATAATAACACAATGACTCGATTGTTACAATGAGCGACATTCAAAAATTGAGCTATCGCAATATAGTCTTTAAATTATATGGTGTAAAGGTTGATATCATTCCAATTCACGTACTGAGGTTCACTGTACGAGACCGTCGGTTACAAAACGGCTAGTAACACCTCCGGAACCGCCCTCTTGCCTCTCATGAATTATTCGATTTTGAGAGTTGTGACACTGCGCTTGCCGAACAAGCCCCTACGGACCCATTGCTTCCATCATCCTCCAACTCAAATACGACTTCAATCATATCATCTGTTCCAGGGTATCCATATATTCATTCCGGCACTTGATTCAACAACATTCAGAAACTTTCAACCAATTTACTTTGATCAAATGGAACATCTGCAAATCATAAATTATATAAAATATATGAATCGTTGTTTCCGAAGGTGACATCACCCGCTTGTGAGGGAATCCGATTAGGGTTACAAATAAATCAACTATAATACACTTTAAAATTTCTGGTCCTTCGAGTAGTAGTGCAAAAATTTTAGCATAACACCCTTATTTGCTCCAGTGATCAAGAGACATAGTTCATTTTTCACCTCGAAAATCGGAATTGAACGGAAAAATACTGCTATCATTGTTGCCGCCGTTTTTGCGTTCAGGATTTATACAGAAATTATTTTTAATTATCATTTATGTATTCATGCATCGATGAGAATTATATGTCAATAATAATAAAGAATATGTTTCAAAATTAAACATTAACGGCCTTACTCATATTATAATATATTATACTATAACACATAACGAAGTTCAAGTGACTTCCTGATAAAGATAGAGTAATACAAGCCTTAATCTTTACGTCACAAGTAGATCAAGCTGAAAAACAAATGCCTCGTCAATTTGAAACTGGGTTGAATGAACATCCAATAGGTAGGCACCCTCCACTGTTCAGTCACACGAATCATTAGATTAATTTACTTGGAACATCCCTCTTATGTACGTTGAGCTTAAGGGGACTAGATGAAATTATATAAGGCTTATATCTTTATATGGGGATATTACTGTCTTCATCTTTTTTCTGCGAAGTTTGGTACTTAATAGCAGTTTCGCCACATTCGATTTTAGTTAAACAATATATTATGTTGCTCGAGATAATTGAAAAATGGCAATTTTTGATTAATGAATCAACTTTTGTTTTTGTAATTAAATTGAAAAAAAAGAAACATTTCTCATTATACCGTCTATTCTATCGCTTTAAATTTTTTTTTATTAGCATAATTATAATATCATATTAACGCGTTTTTTGTTTTGTTATTTTATTTCTAAAATCAACGTTACTAACAATTTTATTATACAATTAAATTATACTTTTATTAAAGTCTGTATAACATTTCATATTTAAACTTTGTTTTCATTTTAAATAGCACAAGAAACTGAATATTTTTCTAAGAGAAATCTCCTTTCCTTGCAGAATTTCAACGTTCACGAGAGCAGTCTACTGAAGCACTACTCGAGGGAACGTAAGTTGATTTACCTAACTAGCTTATTTTTTAAGAATACCGAGCCGACTGAAAATATTAAAATTCACATGCAAAATATTATATAATTTAGTTTAGTTACAATTATATAATGTGTCATCATGTGTGACATTACATACAGTAGCTTATTTTTATATTCGGCGCCCGGGGCAAAAAAAATGTAACTGCCTCTTAAATTTAAAGAAATAAACTTTTTGTTATTAATTACTTATGGTTGACGACGAGCCGGTTGGCGTGGTTGGTAAGGTACATGCCTTTCACGCCGCATGTCGTGGGTTCGATTCCTACCCAGGACAAACATTTGTGTGCATGAACATATCTGTTTGTCCTGAGTCTGGGTGTAGTTACCTATATAAGTATGTATTTGGGATTATGGGATCAGATATTCTACCGCAAAACAGCAGTACTTAGTACTGTTGTGTTCCGGTTTCAAGGGTGAGTGTTTCATCATGTTTTAAGCCAGTATAATTACAGGCACAAGGGACATAATATCTTAGTTCCCAACGTTGGTGGCGCATTGGCGATGTAAGCGATGGTTAAAAATCTCTTACAATGCCATTGTCTATGGGCGTTGGTGACCACTTACCATCAGGTGGCTCACATGCTCGTCCGCCTTCCTATGAAATAATAATAATAATAATAATAATAAAAAAAAAAAAAGATGGCCGTGTGAATAATGTCCCAGGATATTAAATTGAAAGTAGGAAAGTAACTAAAAATAACTTCTAGACTACTTGTGTACGTCTTCAAATCTTTTCGTTTTTTCTCTTATGATGTCAATGGTAATTAATATGAAGTTAATTGTAAGATTTTGTTATTTACAAATAATGATCCTGTTAAAGCAATTTTCGAAATATACGTGTTATACTAAGGATGTTATTAAGAAGATGGTAATTTAAACAATAATAATAGTAAGAAATCAGTATTAACCAAACATCCGTTAACAAACATTAACAAGTAGGGTCGCAAGCGATAACTTATTTTTATAAATAAATACATAAGAGTTTTCTTAAATACGTTTTTAAAATACATGTTTCCACTATCCATACAAAATTTCAATATTGTCAGTGGTAATGGCGCCAGGCATTAACCGCGCTGCTGATATATAATAGCAATAATGGCGTCGCATTCCGGGAAATATAATCTCTTTCAATATTGCTATAAAAGCCCGCGACCAGGTTTAATTAAACGTTTAAATACTGATTAAAAATACATTCGGGGAATATTCGAGAGCTATCTTTATAATGCCGTATTAATGAATTTAGCTCTGTAATATTTTTCACATTTACTTTTTACTATAATCATTCGTCGCGACTTTGTTCGAACTTAAATATATATATTATTGAGTTTCATATATTGATACATGCTGAGGTCAATAAATAAGAGAAGAAATTTCTCTCATTTGCTGTAATGAATGATACTTAAAAGGTGATGATTAAACGAAAGTGAAGATTACGGCAGTATAATAACCATTCTTAAGGTGAATCAGCATTATCAGACAAAAGTATCTTCCAAATTTCTAATCTCTATACCTTATAGTTCTATCTGATAACCAGTCAGCTTGAATATTATTATATATATGTATATATATATAAATTCCAGTTAATCATTTAAATTTTTAGATCAAAATATATTGTTTTATTTCTGTAATATTTTCCTATTATAAATTTTTAATAAATACCTACATTTTGACTGGGATCGGGTTTTACTCATTAATATTTGTGTATTCATCAAATGTTTGCTTCGCCGGCTACCTTTTTTTACTGTTTGTTTTTAGCAAAGTTATCAAACATAGACTAAAAAAATATTCAAATATAAAAATTTTGATTTTAATTCATGTAAATTTAATTTCTGCAAGCGCAGTAAAGACTCATAAACATTGTATATTGATTAATGTTTTATCTTTCTCTCTCAAATGTCAAACTAACGATTATAGAAAGGGATAAATTGATGTGTCATTTCACTACGATATCAATCGTTTAAAAATAAAAATAGTACTTTAAATGTTATAAATTCATATAAGTTAACGTCAACTTTTCTCTAATAATTAAATTTTAATTTCAACTACTGTACGAAAACTAGTTTTAAATAAAACTGTAAGTGATATCGGTTAAAATCCATGTATTACGATCACAGAACAAAAGCTGACCGAACCGAAGAGTCCGCTAATGTAATTAAGTCGCGGAAAGTTGAAAGGTTGCTGTCAATATTATTCAAGCGGGCGGCCGGGAAGGATAAATGGATTAGGGTAAACAGCATAAAGAGCCTTTTGTATCCTAAATTAAATGTCACCCAGCGTCATTATTCAGGCTCCGGGACACGCACACGATCGCGGGCAGACAGCGACCACCGCGGTACGCGTTTATATGTTACGATTTTATTTATGATGATAATATAAATAGTCTAGTGTAATTACTATTATAATCATAGTATTAATAGGTGGACGGTTAGATGCTTCACCTGATGATAAGTGGACACCACTGCCCAGAGATATTGTCTATAAGAAATATTGACCATTGCATACATCACCAATATGTCACCAATCTTGGAAACTAAGATATCCCTTGTGTCTGTAATTACACTAGTTTACTGACTCTTCTAACCGGAATACAACATTTTACAACAATTGCAGTTTAGCGATAGAATATGTAATGAGTGAGTCGTACCTAAACAGACACAAAGCCCTACAAGTAAAACGACTACTAACACCATTAATCACTATTTGTTATTTTATTTTTAAATAACCAACCGTTTCTGAAAAATAAAATAACATAATAAAATAAGAAATTCCTTAAGTCCACGATTTGAACCAAATTGGAATATGGTAAACATTTGGTTGGAAGTTGGCTTCAATTCGCTTTGTTTTAAGCAACTAAAATTTACTCTTGTGTTGGCGTTTTTACATACATGGGTTCAATGTTAAAGCACACATCCGTATGAAATACAATCCTTTTTACTTAACGTTATAATAAATACGAACACTTTTATTTTCTGATACATTAAATACCTAATAATTATTTGTATATTCATTTCTAATATTATACATGTATATGTATGTATGTATGTAACCGCGACTAAAAGTTTTATCAATAAGACGTTGACAGTTAAATTATAATTTAATTATATCAGAATTAATATCTCCGTCATGTGTAAAAGGCATTTTGAACCATTAATTATATTTGTAACGGCTGTCGAAGATGCCTCCGAGCCAAACTTTACACTGTAGGATTTAATTGAATTACAATCACGCTACTCATGTACCATCTCAACTGAAATAGCCGAGAGTTTGATCAATCTCAAATAATTTACAGTGGCCAACGTTGTCCAATGAAAAGAAAACGTGGTCCTTAACTGATGATCATAACTTGAAATCAGTATAAGCACTAGTGACGTAAATGCTGAGTGAAAAAATATTGCTTATATTTTTACTAGTACTTATGGATAGAGGGCTAGGCAGTTCATAGCTCCTAAAGGTTAGGGAGTTCCTAGGGGGTAGCATATTAAAATTGTAACAATTGTGAAGCATTTTTATTTAACTAGATAATATTTCCATACCAGCGTATATAAAATATTCGTAAGCCAGTGGAAATAGAGAGAAATAAAGAAAATAAAGAGATAAAATGTCGTCCATTATTAGAATGATTACCACCTACCACCACCACCACCGCCGTAAAAAATGGGGGGGCAGGAGCCAAATTATTTCTTAACAACGCAACCTCGTTAGGCTTTTAACCGCCTAGCTACGCCACTGATGCTTACTGCTTACGTTAATATCACAAGAGTTCTACTTTGTATGTTTGTTCTATTGGGATATATTTAAGGAAGTGTGTTGAAAGTATATTTGTTTAATAAGAAGTTCCTACTATGGCAATAGCGGACGCGACGATTACACGTCGCTGACTCAGACTTCGTTGCGTCCGCTCCATGTTAATATGAACATTCCTCAATAAATAATGTAGTGTACATAAACAGCCTATAAATCTTCAACTGCTAGGCTAAGGCGTCGTTTTGAGGACAAGGCTTGGAGCTTATTCCGCTAAGCAACTCTAATTATCGGTATGGTTGATATACATGGGGCAGATTTTTTTAGTATATCTAAATCTAAAATTCCTGGTTTATATATTATAAAATGAAAAGAAATAATAGCTTTTACAACTTATTTTTGTCAAGCAACTAGACAATCTTTTAAGAAAAAAATATATGTTCAAAGTAAAAGTGATGTTGTAGATAAGAGTTATCATAATAGAAGACATTTCATGATTTCTTCCATTTGGAAAATTTTATGGTTTTGTTTTTTTGATCAGACCCGACTCTTATGAAAATCTTTAATGTACTTTTCATATAATAAGTTATATATAGATGGATTCCCATATAACACAAGTAAAATATTAGCAATTTTGTTTTATACCATCTCCTAATGTTTGCCTGAAGTAAACACTTCGGGCAAACATTAGGAGGGTTTACTTAATACATAATATATACGTGATAATAATAGTATGAACAGTAACGTCATTTAGTAGTAACACCACATCACATATGTATAACATTGTAGTCGAATAGAAAGTCGACACAAGATCGAGGATTATAATACAAAATTCATATTTTCACACCCTCAGCGCCAATGGGACCACTTTAATTTGCGGCCAGAGAAAGATATCATCGCAAAAACCCTTAATCGTTAATAATTTAATTGACTTAATAATAAACATAATTATGTATATAATACACTTATTGTTTTATATTGTGTGAATTAGTATTTAATGCTGGCGTAATGAGCTGGCTTTGTTTTTAGGTAAAATTAAAGAATTCATATAAAATATTCGTTTAAGGTGTAAAAGGTGGAGTTTGTATGTTTGAATTTGTTTAATAAAGTAAAGGCCAGTAATTGTCTCACTGCTAAGCTAAGGCCTTGTCTACACATGTAACAGATTTTAAGAGACATTAAACACATGCAGGTAAATTGCACGTACATTTTAAGCATATAATAATCGAGTGGTGCTTGCCTGGGCAGGCAATCAACGATTAAGATTCACACTTCTAACCACTGAGCCATTGCAGCTATTCAGGTAGTGTAACGTCTGTTTGGACATTTCTCAGTTAATAATGTAATATCCAAAGGCCTTAAGGATAAGGATTTTTAGAAAATGTATTAAGTAATTAAGGTCTCAGTGAAATGTAAACAACTGAAACTAACTGCTTCGAAGTATAAAAGTCAACTACAATTGTAGTAGAATGCAAATGCGAACCGCAACACAACTGGTTGTTCTAGTTGTTAGCGACTTTGCGACGTGTATGGTTGACCCTTGATTAGAAGGCGACTGTCCCCAACATTTGTTACCCTAAGTTACACTTCTCTCAGCCATTTGTGTAATTTACAACTTTAGATAAGCCTCCAAACTGTAATTGCCTCAAATAATTCGTACGTTTTGAATATTATGATTTTATGTATTCTAATTATTGAATAAATTAAATTTCAATATTATGATTTATAATATATGTAATGTGTTGTCATATTAAAAAATAAATATATAAAATTCAATTCCCTATATCTTTTTATTTTATTTTATATAAAATGTAGCAACATAATTCAAAGTGTCACTGAAAGGAGTAATTTCTTAACGCAATAATACTTCCATTGTTTAAGATCAGCAAGGGCTCTTGAAGTTAACTGAAGGGTCTTAAAGAAGAGCTTTGAAAGAATACATTACTTAAAGTGAAGTCCATTGTCTGTAATTGAAGAAAAACACGAATATACACCCTGTAGATAAGACAGACGTCTATGAAAAATACATATCTATACTAATATATAAAGCTGAAGAGTTTGTTTGTTTGATCCGGCTAATCTCAGGAGCTACTGGTTCGAATTTAAAAAATATTTTTGCATTGTATAGTCCTTTTTATCGAGGAAGGTTCGAGGCTGATTTGAAATGCGTAGAACGCGTAAAATTCAAATAAGGATGGCGGTTAAAATCTGGGCAAACAAACTAAGTTTTTACATACTTAATTTCTGTTTTTAAATCATTCTCTATCTTTATTTATTTAGTTTTAACTACCTCATTGGTCTAGTGGCTAGCTTAGAGGGCTGGTGATTTCAAGGTCTTGGATTCCAATCCCTAGTCAAGCTTACTAAAAGTTACTAAGTTTTTCTGTCAGTGAAAGTTTCGTTAGCAATTGATAATAATAAAATAGGCAGTACTACAATCTCGTGACTCGAAAGGTAAGTAGCGTACGTGGGTCGTACGCCCGATGCCTCTCCGTTCGTGTCAGATCACCGTCCTATTGGATTATGAAAGACCGACTCAACTACCAGTCTCAATTCGAAACAAAATAAACATAAGCTCAAGTGTACCACCAGTTCAAAATCAAAATACTTTTATAGTATCCACTAACGAATCGTCAGGCGCTAACATGGTTGCGGATTAACTCCACTACTTACTTTTTTTTATTCAAATTTGTCTAAATTAAATGCATTTGTTTAGCCTGTACACAAGATCTATCATTTTTGTCATATTTGTCAGAATCAGATTATCAAATTAGATATTTTTCATTTAGAGTGTTTGTATACATAAATCGTGACATGATGATATCAAATCATAATGATGATGATAATTCATAATACCAATAAAATATAGTTTAATCAATCGTGGATTATTCTAGTCTTGTATACAATAAAGTGAGTTAAACCTCCAGACCCTTAGTATGTTACTGTTTATCCTTATGAGCATAAATAAGCAGATCACGCGTTCAAAGTAAGAAATTTCGAAATCCTTCCATTGTTTTGTTAACTACATGTTGTTTCTAGTCATTCGACAGTCGTTGAGGACCTATTATGAAATACAAAACATACTCATAGTAATTTAATGGCTGTATGGGCGTGTCCTTGCCTCAAAAAGTAATTTTGTTCCTTTGCCTTGTCTTATTATATTTATTTATAAAAAAATAATATTTGATGTTTTTCTCAGCACCTTTTTTTTAAGTAAATTCAAACATGAAACTTTTGGAACTTAATAAAATAACAATAGATTGTTTATTTTTTAAATAAGACTTTATTACTATGTCAGTTAGGACAAGTTATTTTTAAAAACCTAATATTTGAACAAAGCAGTAAAGTAAACATATTATAATTTATGTAAATAACCACAAAACAAATACCTACGTGCATTGAGTGCTAAGTACAAATAATGGCGATCCAACACATGGGAACAGGATGCAATAAAGAAAAAACATCTAAATTAAATAATAATAATACTTCATTATGTACTTACATTTATTCGAAATTCAAAATTTTAATATATTTGTTAAACGTATATATTTTTAATAACTATCACCTACAATGTAGGTAGAATACTTCTTTAATAAAGCTAAAACAGTGACGCAACTTATAAATAAAAGCAATAAAATTCATATTTTATTAAGAGATACTAAGAGATACTCGATCAAAGTGAATGTATGACTTTGTTATCTGGCAAATAGCCAAAGAACAAAATGTAGTGGAATTTGCAAGTGATTGTAATTATTATAATAAAGATTGTAATTTTTCGTAATAAAAGTCAACCGTACAGTATTTCTCGTGATACAATCTAAAAAAACTATTTAGATTATCTCTTACAGAGAAATATTCGCAACTTCATATTAAAATGAAATACTATACTTATATGAAATACGAGGAAAAAAAATCAAGTGAGTTGACACAGAATGGGCAAATATGTTTACTCGAGACGCCATACTTGATCGCTAAAATAACACGGCTCACCGCGCACAATGCTCGAAGAGGCTAACGATCTAGTTATATTTAATTAGTAAATTACAGTTAAGGCAAGAATAAAATGAAGGTAATCATGATTTCGATTCGCTTTGCGTAATATATTAACAATGTAACAGGAAATTTAGCGAATAAATACGTTTTAATTGTAACAATAATCGCTTTAAATCTATTCTCGTCGAGAAACTAATCTCGCCTTGAGATTAGAGATTTTATATTTTTTTTTTCACATCGCAGGGCGCTTACCTAACGTCAATTATATGAGGAAACTGTAAGTACATATATAACATCAGGTTTACACTAGAATGATTAATTTTAAACATAATAGTGAGAATAGATCTGCGAGATTTGAAACTACCGCGTTTATTTTATGTAAAATAACGTTATGAAAACTCCGTTTCTGGACGAAGACTTCCATTAATAAGTATTATCAGCTTAAGGTTTCAAGGTGTTTAAACGGCTTAGTGGTTGAAAAATACAGATACAACTATTTCCTCGTGATATTTTCTTTTCGTACTATTCGTATTTTTTATCCTACAGGTTTTTATATAGTGGATTATAATTGTTATTTTTCGATATCAAATTAAATAACCTAAACTGGCCTAAGTTTGATTGTATCTAAATTGTTGACTGACTCCATTAATAAATGTATATTTGTAACGAATGGGGGATTACACTGGGGAGACCAGACGGCCGGGGGTGACAGGTTAAAAAACGGCAGACTATCCTAATCGAATCTAGCAGCACGGCGGCGTTCTGCTATTTATATATAGAAAATTAATTGTAAACTTGGAATACGTCTAGATTGTATATATATATATATATATATATATATATATATACACATATATAATTTATTAATTCAGGTATCCAACTAAGCATACAATAATACAATTTTGCATTTATAAAAGAAATTAGTCTATGAGCGTTGGTGACCACATACTATCAGATGGCCCATATGTTCGTTCGCCTACCTATACATTAAAAAACAACGTTGAAATAATCTTAAGAAGCGACGTTTCGTGTTCTACTCAAATAACGCTTGATTTTATTTTGCTTATCACATATACACAAAAATATTTTTAAAATATTGCTTCAAATTCACTCTTATAAAAAATATACACTTTTAGGTATTAATTATATCCTTCCATTTACAAACTTGCTTCATACTAAATTTCATCAAAATCAAATCAGTGCTTCAGCCGTAAAAGCTTAACAGACAAACATACAAACGAGCTTACTTTCGCATTTATAATTATTTATGAAGTTACGTACGTGTAATTAGGTACTCACAGCATCTACATTTAGTTCGTTAATGTAAAGATCACATCAAGAGAACGTTCCAAATAGCAATAACCCAGCTTATTGCAATTGTTTGCAAAATGCCAAGTGCGCTATCTCTAAGAAGCGCACTCAATTAGGTTAGAGCCCGCAATACCGTGAGAGCTTCCCACGTGCATTATATTACTTAAGAACAATTCGCGTCTTGGGACTAACTATTATTCTAAGGCTACGCTAAGCCGGGTGTCTACTAAACTTGACAAATAGTGGTAATTAATTAAGTTATAATTCGATAAGACCGCGTATCCGCATGTGAAGCCGTTGAAAACCTACAATTTATGAATGAACAATTATACTATGTTAGTTTAGAGTGATATATTAATTTATATGATTAGTTTTAATAGTAATTATAATATTTATAATAAACTGAATTTATCATGTAGCGGCCATTTCTCTATTCGTCTTAGGTTTACTATATGTTTTATTATTTTAAATGTCTTTCTTTAAACGTTGCTTATCGTGTGATTAGTTAAACAATGCTGTGTCTTCTCCTTACAAATGTGAAATCAATAATGAGAGAAAGGGGAGTATTAAATGTTACTAAACAGCCGCTAAGCAACATTTACAATTAAGTGTGTGATATTTGTATTTGAGTAGTTTTTTTTAATTCTTGTTTAATATAATATAGGCGTACGGTCAGTAGAGAAATGTGACGGTAAATGACGACCACAGTTTATGCACATTGACAGTTAATATTAACCATTACTCATGTCGTCCATGCACCAACCTTGGTAACTGATATCCCTTACAATTTTAATACACTCGCTCACTGACCCTTCAAACTGGAACACAACAATCCTAAATTGCTATTTGAAGGTAGAATATGCACAAAGTATGCCACTAAGTACAATAAGTTCAACAAAGGACGAAAAGAAAAGAAACAGTCATGTTATATACATTTATTGTATAAGTAAATGTAAATTATTATATATGTAAATGCACTTAAAATCGTTATGTACCTTCGTCCATATAACTAAAAAAAACTATCATTCATAGCTTCATAGAGCGATCACATAAAAAAGTACATAATCGTATACCGATGTTAATTTCATTCATAGGTTGGAGGCGTAAGGACGCTTAAATAAATTCCTATGAATATGTATCGGAGTGTAGACAATACTCGTTTCAATAACGCTAATCCATTCTGTCATATAACAAATGTAATACTGAATTTACCAACACGATAATTACGTCATCAAATATGTTATATATATTATTTTGAAATATACATATTATCGAATATGAATCGTGAATCATAGTCGGTATTGTAGTACTTTACATCATTTGTAACCGATTTACAAGGAACACGATTTAAATAAAATATATAATCATTATATTTAAAAACTTTCCGTCATATCTTAAGAAAATTACTGGTAAACGTTGTTTAGTAGATGATTAGTTAAACAATTATGTCTTCTTTCGAAAGACAAATCAATAATGAGCCGTATATTTATAAAAAAAACACAGACGAATTGATAACCTCCTCCTTTTTTTGAAGTCGGTTAATAAGACCGTTTGGATTTTGTCAGTATCGGGTTGGCACTTGTGACTTTTGACTTCATAAAGGTAAAATGGCCACTGTCCAAGGTGTTTATGGTTGACCACACAATGCCGTTAGGCTAGAAGTTCTTCAGAGTTGCGATAGAGTACATTAGTATCTCTTACATAAATTTACCGCCATATGGTACATGGGATCTACTCCAACTAACATATGCAAATGAATAGGTAAATAACAATCCGTTAAAAAATTCTCGTAATGTATATAGATGGTAAATATTAGACAAATATTTAAATTTTAATTATGGAAAATTATTTAGAACACGATGTATAAAAATGCTAACCAATCAAAACGAAGTAATATTTAGGTGGCCGCCATGAATTGTAACGAACTTTTTGAAAACTCATCAATTATTATGAATCGAAAACGGTTATTTGAGCAACACTGTAACTACGAATTCGCAGATGGGATATTTGTGTTCGAATTCACGTACGAAAATGTTTTAAAAAGTTATCAAAAATATAAAATTATTTAACAAACAATCCTACCAATCCTGTACGGTTTAAATTATATATTTTAATAGAAAATGGATTAAGCAAAGTGACAAAAACCACCAAATTACTTTCATAATTTCGAATCGTTATTAAAAATTATACAAGCCGACCGCGTGTTTGGGAGGTTTGTTCTTTGTCTGGAGTTTAAGATATGAGAAGTAAGTCTTTTCTCGGGGTCCCAGCTTACTTCATACCAAATTCCAACAAAATTGGTTAGCTAACTGCGCAGAACATATTATAGTGCACAAGTATGTGCACAAACACAGGTGCACTATCTATTCTCCTACTCTCATAACTCTATGGTACGGCAATCCGACACGACCGCCGGGAAGAATTAAGACGTAGGACCAACGGCTTTACCTGCTTTCCGAGCCACGGGAATGTACACACTTCCAACTTCCAGACTCCGGGCTGCTACTGAGAAATTTCGATAGAAAATCTCAATAACATTTTATTTGCCCGACCTGAAGTAAACCCAGGACCACCGTGTCTACGGCCTTATATGTAGCTACTAGACGAGGCATGCATCACAATTACTTCTCCTTTTAAGACTGTGCTAATACAGAACGGATTTTTAAATAATTCACCTAAGAATTTGCATCCGACACATTATTTTATTTACAGTTTGAACTGCATAGCACGAGATGAACTAAAAACAAACTAAACATGTGAAACTACTTGGTGGTAGAGCTTTGTGCAAGCTCGTCTGGGTAGGTACCACCCACTCATCAGATATTCTACCGCAAAACAGCAATACTTGCTATTGTTGTGTTCCGGTTTGAAGGGTGAGTGAGCCAGTGTAATTACAGGCACAAGGGACATAAGATCTTAGTTCCCAAGGTTGGTGGCGCATTGGCGATGTAAGCGATGGTTAACATCTCTTACAATGTCAATGTCTATGGGCGTTGGTGACCACTTACCATCAGGTGGCCCTTATGCTCGTCCGCCTTCCTATACAATAAAAAAAAAAAAAAAAAAAAAGAATACAAAGTAGAACTTATTCGGTTTCGTAATCACAATTTCCGGTAAATATCCGCTTATCCTCTTCATGATCTTGAACAATTAAAGCATTAGAAAAAACTTACGTAATTTAATTTATTTAGTAGAACATGAAACATATAATAGATAGCAATTCGAAACTCATCAGCGAGTGTCTTCGGTTTTACTTTTAATGATTAAAACTTTTTGCTAAGTGATAAAAAATTGGAGTAAAATTATCGCATTGGTTGTCACGAATGTCATCATCAGACATCACGATTGGAATTATTAGATACAGAATCCAATTTTAGTGACGACGCCTGCGCCGCGGTACGATGCAATTTACAATTGGTAGTTTCGACACGTGCCTCGTGTTTCCTCACCTACAAACTCAATGTTTGCTGGTTTCATCAGCTGACGATATTTGAATTTCGATAACTGGCAACAGGGTTTACTTTTTATTCGATAAAAATTAAAACATTTTTGAATTATTTGAGTAATGTAAAACTGTCTTAAAAATGCATAAATATTTTTACTTCTTTATTTATTAGTGAAGGATGTACTGCGCTTAATCTGTTCCCTTTAACGTCTGGAAAATCTAAAAATTACTTAATAATAATAAATAGGATTTGAAATTCCTTATTCCTGGATTTGAACCCGGTATCACCTTTTAAGATTCACCTGACCTAAACCGAACTAAAGCGAAAAATTATATAAATCGACTACTTAAAAATTGTACAGATCACAACCCCCTTAATTAGAAGGTAATATTAACTCGGTCATACGCGTAGCAATATTAACAGTAATTCATTCATGAAGTACGTAACAAAGTCCATTTTCGTTTTCACGACATCTTTATGTGTATAAGGAAAGAAAAATAACCGTTTTGATAGCCGAGCCGTCCGTGGTACAGTCAAATAATGCATATTCCTCACGGTCGACGGTTTCGAAGTATCAAATTTATTTTTATGTATATTTTTATTGTTTGCGGAGAGGATTGTCGCCTCCTTAGGGGCTGTTTGTATGCGGACTGAGAAGAATTACGTGCGCGCTCGAGGATCCACTTTGCTGGAAGCGATAAAACAATTTGTTTTCAAAATATATTATATAATTTATTATTGTAACAGCGGAATATGTGAACGGGTTTTTATTCTCGGTTCGTCGCTTTGCTTTAACTTTTTATAATATTTATTACGATAGAAACATTTAACTACAATTTTCATAAAATTTATAGAAATGTAATATAACATACTTTGTAACAATCAAACGTAATAAAGTAACAGCCTGTAAATGTCCCGCTGCTGCAGGTTTATTCCACCACTCCAATGGTGACACATGCAGGTTTCCTCGCGATGTCGTTATTCACCATCGATCATCAATTAAGCACATAAATATTCAATGGTGCACGAGAATTAATGATTCCAGTTGACTGATATGTCTGAACCAAACTCAATCTTTCTTTCTAGCCACTTATAAACCATCTTGAATAGTTTTCGAGAATGATTGTATATTTACAAACAGATTATTAAAATTCATTAATATTAAAATCGACGTACAATATTTACATACACGTACCGTCTTGTCATGGTAGAATAAGGGCTACATAAAACTTTTATATTGATGAAGAAATATACAAAGAAAAATTATATTTTTTGTGGACCAGGTAACCTCACAATCATGCACCTCACCGCCATACAAGCAATGATTTCGAAATGCAAAGAGGACAACCACTTTCTTGGTGGGCGAGCTTTGTGCAAGCTCGTCTGGGTAGGTACCACCCACTCATCAGATATTCTACCGCAAAACAGCAGTACTTGCTATTGTTGTGTTCCGGTATGAAGGGTGAGTGAATCAGTGTAATTACAGGCACCACAGGAACCACTTGGAAATCAAAGAAATGAAAAACAAATATTTAAATGATAAAAATAATCCCATAAGCAATCAAAAAATCTCATTTACTTGCATAATGTAATCAAGAAAAAAATATATAACGATGCGAATAAAACGATTCGAAATTTCAATTTTAATGTAAACATTTCATATTCAGCGTTGTCCATAAATAGAGGGAACGTGGTAAGCTGGGAATTCATAACAATTTTTAAACCGTCTGAATAAAGCCAAGCCAATTTACTATTCATTGCCGTGAATCCAAATAATTTAGCCGGCAACACGAGTAAGTCACGTTTACACTGGTACCGGTGGAAATGTTTTCGATTGCCACTACGGATAGTGATGGAACGAATCACTTAAAATCGACTCGGGTAATACAATCGATATCTAGCCGCTTGCTATTTTGCATCGCTTGTGCGAGATTATCCTCGTAAGTTGAAATACTGTTTGAATATTCTAACTTTAAATAAAAATATATCGAAAACAAAGCCAAACAAAGCGGATACTTTATTCAAATATATATTTAAAACCTAAGTTGCTATGCGATACAAAGTTCGGGCAGACGATAACGCAATAATTTAACAATATAGTACGAGTATCTACTAATATTTTTTTCCTTCTTAAAATAAAACGTAATTATTATTAAAGTTATAAATGGATTAATATTTAGAGGTCTTTGCCCAACAGTGTGACGAGATAAATATAAAAAAATCACATGACAGATATTCTTTTAATTGTTTGTTGACAACTGTTTTTTTTGTAACATCTTGTATTTTATTAAATATAAAATTGTATAATATTAATTAAATATCGAGAATTGAAATGAATCAGAATAAGCACAACACTAAATACGGTCTTTTGATAAAGTGAATCCCGGAAACTACACTCTGAGAGCAATCAAGTCGGTGTTAACGTTCAAAGTAATTTCTTTGGCTTCGTCCAACGACCGACGACTTTACTGCTCAATAGATCGTTCACATTCATTATGTTTATATTCCATGAATAATAAAATTAATTAAAATTTAACTACGAATTGAAGACATATTTGATTAACGAAATTCTTGTTAATTTAAATTCAGAAAGTTATTCGATTTCATATTAATTAATTAATTATTTATAAAAAATACAACAAGAAAGTACGATTTTTAAAGTTTATCTCGAGATACAAACAATCATTCGATTCAAAATTAAATCTACGTTTAAGCGCGCTTTCAACCACTATAATAATAATAATATCTTGGGACATTTTTCACACACGGTCATCTGATCCCAAACTAAGCAGAGCTCGTACTATGGAAACCAGACAACTAATATACTACATATTATACTACTTTTTCTTTTGTAAATACATACTTATATAGATAATTACAACCAGACTCAGGACAAACAGACATGTTCATGCACACAAATGTCTGTCCTGGGCGGGAATCGACCCACGACCTGAGGCGCGTAAGGCAGGGTATCTACCAATCACGCCAACCGGCTCGTCACTATTTAGATGACGAACTAAAAACTTTCGGATTCGAATAATCTTATAGCAAATAATTAACGAAAATTACATCACAATAATAATACAAAACAGTTTAAATTACATTTCATTAAAAGCATCCCTCTTAGCGTACAAATCGAAAACATTATTAGTGTACAAAATACCAACAGTTAAAATGACATAAAACTGCAAAATGTAATACTCGCTAATTGAGTTTTGTTCCCGCAAGCGTGCTCTGCGATGTATTGCGTCGTGGGACACTGTTATTTGTATACAATGTAGTTTCACAAATACAC
Organism: Nymphalis c-album; assembly: GCA_963151315.1. Classification (NCBI taxonomy): domain Eukaryota; kingdom Metazoa; phylum Arthropoda; class Insecta; order Lepidoptera; family Nymphalidae; genus Nymphalis; species Nymphalis c-album. Next base: position 13,388,557 of record OY720592.1, read on the forward strand.
AGGTGGAACACGTAAAGGCTCTTTATTGCATTATAACCTTTATGGTTAGTGCTTTAAAAACTTGAGTCGTTTACTTTTCTCCCTCGCTAGTTTGAAGTTCAGAAAGTAAAGTTGAACATCTACTTGGGTCCAATTTCGTACGTTCTAATTATGCAATTTTAATTTGAATGAAACTCTTAAATGTATTTTGTTTTACTTCAATATTTATAAAACGGAGTCTAAATACGTTATAAATTTTAATATTAACACTTTAACTTTACTATAAATGCAAAACTGAGTGGTACAGCTTGAGTTAGCACCATGATCGGCGGCAGCTAAGATTTTTTGGAGTAATTATTACAGTACACAACTTATTATTTAGTATTTCTATCAATTTTTTAATCGGTGGTAGGGCTTTTTGCAAGCTCGTCCGAGTAGGTACCACCCACGCATCAGATATTCAACCGCAAAGCTGCAGTACTTTATATTGTTGTGTTCCGGAATGAAGTGTGAGTGAGCCAGTGTAATTACAGGCACAGGGCACATAACATCTTAGTTCCCAAGGTTGGTGGCGCATTGAAGATGATAGCGATGATTAACATTTCCTACAATATCAGTGTCCGCGAGCGTTGGTGACCATTTACCATCCATGACTGGTGGTCCATTCGCTCGTCCACCTACCTACACACTAAACAAATATTAACGATTGTCACTACTACGTCATAAATAGTAACGTGACAGATGAATCACAAATGCCGTTTCGGAGATGAGAGTGTTGATATGGACGCGTAGAGTGACGAGAATTGATAGAATTCGAAATGAGGACGCAAAAGGACATTTGGAAGTTTAAATAAAAGAAGAAATAACATTATCATGATATCGACATCTTGATGATGATAGCGACAATTAATGTACTTTTCGATATACATTTGATAATATGATTAATGTTCGTAACATAAATATTTTTTGAAGTGAAACCTTTCGCGCGGCGATTTAGTAATCGATAGGTAGACGATAATTGAGCCTAAATTGAGCTTACTTAATTGAAAGATGATAATGATATAACGCGGAGAGAATAAGAAAGAGAGCTTCATGTTTAAAAAGTTATACTTCTATCACGTGTACGGTGCGGAACGTAACTAAATTTTTATTTTTTTCTATTATTATTTATGATTTATGCACTAATAACAGACTGCCTCGTTGGTCTAGTGGCTTCATATAAGGCCGCAGACTCGGTGGTCCTGGGTTCAATTCCCAGGTCGGGCCAATAAATAGTTATTGGAGTTTTCTGTCAGAAAATTCTCAGTAGAGAAATATCAATAATTTGATAATTGATCTTTCTGTTATTATATAAGGTCCTCCAGACCGATTTCGGCCACGGCGGCCAATCTCAAGAGAGATTAGCCAACTGCGCAGTAGATATTATAGTGCACAAGTGTGTGCGCAAACACAGGTGCACTCTCTTTTCCTTAGCTCTCATATTCCGATGGGACGGCAATCCGACACGACCGGAATAAGTTCAGGCGCAGGACCAACGGTTTAACGTGCTATCCGAGAAACAGGGAGTGTACACACTTCCACTTTCCAAACTCCGGGCTGGTGCTTAGTATTTTCTGGTCTGCTAAATCTGATATCTAGCCACTAGACCAACGAGGCAGTCAATGAATATATAATAATGATAATGACGATGATAAAATTATTGAATACATTCGTAAATTCAATTCACATTTAACAATAAGTTTCTCAATCGAGTCATAAAAAGGCTATAGAGAAACAAATCCTTAAGTTACTAATACTCCATCATTGAATATAATGACAGACATAATCCATTACGAAATCAAGTCCTAATACAATGAACATAAATTTATGTGCAATTATGTTATTGTTCAATGCTCAGTTCAACATACACTAAAATTCTAAAAGTAAAAAATGTATTTGCTTTAAATATAACTAGCAGTTAATTAGCATTTTAGATGTTTACTTAATATTTTCAACTAATCAAACCTCAAAACTCTGTCCTACAACTTTTTTGAGACTAAATGTAATAACTTTTTATCAGACTTGAACGCAAAAACTCAGCACGTAAAGCTTTATTTGCTAGCAACTAGACCAATGAAACAATAGAGCTACGACTATAAACATGTCTGCATGTGTAACTAAAGAACAATGTCACACATGCTGGCAACACAATCAAAACACAATTCAAAACCACTTCAGAATCTGAATCACGCAATGGAATCGAAACTTCGAAAACGAGATAATAGTGAGGGCGAATCGTAACTCGTAGCAAGACCGACTTTGTCAGAAAGTCTGCGGGAGCAAAGTTCAATATCGAATGAAAATTAGTTCGGGTCGTCGCACAATGTGCTGGAACCGAGGGACAAAGAAAGATACGAAACTTGCCTCTGCAAATAGTTGCATCTGATATTACAGACAGATAATTTAATTATGACTATATTTCAAGCTGAATCCATTTTATATGAGGTTAGATTTTTTATCTGTGGTTACGTCTATCTATATAAAAATGAATGTGTCTTTCGCGTTCACGTTCGTACAACATAGGTTGATGAAAAATTCGTGAATTGTCGTATGCATGCCCGCGAAGGTTTCTAAATTAGTTTTGCAAATCGAATCCGTGCGATTCGTTTGAGCAACTTTTTGGCAACTCAGCTGTAGCCATTTGCTGTAGATTATACTAAAGTAAGAACGATAAAATGATTTATAAAATACTCGTATTAGAACATAATACCATAATATTATTATTACTTATACTATGATGATGGTGACGGTGAAATAGTTGATATAGTGCCAGAGTGTGTGCGCAACACATTTATGTACCCTCGAATTCCCCACTATTATAATCTTATGTGACAGCAGTTTGGCTTATCACAAGCCCTCGTGACGTCACGTTTTATATGTATATTAATATGGTTATTTTTTACATCCATTAATTACAAAATTTGGTGTACAAATATTTAGGAATCAATTCTTAATATTTTTCATTTACTTTGGTGCTCAAAATACTTTAAAAAATATATACATACGACAGCTTTACATTAGGGGGTTCTACATTAATTAGTAACATTTAGGTAAGTACCCGCTATTCAAATTTAAAAAATACGAGTTAATCGAAATTTGGCCTAATTTCCTGTGTAAAGGTTCACCTTTCAACCAATCACCTTTGCCAATGCTGTCTTTAATCATCGTTGACATCTCATTTCCAGTCAGTAACAGTTGTCATTTTTTTATATAAAACCTCTTTATCAAAACAAAGTTCATTCACCCAGCTAGACAATCATCCAATTTTATGCATATCACTCGGCGTCATATAGCTTATGTCGACAAATATTGTTGCATAATGTGTAGGCGTATTAGAGGAGAACAACATTGCTACACTAGAATCCCAATTCAAGTATGCGATGCGTCAACCTGTAATAGATTTCGCAAATACTGTTTTGCAGCAACATGATATCATAAAGAAAAGGGAGTTACTTTTTTTAGTTTAGTCTATGGTCAAATGAATACCTCATTAATGCCTGGAAAGTGACAAAAATCATCAAATAAAATCCAATATGGCGGTGGATGTCATTTCGAAAACTTAGTAATATTAGGCAGTTTCTTATTTTTCCTTTTTTCTATTGCAGAAATGATATAAAAAATAAATAAACATAATCATAATTGTCTCTTTCATTCATCTTAAATTTGTTGAAACCATATTATGTTACATATGACATAGATCCATATAGAGTAGTATTAAAAGTGACTAGTAGAACTGAAACACCACCCTCGTAAGCGATTTACATGCGCAAACACATATGCACGCGTGACGTGCGACGGACGACGGGTCGTGCACTGGAATAATGACCGCTAAATGAACCTACGATGCTGACGGGAATCAAAATGCGTGTGACGTAATTTCATTAAAGAATTATTACGAGCACAAGCAGGAAATTCTGTTCGAATGACGATACTGCATTCTGATTTCGCCATTCGTGACAGTGTAATTGTAACAATTGTTTTTAAATGTGATTAACGATTGTACCCAAATTATGTAGTATTATTATATGTTAGTATATAAAACTTTGACACTTTATGTAAATTACTTCTTGTATTGACAGCCTGTCATGTCCCTCTGGTGCGAAAACAAACATATAAACGTGATTTTTTTATTGATTTTCAGATATTTTACCGACAACAATGCCTGGACATAGACTAAGACTTGTACTGACAAACGGGTCACTAATAGGGTCACTCATAAATAAATATATTCTACTCAATTAACAAGGTTTTTTTTATTGCAGGTACCGTTCTACAATTTCTGTCAAGAGCCTTAAGGCTTAAGGTATGTATTTTAACAAAATCGTTCAAAATAATCTCTTAACATTGAAAACAACATTTTCATTATTCACTTACCCTCATCTCGTTTAGTTTGTGGTGTGTTCATACTTATTTACACTACATATGCACATTTTACACACACATATACCTTCATAAGTATATACACTTAACAACACATTACCTTTGAAATTCTCTTCATACTTGTTTTTATAATTTTTTAGTGTATTTGTATGCGTAAAATTACAAATAATTATAGCACAAAAGAAATATTTTTCTTTAATATCAAATGAAAAGGGTACGTTTGAAATTACTGACTCCCCATGTGTCAGCCTAATGAATATGAACGTGTGTGAGTGACAGGCGATAGCGCATTATGCTGTCAATTGAAGACAACGTTTTAAGTCGAGTTAGCCACTAACAACTACACATCGTTACTGTCATTCAAAATGATCTACTTATTAAATTCTACTAACTTACAGCCTTACTTATAAGCGTTACTTAGTGTGTGATTAGTTAAACAATGTTGTGTCTTCCTGTCTTCTTCTTTCAAATGACAAATCAATTATGATAGAAAGAGAGAAATCAGTGTAAAGCCACAATCAAAGTAATCCTTAGAGTTGTAACACATGTATATTAAGAAACGAATGCGCTGCTCGTTTCTTTGTTGGGCTGATAATAGGGCGGCCTATTTATAACTTTATTCACAAATAGTTTTTCGTTCGTCCAATATTATATTAAATGTAAAGCTACTCAATCCGCTTGTGCGAATCATATACTGGAAATATGTTAGATACTCTTTCGTATAAATATTAACATATTATTTGACTGTGGACAATACAAGCTTGCTTCACAAGCAAAAATGTAATAAGGTGTAGCGGGAGACCTAAATAAAATCTACTGATATCTAAGCGATATGTAATCGTAAATATACAAAAAATAACCACATTTTCGTCTTCTTAAATATTATCAATGTGAAATCGAGCTTGTTAAATATATATAAAAATACATATTAACAAACAGAAAAAAAGCAGAGAAAATATAATATGCCTTAAATAGGGAGGGACCCCAGGAAACTAGTATATAATAAATATTATCTTTTTTTTTTCAAGTTTAATTATATTTGGCAAAACTTCATTGAAATTACAATGTTCAAGTGCTATGGGTTAAAATGCAAATTGTTCTTATCCAAAACGCCATCGTAACAATATTCTAGAGTGTTATGTTATCTGCCGCCGACATTTATCGAAAACTCATATCGAAGTAATGAGATGCGCGATCGAACACATCGGGTCGTTAGCGCCGAACAGTTTTCGATAACTCATCGATGTTTTCACACTAAGAGTTACGGCTTAGCAGCTTTATATTGCTTGTAATGTTTTTGGCATTTATAACATGAAATTTTAAATATACACTGATTATTATTCATAATATTTTTCTTTTATGTTGAGGAAAATCCTTTAAGGTTTGCTTCAAGCTTGCAGCATATTTCAAACGTGCTACTGAGTGGCTTTTTGGTTACATAAATATTATATGACTTATTTAATACGTGCACGCTTATTAACGGTGTTTTTCTACGCCACCATATATTGCGAACACAAATTCAGCACGAAAACTGTATGATCCTAAGTTGTATTTGAGTCCGCAAGCTGCAGTTACTATCCACATGTTCTGTCCACTAAACCATATGGGCTATTAGCTAAAACTTGAAGCATAAAATCGCGATAGTTTCACGCTCCACGTACATAGGGCAACTGGAATGTTCGCACATTTATAATCGCTACGAAGCGAACATTAAAAAATAAACTCAATAACCATTTTAAAAGTGGCAAAGGCTCCTCTTTTCGCAATAATAAAACAAAGTTTAAAGGGGCAAAATTTTCAAAGCACTCCGAGCGTCGCGTAATTGACATAGCAAACATAAATTCAAGGGATGCCGGAGCCCTTGCAGTGCACTAACTACATTATGTCTGCATGAGCTTGGGACATGCATGTTTATGAATAATGATGGAACCACGCACACGTGACAACGAATAAAATTTATCTGATGATCGCTTTTACAAATAATCCACATTTAAATACATATGCAGATAACTTACAATATTATAATTTAAAGGAAAGATAGAAGTAAAAGCGACATCACTGGCTTACAAGGCTTTGATCCGGCGTTTGTGAGTTCGATCGAACTAATATAGGCGATTTTTTTGTCGCGTTATTCTCAGTACCATCCATAACAGCAGTAAGCCTTTATCCGTCGTGTCATACGCTTATTATTTATATTATCACTGCAGAATTACTTATTAATTCTCTGAGTTTGCCGTTGAGAATACAATTCGGTTCGGTTAATCCTAAGCGCATGAGAGTAGCAAGCAACGTAACCATCTGCAGGCCAAGTATAATTAACATATAGATAAAAATTAAAGAATGCTTGCCGAATTCGAACACCCGAACTAAGATTAAGAACCACCTGTTCTATTCACTAAGCCATGTCGTCTCTTGAAAGTAAACCCGCAAGTCTCATAGATTGCGATTGAAAAGAACCAATCACGCGTGACATTGATGGTATTCGATATGAAAATGAACAAATAAAATGCGTCAAATATATCGTGTGCTTGAAATCGCGCTGTATCATCTATACTGCGATAAATTTACTCAGCGTGAGTTTCATTAAAATCCATTGATAGTTATACCATCGCTATGAATATATTTATAAATAAAATGTATTGATTAACAGCTCAACTATATATTATATTATATAAAAAAGCATGGCGGTCGCAAATTATGTCAAAATGTAAATGTTTTTTTTTGCGAGCCAAAAATAATCTCAAAGATTTCTAATCTATAAGTAAATAAATATTTATGTATATATGTAGTCGCCTAGTAGTCGTCTGTATTCTATCTCATTAATTAACATGAGATTTAATTTTTTGAATTGGTAATCATCTGTTTGTGTTTTGAAATATTTTTACTTCTAAAATATAAATTACACTATCTATACAAATATCATAAATGTGAAAGTAACCATGTATGTAAGTATGTTTGTCTGTTACGCTTTCACAGCTAAATTATTACATTAATTTTGATGAAATTATGTGTCGAGCAAGCTTAAACCCGACGGTAGGACAATGACTACTTCTAACTAACACTTACCTCCCCATTCCCTTTACACGCAAGCGAAGCCATAAGAAAAACCTACATATATAGAAAAGAAACATAAGATTTCCGTTCATAAATATATATGTAACAAGTCAAAAAGTTCTATAGGCAGAAAAAATGACTTATGACCTTACTGTTATGACCTAACTGTATATTTAATGTGTTTTCTATTCGCGTATTGTGTGTTCGAAGAGTAACGACCTCATCGTGATCCCCAGCAATGTTTGACGCTGTAATTGAATACCTATATTACCTTGATTTAATCAAACATAAAGGATGAATGGTTTTGTATCGTATTCACCTAAGATCTAAAGTGCAACGAATGTTTTAATTGATTGTGAGTTTCTCACATCCTAATATCCGATATATTAAGTCGATAGATTATATGGAGGTGTTAACTGGAGGTCGCGGCCTTAAATCAAATTGCACAAACATTTTTAGTGGTAGGGCTTAGTGCAAGCTAATCTGGGTCCTACCCACCACTCAGTAGTACCTATTATTGTTTTTTTTCTGGTTTGAAGGGTGACTGAACTTGTGTAACAGTCACGAGCGATATAACATCTAGGTCTTAGTAGATATCAGGGATATGCCAATATATATGGGTGGTGGTAAAAAGAATCTCTAAAGTAGCCCCTTTGCCCGTCCGCCTACCTATTTTTAACCGACTTCAAAAAAGGAGGAGGTTATCAATTCGTCATATCAATGTTTTTTTTTGTTTGTTACCTCATAACTTTTGACTGGGTGAATCGATTTTGATGATTTTTTTTATTTGAATGCTGGTGCTTCCCATGTGGCTGACATCGACTCCAAAAATAACAATAATTATAACTACATTATCAACCACACAACACAATCGTACCTACATATTGATCAGTAGAAAATAGTAAATTAATTATCAAATTATAGAAGAATACGCAATTATTTTTTTACTTTTTAGTGGATATTAATTTGTTTTTCCTTTGAAGTCGGTTTTTGTTTTGTTAAATTTTTTGTTTATATAATAAAGAAACATACTGTGGAAACCCACGTGTGATTTCAACATACTACAAAAAACTAAACAAATAACTAATTTAAAAATAAATGATGTTTAAAAAAAAACTAAATTTCAAATCGTATTAGGAATAAACCGTTCGAGATCCGTTCATTTGCATGTTTTCCCGGCAATATCAAATATCGCCTGCCATAGCGCTGTATTGCTCCTCTGTAATTACACTTCGACAGCTCTTACATAATTACAGCGCTCTTACTGTCGAAGCTACAAATAAATTATTCATGAAGGGATGATAGCGATTACTGTAAATATTGCGTAATCTATTCCGATCCAACGTCATCACGATATCCTTGTCAGCTTCTATTGTGTTTTATGTAGGTACGAATTTGTGTATACAGTGTACTCATGACTATATGAGATTGCTTAAGCATATAAGACAGCCTTTGTACAGTCGTGTGGTAATATAGTTTTGACTGTTGTAAAAAATGTAATGTAAAATGAATTAGAGATTATTCCACCACGCAACTGCAACGCAAGTTGGTGTCATGCAACGCAATATGGATGTCAGCTTTTCTTCAGTCAAACCAAGATTGACACCCGATCATCTCCGTGTTCAATCCATTCATCTAGCCTCATCTATACAAATATATAAAGCTGAAGAGTTGGTTTGTTCGATCCGGCTAATCTTAGGAAGTACTGGTTCGAATTTAAAAATATTTTTGTGTTGTATTTTCCGTTTATCGAGGAAGGTTCTAGGCTGATTTTTATTCATTATATTTTCATTAATTATACGCGGTTGAAACCACGGGCGCAGCTAGTCATATACATATAATTATGCTAATAATTATCAAAACATAATAAACCGTCTTAACTTTCGCGTTTTCTAAAGCCACTATAATTAAAGCATATAAACACAATAACTATGTAAATCTGTTTGTTTATGTGATGCTTTCTCTACATAAAAATTACCACAGAATTAATCGACATTATTTGGAGTGTATAATGTCGTATACTACTCGGTTACGGTATGTATTGTATATTTAGTGTAGGAAGTGATTATCCTAGAATGATTAAATAAATTTCAGATGCGAAAAAGATGAAAGCTATGTGGCTTCCTTAGTTTCATTTAACATCTGATCCCTCGAAACTAGTTCGATACAGTTAGATACTATATTTTTAAACTAGTGATCAAATCCGCGCGCAAAACTAGTTAATGAAACCGGAAGTTGCAAATAAAATTCGGTAAAGCGCTATAAGGAAATACACCTTCCTGGTGTTCAAAGTGTGACGTCACTAACATCTCGCTTGATGCACTGTTACGTGCATAAAATCGTTAACTTTCTTCCAAGATTACATATGTAAAGTTTGACGTTTGAAACAACATAATCAAATTAATCTTTCTTAATCAAGGAAGTTATTTACATTATTATTAACACAACATTAAACTTATTCAATATTATGTTAAATACAGCTCTACTTTTAATACACCAACCCGAATTGTAGCGTAATATGCTCTAAAACTTTCTACAATAAAGACGAGGAGGCTAGATCAGCCCAGCTATTTCGCTCTTGCTGCACTCCAGTCTTTGTTTTTATTCAATCGACCCAATCATAATATATAATAATATATTATGTACTACATATATACTATATGTACATATGTACTATATGTACATATGTATATCTTATAAATATGTATATGTTTTAAAGAACACTTCATTTTTTCCCTTCAATTATTTTTCAATTTAATTTCAGCCCCGGTTGATAGTTCCGGGAATAAAAGATATTTCACGAATATTAATATTTAAATACAAAGGAGCTATTAAGACGAGGATCAACGAGAGATTATTCCCCGCAGTGTAACAAGTCGCTTTTTATGCTTTCTGTATTCTTCGAGAGGACTTTTCAAGCGTAGTTTTGCCGTGCAAAGTGCGATACATATTCACGTTGAAAAGTGGTAGAAAACGCTTCAGGGGATCTGGCCTGTTTCCTTATCTCATTTGCGTGAAACATACATATCATGCAAGGAAATGCCGGAGTGGGATTTACTCGGAGCGAGTAAATAAAGATATTTTAAATACAAGTTTATGTTTAAAAGGAATGAGGGATTACTATTTATTCGGTGTGTCTGATCTTGCAACGATGTTTAAAGGTCATGCCTGTCGTGTACTTTGTTTGGTTTTTAGTATCTGTTAAATTTAACGAGCGTGTTAATATACTAAAATAAACATTGTTTCTTAGTGATACGAAGACAAGTAAAATACTTGCAAAATACATAAAGTAGTGTTTACCCATGTTTAGTTATGTGTTTAGTAAGTGCTGGAATCTTTTTGCATTTATGTGCCTTTGAGGAATAGGTCGGAAAGGGGAATGTCGAGAGCAAACGGACTTCATAATCCAATATTACTAGAATAACGTATCAACTATTAAGAGTAACTATAATTTCTACAATAAGATATAGAGAGATATATATCTAAAATCTTTTCTTTGTACAGTACCCAACATCGAAGGTTACTATGTCTTAAATAAGATTTAAAGTCACAGAGGCTTTAAATTTAAGCTGTGCATTGATATCTAAAAGTCATGAACTGACTTCAAAAAATTATTTGAATATACGTTTCAAATAAAATCTTCACAATATCCAATACTAATGAAACTAAAATGAGACCACCTTAGAGGCATACTGAAACCAACCCAACAAGAATCATGTAATTTCGGTTCATAAACAAAAATGTTACACCCGGACGTACAGACGAATTGACAAGCTTCATTTTCGAAGTCGGCTCATTTCGAAAGGAGCTTCTCTCAATGTTGCTTAAATAAGTTATTTGTGTTGTATTGTTTGACAGTGAACAGAAATTACGGCACACCCTTAGCGCTATTATAAAACAATTTAACTGCAATATTGCAAGAACGATTATTGTATCCGTAACATTTGATTACCGCTAAACAAGGACTTGTGTGTATAATCAAAGTTAATATCAATATCATGAGAGTTGAAACACGACTCGCAATCAATAAGCATCTAAACGAGCCCTATATGATTTCATCAAAATAATACGTATTCGTCACGTATCATTGCTGACTTCTGACCTCGTGACCTCTGCTGGGAAAATAATGAACGCTTAATACCTTAAGTCCTACGCTTAAAAATGCTAATGGCTGTCAAGACACCAATTAAGCTGAAATGATCGATCACAGTTCGTGTTAACTATATAGTATATTATATATTGCTGACGCCTTCGTGTTTTAGAAAACAATAGAATATAACTTATAGCCATGAACTATCGGCTTAGACGAGGTTACAATTTAAGATAACAATGATTTATTGTGTAAAGCTTGTTCTTCAACTTGCTAATTTAAAGTGCATTCGATTATCAAGCGTTTGCTTTATATTTTGTTGTCTGTAAGAAAATATTTGTTACAAAGTAATGAATAAATATAATAATGAATATAGGAAGCGTTAGTTACATATGCAAATAATAAATTATCATATAATGACACTAGATATAAGCTTCTACTAGTAGAGATATTACGTCAGAACTCGAAACTCACAACAAAACGCTATCGCATAATTTCGGAAAGTGATATGCGATATTGACTACAATCATTATAACATTTAAAGAAAATACGCATCAAAATAGCGTGTCACCGTAAATCAGTCTTAAGGATTTCATGATTTCTTACATACGATTACTTCAGGTCGGGTTTTATTAGAAAACAATACTTGAAAACTACACTGCTGGACAAAGATCTCCTCTCCAGCCAAGAGCTTATTCCACCACGCTGCTTCACTGAGAGTTAAAATTACACCACATGCACCTGCACAGAATGTGTTCCCATGTACAATATATATGGTAACGAGCATGGTCTTTTTAATTTTTCATTTTAACGTCTGTTTAAAATCGTTGTCAGCGAACGTATACTATAACTGTCAAAAGTATATGAAGTTTACATTAAGAATTTATCATATATATAATAGTCTAAGAAAATTAAAATAAAACAATTTGTTAAATATGTTCCACTAGGAAATTCAACCTCTTTTGAATGAATTAGATGATAGAAAGCTTAGAACATATTCCACCTTGATGCTCCGATGCGGGTCGGTGAATTTACGAGTACATGTGGGACATTCTCATTTAACACGTGCAGGTTTCCTCACTGCTGTTTCCCTTCACTGCTGTCTACGAGAAATAGAAATTTATAATGTCTGTATAAATATGACAAATACTCGTTATGGCGGGAAATAGACCGCAACGATTGCCCAAATCAAAAGACTTACAGTGGACATCGAGTTGTTTGAGAACAATAATTTTGATTAAGATATTTTATATTAAATCCTAAAACCTTATTTTCTGAGTATTAAATCAAGCCATTTCAATTAACTTACTATTTCGTAGTAGTGATAAGTTATAAAAAAGCAATAATTTTACATCACCTTGCTATTAAAGTTAAAAATAAAAAGACCATCGCGGACTTTCATTAAATTTTAAATACAGTTACAATTTAGCGTATCATTAATAATTTATAACGCGTTCCCGACTCTAGAATATTAACTGATAACGTTTTCGTGACTCCCAAAGGCATACTATATTCAATTACTAAGTTTAACATTTCTTATCAACCTTAACAGAAATAATAAGATTTTTATAGTACCCAAGTAGACTATCACATTCATTTTGAGTTCAGGCAGAAATTCCTGCAGGTAATCCAATGTTTGCTTCAACCATGGAGATGAGTTATAAGTAGAAATGAAGAAGCATGAACCCACCTTATGCTACGCGTGCTTACTACGGTCTGGTTAAATATAGTACTATAAAAAAAACCTATATTCACTTTACTTATTTATCTATATAAATAAAATTATAGAGGTCTGCAGTTGTGCGCGCATCACGGAAATACTACTGAATAGATTTCAATGAAATTTTCTATATTTTATTTCTTAGACACTTGGCCCTTATCAAAAACGAAAATGATTGCGATATCTTCATTTCATAAAAAGTTATTAAAGTTTAAAGAAACAACGATTTGTATATGCACTGCGTGTTTAGTGATGTATGTTTAAACAAAGTATATTTTTGCTTGCGATATTTTTGATGTTTTTTTCCTTCGTACATAAGAAAAAATTGTTAATATATCAAACAACGCGGATGAAGTCGCGGGTATCAGCTAGTATCTTTATAAACGTTGCTTAACGTCTGTTTAAAACTTGTATCTCTCTTTCTGTCATTATTAATTGTACATTCGAAAGAAGAAGACAGCATTGTTTAACTAATCATGCGTCAATGTTTAAGTAGAATAACACAACTTATTGTGAAATCTATTTTAACCGTTAAATCTTATCTATATAATATTACCTATTATGAAAATTAATTTCAATTTATCTATTATAACATTACATATGATAATCTGTTCTGAATAGGGTCCTCAGTCGACGAACAATACCTTTACAATAACACCGACCTTGTTCTGTAACGCTTCAATCAAAATATTAGGGCAAAGGTTATTTGAGAAGCGTTCTTCGAGAGTATTAACTATTGTGTTAATTCTTGTTACGAGAAATACGCTTGCGAATTCATTCTTTAGATTATGTAAATATTACGCATGTTTAGTTGTTTCATTTATATTTATATAATAGTAAAGAAACAACCGCTATACCCTCTTTGACTTTATTATTATTATTGAATGCTTCGATGTTACTTAGGTTATCCAGGCTACGTATGTATAGTCGGAGCGTCACGGTTGAATGCGCAAGCGATTCCGTGGCGCTCCCCTTAGGACGGGAAGGGCTGGTTTTTTAGTGGGTATTCCGATGTCCGAGGTGCAATCGGTGCCCTGGATATACGGCGAGTCCCACATACTCCCCCACTTTACTCGTAGGGGAAACGCGTCATGCGTTTTTGCAGCGTAATTAAAAAAAGGCTACGTATGTACTGTCACGGTAGCATGCGCAAGCGATCCCGTGGCGCTCCTCGTTAAGACGGAGAAGGTAAAGCTGTTAGTGGATATTCCGATGTTCGGGGCGCACTCGGTGCCTTGTACACCTTGCAACGGTGAGCCCCGCCTACCCTCCCACTTTTCCCGTGAGGGAAACGTTTTTCTAGCTTTAAAAAAAGGTTACGTATAGATAGTTTTATCCACGACAGGCTTCCCCTTTTCATCCAATCGCTACAGTATAAGCTACTGTAATATTGGAGCGCGACTTCGGGTATTGAGTTATCTATCAATTCTTAATTTTCTTTTTTCGAAATAGTACCGTGACTGATGTAAATGCTTGCACCTACGCTCATTTAACATGTAAAAACCAGTCACGAATGGAAACACAATTCACACTCGTTCATTCCCATTCGATTCATTATAATTGCAGTACGCGTTTAAGGCAATACTTCACAATGCGGGGGTGATTCATCAAAAACCTAATTAAGTCAGAGCTTGATGTCAGCTGAACTGGTGACAGGAGATTAGGTGCAGCTTTAATTACGGTGCTATTTTAGACTGCGATTTTACCTTCGCCTCACCTGATCGGTCGACCGCACTCAGTTTAAATTTATAAATGATTATAAAAGTAGTTTGATTCGATTTTTTTAATCATTTTAACCAAAACGCAAAGTGTTTACAGCAAATAAATAATTATAACACAAATTCATAATCATGGTTATGAAAAATATTTGCTTTTAGGCTATATAAACTCCGTATATATATTTCTCATTTGTCCAACAAATATATTGATCCAAAAAAAAATATTGTTAAATATGTTTACTATTAAAAATATTTAAAGATTTTTAGTAAATATTTGTTCTGTATCTAGGTTAAATAGAATCCAATATTTTATTCTACCTCTGAATACATTCAATTAATAAATAAATACAAACAAATATCGTGTAGTGTAGATGTTCTTTGTAATAAGAAGTTGAAATAAACGAGAAGAATTCATCTACGTAAAAGGGTGCGAGATATCTCCTGATGACATCGATTTAATAATTACCGCCTTCGTGGATTTCTGGTGCACCCAAAGGTTGACTGGTAGAGAATGCCTACAGGCATTAAGTCCGCCTTTTGTCCCATGTTTGTATCAGTGGTAATAATAAAGTTTTAATAAAAAAATGGTTGTCTGTAAAGTAGGTTTACGGACGATAGTTTAACGTGACAACGTCATAACAGATAGATGCGGCGCAAGCGTACAATCAGCGTAACGGGACAATGAGTCATCCTTTTTCGTGCATGCAGCCAGCGTTCATCGATTAATTAGACGTTGTGACGTCAAAATATAAATAAATAACAAACGTTAAAATTGATAAAAACTTATGTCTTAAACCGTACTTGGCATGTATCATGATTGCGGTCAAATATAACCCCATTATCAATCAATTGTGGTTAAAACCCGAACATGATATGGTTAAGTTCCAAAGTGACTAAACATTGTAAATAATTGCCAATAAATTATTATTATAAAGGGTACCGCAGTGTATTATTTACAGAAACGTCATTTATAACCAGCTTATAGATAGGTTTCTGGATTGCAAGCTACGAATACATCTCCAGACTTAATTAAATGCCACTGATTATAAACAAGTTAATAGTCCACGTACGCAGCAGGACGTGGAATAGACTAACGTATTTTATTTTGCTCTTTGTTTCATCTGGGGAATCTATTCTCTGTCCTGCACTGTTATTCTGTATGAACTTACTTCATTACTCGCCCGTGAAATGTAGACAGCCTACTTATGAGTGATATACTATTTTGAACAGTATTATCTTGAAATGTTATAATTATTATGGTCATTGTCGCATATTACTTTCTGACATTTCAGAACCGATTTCTTCAGTGATTAGGGTTATTCTAATAAGTTGCACAGATTGGACACAGAGAAAACATCGCTTAATTTAAATTGAAGTTTCAACACTACAATTTTATTGTAGTGTGCGTGTTTCCTTAATAATAAGGACACGATTTTATTGTAATGGCGAACTGAAGAAACTCCATAACCAATAATGACAAACTGAATAAAACTATTAAACTTATACCACATTTCGTAGGTTTTTTTTATATAATATGATCATATACCTTAGTTTAATTTGAAACTATCGACGTGAAAAGTGTGACTTTAATATTATTGTTATTAATATTTCTCATGATCACTCATATCAAATCTACAGAATTAAAGTCTATATACTGGTAAACACAGCCTGAAAATCATGCGCATATAATATATCGGGAATTAACTGCATGTGTTGCATGTTTCGATAAACAATATTAGTTATTTACATCCTACTATTAAATATAAATACGTTCCGATTTTCCTTTAATTAATTGAATCTCACGTCAGTGCTCGAATTTAATGATCATGTCTAGAGACCGCTTTCAAATAGGAGAGACTAGCCAACTGCGCACGATATATAATATCGTACAAGTGGGTGCGCAAACACAACTGCACTCTATATTCAATCACTCTAATAATCCGATGGGACGGCAAATCATATACGAACGCAATTCATTCAGGCACAGGACCAGTTTAACGTGTTTCGAACGTGTGTCTGGTACGATGTAATATCAACTTCAAAACTTCTTGCTGCTAAGTTAAGAATTTCTTTACAGACGACCGTATATACTATAAGTCGGATTTGAAACCTAGGATGAGCAAAATGAATCAGTTAACAAAGTCAAAGTAAAAATGTACTTTATCCGTGTAGTGTAAAACAAGCTCTTTTGAATTATTATTTTACAATTTTAACATAAAGTTACCGCCCGCTTAGAATACAAATTCTACCGAATAAAACCCAAACTTAGAAACTTAGAAGTTACTCTTTTAACAATCACAAAATTCTAAACATGTAATAATAATACACAATTGGAAAATATTCTTTTGAAAATACAGGTTCTATCATTATGTGTATACTAAGTCGGAATAAAGTTGCAACTAACTAAACACGCTCCTCAAAGATCAGAAAATAGTATGCGACTAAGAATAAGAATAAGTCTTCAACATTTAACAAATTAAATTCAAAGTGAATTCTTAAAGAATAGTTCTGTTGTTATTTATTTTTATAAATAAATTGAAGAGAGTAATTTCTTTAGATTTATTATTTTAATTAGCCGATGTTATAGTTAAAATATGCATTTTATCTCATATAATTTACCTCCGTAACGAGAATTAACGACCCTTTTGTGAGTTTAAACAAAAGATGTAATGGAGTCTTAGAATCCGAGACAGGGTTTGTAAAATTATTATTTCAAGAGAAACATATTCAAATAGTTGTCAGAGAGCATTTGTATTATAATACAGGATCGAAACAATTGAAAATTTAAATATAACATGAATTTCTATGTTATATATTTATATATAAATATAAATTATTTTATAAGTATTTTAAATCATACATCTGGTACCGAACTTTAACATTTTTATAATATATATTTTCATTTATTTACTAATTGAAAGCTCTATCTATAATTTTAGATTTAATATCGCAGCTTATGATGCGCGCGACTCTAAGACAAAGCCTACAACACTTCATTTGTCAGAATATGATAAGGAGTTTAGGATTTTCACAGGAACGCATGAACATACTAACATATATACATAGACAACTTAAACCTACATTTTCACATAACGCTATATTCTGCTCGCTCTTATCGTAAAAACGGTATTTATTTATTTATTTATATACTCTTTATTGCACACCAATATAGACAAAAATAATAGGAGTAAAACAAAAACAAAGAAAAGAAAAATGTACAATAGGCGGCCTTATCGCTAAAACAGCGATCGGTATTTATATTCACATCAGATCCATATGATAATTAAATGTTTCAAACGATACAACTTTATTTAATCGTACAATGAAATATATAAAATTAATTTTATCAGCTAGCAACATTTGTGGGAATAGCCGGATTATCAAAATGGGCTATCGCGTGAATATTAATTCACATACATTAGTATTCAAGTCAAAACAAAAACTAATAAAAAGGGGGTTCCGTTGGGAAAATTGAAAATATCCGCAACCGTCAAGAAAATGAGCCCTTCGTCACGCCCGTAAAATTAGAATCGTTTTCATTCGGATGCAGGGCACGTGACGTAAAAGTTTATTTATGTTTAAATTCCATTACAAGTCAGGAATCTTTGTAACAAGTCGTCTTGTATGATGTGGAAAAGTGAGGTTAGGATATTTTAAACATTTCTTTTTAAATTGATTACAGGAACATGTTCTTCTAATAAAGATATAATTATCAGTATATAAAGTGTATTATTAGTTTCTGCCAAAGACTTCGCCCGCGTAAGAGAGAAGGGGAAATGTTTGGTCAGGCATGTCATTTTATGTAGCGCTGAAAATGCATATGCATTTCATAAAGATAAGTAGAATAGTTAAGACATGAAAGCATAAAAACAAACAAGCTTACTTTCGCATTTATAATATCAGTGAGAATTATTTCATAAATATATAAATACACAAAAATAACTTCAAATATTTTCTTAACCTAATTTTAATTTTGAATTCATTTTCTGACCTACATTACGCTTAATAATAAAAACATGATAATATCTCTATGGTATTTTTATCAGCTGCTTGCCAAGCGAATTAATGGTAACTATTTGACGACAAAACGCCCGTAACATGAACACCGATAGAACAAGAGCCTCGTTCAGGACGCTTACACCGCAAATGAAACTCGGACGTGAGCCTCGTTGTTATCTGCACCAATAGCAATCTGTGGAGATACTTATGTGTGAACACGCCGTGTGGTCCGGTACAATAGACCCCATCTCGATCCGTGTATGAGACTAACGTAAATATTTGTGCTAAGCGCATCTATTAATGACATCAGCACCCTGGTGGCAGTAAACCTACCAACTAGCAAATAATAAAAGAAGGTTGGCATCAATTGAGCGACGATAACACTTTAAACATTTTTTTTCTTGCAGTATTTGGTATACTAACCCAATAAATGAGATACAGTTCAGGAAATAAATTATTTACTCGTAATATTTCAAATAGCTATCCAATGTGTTATTTTCTAACGTTATTAAATAATGAAGTTATATAGCAGGAATCAGAACATAATTATGGTATGACGAATTTCCATAAAATATATTACGGCAATAGAAATCGCCAAATTTTAAATTATTTATGATAAGATTTTTAATGAGTATTATAAACGTAATCCTACATAAATAATTAGCGATTTACTTGCAGATTCGCTCGCGTTATAATTCTAAATTATTAAATAACAAATTTGCATACTCTTTATTCACTATCTTAGGGAATCAAATTTCCTTTTCTTTAGTATTCCATATATAATGTTAGTGTTCCTTAGTGCTAGCCCCAGGAGTTTTGGCTTTAAGTTAATATGTCAGTCACTTTATACATTACTAGACATAATAATAATTGTATTATATGATTAATTCCATGTTTTCATACCTTTCAAACACGTAAAGATGTTTACAAAACCCTCATCGATCTCGGAACCAAACTATTTTCCCGAACTGAGGTTTTCGTAAATAAATATGGAGACAATTTACATTTAACATTCAGACAAAGTGTTCGGAGAAGAGACAAAGCATCCTCGACGATACTGAATCGAGTTGTAATACATATTATTAAATAGAAACAGCTACTCGCTGTTCTGCTTTTAACAAGACTTGTCCGTCCTATTTGTATATAATTGTATATACGAGTCCATTTAAAAACGTGTCTTTGAAACTCTTAATATTGTTATTTTGTACTAAACTTTCTTATAATTACAGAATAACACAAATATAAAAAACATATTGTGATATTATCTGTTGTTTTTATTCGTTTATACACATACCACTCATAAATTATTCGACAACCTAACAGCAATACTCTTCATTAATAGTATTCTGGTTTGAGGAGTGTATTTATCTTGAAATCCTACAAGTGAATTTAAAAAATTATCAACAGTCCAAAATGAATTACCTCATGTGTCTCTTTTTTTTTATTGTATAATAAGGTAGACGAGCATATGGGCCACCTGATGGTAAGTGGTCACCAACACCTATATATATTGGCATTGTAAGTGATGTTAACCATCGCTTACATCGCCAATGCGCCACGAACCTTGGGAACTAAGATGTTATGTCCCTTGTGCCTGTAATTACACTGACTCACTCACCCTTCAAACCGGAACACAGAAATACAAAGTACTGCTGTTTAGCGGCAGAATATCTGATGAGTGGGTGGTACCTACCCAGACGAGCTATGATCTATCGTTTTATAAAAGTTTCACATCAATGAAACGCTTGCATTACTCTGCCAAACTAAATATCTTCAATTGTATATTTTTTTATATTAACCATTTTGTCCTCAAATCTAAATAGCTCCAGAGCAAGTTTATATGAGCAGACAAATAAATATGGAAATTATTTTAGTTGTAAATTAAATAAGAGGAAGGTAAATTAAACTTAAACCGTATTCTATCGCAAATAATTACAAAGGTAACTCTGCAAGCGGGACAATTAATTTAATATAAATCCAGAGAACATTTAGCGATATTGTTGAATTTATGTACAAATGAAGCTCTTGAGACGACATTATTATGTGAAAATATATATTAGAGATTCCATTATGGCACTGGATATTATTATTCATCCATTAATGGCCACCCCGGCCCCCGCCGCTCCCGGACTCCAATCTGAAATTCAAAATTTTGTTGAAACAGATAAATGGAAAGAATATCCCCATTAAAAGTGGATGACAAATGATATTTCGATGTGAAGCTATTTTCATGCGGATTTTATTTAATACTCGACAAAGATTGACGGAATACTTTTATTCGAGAGGAAATTGAAAATGTTTGCGTAAAATGATTACTTAAAACGCTTTACGATTGACGACAACCCAATGTATTTATAGGTTTGGTTTGATTTAGCTGAGATCGGCTTTTAATGCATCGAAAATTGAGCCGAGACGGCAAGTGAGTAGAATTTGTGGATCATACACAATAAGTCGCTAGTTCAAACCCAAGCAAGCATCAATCAGTTTTCGTGTATAAATTGCATTCATCTTAATCGTAGTGTTGACAAAGAGGCACACAATGGCATCATGCATTAAGATATAATAATATGTGGGGGTCGGGGGTGCGTGTAGATGTTTGTGTTTGTGTGTCTGCGTGTGTGGGTGTTTGTGCATATAGTTTAATTTAATTAAGATTATATTTGCCCAGCTGTGGACGTTGCTAATACGATTTTGTCAGCAAATATTCTAAACGAAAAGCTTTTACGTGCGTGCTATTCTTGAAAATAGAAGCACCTTCATAAATAAGAATAGCTCGAGTAATGAATTTAAATGTTATTCAATTAAATGCATATGAATTATTCAGTAAAGAATGCTAACGTAGGAAAGAATGCCAACCTTCGTCGCTGCCTTAAACATTTCTTGGAGCGAGTAATTAATGACTTTTTAGTGATATAACGAGACAGATTTTACTTCGAGAAAACAAAGATATTCAGGAAGCGACTGTGGACAGGTTGTCTAACTCTTTGTGTGCTTAGTGAATTATTCATACGATCATATTTATCAGCAATACTTATACAATTAAATGTTTTTATTAACTCTGTAAATTGATTGATTAAAATTACTTTTTGCTATTAAATTCTTAATACATTTATCTCGTGAATTAAATGTACGGCTCCAATACGACGCCAGCATTCCATATTATTTTTCGAATAGTTTTTATTGATTTTTCATGTAATTATACGTTAGAGGTGTTACGTTTTATTTCTTTATAAATTAATAGCTATATCCTGCTAAAGTATTAGTGATATTTTTATTTTATCGACCAATTGATCTTACTTAAATGTTAAAGCATTAAGGATCGGACTTGCGGTTTTCACATCGTTAAACAACTTGTATATTATGGAGCTAACGACTCGCTTGCGTTTATTATACATATCTTAATCTTAGCACTCAGGTGATCGCACAAATGGCGTTTATTTTTAGTTGCCTTAATAATTCAACTGAATACCGTCTCAAATAAACTTAGTGATAATGAAAAATTTATGCATGTACGATTTTTAACCAATCTAAATTGAAATATTGGTCATAAGCTATACCATATTATAATTACATTTTTTAAATGTTAGGTATATATGATTCTTTATTTATTAAAAACATATAATTTATTTTTATATTTATTAACTTAATATATTAAAAAAAGAAGATCAATTTTGTTCTTTTGATGACATTAAATTACAATTAAAGACTACTGACTCACTATTTTCCTAAACTAGTAACAAAACAAGACAGTTGAGAATACAAAATAAACTAGCCGAACATAATATCGCCGACGTGTATTTGTTTACGTCAAAGCAAGATAAGTCAGAAGTAAATAACATTACGCCAGTAACTCGTTCACACGGACCATAAACATGGTATTCTTTGAGACATTTGATAAAAGATTGTAGACAGTAAGAGACGGCACGCCACGAAAATATGTTTGCGCTAAGACTGCAGATCGTTAAGGTAAACTCGCACTACAGTTTTACGTCTGCGATAAAAATAAGCTGCATGAAAGATAAATTTATAACTCAACTTTGTAGGTTGGTTATCCCGTTAAGCTATATAAATAACTTTATATTCTAAGTATATAATACAATAGTCAATAGCAGTTACCTCCATATACGGTTTTATGATAAGCCAGATAGCGATCAAATATCTTATTAAGAAATGTTTTATTTTACTTAGTTTAGTTTGCTACGATATATTTAAATTCCTTCGGCTCGAGTGACAGACACTTAAACAACGGAATACAATTTTAGGCAATATTGTACGAACGTGTATAAATTTCCCACTATGTTTGCCACTAAATAAAAAGCAGTGCGTCCAAGGCTTCATGTTATCTGTGATGTATAGGATATGTTACTATCCCGTCCGAGTCCCGTTCTGTCTGCCGCCGTAATAAATTTCGTGACAAACAATATTCCCCTGTCCTTTGTCTGGTCGCGGGCGAACATCGATCGCCAGCGACAATACCTCAGCTTCGTCTTTTAAGATGGTTTTACTTTATATAAATATAATTTTACACAGTACACATACTTATGGGAATTTGTTTGGATAATTTTATTTAATACTAATTTTTACTTTATTTATTTAAAAAACCTTTGTGTGAGTGAAATCTTCGACATATAATTTCATTTTTTTATACATTGTCACTATTTATATTTAATCATTTATATACTTTACGAAAGTTGTATTAAAATTGTATAGAATTTATATTGATTTTCATAAGCGAAGTGTAAGTTCTATATAAAAAAAATATAAACCACCAAGTCATCACCATGCCCCCTATGTAATTGTACTGACTTGCTCCCCCTTCAACCTAAGTGAGACGATTGGATCGCCGAAAATAGCCTTTCATTCAAAGAAAAAACTGCACAAAGCCATAACCAGTCCATAACCATAACTTGTTCTATTTACTTAGATACTCCCCAAACGATGACAACAATCTCATCGAGAATATGAAATTATTGATAATAATTACATTATAATAATTAAAACAATTGGACGTCACTTATAAGCTTTTGTATATTATATAGTAAATAAGATAATTCAAAGATAGAAATGAAATTTTATTTACTCGTACATGAATTTATATGAAGGCTAAAGAGTATATTAAGGTTTCAACGTAGCTCGCCATTTTTTAATATTTATATTAAAAGTAATTTGTATGAAACTCATAAAATTCGAGACGTACTTTTTCATAGTTATATTAAAATATAAGTAAGTAGAATATATTTGAAAAAACTTTATTAGTATTAAATCAGTAATTAATATCCAGACGATAATTATAAATGAATTATATAAATAAATTTAAAATGTAATTTGAAATTAAAACGCAACTAGTGGCGCCATCTCTTGCAACAACATAGAACTATTTCATATGCTTACAAAGCGAATTAAGCGAGACTGTAACTAATGCGATGCAATCATTATAATTACAGAGTAATTACTATTTTAAACATAATAACTTCAATTATACATTGTAATGTTGAAAGCACGTAACATAAGTAATTTAAAAAAAAAGACGTTACCGGAAACCAAAAGCATAATGTTTATAAATACCCAAATCACATTCACATCACCACAACCAGTCACGATATTCTTGCGAATAATATACCGTGAAATTACATTTGAATAAATTTCGCGCTCTACCCCGAATAAAAAATAAATTTAAATTCACATATAATAATAATTTTCACACTAAAAACGTCATTGTAAAACCGATGAGCACCGAATTTTAATTTATAAGCATCCGAACGAGCACTACCGAGTTTTCATCTGCTTATTTCAATTAAAATATAACTCGGTCCAATATAAAGTCCAATGCGGGTTGGTCTGTGTATCCGTAACAGATAAAATCTGCTACATGCAAGCTTCCTCACGATGCACGAGTCGAATCACGGGATGAATTATCCACAAATTAAGGACGTGATAATTTTTAATACTTGCCCGGGCTTGAATTTGGATCAGTTAAGATTCTCGTCTTCTAACAACTCAAAAAGGAGGTACTTAACCCAGCAGTGAGACATTTACAGGCTGTTACTTTAATTTGTATTTACCTATATACGTAAGTATATCGTGGTTGGCGATGAAGGAAGTCGTAGAATTAATAATTAATTCATTAACTCTAGTAAGCAGTAGTAACTAGAGTAAGCTCTAACACTTTCATAAAAAGAAGGCGTTCAGCTGTTGAACATTCACCGGCATTACCTTATAAGGGTCCTCCAGACCGATTACGGCCACGGCGGCTAATCTCAAGAGAGATTAGCCAACTGCGCAGGAGATATTATAGTGCACAAGTGTGTGCGCAAACAAAGGTACACTCTCTTTTCCTTATCTCTCATAATCCGATGGGATGGCAATCCGACACGACCGGAAAGAGTTCAGGCGCAGGACCAACGGCTTAACGTGCTTTCCGAGGCACGGGAGTGATACACAGAACACAAACAAAGTAGTAACAAAGTTAGTCTTTTAAATTTAATTTAAATTATGACAATATTTCTAATTAACTTCGTTCAAGGATATGATTTATTTAATTAATGATAAACATTTTTTTTATTTATGCTTACAACATTTTAAAGATTATGCATTCAATCCGGATGGATCCGTGAAGAAACAAAAGCCTTATCCGGTAAAGGGAATACATTATCAAAACATTAATACCGACTAGACTTTAAAATATCTACAAGTACAATCTGACATTTGAAATTAAACACATAACAATTCAACGAGTGAACTAGCGCTTAGAAGTTATCATCCACGAGGAATTTGAAACGTGGGTGCGCTCAGCATCACAGCTGGCATCTATTGTTCTTATCTCGACAGTTCACTGCCGCGCCTCAGTACTTACCAATGACTCATTGCAATTCTGATCAGTGCATCTCCTTCCATTTGGTTCACTTGCGACACTGACAAGAGCGTTCCAACTCAATTCCCGAAGATACCTGGAACGCTATGAACGTGTTCTCCAAGTTACGTGATAAATGATTGTAACATCAAAATTCCCTTTAAAAATGTTCGTGGTTATCGAAGAGCTGATTGTATGCAACTGTGAAAAAAGGCCGTATTGAAACATTAAATATAATATAATAATTAGATTCAAAAGTTATTTCATGGTAAAGAATATTTCGATATCGATTGTACAGCTTTGTTCTGATACTTTTTATTCTACCGCTGAACAACAGTACTTGCGTTCCGGTTTAAAGAGTAAGTGAGCCAGTGTAACATTTTTTTTATATAGAATATATAGGAGGACGAGCATATGGGCCTGATTATATATATACCTGTCCTAAAATTGCTAAAATTTTAAATGTGTCTACAACATATTGTTACAATGAGTAACATAGGATGTGTTTATTGGGCGGTTTTTTCTGGATCCTTTCGAAAATATTTGTCAAATAAATCTAAACGTAAATGTATCCGATTGTTCCTATGTTGTATTACGAATCAAATATTGTTCCTGATTTAAATAAATAGCCAGCAACCATGCAACCTTCAGAGTGTAACCAAAACATTTAAATGTAATGTTATTTTAACATAGCACATTTTGTTAACATATATTACATTATTGAATTAGAATTAAATGTCAATATGAGATATAATTTAAATGCTCTTTCAATTGATAATAAATTTGAAACAAATTTCAAAGTTCATAATTTTTAATTGCTGTCAGTTCGCTACGGATCACGAGTTGGACCTTTTGCGTTTCTGGAATTTGCGTTTAAACGAGATGTGATCGAATAAACAAAACATAAATCCGTTTTGGACGAGCTGATTAAAATTCTTCGAACAGTCCCGGGTGTGACGCGAAATGTTCGTCGAATCGAAATCACGTGACACGTACTGCTGTTCAGTTGAACCTCGTGATTTTTAAGTGGATGAATTAATTTGAAAATTCAGTGAGACTTTATTTTATTTAACTGTTTAACTTTGGTCTAGTGGATCGGCTGCAGATCGTAATATCTGGTTCAAAACAAGGACTGGCAAATGAAAAATATCGGATGTTTCCGTCAAAACTTGAATTCCTTAGCTAGTTGAAACTGTTGTCCGCACCGTAAAACCTACGCAAAACCTGTCCTGCACTCGATGTCTTTCTAGATCTACTTTACGTGCTTTCCGAGATACGGGCGTAAACACATTTCCTGGCTCCAGTCTGCTAATTAGAATCTTCTACAGAAGAACCCAATAACTTATTATCGATCCGACCTGAGATTTAAACCCAGGACAACGAGCTCTTAGCCCGTATATATTTAGGAACTAGATACTTCAGCGTTAGCGCGAAAATACACAGTTATTCAACTCTAGCTTGAATAAGACATATCAGTACTTCGTGTATGACTCAGGTGCATTCGGATCACGTCAAAGTAGTAAAATAATAAAACTTTATCCTTCACGTCAACGCTTTGAATAAAATGCTAAACGTGTCTGGGCTGCAGCCAAAACATCGCCGAGCGACCTGAGCGAGTAGTTCATAGTATTCACAAGCTGCAACTTTTCCATTTGGCAATTGTTAATCATTTTAAATAAATATTTCAAATTTTAAGTTAAAAAAGTTCAGTTTTCCATTACTGGACAGATACCTCTCCGCTTAGGGAGATAGATTAATACCATAATTATTTTTCGATTATTTAATTAAAAAACATTGCTTGCAACTTCATAGCTGTATTTTAATTTTATTTACCTTAAAAGATAATATATATATATATATATATATATATATATATATATATTTTTTTTTTTTTTTTTTTTTTTTTTCTTTTTTCACGCAGTGGAAACCTTCGGAAAGGTACCCGTCTCCCTTGGGGGGGGGATCCAGGTTATGTGGGATTCTTACCCACTAAAACCACTGCGATGGCCGTCCTCGGCACGGATCGGAGAGGCTGCGGGATCGTGTTAATATAACGCATCCGCGGCCCCTCCCGTGCTTTGCTCCGCTCGTGGATCGGCGGAGCTCTCCTCGGGGGGCGAAGGCAGTTTCGCCCCCCCTCACTTCTCGCTAATGCGTACGACAGCGCGAGGCCATCCCGGCTGCCGTCCTCCTCAGGACCGCTTAAAATAGGATACGCAAGGCCCCCACCTCACGCATCCACGGCCCCAGGGTTACGCCCTATCTTTTAAGCCCCGGGCGTCGGGGCTGTGGGAGGGCCGAGACGACGCCGTCGTCGTCTCCGCCGAGCAGGATCGGCCCTTTCCCGTTCCCGCTCCGCTGTCTACAGCCCTCCACGCCGATTCCCTGCGGAGCATCGCCGACACGATTGCTCGCAGGGACAGGTCTTGTCCGACTTCGCGGACCAGGATCTCCCTCTCCGCACTCCACGCTGGGCACGCTTCCAACGTGTGTTGGGCAGTGTCTTGGTCCGCGCCACAGTGATGGCACATCGCCGTCGATTCGCGTCCGATCTTACACAGGTATTCTCCAAAACAACCGTGACCGGTCATTACCTGCGTAAGTCGGAAGGTGACTCGTCGCTTTCGTCTCATCCAGGCTTCGAAGGCTGGCAGGATCGCTCCGACGACGCGCTTGCGCGCGTACCGCTCTTCGCAGAGGCGGTCGCACCACGTCGCAAGAGCCCTTCTGTGCTCCCGCCGCTTTAACGCCTCGAGCGCACTCTTAAGGGGCGCGCTTTCACCGTTCTGACGGAGGATGCGGATATGTTTATAGACCCTCGCGTCCATATCCGCCAGAATGTCCAAGGGTGGAAAGCGCGCTAGGACGGTTGCCGCCTCGTAGGATATCGTGCGATATCCCCGCACAATGCGGATGGCCACTCTCCGCTGCGAACTTTGGATCTTAGTCCTGCAGCGGCGAACGCCCGACAGCCTATGAGACCAAACGGGCGCCCCGTAGAGGGCCATCGATCGCACGACACCGGCATAAAGACGGCGGACTTCCTCCCTCGGTCCCCCGAGATTAGGCAGCAGTCTGTGCATGGCACTCGCTACCTTCTCGATCCGGGGGGCTAGGCGCTCGAAGTGCTCCTCGAAACCCCAGCGACCGTCCAGTGTGAGCCCTAGGTATTTCATGTACCTGGCCACCTGGACGTTTGAATCACCTACGCGGACGTGCGAATCGGGCGGTTCCCTGCTCCTCGGCAGTTTATGGAACCATAGCGCCTCCGTCTTATGAGACGCTATCCGTAGGCCCAACTCGCAGATCTTACCGACGACGATGTTCACCCCGAGCTCAGCGAGCTCTTTGGTTCTCTCAAAATTCTCTCCCGATGCCAGCACCAATGTGTCGTCTGCATAACAAACGACACTGACACCTTCAGGGAGAGCGACGCGCAGGACTGCGTCGTACGCAAGGTTCCACAACAGTGGCCCCAAAACTGACCCCTGCGGGACCCCACAGCAAATCTCTCTCCGGGTCCTCGTACCGTCTTGCTCCATATACGAAACGTATCTGTCGCGCAAGTAGTCACCGACGATCGCCTGCAAGTAAGGGGGCACACGATGGTGTAAAAGTCCCCCCCTAATAGCGTCCCAGGGCAACGTGTTGAATGCGTTGACGATATCGAGACTTATCGCCAACGCCACGCCACCCCGGGCCACTGCCTGCTCCGACAGAGACCGGACGCGCAAAATCGCGTCAATAGTCGAACGGCCCTGTCGAAAACCAAACTGGCACTCAGCCAGGTCGGGGCCGACACGCGACAGATGCCCACACAGACGAGAAGCGACAATTCGCTCAAAAAGCTTGCCAGCCTCGTCCAGCAGACATATGGGACGGTACGCAGAGAGAGATTCTGCAGCCCTGCCATCCTTCTTCAAGAGAACCAAATTCGCCTCCTTCCAGATCTTAGGGAACGTGCCAGTACGGAGGCAGCTGTCAAACAGCCGCCTCAGCCTATTCCCCAATGAAGCTGAAGCTAACACCAACGCTCGCCCCGGAATCCCATCGGGGCCGGGCGCGGTATTACGAGCCCGCATGCGATCGATCGCACGGTTCAGCTCCTGTTCAGTCACCCCCAGCTCACTGGACCAGGCCGGTATTGGTGAGGGGACCCGGGGACTTGACCGGATCACTGGGAAGAGCACCTCTATCACCCTCCTCAGTAAATCTGGATCTAAGGTCTCCGTTAGAGATAATATATATCTCAACAGGGTTGTAACCTTCCATTTAATATAAGAGCTTCTCCCATATAAAGAGTGGCAAGATTCAGCGAATCTTCTGACAGCGTTAACATAATCAACAATATACGATACAATGTACAAAGTATATAAAGTATCGCTGTAACTTCTATGTTAATCAGATTACTAGCCTTGACGGGAATCTCTTGTTTACTAAGAAAACTTTCTTTATTATGATAATACAATAAATTTACTCGTGTACGAGTGTGTATTCAAACTGATTATTTCTTTATTTGACTTCTTATATTTTTTGCTAATATGATTAAGTTAATCATTCTGTTTTTTAACCGACTTCAAAAAAAGGAGGAGGTTATCAATTCGTCTGTATGTTTTTTTTTTTTTTTTGGTGTTGTTACCTTATAACTTTCGACTGGGTGAATCGATTTTGATGATTTTTTTTTTATTTGAAAGGGGTTGCTCCCCCATTGGTCCCATTTTTTTTTAGTCCAGTTTTGACACAGGCATCCATGACAAAACCATATAAGTCGTAAATTTGCATAAATATGTGCGCGACAAATGGACGAATAACTCGATATCTATTCAACGGATTTCGATGATTTTTTTTTTATTGGAAAGAGTATACTTCAAGGGTTGTTTGATGATAGTTTGGTTAGATTCTGATTATAGGATCCATGACAAAGTAACGGAAATCTTCAATTCTTAGTAGCATATTAACGATACACGGCCGAATCTTTTATAGGCTATCTAGATTTATCATTCACCTACCATAACATCGTTATGATCAAGTAATTGTAGTACTATTGTATAAAACACTTCTTTATATACCGTCAATAGTTTTCGCAGCGCACGCGAAATAATAACTTTTATAGGCAACAGTTAAATACGTTGGGTTACATTGCTCCATTTTAAGAAGGGATCTATAAGTTTTTGACAATATAATATAACCTATGTTACTCGGTAAAGACGTAGCTTTCTAAGGGTGAAAGAATTTTTAAAATCGGTCGAGTAGTTTTTGATTTAAATCGTAATAAAAAATCAAACAAAAATCAAATCTTTCCTCTTTATAATATGAGTTATGCATGTAAGCATTAGTATATATGTATATGTTTGTAATTGAAACATATTTGAAAATCTCCTAAAAGTTGAGACCAATTTTGAAAATTATATATATATATATTAACCTAAACCATATATATATAATATATGGTTTAGGCGTGAAAGCGTCACAAACACCCTAACTTTCGCATTTATAATATTAGTTACGATAATATAGATACTTCCCCTTTTTTTAATATACAGACATTCCGTCATATTTTATGGTGAAGAATGGTATAACACAACATCTATAAACATACAGTTTATTTAATTATTACTAGAAATAACTATTTGATTATGTTATGGCTGCCCAACACCCCATCAACTAATTCTATCTAATCAAAACATGTTAATTTATATTCATACATTTAACCATATTAACTAATATTTATTAAGTAAGTACCAAAATGCATTTTTCTTTACGTTTCACTGTTTTATTTAAATAATAATATAAACGGCGCTGTCTCATATGAGCTGCACGTTTAGTAAACTACCCATATTCTACAAATTAGTGAGTGTACTTCAGATTCACTAAAAATCGAAAAATAAATAAAAATTTTAACAAAACAAAAACCGACTTCATAGGAAAAACAAATTAATATGCACTAAAAAGTAAAAAAATAATTGCGTATTCTTCTATAATTTGATAATTAACTTACTATTTTCTACTCATCAATATGTAGGTACGAATGTGTTGTGTGGTTGATAATTTATTTACAATATTGTTATTTTTGGAGTCGATGTCAGCTAAGGAAACACTATAATATACCTAGCAATAATAATACGGGAATCTTTTAAAAACAAACAAAAACATACACATTACAAATTGACTTTTATTCGCCTCGCTAAGTTGCGCGTGCGACACAAGCACATCTCACCTATAACTAACTATGTATGTAGTTATAAACCCACCTTGGCTGACATCGACTCCAAAAGTAACAATAATTGTAAATAAATTATCAACCACACAACACATTCGTACCTACATATTGATGAGTAGAAAATAGTAAGTTAATTATCAAATTATAGAAGAATACGCAATTATTTTTTTACTTTTTAGTGCATATTAATTTGTTTTTCCTATGAAGTCGGTTTTTGTTTTGTTAAAATTTTTATTTATTATTTATGTAATTATTAATAGTATAATTCGGTTTATCGCATTGCACATGTTCTAAATTTTTACTTTTATTCTAAACTCCAGTAGTTCAATCAAGTTGTATTTGTATTTCGTTGTTTCACAAAAACATGAATTTATTTACGTATGTAAATTCGCATTTGTGCGCTCTGAGTTCTTTATAGATCACTTGCTTGTCTATTCTGCAAAACCATGTTAGCGAAATACGGAATATAAAGGCGACGGCCAGTCTGTTGTTTGTGGAACAATAGACTTAGTCGAAAACGTCAATTTTAACGAACAATATTCATCTCCAGCTCATACGTTGGGCGGCCTTTATGATACCTTCCTGGACAACAATGGGTGTTAAGGAATAACTTATAACATTTTAAATAAATCGATCGAATCGATTTTAATATTTATATTGTATATCAATAACACTTTAATTAATAATACTTAAACATAGATTGTAAAACTGTCTAATAAACAAATGGAAGTAAATTAAAATAACATTACAATAGATTAAATATATAAAAAATAAATATTTTAAAATGTCTCTTTTATTAAGGTATATGTGTATGTATTATAATATATTAATTGAATAAATATCTGCTGGCTAAGTCTCGGTGCCCTTACTTAACTTAATTGATAATTTTGTTTTTCGTTGTTCACAAATATTTGTGTAAAATAAAAAAGAAACATGTTATTAACATAAATAAATGTACGTTGAACATATAATCTACATTGGTTTCGCAGTTTATCCTTCACGATCCACTGAGTTTGCTAATTTAATCTTCACTTTGAATAAAAAATCGTGTTCGTTAAAAGTATCAGATACAATTACCAAGCGATATATTTAGTTTTAGAATAAGACTGAGATAGAGCAGTGGTATCTTAACCAAAATCAATTATCGCGGGAATCTTAACCAAAGATGTCTGGGTGTGATCTCATACTGCCACAGGGAAAGGTTTATGAGCACCTAATAATGCTTGTTTTGGGTGAAATTCTGCCACAACAACCATGTACTTGGATCGACGTGGTAATACATTCTTAACCTTCCTCTTACGATGGGATGAAGACTTTGTTTTTAAAGCAAGACTTTAAGTAATTAATTTTCTTTTTTAATTTAGAATCAGGTTGACTCGTAAAGAGATAAAAACAGAGAAGGCATATTTATGTCTATATTATTTTCAAAACATAAAGCTACATCTATACTATAAAATAAATCAACATAATGAATCGTAAATCTTTATAAGATTTTATGTTATACTTATATTCACTCTATACATTTTATTTGTTGAGGCGCTTGTTCCTGTATATACTAGAATCCGATGCCGTTACAGTAAATATATTAAATGTGTCTAAATATATACGCTATATGTTATTATACTCTTTTATTACATCTACATGTATTGTAAGTTGTAATATGTTTATTCGTATATGTATATTATGTTTCGTGTAAGTATTCTTAATAAAACGATTTCGTTTTTGTTTTCATTTTTTAGATATTACTAACACTTTTTATTAACCCCCTTGAGTAGTTCGCGTCTCAGTATATAAAAAGGTTGTCTCGAACAGATCTATCAAATTCAAATACAAAATACTTTTTTCAATATTGAACTATTACAATTTCTTATCGATAGAAGTCAATCTAGAAACTACCACCGGCTCGGAAAAGAAACACCCAACCCTGAGAAGAATCAGCGAAAGAAACTCGTCGGGTTGTTTTTTTTTGTCTTTTCTTTATATTATTTTATCATTAGGATAAGTCCGCCATCGTATTTAAATTTTCATATATAACTTAAATGACTGCTTGTTTTGGGTATAACAACTTGCACCCAAAGAGTGACGTAATATGTGCCAGAGATACATTTATTACGATTAAAACCCCGATAAGATGTTTGAAAAGACTGTAAAATCTGTAAAGAGCTTACGCTTCCTGCATTCAATAGCGTCTCATATAACATTCAAGTAAATCCTACTTTAAATCCATATCATATGATAGCATATACGATGTTACGTAAATATCTATAAATTTATTTTGCAATATAACCTCAAAATGTATATGAATGTTTTCATTTAACCAGCGTGCCGTGCATTGGAGCACCATGATGGAATAAGCTCAAACCATCTCCTCGACACAGACTATACATACTACTTAAGGGTTCACTTCTACTTCGATATTATTTTAGCAATATTAAAAACCACACACACATGTAAAACATCTTTTAATCGTAGGTCCTAACTAGGAACTTGCGTCCTTATGTAATGTTATGAATAAAATAAATAAGATGACTACCACTACATATGTATTTAATAACAATAAATTTTAGATTAGAATAGCAAGCAATCAATGTTCGTTTACAATTCAATTAGAGCTCAATTTAATAATAATATTTTTTTTAATAATAAGCGTGCGCCAATCAGAAGAGAGAATTACAACCCTCACAGTCACAACAACCGTGATTGAACGATTTCGCTTCAAGTACAACCGAATATTTCGAGTTCAGATATCTAGGCGAATATTCGAACATCGGCTTAAAGCAAATATGCTCTTCGTCCATCTATAGCTTAGGTAAGCTTACCAATACCGAAAGGCCTATTGAAGGCAGCATCCCTTTCTAGGCACTGAAACATTAAATACAATAAATATCGAACCTTACTTCATCGGATGAAACTCTGCAACATGTATTTCCACAAATCTGTTGTAGCGGCGTTTTGGCGAAATCTCCAAATCTCCTTAAATGGAAACGGAGGTGGAAAGGAGTAATGAAACAAGTAAGGGATGTCAATGTAACTGTAGTTAGACATACATAGTATAATATTATATGTACAAATATATTATTGCAAATATTTTTTGCATTAATATAATATATTAACATTGCATTTCAATACAATCAATGTTATTACGAATATTTTTATATCGTTTATTTTGAAATAGGAAAAATTAATAGCCTCTGAATGTCACAATGCTGGGCTATACCCTTTTTTATGGTGGGATGGCCCAGTTGTTAGAAGACATGTAGCGACATCTATCTCGCCACATACGAACTATGAACAGACGTATCCTACATCGCGATATTAAAGTTATCAGAGTGATCGAACATAAATACAAGAACCTCGCAACATTCGTCGGGCAGTAGTCCACCAGACACAGAGGATCCTTCTTTTCAATGGTGGTGTGTCCCTATTCCACACACCCCAAAGTCATTAATATAAACTGATGCAAGCATTCCTTGGGTTTGAATTCACAATCATCACCACTCAATTTTTAACCGACTTCAAAAAAAGGAGGAGGTTATCAATTCGTCTGTATGTTTTTTTTCATATGCTCAGTTTGAGTTTATAATTCGTCTCGAGGCTGTAACAACATCGCGGGACAAAAACCTTCCCCAGAAAGTAACAGACTACAAATATATTGTAGTCTATGTGTCGTTGTTGTAGTCTATGTGTATATGTATCAGATGTTATAGAGCCTTATTCACCACATTCTTGCAATACGGGTTGATAATTACATTTGTTAATTACAATGAATTTCTCTAAAGTATAATAAGTTCCTCTAAAGTGTTTACTTATAAGTAAAAATAATTATAGTAAATTCATACACTTGAGCACAATGAAGCGTTGATCTCATGTGATCTCTAAAGGCCCACGTTCCTGTATAAGCGTACGCCTCATTAAATTTTGTTTGAATAGAGGGATGAACCAGCCACCTAGCTGGTCGGACACAGCTTATACGGTTCGCAAAAAAATAGCATAAAAATATATATAAAGAAATATTTTTAAGCAGTATATGAGTTGTAATATAAAAAATGTACGAGCATTTTTTTAACGTTTTCTAACCGTTTCAAATTAGTTTTTATATTATATAAAAACGTTGACATGTCTTTTAATTTAATTCACGTAGTAAAACGAATAACAGTAGTTTTTAGTAAAAGTGCTTTGATGAAAAGGTATTTGACCCACATTTACTAACAGGTGAAATTAAGCAATTGCTCACAAAAAGTATTTATTTTGGGAAAAAGTCATTTTTTTGTTTTTATTATCACATAGAGCACATTATATATATTTTTTAAATAAATAAATTTATTTAAAATGTACTATACATTTATGTAAATTTTAAGAAGATTTTAGAATTGTTTCTATGATTAATTGAAATACAATACAGTATATTTTTTGTTACTTAAATAAAATTATTTTATAAACTGGCCGTTTGTAAACTAATAATAGTTAAAAAAATAATTTTGTCTTTTGTTATATCGTTCTCTAGTTCATTAAAGTTGAAGCGAAGCATTATTTCGTCAACTGTACAAGAATAACGCATGCATCAGCTGAATGAATAGTCAGACAGGAAGAGCCGCCACAAACATCACCGCCATCACCGCGCCCATCTCGCGAGCAAACACTCACTAGTCCATTCATTCACTCACACACGCGTCTATGTACACACACACACACATAAACACAGCACTCTCAATGATTCCGCAACCCTTCGATGATGGCTTTTGTGTGAGATATATCGCTGTATCTATACAGTTTGCATTAATTTATTAATATTTTTCAATACCAATTTCAATGATATACATAATTACATGTATCAGATTTAAATTAAGATATTTAATATTATTTCAATCCAAAATTTCATTATAAATAAATTATGGTTTTGAATAAAATTATTCGAACGTTATTTAATATTTTTCAATTACCGATTGATTAAAGTTTTAATGAAAACCAACTGCTTGTATCAATCTGTGCACTCGAATTAATGAAACAGATTAACGTGTAACGAAACATACGAAATTTATTCGAAATTTCAATTTAATTAATTAAAAAGCACCGAAGTGGTCGAACACTATCTAGCGAATAGCAAAATACTACACGAACCTGCATTTTGCTATTTGGCCGAAGCCACAAAATGGCCGACCCGCATTGATTAAGATTGCTCATCACATGGATGTATACAACCCTTCATTTTAAATTTACCAAAACCAAAGTTTCCTTATTTAGGCA
Source organism: Nymphalis c-album (assembly GCA_963151315.1). NCBI lineage: Eukaryota > Metazoa > Arthropoda > Insecta > Lepidoptera > Nymphalidae > Nymphalis > Nymphalis c-album. The sequence goes on from OY720592.1 coordinate 13,425,850, forward strand.
CCAAAAATGAACTAAAATTTTAAAAAATAGTACAATGAATTAATAAACTATCAAGGTTGAATTTAATAATTATACTTGACCTAGTTATATTATACGATTTGTATTGTATATCAGTAGTACACAATCTAAATTATATTACATATTATGTAATATATATCACATAATTAGAATAGTATATTTCTTACAATGAACCTGCATAGTTAAATATTAGTTTCGCAAAAATAATTTACTGTACACATTTAAATACCATTATAAATAAATTTAATATTTTTTCACTTATTTTTTTAATAAATATAAATCACTGACCAATTATTACAATAAATAAATTACTAAGCACTAAGTAATTACATATAGTTTAGTCAATTTAACATAATTACTGCGGCACAAAGCTCAATACATACCTAAATTGTACTCTCATACATCAGCTGCCTGCAATCGGAACTTGCTAAGCATTCAAATGCTTTCTATGCCCGCTATGCTGGACGGGCAGGACTCTGCACAATGGCTGTCAATTTAACCGGGAATTTGGCTGGGATGCCTTTGCTAACGTACTACGATAGAACACTGACATGACCAGCCAAGAGGCTTATTGAATTACCTATTGCTCCTATTGTCATTTAGTTACAAGCCTATAATTCACTGCGATGCAATTTTAGATAATATTCGATATCGAGATAAATTATATAACACTTTATAATTGTCTGTTAAATAACTGCGCATTCTACACAATCTCAACAATATGATCGTGACAACAATTATTTTAAATTTTAAAAATTTAAATTGATTACATTTATTAAATAAATAAGATTCCAAAAATATTCTTAAAGAGAAAGGCATTTGCCCCAGAATCGGACATTTAAACTATTTATAATTAATTTAATTATAACAAATCGTTCAACATAAAAATGGAAATAATATAATACATGTACTATATAACTATTTGAACGAATACCTTTAATACATTGACATTACACTTATAAAATATTCTCAATGAACTGCATTGAGAATTCCCAGCCTAACCTTATCGACCTTAAGATTAGTCCTTCGCTCGTGAATTCAAATGCCACAGCCCCACAAAGGATGCCGATCGTGAATTGCCAACCGCAATCTTTAGGCTGATCGTAAATTACATATATTTCAATACTGAACTAGAAATTTAATCGCTTTTTCTCCGCCATATTTATAATGAAAATCCAATTTTGCATTGAGCTGGCCCGAACTAAGTATCTATAGTAATATAAATATGGAAGTAACTCTGTCTGTCTGTCGAAATCACAGAACGGATTTTTGAGAAGCGGCCCGCGAAAACTATTTAGTATCAATTCGTGTGCCCTTTTCTTATACCGTTATGATAAAATAATTAAATAACATAATAGTTTTGCAATGCGGGACATAATAATATTAATAAATATTGATAGTAGAATGTGTGTACATATGGAATTTTAGTTAAATCTATACTAATATATAAAGCTGAAGAGTTTGTTTGTTTGATCCGGCTAATCTCAGGAACTACTGGTTCAAATTTATTAAATATTTTTGTGTTGTGTAATCCTTTTATCGAGGAAGGTTCTAAGCTGTTTTTTTATTTATTATATTTTTATTAATTATAGGTACGCGGGTGAAACCGCCCCTCGGTTCACAGCTAGTTGTTTGTTTGTTTTCACAGAATAGCCTACTGGTTCCTTTAAATGATTCATTTGATGAATAAAATATAAGACGAGGAATTAAATAACTCTTTCATTCGTTAAATGTTGTTTTTGTGATTTCACAGAAAAACGAAAAAAAGGTGTATATATTCATAATTACCCTAAGAGAAAAATATAGGCAAACATTATAATATAATTTATACAAACCATGCATACAGAGCCACAGCTATTAGCGGCCCGATACTTTTGCACACCGACGATTTTTTTTTTAACATAGTTGGTAATAGTCGTACAACATGCGCGGATGGACCACCTGATGGTCATTGGTCACCAACTCTCGTAGACATTGGCATTGTCAGAGATGGTAAGCATCGTATACATCGCCAATGCGCTATCAACCTGGGGAATTAAGAGGTAGAATATTTGATGAGTGGATGGTACCTACCCAGACAAGCTTGCACAAAGCTCTACCACCAAGTGTACACGTAAGATATGCTATGAAAAAATATAATATTTTATGTTTATATCCTGACTCTTTTGAATACATTGAACACCAAACAAGTGGAGGAATAAAATATTAATTCAATAGGATAAAAAGATGGCTCGAAGCTTTTGCACATACGGGGGGTATGTGTTTGTGTGTGTTTTGATTTGTAAACAATTTCAACTATGAAGGTTTTTTGTCAATATAATACATTCCAATGAACAGTTCAGTTTATTTAGGACCGTTGTTCATGTTTAACTGATTTCCATAGTAAACAATTGCGGTCTTGCAAACCAATTAGCTTATACATTTATTTCTGTCATTAATTAAAATTATTTGTTTAGTAAATTATTTTGACTTAATTAAATACTCTTTTATAATAAAATATTTTTTATAAATAAATTATTTGTTTAAAATTCAAAACCTTATAAATATACGGATATTGTTATTAATAATTATTTATTTACATTTAGAATACGCTATACATTATTAGTACCTAATATTTTTGACAAATAAAAAACTTTTGAAATATACTATTATCTGTAGTCAATTTAAAAGTATTTACTTCACTTTTTTTTAAATTCAGTGTATGTATAGAATACATATACTTATAGAACAGTTATCTATACTAGTATTATAATAGGAAAGTAAATTTGTCTGTCTCTCTGTAAGGTTTTTTTACGACATAATTTTAGTATAAAGCAAGCTTGAATCCTAAGAATAGACATGCACTTTTTCATACCTAACATTTTTGTTTAGTTTAATATATATATTTTTTTTTTATTTAAAAACACAAAACAAAAATAGAAGAAAGAAAATCTAAATGACAATTAATTCAAAAGTTGTTGTGATATCGGTGAAAGCATTCGATCGCATTCGTACCAAAGCGATGTTGGTTCTGAATGTTGTGAATTTGTGATCGATTAACCGATAGACAACTGAAATGAGTAGCGAGCCGGCGCGGCGGCGCGACCGACGGACCGCATTTTCACTGATTATTTCCACAACCGCGCTGATTCGTCGTTTCGTCTGCGTTAATGAAAATATTCAATATTCATTTGTAATTTTCCATGTGTCGAAACATTGTTAATAATTGATTATAATCCGTATAGGTAACGAGTTAGTTCCTTGCCAATTCTTGTTGGTAGAACTCTGAGTCCACGCCTTGTAAGAACTATTTGGTTTAAATTTGTATTGTATATTAAAAATACCAAATAATCTTTATTTTATTTATTTATTTATTTATTTAACACTTATTGCACAACAAAAAAAAGGAAAACAAACTTATAAGTAATAGGACACAATCAAAATGGTGCGCAAAGGCGGTCTTATCGCTTATAGCGATCTCTCACAGACAAACTTTGGTGAATGAAGCTTTGAAAGAGAACAGGTAGATGCAATTAATATAAGTGATACATAAATCAAATAAGAGTATTACAATAAACTACACATAACTACATTCTAATATCTATTCTTTATCTATATAAGAACTCAAAAACAAGAAATAATTTGAATATTAATGAATACAAATAAAGGCAATGTATTGCAATTAATAGTACCTATATGTGACATTGAAAGAAAAAATTATAATAAACATACATCATTATTGTAAATACATAATATGTCATACACCAGACATATATGTCTCCATATATAAATAACATTATGTTGTTAACATGAATGGGCGTGCTTTGGTGTCTATCTAAACTAGTCTTACATACCAATGCAGTTATATATTGTTTCGTCAATCTATATATTATTATTTATATATGGAACATCGTCATATATATTAAGACATTATTAACGACAAAAGAAGGGGAATGAAAGTCAATTTATTCAATAAGTACACGTACTAATAAACTGAAAAATTATGACAGTGGAAGTTGATCTCGTTAAAAGGAATACACGAAATTCAGTCGCACTTTATATTAGTATTAATTAATACAAAGTATCTGTCTGTTTGTATAAACAAATATGATATAAAAACTACATACAGTTTATCAAAACTTGACACAAAAATATTAGCTGTTACTTTTTGAAGATGCTATTAGCGTGACGCTTAACTATATTTATTTGTTTACCCCAAGATATTGAGGTTATTTTATTTCTCGAAAAAACGTCATTATCAGTCTCAAACAAAACGTCGTAACATTATATAAACCAACTTATATTATTAATCTTAGATTTTCAAGTTAGTTTTTTTTAAATACTTACTGCTTACAACCCTAATTTAATATATTATCATTTATATAAATATATGTTTTAAATAAAATATTCCTATGTCCTACGATGAATTCAATAAAAAAAAACAAGTAATAATACTAAAAAATATTTATATCTATTACAGGTACTTCCGGAGATAATTTAACAAAATGCGTGTTAACCACAGTTGAAGTTAATCGTAAGAAGAAACTTATTTAAGAGAAGATCAAATCAAACGTGCCATGGATCTTCGCACATTCATCCTTTTGGCGATATTCGCCCAACTTTGTAAGTTCAATCACCATTAAAAGAATTATCATAATATCCTAATCATATTTTTCACTCAGTTGCATAAATTGTTACCAATGTTTTATTTCCCTATATAACATAATATGTCCCTATATAAATAAATAAACACAGCTTTTTTTAATAAAAAAAAGAAACAAAACGTTTCATTATTTCAAACATCCAATAAAAATCCGTATATCGATCGTAAAGACGAACACCTAATGGATTTTCTGGGGCAGTCTATTTGATTCTAAGAATATTAACACGAACGAACGATACAGCGAAAAGAAGGGAAAAATGAAAATGTTTAGGCCAAAGTAATTGAAAACACATAGATTGGAGTGGGGGGCGATACCGATCGCATCTAAGGTGGACTATCTCAGCCCACTTGATGGCAAATGGCCCGGAAGTAACAAGGATATAGCGACACGACCTCGCCAGAATTTTGTTATCCAATTTCTATGCGAAAATGCAACATAAATTTATATTTGCCAACTTAAAATAATGTTTGGGTGTATTTTATTTATATATAGACTTTTTAAAAACATTTAATAATTTCATCGCCAATATATAAAATACTTTTTCGTAATACCTTTGAGCAGATTTAAAAAAAGGCACTGTGAGATTGAAATAATCTCTAAACTAGAATAATAAAATAATTTTTTTTATTTTTATTATTTTTTTATTTTATTTATTTTTAATATTATATATTAAAAATATGATATAATACAACATCACGCGTCATTTGACAATCGTTACGCATCGACGTACGTAAAGTTCATATCTAAAGCCTTTGAAGCGAAGCCTAGGTCCTGTTACGGATCATTTACTGATCAATGGATTTGAAGTAACTCATATAATAACCGCTCTTCACGTTCCTTTTTTTATAATAATAATGGGTGAGAATATAAAACATTCTATTTATCAACATCAAAGAAAGAAGAAATAATAGTACATGTCGCTTTGATTAATTAAGGTAGATGTTAGCCCAGCGATGGGACATTTACTAGCTGTAACTTTAATTTAGTGTTATTTTAAAATTTCAGGTAGCACAATATCAGCTAATAGTCCGTTCTACGATGGCGGACAGAAACCACCAAACCCAGCACCCGCTGGTAACTTTATTACCCAAACTGTTTACGGATTCCTGGACTTTACCACCACGATAGGCAATACTGTTATGGTATTTTCACCACACTCCGCCCCACCACCAGGTGATTTGTTTATGATATTTTATATTAAGGATTCAAACGTAACTATCGCCAATATACACAAAAATATTCAATAAAATATTTAAAAATTGATATTTTCAATTTCAGAACAGTTTTTACTTATTTCTTTTCTCGTATTTCATAAATTAATGATAGTAATAATTAAGTTCAGTATTTAAATGACATTATATCAGTAAAACTTGACTTTGATTGTAACTTTTGAAGCGCGATTTTTTTATTAGATTATAATCTTAATTTTCTTTACATTTAGAACCACTGAAAACGGAAAATTCGCTACAAGAAAATATTATAGAAACAAAACCACCACCGATAAACAATGTAAAGCCAGAAGCCATTAAACCTAGCAAAACAACGGATAAAGATAAAACTAATAAATCAGGAGGCCCAATCGCAGCATCAAGTGCTATTTCAGTCATAACATCCTCCCCGAAAAAAGAAGAAAAAGTTGCAAATGTGCCAAAATCAGTAGCTAAAGAACAAAAACAAATAATAACCAAAGTCGAAGTTTTTGCAGGGCCATCGAAAATTGTAGAAAATATCCCTAAGCCAGTAAAAGCTAACAAACAATCCACCCCGTCCAAAAAGCAAGAAAAAAATCAAAGTATCAAAAGCGTGACTAACATAATTAGCAGTAAGGTTGAAGTAAAACAAAACTCACCACCGTCTTCAATAATAAACTCTAAGGTTAGCAGTGTAATTGAAATCAAATCTAGCAAGGCTGAAGAGGAACCTGCAATTTTAGTTTCGAATAATATTGGTGAACCAGAATACGATTACTTATCACGACAACCATCTGAATTCGTTGAAGAAACATATCGAGTTATTAACTTACGTCCGTCAAAATCCCATGCACAAAAACCGAAAAATAATCTTAAAAACAGACATCTGCCAACTCCCCCTCCTGATGATGAAGAACATCCTGTTGGTCTCGTTACTACTCTCGGCGGGACAATAGTTAAAGATGGACTAACGACAGTTCATGAAACTAGTGTCATAGGCACTTATATATCAGGAAAATACGCACAAGTTCTTAATAGTAACTCAAAAATATTACAATCAGGTCATAAAGCTAAAATATCGCCCAGTCCATCTCATAGAATTTTAAAAACTGCAGCACCAGCAATTAATAAAAACCATAGGCACAATTTAGAACCGACACCATCCATAAGCGACGAAGATAATCACAGTAAAACAACACGTAGACAGACAATTAGTGGAAGTTCTTATAAAAACCGCCACAGATCTCAAAATAATGAAAATGATAATCCTGAACCTTCTAACCAGGGCAAGAAATTCAAAAATAGAAATTCCCAGCGAACACAAAGGTATAGTATACGTGTCGTAAACTTGCTATAACTACTAGTGACTACTAACAAATTCAGATATATTAACATGCAAAGAGGTATTGCATATTTTGCCTTTGAATAACATAAAAAATGATAGTCTATATAATATTAGCTAGCCTTTATATTCAATTTGCATGACCACTCTAAATTGCACTATAATTATATTAAACAGTAAAAATGAGTCTGTTAGTTTTAAGAGCACTTTTTCCATTTTCAGTACACGTTTTGGTCGACCTGCCAACACTGCTCAACTGGCAACTGTATCTGTTTTCAGTGAACCATCACCACCTTTTTCAAATAGACGGAAAAGCAATCGCAACTCTGGCCACAAAACGACGGTGACACCATCAAGCAATAATGATAGTCAATCCAGACGTGGATTCAAGCCACGTATACAGCCTACTGCAGTTGAACAAGTGACACCAGTTGCATCTTCGAGCGTATATAAATTTAAATTAAATAGATCACAAAGTACGGGACGCTGGCAATATAAAACTAGTCCTAAGCCTAAAGTAACAATTCGTAAAATGAACGGTGATGATGAACCACAAACTACACCAAGTTTGAATCCTCTCCTTGATGATCCTCAATCAAATGATCTATCGCCTCAAGCACGATCCGATAACGATCTGGAACTCTCAGGTTCTCAGAGTGGTCCAGGTACTCTTTTAGATAATGATACTGAAGATAATTCAATAGAAAAACCACCGCCAGTTGAAACCCTTAAAGTAGAAATTTCGACTCCAGCTGATTTTCGAGATGTGTACTATGAAATCGCAACGCTTAAGTCTCCCTATACCTTCCAGGTACGTTTTGTATAAAACAAAAGTGTTATTGTAGTTTGAAAATATCGTCAATTTATATGTTTATATATTTTGCAGGTTGGACGCGTAAAAAATACACGTATTATCACCGTAACTACTACGATTGAAAAACGTATTGAGCCAACAGCATTGCCGATAAATAGTCAGAGTGTCTTAAATGAACCATTAACCGAAAATATACTAGCAACAGCATCGCCGTACGGAAAGGATCATTATCTTTTAGATTCTAGCATAGTGACATTACCTCCAATAACACTTTCATCGGATGTTGAAACCCCTCCTTTAGAAACCGTAACTGAAACCTTCAGTACTACACAGAATATGCTTAAAACTCATATATTACCAGTTGTAAGAGATGTTAACATAACAAATAGTCTTACTTTTGTACAGACTTATCAAGTTACGAGGTTCGTTACAGCAACTAAAACATTGCCTCCTATGGAATTCTACCAATTCATACCAAGTAAAACTTTGAAAGAATTCAATAGTCGCCTAGACGAAGCTGGTTCCGAATTGCACCTTGAATTAGACTTTGGTGACAGTAACGAAGACGAAGATGGAGTACCACGACGTGTTTTCCCATCTGATTTAGATCTTGCCAATGTTGGTTCAAACTTCGACTTGACCGAAATCGATAAATATAGAGATAACCACTTAAGACTTAAGAAAGCACATGGACAAAATAAAGTGAACCAAGTTACTGAACAGCCAAACCCCGCAACTCCAGCCCTAACACCGGAACAAGCACAACAACTTGCTTTATTAAGATTACTCAACCCTGCCGCTGCTGCACAAATCCCAAATGTCGTAACAACATCGAAACCAATCCTTAAATACGAAACGATATACGAATCACACGTTATACCGCTTTTCGATGGAAAGAATACAATTCAAAGCACAATATCGCGACCAGTCGCAACGATAACTAAAACGGAATATGAAATAGGAACAAGTAGCTTACCAGCCCTACCCATTAATCCTCTTTTCCCTCAACAGCAGTTCACAGTAACTTCGACCCCAGTTGTTTTGAACACGGAAGTTGTTGCTACGAATAGCCAAGTTCTGAAATTGACATTCGGCGCTAAGACAGTGTATACAACACTGTTCTCAACTAAAGTTGTTCCAACGGTGCTGACGTCTTACGTGACGTCTTCCATACCCGTGCAACCAAGCGCCGCCGGTTTCCCCGGATACTATCCGGCGCCATTTGCTCCTTTCCCCTACGTCGGGTAAGAGGACAATAGTAAATAACAATATATTGGGACACTTGTTAGAAATGTAACGGACTTATCTAAATCAGTGTTAAGGTTTTTGATGATAGCATAATATATGAAACTTTAAAACGAGGGTGCGTCGTCATTATAATATGAGTGCTAAACTATATAAGTGCGTGAGTAGTGAATATTGAAAAAAGCCGTAAAATGTTACGATTTATAGCTTTTGTGAAAGTGCATGAAACTATTACGTATTTCTTCTCTTAAAGTTTCTCGAGTGTAGAAAATAAGAATCGTTGTCATGGTAACCCTAATATTGTGAAATACATGAGGTTTACTATGGCTTGTAAAATATCGATAAATTTATTTTAATTTACTTTATTATTAGTAAATGCTTTGTAAATACTCGTAATTTATATTAATCTTACCTTGTAAATAAAGCATGTATACATTGTAATGTCAATTGAAGTTGTAGATATAAAGAATATATTATATTTTATATATTTTGTAAATTAATTGCTTGAATAAATTGGTTAATTACATCATCAATTTATAGTTTTATTGTTCCTGGACGCCTATATAAATGTATAAAGACAATAAAACTTATTTCATTTATGGTACCTATAGCTTTTTTACAAATCTGAAAATAAAATACAAGTCAATATTTTTTTAAACGAATTGTTAGATACATTGTTTATCTAAGTACAAATTGAAAACTAAATGACGTCTTGTCAAACTTATTTTGGCTACGCCGGCCATTAATACCTAATGAAGACTAGCTTAAGTACAGGAAATATAAAACAAATCTGTTTCAGTCTCATAATCAGATAATGTGAAATGTGACTGCGGGAATGTTAGTGGTAAAGTCATTCTTGCTAACCATAATTGATGTATAAAACAGCACAAAAAGACAGACCACACATTGCCACTATGAAATATGAATCATATTATATTAAATCAATGTGTTATGACCCTTGTGACTATAATTACACTGGTTCACTCACTCTTCAAACAGGAACACAAATAGTAAGTAACGCAGTGTTTGTATAAAGTAAGTGACCTACTGAATCTGTAGTTGAAGTATACCAATCAATAGGCGAAAAAGCTAGCCACTACACCATTGGGAAAATATTGAATTTCAACTTCAAATTCATAAAGTTAAAAATAAATTCATTCGAATATTGATACTTATTCAGAGATTTTTTTCAATGAATAAAAATGCTCACGTACAGAAAAATATCCAATTTACTTTGGCGTATAATATTTCAAAAGGATGCGAGTTATTTCCCATGATAACTTAATTAAGGCATTTCTAAGAGAACGAGGGCCAAAGATACGAAGAGGCCTTCAGTTATAGAACTAAGATTAATGAAAGCTGTTGTGTAAACATAATATTAAAATATAATATCAGCCTTTTGTTTTCACTTTTCTTGTTATTAGTAATATTACGAGATGTTTATACATTAAACAAAGTAAATGGCGTTATGAAATTCTATTATAAATAATATTTATCTTATAATATAATAATAAAATTATTATTATATTATAAGATGAAAGTAACTCTGTCTGTTATGCATTCTCGGGTAAACTACAGATAGATAAATCTGAAGATATTAAGTCTTTTTCATTAATATGTATAAGTATACATGTATATATTCATTTTGAAAAATGTAACTTAAGAGAGCTTCTCAATAACAAAAACAACAGATAGATACTAAACTCGAGCGTAGTTTTAAATAAAATATAATGTCATTCAAGAAATAGACAAACTTTAAAATAAATAAATCAAGCAACATTGTAAATACAAGCAAAACAAACGCGTTTATTTTAAGTGATTTCGCAAAGTATTTTTATCCTTCAGTTATCTGCAGCAGAGAAAATACTAAGAGATCGAAACATTCAATAACATACTTTGTCAGTTTGCGTTCAGTTTGGGAAAACATGTATCCACGTTATTATTTAATATATAATAACTTTATCATACTCATATATATTTTGTTTTTAAGTTGCTTTTATTGTTTCTAGTATTCTAGTGATTTTGATTTAAGAAATAAATAAATAATATTATATAATGATAAAATGCTTGTTTCGGTATTCGGCCTTAAACTGTATATCGATAACATAGCTTTCTCATCATGCTAGTTGAACGCTAGTGGTAGATTGTTGGAGTTGTTTGTGTAATTGTCCACATATATTTGTTGTTTATTGTAACAACTTTGTTGTTTTTAAATAACAAAAATCGAATAGTCCGAGTGAATACCGGAAACTCCGTCTACGAAACGATATTACTTCAATATTTAATGGATTATTTATATAAGTCTTCCGCTGCTATGAATAATATCATTCAACTAGTTCCTGATGATTACTTAACAAAAGTAAGTCTGCCACTTTCAAGTTTGGATGTCCTGTAGTTTTGGAAACACATTATGAGTAAATGAATATTTATAATATATATATATTTAATAAGTATTTAGCCTAATATATATAATAAGTATTTAACCTAATATGTACAGTTTCAGATAGCACATATTTACACAAGTTATAATTATAGTCACTCTCGCACTTCTCGTCTTAGACTTAATATCTAAAATAAAGCAACGAATCACTCCAGTATAAAGTCAAAGGCATTTTTTTTTAAACTTTGAAACCGCCAATACTGACAAAACCATAAAGAAACATCGAAATTGATTCAGTAGTGTTTTTCATCATCGTCATCATTCACTTGCCTTTATCCCATTTATTTGGGTTCTCTGTTTCATTACAAGATTACGAGAAAAATGATTTGTTACATTTTGACGGACGCTCGTTGGCTGACGCCAATTCTGTACATTCCTAAAGATAAAAAACTGCATAAAAGGTAACGTATATTGACATCCAAAGATTTATATGGGGAGGATGAAGTATAACGCTAAAGATGTTGATATTCGTAAAACGTTGAAGTTGTACAAGAATAATAGGTAGGCGGACGGCCAGGTGGACCACGCGATGGTAGGTGGTCGCCACTGCTTATAGACATTGACGCCTCTAGAAACCCGTTTCATCTGCCTCCAACCAAGATGTTATGCCCCTAGTGCCTGTAATTACACTGGCTGGCTCACCCTTTCAATTGGAACACAATATTACGTATTACAGTTTGGCTGTAGAATATGCGATGAGAGGATGGTGTCTACCCCAGACGACTTGCACGAAACTCTACACCCAACTCGTCCCGGGTATTATAAAAAAAAAAGTAACACCAAGCAATTAATTTTAGCTCAAAATCATTACAGCTTAGTAATAATTTAGAACGGTTCGTAAATATCTATTCATAAAGGATCTATCCCTAATAATACAAGCAGAATTATAAAAACAAATAAGCAGGTATATTTTCTGTAATATATTTGTATGTATTCGAAAAAGCGATTTTCTGACCTATGTCTCTGTTCTGTAATAAAAACACAATTTGAAACTAATTCCAAATTTTGTTATAACTATATTTGTCACTAATCTGTGCCAGCAATAGGGTTGACTGCTTTCTGATTGAAGTTTAGACAAAATCGGCTTATCGTATACCGATAGAGTAAAGGCAGTGATTTAATTGGAATATGCAGTGCCCGCTCGTCATTTCTATATTTTGATGGACTTTATAAAAGTCTTTGAAATGTATTATATTATGTTATTTAGGTTTTTAAATATAACTATATATAGAAATAGACATAAAAAATAAACACACTGGCACACTAGTGACCGTAATTTCCTAATTCATATTTTAAAAATAGTAATTTTTTTATAGTAAAAATTAAATATTGGACATGACTGAGCATTTAATAAGAGAATCAATGACGATTTGAAGACTTATAGAAATATAATTAATAATTATTTATAACATTAACCAACGACCACAAACTTTTTTTTTATTGTATACTAGCGACCCGTCCCGGCTTCTCCCGAGTAGCAGAGTAAATATTCCTAAAAAAACGGTCTTAGTATTGTCAATGAATACAGACGTTACATTGAAGCGCAGTTCTTAAAGATTTCGTGTGCCGATTCCAAGTGGGGTCTGGCCCCAGCTTAGTTCGTAGTTTGTCGGCTCTGGCGACATTCTCCGTCTGTCTTGCTCTCGTAGTCGAGATACGCTGGGGAACGACTGCCACTCTGCCAAGCGGCATTTTGGGTCGCAGGAAGTTTGTTTTCCGAGCGCCCATAAGCGGATCACTTCATTATTTAGTGCGCGATAATTTTAAAATTACGATAACTCCTTTTTTTTCCTTTCCTTAGGAAGGCAGACGAGCATGTGGGCCACCTGATGTTAAGTGGTCAACAACACCCATAGACATTGGCGTTGTACCAGAGACAACTCGCAAGTCAACTTGGATCGTGCCGTATCAAACCCACACTATTCATGATCAAACCGAAAACTTAACTAAAACCAAGACTGACATACATTATCATATTAATCAGTAGGTAGGTATTTAATGATTAATTTAAATGTAATAAACATTGATTTGAATTATTCATTCGGCGTAGTATAAGGAATTGATAAAGTTATCAGGACAATAAAATCTTTGCGAACGGTCCTCGAATACCGAGATAAGGGTTTCATACGTACATAACTCCTATGGTATTTATATTTGAAAAGATATCATAATTAGCGTCAAAGAAGTTTTTACTTTTAAATTGATAACTAACAAAACAGAGATAGGAAGTCTACTTGTTTGAAATCCAAGAAAATATATATATTTTTTTAATTTGAGTGATTATAGTGAAACAAAGACCACAGTTCAATGATTACGTGAAATTTGCATCATGTATAAAAGTTTGTTATTATCCATAATTCTGACAGCCTCTTGTAAGTATGATTTTTATATTTTTATTGAATTCTTGCATCATATCTTAAGTATGTCAAATTCGAAGTAAGTAGATAAAATCGTCAATACGTACATTATACTTTTATGAAATACTTTTTAAATGCTAAACGATAATTTACGTTTCTAATAATTTGTCGAGTTTCTAAACTTTGACGAATAATTCGATGGTTTGGTGCTGAAAGAACCTTAACATTGATTCGATTAAAAAGTAAATCACATATTGCCACTAAACAAATCATTTAAAAAATTAAAAAATATTTATGGTAAGCGACGTCAGTGTAACGTTACTAATACTAACAACATGACGTATACTAACAACATACGAATAATATGTTACAGAAAACAACCAACATCTATTTATTATTTCTATTCTGATTAAAATATTAACAAAAAATAAATTAAAAAAAACATACAGACGAATTGATAACCTCCTCCTTTTTTTGAAGTCGGTTAAAAAGTAAGTATTACTGATATCGGCCCTTTGAGCACCACGTCATAGAATTCATTATTCCTTCTTGAGGGCCACCTGATGGTAAAGGGTCACCAACGCCCTTAGACATTGGCATTGTGAGAGATGTTAACCATCGCTAACATCGCCAATGCGCCTCCAACCTTGGGAACTAAAATGTTATGTCGCTTGTGCCTGTAATTACACTGGCTCACTCACCCTTCAAACCGGAACACAACAGTACAAAATACTGCTATTTTGCGGTAGAATATCTGATGAGTGGGTGGTACCTACCCAGACGAGCTTGCACAAAGCTCTACCACCAAGTAAAAGTCTTAAAGCGTAATAAAAAGCCTCTAAGCTAAATATTAATTTAATAAGCATTATAATATACAATCAATCATAGAACAAAAGCATCTACACTATTGTTACTTTTCTAGGTAAAATTGCAATAGCGACAAGTTCGAATAACCGCAACAGTTCGCGCTGTTTCCAGTTCACATGGCTTGGACCACGTTACACCAATGAATCCATATACCTTAACGCAACATGTCAGCTAGCAACAAACCTTTATGATAAAGTACCCTGTCAAATGCCACTCGTGGTCTCATGTAAGTTTTTTTAGTTGCTTACCATTGTGTAGTTCTTACAGTATTTTAAATGATTCTTTAAAATATTCTGGCACTGTACGAGACTTTTTTGACAGCCATTTACTTTACCTTAAATCAGTTGGCTTTGTTCGCAGAAAGTCTAAAGAATTTAAAAAAAAACATCAACAATAATTCGATTATTTATTTAATTGCTACGTTAGTAATAAGTTAAAGTACTGTAGCCAAGTAAGGCTTATGAAAACAAAATTATAGAACAAAGACAGCTTAAAAAAGATTTCTATATTTGATTAGGCATCAAGAATTCCGATGCAAACTTAAAACGATTTAGGTACCATTCAATTGTTTTAGAATTATTGTATTCATTAGTTGTCGTAGTTACTGTACATATATATTTTTAAATTTATTCTACTCGTATGTTAGCTCATCGTTTTAAGTTATACTAGCTTTCATGTTTTTATTTTACTTAAGTATGTTGGGTTCTCATACAAGTATACTCTATATTAAAATATACAAATGTATATTTTTAAGCGTTTATTTACAACCGCTGGATCCTCAATAAGTAAATAAGTATAGTAATTATATCTTCCACCAGTTTCTAAAACGCTGATTAAAGTCAAATTAACAAATTTAACTCTGATATGAGTGGTCACCGGTAAATATATTATTTGACAGTATAGAATAAGACTGTATAAGCATTTCCTATAGGAATTAATACGTTTACAGTAAATTAATGTTTTAAACACAGCTAATTATTATTAAAATGTACTTACAGATGATGGAACATGGCCGGATGTCGAGTACATTTGGACTCATCATTCTGAACAGGCGTCATGTACGCTAGAAGATAATGACGTCTGTGCGAAATATACATACTATTTCAACGGCCGACGTAAGAGAACTATAAGATCCATCAAAAAAACAACATTTACAGCTTAAGTCTATTTCAATATACAAGAGACTAAAACGAACCAAAAAAACGATGTTCGATATTTAAACTTTGCACTTTTTTTTTCTTTTTTTTTTTTTTCGCTGGAAAAACGCATTACGCGTTTCCCCCACGTGAGGTGGGGGGGTATGTGGGGCTCGCCGGTGCTGAAGGCTCCGGAATACCCACTAAAAAACCAGCGTACCTGCATCGTCTCAGTGGAGCGGCACGGGATCGCTTGCGCATACTACCGCGACGCCCCGACGGTTGACCCGATTGCGCGGGCCTCCTTTCTTTGTTGGGTTCCTGGCACGCAGAGAACCCGACTAGCCCCGCCGACGCTTACGACGGGGGGAGAAGAAGGTGCGCATAGCGCCGACGCCTCCTCCCCGGTCTCCTTCGGCGGAGCGAGTCAGCGGAGGCAGATGCCTCACGCTCACGCTCCGCGGCCTCTTTCTGCGACATGACACTCTCGCAGAAAGAGACCATCTCCATCCAGCATTTCTCGCTGCCAAGCATGGCGGTAATCACGCTCGGCAGCGAGAGGTCTGCGCCGACTGTCGCCGCCAGGGAATGCCTCTGGGGCCCCCACGCAGTACACTCCGTCAGGGTGTGGTTCGCCGTGTCCAGTGGCGCACCACACTGGTGGCAAGAGGGTGATACCTCCCGCCTCGCTATCCCATGAAGGTACTTACCGAAACAGCCATGTCCGGTAAGCACCTGCGTCAACCTAAACGTGAGTTTGCCGCTTCTTCTTGATACCCAGCGACTCAAGTGGGGGCGGATTGCCTCCACTGTCGCTAGGCCTGCTGATGGAGACCCCAGGTCCTCCTCCCATCTGCGAATCAAAGCTTGTTGAGCTAAATACCTGATTCGCCCCACCTCCGCTGATCCTGGACGGTCGCCATTCATCCTGGCTTCCACCCGGAATCGGTGCACTTCTGCAAGCACCTCGGCCTGGAGTTCCCAGGGCGGATCGCTCGCAAGAAGTGTCGCCGCCGTCCACGACACCGTCCGGTAACCTCTTACCGCTCTCACTGCTATAACTCTCTGCGGTCTACGCAGAAGAGCCTTATTACGCGCAGTGAGAGCGTCCACCCATATGGGTGCCCCATATAGTGCCATGGAGCGCAGCACACCGGCATATAGGCGCCGGCATGGTGATTCAGGCCCTCCCACATTAGGTAGAAGACGGCCCAAGGCGGCAGCGGCGTTGATAAGCTTCGGGCTCAGTTGGACAAAGTGTTGCGCGAAGCTCCATCTTCCGTCCAGGATCAGACCCAGATATTTCATCTGGGCCTTAACCTTTATCACCGTCCCTTGGATGGTGATACATGCTCCACGAGGGGGGCCCCGACGTGGACCGTGAAATAAGAGGGCTTCGGTTTTAGAGATGGAGACCCTCAAGCCCAACATTTCTATACGGTCCATCGTGAGCGATGTACGGCGCGGAATTTTCTCGAAGAGTTTGCCCGTCTCATTCAGCAGCACAATTGGCCTGTATGCTGAAGGAGATTCTAGTGGCCTCCCCAACTTCGGCAACAGGACCAGCTTACCCTCTTTCCATGGCTTTGGGAATTGCCCGCTAAAAATACATTTGTTAAACAGTTCCCGAAGCCTCCCCCCTAGGTGTTCCAGGGCGTCTCGCAGAACACGCCCTGACACCCCGTCCGGACCCGGGGCAGTAGTTCTTACCCTTAGTCGATCAAGGGCCATCTCCATCTCTCGCTCCGTGATTTGAGGTGGAGCCACGATTTCATCTTCAATCACAGAGTGAGGGGCCATTCGCGGAGGGACATGCTCGCCTGGAAGGGGAAAAAGCTCACCTACGAGCTCCGGACGAGAAGCTCCGGTTCCATCGTTTCCGTCACGGGGGCGCTATGCGTGCGAAACTTTCCTCGCACACCACGGTACGGGCGCCCCCATGGATCCCTATTCAGGTCTGCCAGCAGCTCCTCCCTTGCTCGTTCCTTGGCTTGACATATCACCAGCTGCAACTCTTTTTTCAGCTGACGATAAGCGGCCAGCAACTGTCCCTCCAAGTCCGTGTCGAGGCCGTTACGCCTGCGACAGCGAACGTAGGCCATCCGCGCCCGGTTGCACGTCGTCCGAAGCTTTGCAATTTCGAGCGACCACCAGTACACCTGACGGCGTGTTGCCCTGCGCCGGGCCCTCGGCATGGACGCGTCGCATACTTCCTTAAGGGCGCTGTGCATGCAGCTAGCCAGCTCTTCAACACTGGCAACCTCCCACCCTCTCGCGGAACCCCACCGCTGTACGATGGCAGCCTCCTTGACCAGCTCACGATCTAGCTGGCCAAGAGACCACCTCGGGAGTTTGGTTGGCACCCTCGGGGGTTCTACTGACCTGTGGGAGGCAGATATCTCGAATCGGATGTATCTGTGGTCCGATAGAGTCTCCACCTCCTCTTCCACCCTCCAATCCCTCACTCTGCGTGCAGCGGCAGGGGTGGCGAATGATAGGTCCACCACGGAACCTCCCTGATGCCTTACGCAGGTTTGAACCTGCCCCTTGTTGAGTAGGGACAGGCTGGAAAGTAGAGCCCACACCTGGACGGCTCTCCCTCGTGGATTCGTGGCCGGATTTCCCCAGGCACGTGACTTGGCGTTGAAGTCGCCGAGGACCATTACCGGTCTTGGTGACTGCCTGGTCACCGCAGCCCTGACAGAATCAAGGAAAATTTCGAACTCGGCCAGGCTGCGATTGGGGGAGAAGTAAGTACCTACAACTGCGTACTCACCCCATCCCGCCACTACGTATCCCGAGCCCCTCTCAATAAGTGAGAGGGAGGGACTCGTTCCGCTTCGAGTGACGATCGCCACCGTGTCGTCCAGGTCTCCTACCCAGTGCGGTAAGGGAGGGACGTAATAGGGCTCGCAGGCCACAGTCAGGTCGATCCCCCACTCCGCCATGGACTGCAGTAGCAGGTCCTGAGCCCCGGCGCAGTGGTTGATATTCGTCTGAAGGAAGCTGTATACTGACCTCATGTCGACATAGCAGCTTCTTCCTCGGCCTGGCGGCGCCCAGCGTTGGTGTTGGTCTCGGTGCCTAAGACCATCTTACCTTTTGTGTGGGGTGGGTTGCACTCCCTCGACCCCATCACGTGCCCGGAGGGCTTGCCAGCGTCAGCGCAAACTGCACAGCGCACCTTTCCGGTACAACCCGCTGCTTTGTGGCCATCGACGCCACACCGATAGCAAAGGCTCCCTCGTTCGGCCTTGGATGGGCAGAGTACATTTGTATGGCCAAGGCCCATACACTTGAAGCAACGCAAAGGGCGCTGCTCCAGTACGCATACTCTGGCCGAGCTCCACCCAACCAGGAGGCGACCGGCGTCGGAAAGCTTTCTCGCCGCAGCTATCGGACACGACACGAGGGCCATCCCCATGTATCCAGGTCCGGGTGACACCTCCCCACATTTAACCGCCTCAGTGGTGCAGTTCCCTTCTCGAGCGACCGCGGCGACAATTTTATTTTTTGTGACGGAGTCGTCTAGCCCCGTCAGTTTAATATCCACCCTTTTCGTAGGGCGGACGACGCTGGCCACTCCATCAAGCACCGTGCGAAGCTGGTCAGCCAGCTTTTCGGCCTGGTCAGACTGAGCCTTTGGCAGCTCCAACACTCTGGCACCTGTTGCTGAACGTCGAACTCTGAGTCCACCAGTGATTCCCACGTCCTGAAGTTTGACGCCCTGCTCGGCGCGCTCCAGGACTTGGGCATAGGTGACGCCCTTCTGCTCCGCTTCTGGCTGCAGCGTTACCACCACTGCAGCTGTGCGAGGGGCAGCCAATTTTGGCTTGGCC
Organism: Nymphalis c-album; assembly: GCA_963151315.1. Taxonomy (NCBI): domain Eukaryota; kingdom Metazoa; phylum Arthropoda; class Insecta; order Lepidoptera; family Nymphalidae; genus Nymphalis; species Nymphalis c-album. Next base: position 13,445,741 of record OY720592.1, read on the forward strand.
GCTTGAGGTGTCTTAGACACCGTAGCCGCCACCATGGCAGCTGGTCCAGCTGTAGAGGAAGCATTCTTCCTCTTCTTTCCTTTTTTTACCACAGTGGACCAGGACGTCTCCTGGACCATTTGTGGCTGGGTAACCTCTGGCAACCTCAGGGATGCAAGGGAGCACAAATACGTCTAAGTGCTCCCAGCCAACCTCACCTGCACGTGGTGCATCCTGCCGACTAACAAACGAGGCTCTGGCGACCGACTAATGGCGGTATAACCATTCCATGAAGGCGTAGCTAAATACCATGGACCGATGACGGGCAGCAGCGTCACCTGTGCGACGAGCTACGCTCTGCGATCACCAACCCGCCTGCCCAGCGTGGTGATTATGGGCAAAAACCTTGAATGGCACACACCGATACGCGACGGCCCCTAGTTCCCGGTCGCCCCGCTGCTCCTGGCCAAGGCGGCGGCCATGGTAAGGGCGGGGCAGGGGGTGCTAAGAATCCCCGGGCTACGGTAGGCCGCCAACACCAACTGACTCTGGCTACGTACAACGGACGCACGTTACGGCTCGACGAACACCTGGCACAGCTCGAAGAAGAGCTGAGGAACATAAGGTGGCATATTTTGGGGTTGTGTGAAATCCGAAGAAAGGGGGAGGATACCATAACCTTAGAATCAGGCCATCTTATGTACTTCAGAGAGGGAGACCAACCATCTCTTGGTGGCGTCGGCTTTTTGGTCCATAAGGCTCTCTCTGACAACATTCTAGAAATCTCCAGTGTGTCGTCAAGGGTAGCGTATCTTGTGATTAGACTTACCAAGAGGTATAGCCTCAAGGTTATCCAAGTGTACGCACCGACTTCGACACACTCGGATGATGAAGTGGAAGAAATGTACGAAGACATTTCGAAGGCATTGCATACCACCCAAAATGCCCACTTCAATGTTGTCATGGGCGATTTTAACGCTAAAGTGGGAGTACATACTAGCAGCGAATCGGTCGTTGGACAACACGGATTTGGAATCAGAAATCATAGGGGGCAAATGCTTGTCAACTTCCTGGAGAAAGAGGGGCTGTTCTTGATGAACTCCTTCTTTAAGAAACAGCCCCAACGGAAGTGGACGTGGCGAAGCCCCGACGCTATGATTAAAAACGAGATTGACTTCATTATGACGGACAAAAGGCGAATATTTAGAGATGTCTCCGTGATTACAAGGTTCAATACAGGAAGTGATCACCGACTTGTACGAGGCACTCTAAATATTGACTACAAGCTCGAGCGCGTTCGTCTAATGAGGTCTACGCTCCGGCCAAAACTGCTCCAAGCTGTGGAGTCTAGCACGTTTCAGTTAAAACTGGAGAACCGGTTCGCTGCCTTGGAAACCAAAAACGACGTTAACATGGACCAAAAACTCGACCAAGTGGTGGGTATCCTAAGGGACGAGGGGACGAAATTCTACCAAGCGCAAAACACCGACAAGAGGTCCAAGCTTTCGAAAGAGTCTCTAGAGCTAATGCGAAAACGACGTGAAAACCCAACAGTCACTTCGTCAGATCTTAATAAGCAAATATCTAAGCTGATAAGACGTGATCTCCGAAATTACAATACGCGTTCTATAAAAGAAGCGATTGAGCGAAATCGGGGGTCAAAAGTCTTCGTTCAACAGCTAGGCCGAAGTCATCTGACGAAGTTGACCACTTCAAAGGGAAAAGTCGTCGCTTCTAAGCTCGAGATTCTTAAGGAAGTGCAGGACTTCTACGGTAAATTATACACATCAGAAGCGCCTCATCCCCAACCCGACCCAGAGGATCCTAGAGCCACTTTAACCCACTTTACAGAAGAGCTACCAGAAGTCAGCCAAGACGAAATTGTGATGGCTTTGGGGCAGCTTAAAAATGGAAAAGCCCCCGGAGAAGATGGAATTACGACGGAGCTACTAAAGGCAGCTGGGAAACCTTTGCTAGCACAGCTCCAACAGATATTTAATTCTGTTATTTTTTCGGGGAGAACTCCAAGGGCATGGAGCAAGAGTGTTGTCGTTATGTTCTTTAAAAAAGGAGACAAAACCTTGCTGAAGAACTACAGACCTATTTCTCTCTTGAGCCATGTCTATAAGCTGTTTTCCAGGGTTATTACGAATCGTCTCGAGCGTAGACTTGACGAGTTTCAGCCCCCAGAACAGGCTGGGTTTCGAAGAGGTTACGGAACCATAGACCACATTCACACAGTGCGGCAAATTATACAGAAGACCGAGGAGTATAACCAGCCCCTGTGTTTAGCATTTGTGGACTATGAGAAGGCTTTTGACTCTATTGAGACCTGGTCTGTTCTGGAGTCCTTACAACGGTGCCAAATCGATTGGCGATATATCCAAGTGCTGAAAGGTCTTCATGACGCTGCTTTTATGACCGTCAAAGTACAGAATCAGCAGTCTGACCCTATCCTCTTGCATCGAGGAGTAAGACAAGGGGATGTCATTTCCCCGAAATTGTTTACCAATGCATTAGAGGATATGTTCAAGACGCTGCACTGGGAAGGGCGGGGCATAAACATAAACGGCGAGTACCTTTCACACTTGAGATTTGCAGACGATATTGTCATCGTGGCAGAAACCGTGCAGGACATGCAGTATATGCTGAGCAGCTTGGCTGATTCTTCTGCTCGAATTGGTCTCCGGATGAACTTGGACAAAACCAAGATAATGTTCAATGAACACGTCAATCCGGAACCAATACTTCTTAACGGAGTTCCTCTCGAAGTTGTTCAGGAATATGTGTACCTTGGGCAAACTTTGCAGTTGGGTCGAAACAACTTCGAGAAGGAGGCACGCAGAAGAGTACAGCTGGGCTGGGCAGCGTATAGGAAACTTGGTCAAGTCTTTTCATCACGAATACCGCAATGCTTGAAGACAAAAGTCTTCAACGAGTGCGTCTTACCAGTTATGACCTACGGAGCCGAGACGTGGACACTGACAGTGCGTTTGGCCCACCACTTCAAAGTCGCTCAGCGCGCTATGGAGAGGGCTATGCTCGGAGTTTCTCTGAAGGATCGAATCCCAAATGTAGTGATCCGACAGAGAACCAAAGTTATCGACATAGTCCAAAGGATTAGTAAGCTGAAGTGGCAGTGGGCTGGACACACATGTCGCAGAACCGACAATCGTTGGAGTAGACGTGTTCTGGAGTGGAGACCACGCCTTGGCAAACGTAGCGTAGGACGCCCTCCGGCTAGGTGGAGTGATGATATACGCACAGTGGCTGGCAGCGGTTGGAAGTCGAGAGCTGAAGATCGAGCTCAGTGGCGTGCCATTGGAGAGACCTATGTCCAGCAGTGGACGAGAAAGGGTTGATGATGATGATGATGATGATGAACCTCTGGCATAGTCGCGGCTTTTGAAGGGCCAGCGGTCGGTGCCAGTGAAGCAGTCGTTGGTGCCCGCTTAGGTGCAGGTGCTGGTTTCGGCAATGGAGCTGGCCGGGCCGCCTGCGCGTATGTCGGTGCAGTTTGCTGCATCGAATCCTGCCTCTTATCCGCAGCTAGCGGAGGGCGCTGCACCTTTGCAGGCAGCAGGCGTTCTTCCAGTCCCGCCACGTGTGCGTTAAACATAACGCCGACTGAAGACATTATGTCCGCCTTGAACGCCTCTAGTGCCTGCGCCTCTCGCGCAGAACTGTTAGGCGCCTCACTTGCCACTGCCGCCGCTGTCCGCATTTCAGCGAACTCTCGGCGGTGAGCTTTTATCTCGGCCTTGAGGCTGTCTACTTCCTTGCGCAGACGGCCATTATCTACACGGAGTTTTCGCGTCTCTTCCGCTTCCGTGCGAGACGCTAGGACATCAATTATTCCCTGAAGGGCAGCCACTGACTCCTTCAGTGTTTTAGAAGATCCCCCTTTCAAGTTGGAGGATTTTAGCATCACGTCCATAATGAGGGCTACCTTGCGGCCAGCCTGAGCACGAAGATCCTCCGCGTTCATGCTGTTAGGATCCTCCCTGGTGTCCGATGCGGACTCTTCGTGGTCCGATATCACTTGCGAAGCATTCTTTCGGAATGCTCTGCTCCTCAGCGAACGCTCGAAAGCTTCCTCCCTTGCCTCGGTGATCTTCTCCTTGAGCTCGGCCTTTGCCCGAGCCAGACCACCACTACGTCCCTTCGACGCTATTTTCCCCCGGATGGAAGGCTTGCTTTTCGCAGCCATTTTTCTTTCCGTCTCCGTGTCGGAGTCGGAGTCATCAATGGCGGCACCGCCATAAGGCCTTTTGCGACCAATCAAGGCGTCGGCCGACAACTCAGTATCGACGTCCATCGCCGATAATAAACAATAAACCACGTGTTATTCCTAATAACACCCACTTTAACAAAGACAGGTCTATAAAGACCTAACCCGAAGCAATAAAACCACTCATTAGTGAAACAAAAGACCATGTACAAAGCACAGTGACCAGATGTTCCGCATTAGAGATAACAATGAGATAACATTCACTTAGCACGCCAGATGTCGTTTGAATTCATCAAAACGAACAAGCTTGTCGCAGTAAACACAACCTCACTCGACGACGTCCAAACGTCAACTCTCTAAACTTTGCACTTATTGTAAATGCATGCCTACTAAAAATCAGAAGTACCTTCGTCTCCATAGTCCATGGTGGAAGGGCACGAGATCGCTTCCGCATATTATTGCCCTTGATTATATTTACGCCTATCTTACACCTTTAAGCATAACCTTTTTCAATATAATAACATTTATTTATATCAATTGCTTTACAACAAAAAAAAACAATATATGTAAATATTATTTTGTTTTCAGCGGAAAATTCGACATACATGTGTACCAGAGCTATAGATTCTAATAACACTGCAATAACAAGTGGTTGTTATGAAGAAATTAAAGGAAGCTATGCAACGAAAGTATGTTTATGTCGCAGCTTACCAGGCGGTGTGCCCTGCAACGCAGCATCTGTACTCTCCGTGCTTCCCGTATTATTCTTTATTCTTGCAACAATTTTAATAACCAACAATTATTTTACTTAATTTTTTACAATTATTTAATTTTAAGCTTATTTAAAAGATCATTATATGATTCCATATGTTTACTAAGCATCTATAGAAAATGTTAAGTGAAACAATATAACATTTAAAGAATAATATATTTTTTGTTTTATTATATTATTTACTACTTTTTTTATTGTCACCGAATTAAACCACGGTGGCCATTCGTAATGGAACCAACTAAGTAGACAATTGCTTGCGTAACCACAAGAACATTTTTATATACTTTTTTCTCATACGGTGGCAAAATGGCTTTCATGCCCTTGAAGTGAAAATATTGTCAGAACAACCTAATTACTTTGTACCCGAAACCGACTCGGAATCTGAATGCAAAAACTCAAGGTCCACATCCTTAAAAACCAGCCAAGACTAACGTGGCGGTATTGTTAATATACAATAATCAATTAGTAATTCATTATCACTTCACATAATTTAAATCATCTAACCTGGTTCAATATTTAAATCAAAAGTGATTTTTATTTTTGCAAAATAAACACGTCTAATACAGTTAGGTGCTATGTTTTCATTATTATCTACGTATAAAAATCTACATTTTATAAATACAAAAACAACACCAGACTAATTAAACTTGCCTAAATTATATAATCAAATAAAACAAAGTATTTTGGTATAATGATTTTGTTTAAAATTTATAAAATAAAATAAAATTATCCAAAATAATTATATTATGTAAAATTTATTTTTTTATTTAAAAGGTGACCATTTTTAATAGAGATTTAAAGAGCTGCAATCAATAAAAAAATAAAATTGACTTCCCTATAACGGAACAGAACAGTAATTATGAAGGAGAATTATGTAGCTCCAAAGTTAATCATAATCCATTGAAATAAAGGTTATAATTGCATGACTAAACACAACATGTACACGAAGATTGTGTGACGTGTCTGTAATGTCACTTAGTTGTCATCGTCAGCTAACAGAAAGTAATTCAATTCCAAAATTATAAAATTTAACTTCCATTGCGGTGGAGTTTTTATCCACCACGGCAAAATAAACATTTCCTTAAAATGTATTCTGTCTTAACAAGAGTAAATGCTATATTAACATACACTCTCAGTGTTTTAGCATGTTTAACATTTCTGTGTTTTCTTTCCACATTAACAGTGGATTATAGAACTGCAGCTCAGATGAACACGGTTAAAGTGGTCGTGTAAGTGAAAGAAATATTTAATTTATTAAGAAACTGTAATAGCTCTCACATAACCTAAAAGAGAACCAACTATACAGGCGGCAATATAATTTTCATTTTCGTATTGAAAAGAATAAGATAAACAAATATAATAATTTAAATTGATGTAAAGAAATTGTTGTAAAGTTGTAAATAAATCATTATAGATGTATAGACAAAAATCAGTCATTAAAGCTATACTAAATTTTTTGATATTAACCTTAGTATTTGATGTTATTCATGCACTGTTAAAAAAAAACAATTGTCTTATTGCAGAAAGAATGTTCCAGACTATGGTGCCTCTAGGGAAAGAAATGATCTTGGCTATTTAACATTTGATCTCAAGACAGATTTGTCAAACCTCTTCAACTGGAATGTAAAACAATTGTTCCTGTATCTCACTGCTGAGTATGTCACACCAAACAATGAATTGAACCAGGTTGTTTTATGGGATAAAATAATATTACGAGGAGAAAATGCTATCCTAGATTTTAAAAATATGAACACTAAATACTATTTCTGGGATGATGGAAACGGTTTGAAGTGAGTTTCTTTAATCATTTTGAATACTAAAATATTATTTTTAATTTCAATCAAATCACTAGAATTATAAATTATGTGGTATATGTATTTAAACATTTACATTATTTACCTTAAATTTGTGTCTAATATTTATTTGTCTTTATTTACAGAGGACACAACAATGTTACATTGACACTGTCATGGAACATAATCCCCAATGCAGGCTTGCTGCCCAATATTCAAGCCCTTGGTCAACATTCTTTTAAGTTTCCTGTTGAATATACTCAGACAAGAGTATGATTTACCGGAAATTTAAAAATGTGTAGGTGAACTTGTGAAATGTGTGTTATTTGATAAGACAGAATATACAATTTATTAAAATCTGGTTTTGATTTATATTCTAATAAACAAAAATACAAACAAATATATATATTATAAACAGTAATAAGTTTTATCAGTATCCATAAATAGCTCAACACTAGCAAACTCTAATGCAGATCAAAGATATTTACTATTTAAATGCCAAAAGTTGAATTAACCAATCTACTACATAGCCAGGAAGTTTGAAAATTAAATAAAGTAGATTTAAGCAAAACATTTCAATTAAATAACTTTATTAATACTAAGTTTAACATTTTTTTAATAAGATAAAAAATAATTATTAATGTTGTGATCGACTTTTTATAATTAGCCTAGTGTTCATAGCTGGTGGTAATGTGTATGTGTGCATTTATGGAACCTGTTGCTGAAACAACTATTCCTTAGTTTGTAGTCAATTGTTCTAGATTTTTGATGACAGACAATATTTACTTCCTAGGTTTTTTATTGTATGTAACGAGTGGATAAAATAAATGACCCATGTTATTTTATAATGTATATTTTTCAATTGAAATTTTACAGATACATTATTATTAAATTTAGCACTACTTTTTGTTCTACAGCAGAAAACTTTCTTATGTATATTTATCACTCCCAATAGTACCAGAAATGGTACTCGTTGTTGTCCATACTTAATGATGCTTCTACCAGTAATGTATCTATTAAATTCTATTTATTTTTGTGATTTCCAAAAGAACATAAATTAAATTTGTTAACACCTAAATTATCTATTTATTGTATTCTTTCATTTCACACCTCTTAAAGCATTAAGACGGCAGAACTACATAATTTACTAATCTTATAAATTTTGAAAAGTAGATCTCTATTGTATTATAATGTCATATTTTTACTCTAAATATTATAATTCCGATGTGTATTTTGTAAGTAGGTATATTTATATATCCATACAAGTTTGAACTTTTTCTAAATTTAACTTTATAACACTAAACTAGTTTTTTACTTCTAATACAAAAATTTGCATAACAAAGATCGTAATAAACCTTTACATTAATTCGAAATCATAATTATAATTACAATAATGATGTTATCTATCCACTAAAGCAATTACAACTTGCTGACTTAAACATTTAAAGAGGGACCCCACACAAACTTTTCTAAGAATAAAAAAGAAACATTTCATTTTAGAAAGCTTAAAAGTCATCTGTTTGTCTTATCAGTATCAGAAAATGCCCATAACTTTATGGCCACGAATGATTGAAATTTAGAACTGCAATATATTCTTCAAAAGATTACTAAATTAAACCAAATTACGAAACGTAAATGCACTAATATTTTATTTATGTTGGCTTGGGCAAAAAATAATTAAATTGATGCAGGTCTCCTTGAATTAGAATTAATAATATATTTATTTATATTGGAAATGGGAATTCTTAACATTATGCCTCAACCATAATAACAAATTATTAGTTTGTTATAATTAATTTACATTAACAATATTCTTGTACATAATGCCCAAGATTTAATTTTATTGATCTTTGATTTAGGTTATATATTAACTTAAATATACATAATGGTTGGGAATTCAAAACGAAAAACTATTTACTATATGAACTGTTTGTGCAAATTTAAATTACATTAAAAAATTAAATTCTGTCAGATGTGTAACACATGAGGTATAACAATCAACAACTAACATTATGATTAAAATATCATTTTCAAACAATGTTTTGCTTAATAGAAATTATGAACCAATTTGACTTCAGAATAATAATTGTATTTCGAGTATAATTTCGTTATAAACAATTTTAACATATCAAACGCTTAGCATAAGCAAATCGAAATCAATTTAATTTTATATTTCTTGTTCATTCATTTTTCTTTCAACATTCAACTCGAATCTAATTTAATTATTATTATTTATAAAAATAACAAGTAATTTTGGCTACACCTACGGATTACATTCAAAAGATTTCCATAAAATTATACAATTCTTCGATTTTTATTATTTAATTACACTTGTACCAATTCAAAAATATGATCTATACAAACTACTCGTTTTGGATTATTTATCAATAAATCTTAAAACTTGTAGTACATGTGTAAGGATTACTTATTTAAACATAAGAGTTCCGCACCAAAAAGTAACATCTTGTAAAATATAAAATTCCAAAGAAACAGTTATTGGAGTTGACTAACCTTATAGAAAGCATATAACATTACTTTAGCATGGCTAAATATTAAAATAAATATATATATATATATATTTTAATGTTTCTTTATTACTCGTAAGTCAAAATTCTTAGAGCTCCATATGTGTATATTCTTTTGGTGCGAAACACTTACATTATGTGAATGTATACACACTTAAACATGTACTCGCTATTATTAAATTTCAGAATTAACATTACATTTCTTTTCATTTAAAAATTACTAATAACATTAAGAAATTATCATTACTATTTTTTAACAGTATTATATCTTATACGTAAAAACAAAGCTTGTATTCGTACAGATTCTTTGTTGACATATTCAGTTGAATTGTAACATCAATTTTGTATTGTTGTTGGCACTTGCAAGAACGTTTCTAGGATATTTATTATTCAAGCATAATAGATGGAGCGCATCTTTTCAAAAAATTTACAAAAAAAATATAAAGAATGCTTGAGTTCTGCAAAAAATAACGTTATTAGTATTTTTAAATGAAACAAAATATTTAATTGTTATTTTTAAAGATTTTACGTCAGCGTGCCAAAGTCTGAAGGACGGTTAACTTTCTTACAAACTGAGTAATCATAATGTCCTTTAATTAACATACTAAGTATATCTATATGAACCAGTCCCTATAATATTGCTCGCATGCTATAGCGTGATCGAAAATCACGAAATCTACAAAGACTACGGTTAACTACATTATTTTCTAACATCCAAAGCTTATCCGCATGAAAAAATATTGCCATGTCAATAATATATCATACTACAATGTAAATTTAGGATTTTTTTTGACATTTTACAATACAGATGACTCACATTGCAAATCTAAATCGAAATATTATAATATAGATTTATAAGAGTTCTTAGACTGTGAGCCATGCTCTCGAAACAGATAAGATACAAGATAATTTTAAATTCAACACATGTTTCTTCTAAAAAACTATAGTATGTTCATTTTTTACATTTTTGTTTACAATAAAAAAAAAATTTGATGAGAAATATAACAAGGCACACTTAAAATATATCTACTAATAATAGAATATTCGAGCAATGAATTTTGGCCTTCAGCGATAAAGCAGCCTCACTATTAATTACAATTAGAATCGAATACTGTTAATGTTGAACAAGACAATAATAATAAAATCTGTTAAAACCAGCTTTGCACTGACAGTCTACCTTGTTTTTGAGTATTAATCAGAAAAAACAAGATCTTTGTAATATACAAAAAATGTATCTGTTAAATAGGCGAAAGTTATTAAGAATTTATGTCCATTCAAAGACACTATGTTGAAGACACAAATCAAATATTGACAAAACTGATTAGTTTGCCTTAATAGTCTCCATATATGCAATTGTTTGATACATATTTATCATAAAACTAAAAGTTGTTTAAAAATGAAATAATCAAAAGTACAAAACATTAGAAAATTTAAAAGTAATACTTATGCAGTTTTTTATTAGTTGTACGAAGATGAGACAACATAATATATTCTATAAATATTTAAATTTTTTAATCAATCTATGAGTATATCGTTCGACACTAATAAAATAATAACATTTTATTTTTTATTATGTGCTTTTATCTTAAACAATTTGGTCCATGCCATAACTTGCAGCAAAAAACAGTGTTATTACTTGTGTGTAAGACAATACGGACCACGGAGCCAGAGATCAATTTAGTAATTTTAAGTCACTAAAAATTCTAAATAAACATTGATTAAGGTAATTAATCACTAGCTCCTGTACCATAATACAGACACGTAAAAAAAATTAAAAACAAAACATTTGCGCTAAACCTATTTATATAGTTTGATGAAAGGAATTAACACGCATACTGAATTTGCACTTTTGAATAACATCATAAGAACTAATGTAAGTCTACTTTGCATTACAATTACTTTAGGTATTTGTCTATATTATTCAACATCAATACAACCAATTAAAGAATAGTATTATATGACAATAGATTTATATTTCGAATACATATTTATTCATTGCAATTTTGTTACATTTTTTATATAAGAAATATGAAAGATACAGGCTGTCAAAAGACCTAGAATCCAAAATCTGCATGTAACTTTAAAGTATAAGTTGTATACTGGAACGATGACCGTCATCAGTTATTGTACACCCTGTCCGCACACCAGGTATTATGAAGAAACACATGTACACGGATAGCAGTCTGTGAGAACAGTTCACATGTGTAGGGAGATGAGTTATGGTATGTGTGAGTGAGGGAGTAGGTGGCCTGGGGCCAATGCTCAGAGGCGGGGAGGATCCACTGCTGGGCGTCACGCTCCTGAAAGTGGAGGCCCGTCTGTCTGAACATCCTTGTCTTCCATGGGTGGTCCATACGTCTTATCTGACCCATACCGCCGTGACAAGTTCAACATTTCCCGAAGGCCCTGAAATCATTAATTTGTTTGTCAACATTAATCCCATAGGGTGAAGTTTAAATAGCTTTCACCTATCAAATAGTATTGAAGAAAAATGTATTCAAATCATTGACTTATTAAGTTAACAGATATTTAGTAAGTATAGAGTTAAGTTTTGTTGCCATTGTTGTTTCGTATACGCACCAAAATCACAAATCCGATTGTATATTCGTAATAAGCCATATTATTGCAACTGCAAGAATTTTTACATCTCTTCACATTATTACATACTAAACAATATGGCACTTTAATACTATGATAAATTTTTATGTTGCTTTTTTTATATATGGCATATTATGTCAATTTAACTGGGGAGACCATTGCTGTTACATATCCATGTACATATTGATATAGAATATTCAATTTTAATTGATTAAATATAATTTTTAGATTTAAGTAGAAAGTTATTGAAAATATTTAAGTAATAATTAAGAATATTTCCTAACATTCTACCTGGGTGGGTATACATTATCAGTTGGATTAAGTAATGCATAGAAAATGCTGGCTCATCAAAAATAGTTTGTTGTTTGTTGATCACATATGAAATAAAAAATGTGATATATTATAGATATGATATATTTATATAATTAGTCATTATACTCATTTTATACCATCTGACTATCAATTATTTTATTTAAATATAAATTGAACATGTTTTTAAAGTGGAATGAAACTACTTAAGCATTATGTTAACTCATAACAAATTAAGTGTGTTAACAAATCTAGAAAGTCAATTTTAGTCTAATTTCTAAGTTTGTAATAATTTGAAGCTATTTATTTCAAATTGCAGTTTGAAAATTTTATATTCAATATAATCTTGGTGGAGCCTAGAGGAGAGTGTGAGCTCATTTGATTTGTTTTCACAAGTAACTTCAAAGACAAATGTACTTTTATTTAAACTATTCAGACATATTTTACATGTAATATGTTTAATATCTTACATGTAATGTAGCAATGAAGCAACGATGAAGTAAAATAATTTATGTATATGTTTTTAGAAGTTACAAATATACAATACTTGATTTACTTTTATAAACAAAAGATAGAAATTTTACTAAAATTTGGTAACATCACTAGTATTATAATTTTTTTTTTACATTATACAATAATAAAGTGATTAGAGAACAATTACAAAAAAAAAACTAATAAAACACTACATTTGAACCATTATGCAAAAAATACTTATGTACCTTGTTTTCAGTAATCAGCCTTTGGTAAAGTTCCTCTTCTCTCCTAGACTCGCCATTTTCATCCATATTGACTGCCTTGTACATAATGCTTGTCATCTCATTAATTCTCTCTGCCTGCTGACGAATCAACTGAAACAAAAATTAATAAAATTCGTAGAATACAATACTATAGTAGTATTCTTATGGATAAAGAAGCTATGTGGTTACCAGATCAGAATAGCCACTACATTTTAAGCATATTTTTAGAGTATTAGAGGCTCGACCAAGGACTAATCTGCGAAGCACTTATATCAATGCCTAGCACATAAAGTACTAAGTGCAATAGTACAATATCCATAGTATATGGAAACTAATCTATGAGAATGTACATTTCCAAATGTTGGTGCCAGTCCAGTGACCTGGCAAAATTCTATTCCTAGGAATGTTATCAAAAACATGATATGATTTGCTCTTAGCAAGCACATAATGATGATGACTAAAATTAGTAAGTAATTAATAAATAATTTATCAAATCTAGAACTGAATCATAACAAACTGAATGTGTGGTATCCTCAAAATGTTAATTAGGCAATATTAGAAATGACTCAAACAATGACATACTTCCTCTTGTTTTTCATTTATTGCTGCTGTAAAGTCTATTCTCGACTCCCATACTCTTTTTTCAGTGTGCTGCCGATATTTGGACATGATAAGTTCTAGAGCTTTCCTGTGATCTTCTAAAGCAGCTCTCAACTCCCCATTCTCTCTTTGAACATCCCTCATTAAACGAGATTCTCTCTCCATACTTGCTACAAGTTCCCCCCTCGGTCTCTCTCGAGATGACTCATTAAGCGTATCCACTTCTTCTTTGTACTAAAAAATAATATACAAGAGAAGATATTAAGATTATAAATGCTGTAGTAATATTTCCATTCAAATCATATAATAGTAATCATCTCTTATTACTTTATTAAAATTTCATTACGTGAATAAAGTTAACTAATAACGTGAGTAAAGTTAAACTTCATTTGCAATATAACAGATATAGGTCGCAGTAGGTAGTAGGCAGCAAAACAATAATTACTTCAAAAATATTGTATGGGCTGACACCAAGTACGTGCTATTATCCTCACCTGTTTTATGGTATAGATCTGTCTGTAAGCTGTTTGAGTTTCAGTCAACAAGGTATCTGCTTCTGTCTCACGTTCTTTGAGACGGCCAGCTAGTCTTTTAGCGTCCAAAATAATTTGTTGTATGGTCAGTGACATCTGAAAAGACCAACAATCTACAAAATGTTCGATTCTATGTATAATGTTTGTAGTAGTTCTTGAAAGCACAAACCCTGAATTCCACACAATGTAATGACTCAAGTAACGTTTCATCTAATAATTATTACTGAGTTTACTCGATTAGGTCACTAAATGTAAGTAAAAACCCCAAACGATCACACATCAGCTGTTTCGGGAATAGAGTTCGGCAGCCATTAGCTTTCAATAGAAGCTGACTATTATGACTACAAATTTGATTGACCTTCACATTCAAAGTGAAATTTCTTCTACATATGGCCTTACCTTAGTGTGAGAAAGATAGAATGAGTTCAGTGGCGTTTCATGTGTCAATTCTATTTATCCTCGTAATATTTATGACATGACCTTGATAGCATTTACGAAGATTATAAAAAGTGAATGCAACGTTCCTTATTTTAGTAACAGAAGTAACAGATAAATTTAACAAAGAATAAATATTTATTATTTCTAGACATAACGCATAATAAACTCACCATAACAATGATATAGCCATACTTGTTAGTAACCGCACGATAATATTATTATTATTATTATACGATTACTAACAAGTATTCAAAATTTCAAATACGATTTCGTATAATATTTATTAGTTTTTTTCCATAAATAAGATGAACCGATAATGAATATTATACTATATCAAAAAGTACTTTACATAAGCACTAGCCTAATGTAACCACAAATCCACAGGAGCCAAATAAATAAATTTGACCTTGAATTAACGAGATATGATTGGTCAAGATCTTGAATGATCCATTTCGAATTTTGGCAAAGTTTTTAACAGAATTTAGAAGCCGTGCTTAGAAGTAAAATTAAAACCTAGATTATAAAAAAAAATATAATCTGTGGATATAATCATTAAGTAGAGTGATGTATTTTTTGTAATGATATACGAATTAAGAATTGTTTGTAAAGTATATAAGTCGCATAAAATATGGAAATCTGAGCATTTTTATTATATCTACTTCTTCTTCGATTGGAAAAGGCTATTCAATAAAAAAATATTATATTCGAAAGAACATTCAGTTGAACGCTTGCACGATAGTCTTTGTTCCGGTCATTTCTGTGATGACAGTTATTATTACTTAGCTAGTATGGTTGAATCAAATAGGTTTCTATTTTAAAATATTATATATTACACCTGTAGTGGCTGTAACAGTGCATACCACTTAATCTCTTTACTGTTATATAGCCTAACGAATCAAATAATATAATTATTTATTTATGATGTAGCTTAAACATTTTATTCCAACTTGAATTTAAAACCTAGTTTTCAATATTCTTTATTGTATTGTATTTTTCTTTCTGTGTTATTGTATGTTCATGCTTTTTATTCTTGCTAATATTGCCATAGCACTTGCACTAACATTATCAAGAAAAGTCAAGTAAATTGTAATAACAAGATTTTTATAAATATTACTAGCGTTTTGCCCGCAGTTTCACCCGTAATAACGTAGCTGATAACGTAGCTTTCCATTGGTAAAATATTTTTTAAAATCGTTTTAGTAGTTTAGGAGTGAAAGCGTAACAAACAAACTTACATTTGCATGTATATATTAGTTAGGATTTACATAAAAAAAATATCTCGGCGATGATGGTACGCCACATTGTAAGTTTTTGTATGATTCATTTAATTATCTTTCTACATTTCTATTTCAAATTGATAAAAACTACAAAATATAAATTTTAATTAATATTTTATGTAAGGTAGGATACCTTATTTGGATAGATTGACGAGCCGGTTGGCGTGGTTGGCAAATACCTGCCTTACGCGCTGCAGGTCGTGGGTTGGATTCCCACCCAAGACAGACATTTGTGTCTGGTTGTCCTGAGTCTGGGTGTAATATCTATACACCTATTATTTTATTATATTTACAAAAGAAAAGTATTATAAGTAGTATATCAGTTGTCTGGTTTCTATAGTACAAACTCTGCTTAGTTTGAGATCAGCGGAATCGCTGAATTATAATTTAAAAGCACAGGCACCCTCATTTTCATTTAAGCTGAAAGTTTAGTACCCTGTCACGCCGACGGCCAGCCTGCTTAATTTGCAGGTCTCCTTCGCCTTGGGGTCTCAGTGTACTCTGAACCTTGTCGCCTTCAAAGAAAAGTTTTATGTATTTTTAATTCATATAAGATCCTTCTTTCATATATATTTACGCTTAGCAAAGCGAGTTGGTATCAGCGCAAGTATATTAAAATAACTTTCTGTCTAATCTGCTGACTTTTGACTTTAATATCAGCATCAGTTACATAAATAAGAATGCACGTACTACTCTTTAGGTAGGTTTAGGTACACCTACTATTCAATCAGTTGAATGTCTTCAATGTAATCGTTTTAATAAGTTTCATTTAACGTACACAACTATTAAGTTTTATCCTATATAATTGAAACTTGGCAGTGACACTCCTTACCCATATGTATTAAGTATTGTTCATTGCTATAAAATAAATAAAACCACAATAATAAAAAAAGCTTTAATTAAAACTACAATATTCATTATAAAACATCAGATGATACGTAGTTACATTCATAAATAAGTTCGTTAATACGGGTACTTATATAATAATTAATTAATTAGTGAAAATAAAACACCGGTCACACTTATAATCAACTTAACAAAGTTCCAAAATATATATTTAACTTTCATAGAATAAAAATTGACATGAAATTATAGATTATGCTTGGCTAAAAAATTTCGTACAAGCTTATTAACTCTTTCTGGTTCCTCTTGCTGCATGAAGTGCCCACTATTTTCGACAGTTGCCGTTTCTATAGTCGCATATCTCGTCTTCATTAAATCTAGACATGAATGACTTATGAACTTCTCATTTTCTCCCATAGCAAATAAAAATGGAATTTTTTCCTCATACAACTTTTCTTCCCAGGAGTAAGAAAAATTCGCCCGATAATAATTAATAGGTGACGTGAAACCCGCTGAAAACAAATTGGTAATAATGAAACTAAGGTCTTTCTATCGTTCAATCTGATTGGCATAGAAAAATTTATTATAGTTACTATAGTGTAGTTATTATAGTGTAAGTACACATGTATGTTCGATAATAATTGCACACGGAGAGGGATAAAGATGCTTGACTAACAACTATGTGCTGTTCCAAGGTGCAGGAGTCTACTCTTTTCACAGAAAAATATTTTTGGCCGGACTGGACTTTAAGCTGAGAACAGCGGTCTCGGTAATTTGTTTGTTGTTTGCAAATTTGCAATCATTATAAAATATAACAAGAAGCGAGTTCGGTGATTCTGTGCACGGTATCCTAAACAATGAGAGATGCGATTGATCGTTACTGAATGATAAATGATCCATACAATAGTAATTTGTTAATTCCGGTCATAATTATTGCAGCAGTCCGTTTTGCCTGACTCGCATTACTTGTCTATTTGAACAAAAAAATAAGCGCTAGAATAATTATTGTCGTACATACGGGCGAACATAAAGCTCTACCACTAAGAAAAAATATAGACAAACCTGTAAAGTTTGTTTATATTTTATTTTACAAGTATTTTTATTCACTCGACTTAGTAATAGTAGTTTAGTTGCATTTGTAAGACAAAAACAAGTGCTAATAATATAATAGCAGTACCTACATGATAAAATATTCTAATCCGTTTGGCTGTTTACATGTAAGTAAATGTACTGAATGATAAGAGAAAACTTGCAACTCATGATTGAGACTACAATTATACATTTATTAGCAATATATTATTATAATTATTTTATATGATTGAATATGAATATTTTTTATTTTTTAAAACTTAGTATGTTTTCTTTTTTTATTAGTAGTGTAAGCTCGTTTTAAGAAAAAAAAAATCATATTATTTTAGTTCCCATTTATATAATTAGATGGTTAGTTTGTATAGTACTCACTTTGTTTTCCGAACCAATATTTGTAGCATTCCATATCTTCTTTAGTTATAGTATCTTTGCCTTTGACAAGCATAAAACTATCTAAAGATTGTAAATTATTCATCTGCAACAACAACTCCGGTATTTTTGGCGCTCGAAACATAAACACGTATCTGAAAAAGAAGCCTCTGAACGTCACTTTTTGTATAACTTTTATATTTCTATGAATTTGTAGGCACATATATTTTCAATTCCAATGGCTGGAAGAGTGAACATAAAAAAAAAATTGCCCTTTAATTGACATAATTGGTCGGAATCTAAAGAATCTTTGTTGCGTGGCGTTTTTAATGCCGGCGATGTTATCATCGTAATTTTGGAAGTAAAATTAAAGTGGAATATTATTTGTATTTTTAATAAAGATATTTATGTTTATCAAACATTGTTAGTGGTGCATAATGTAACAGAGCTATTAGCGAAGTGCGACCCATTCACCCCACTAAAGAAGATTAACAACCTTCGTTTTGTCCATAAAACTATACAATGTTAATATAATAGTTTCTGTCGGACTGAAGACTTCCAACTAATTTCAAACACAAACAATGCAAACTATAGGTGGAAATTGTCTTTAACGTGTATTATAAATTACCCTAGATTATACTTACTTTGCTTAATATGTATATCTTATATAAAAAATGTCATACAAAAATTCTCAATAAAAGTTTGCTTGTTCTATATAAGTATCCACAATCTATTTGACTATTAACAACTTCATACCCGGATTTCTTTCTCTGTTCGTTCGATGACCATATTTGGCGAAACCAGATATCTTTAGATGAACTCGACAACACAATAAGAGCCTGTAATACTTCAGGATAAGTTTCACGGAGCTTACAAGCAATTATCCCGCCCCAGTCATGAGATACAAGGATACATTTTTCATGACCTGCAACAGATACAAATATATTATTAAGTAACAAAAAAACAAGAATAACATTTAGACTTTCTTTTTTCCTTAAGTTAAAAGTTTTGTTTAGGAGTCGCCAAAAGACGAGATGTCCTGTTGGTATTGAACGCGTGAATAAGCACCACTGAACGTGCTTAATTTGTGTTTATAAGTTATGTTGTGCTTAATGGTGATGGGAAACATCATTCTGCCATATGTGTATTACAAACCTTCTACTCAAAACGAGAGAAGAGGCCTTAACCCAGCAGTGAGACGTAGACACAATAGATTAAATGGTCAGGATCGCACCGAAGACTATTGCCCTGTTAAAATTATATTAACGTTCAAAATGTTACCCAATGCACGGATGAGTTCTTTGATGTCATCGACAAGGTATTCGATTTTGTATGAAGAAACGCTTTCAGGTTTCTCAGAATCCCCGTATCCTCTCATGTCCACAGCAATAACTCTAAAAATTTTTGCTAATTAGGAATGCATAATAAGGATGCAAAAACACAATCTTAAAGATTAAAAATAATAATTAATGCAAAGGCATATTAATATTCATAACTCAAAAGTTTTGATTTCATTTCATAAAATTTATTCATTCATTTTTATAAATTAATTACATTGTATTTTAAGGTTATTTGGACGTTATCAAATAAAAAAAGCTAATTTTCGATTGCTTGATGATCTATATGCATAACATTAAAGTCATATTTGATTAAAACCTCTTGGGCTCCTGTTGTCCCAACTCCAATTTTTTACACTTAATCTGTATTGACGATTTGATGTCTTCCCAACGTATTATATAATTAAATATAACTTATACCTTTAAATAAATAATATTACCGATAATCTTTAAAATGCACTATTTGATGCCGCCACGAATACCAGAACTCAGGAAAACCGTGTAAGAACAGCATCAATGGTTTGGAAGGATCGCCGCTCTCTACATAGTGCAATTTTATATCCTGAAAATAAAATATTTATATATTGCAATATTTCCGATTAAAATCCAACCCAAATCTTTTAAAGGGCATTATAATTACGAATTCTACATCATTCCTTAATATTCTATACCGAAAACTAGCTTTACAGTTTATAACTTACTTTTTAATATTATGTATTTAACAACTTTCATACAAGTAAATACTATGTGGATGTTCTATAATATGAGGTTTGTTAGGGGCTTATCAATACTAATAATATAATGATGAAACTAACTTTCTCTGTTACTGAACGTTTTTTATAAAAAAACTCTGCCGATAAAATGATGAAACAAAAGTATCCTTAATTTTGTTTAAACGACAATAAATGTATTAACAGTTGGCAAAGTTGAAATGGATAAATAATAATATTGAAAACCCTTGTAATTTGAAATACCTACATACAGTTCAATTTATTAGTCTGTTAATCGAAGTTTTGAAAGTTCTTAGAGAACGTACCTTTTCCTCTAAAAGTATGTAGTTCGAATGCCGTTATATTGAGATCTAGTTTTACACCGCTTATTAATAAATATATGAAACAAAAGGGAACTTATAACTACTTTCTACTTATTCCGTAACTAAATATAATTTTCTTTTTCCAGCCTACTTTTATTTTATGAAGGTATTTCGTTGCGTCGTTTGTATAATTAATAATTATTTAATGCTAACCTCGTAAATTAGAACAAAGTAACAGCCTGTGAATGTCCCACTGCTGGGCTAAGGCCTCTTCTTCTCTTTGTGAGGAGAAGGTATTTTCGTAAATTAAGTTATTATAATATTATTATTGCCTGTGCTATCGAGATCTTAGTTTTGCCTCCAGAACCCAGGTACAGCAGTTAAAACCCGCCATTATACTCCTATGACCCGTGCCTTAAAAGCTAATATTTTACCAGTTATTTCGGATTGCCGTCGCATTGGACGATCGAAATAAGGAAATAGATTGCATCTGCGTTAGCTTATATACTTTTACACTAATTTGCACAGTTGGTTTGTATTTGAGGTTGATCACCGTGACGAAAATTCTACCGTGTGAAAAATCTTAACAAAATCACAATCAAATTAAACTCAATTTGCAGTTGTGCTCAGTAAAATGCATTCTGCATATTGTTATCCGGTGGTAATGCTTGACGATAATTTAATTTGCATTGGACTTATTACAAAGATTTATTAAATATATATATTGTGTATATGTGGTATATTTACGGTTTTACAACATTTAAAATGTTCAGACACAAAATTAAATAAATAATCGAGTATTCATTATATTAAGGAACGTTTGTATTAATTCATATTATGAAACTAATGCTTATGACTTTTTGGATGATAGCACACTTTGGGAATGAAACAATCGCTTCCAGGCTCTTACAAGTACTAATAGGAGTTCAAACGTAAAATTTTGGCAAATTTGAGCAAAAATTGTTGAAAAGTTGGTACAGAAAAATCTCACTAAGTTTCTATCGCCGGTTCTTCTTAAGTCTGAGGCGTTTTTTTCCTAACCAGATTTTTGAGAATTGCTCAATGTAATGCTTATAGGTATTTAACTGGTACAAAGGTTTATAGGTAATTACAGGCACAAGGGACATAACATCATAATTCCCAAGGTTGGTGGAGCATTGGCGATGTAGGCGATGGTGACAATTATATATTGGGCGATTTCATTGACAAAAAAATAAATTTGATTCATTTGATTAAATTCTCATCTGATAAAATTTAAACATTGTCTACAACTTCAATAACCCATCATTGTAGCATTAAATCACGCAAGTGATATATTGTTTATATGAAAATAACATAGTTAGGTACTTGATAAAATCCAAACATTGTTCCGTAGGCATCTAAAATTAAATGACCTTAACATTGTTACATGGCGGCTACTCGACTTCGATGACGTCACATTAACTATGACTCTCAAGTCTTAACTTGACTCTTGAGTCGTATTTGATCAGTCTCTACAAAAGAAACATTTTTATGTTATTTATACGAGGTACCGACAAATGTTTCCGGATGATAATAATATTATTGAGATCAGAGAGATAATATTTATGTTTTTGTCTCAGTCGGTTATTTTAATCGATGTGGAAAAAAAGAAACAAAAATTTTACTTTTGAAGAATAGCAAGCATAATTGCAAGCATTATCATACACGCATCGAAATATTTAGCGAACGCGTCTAGTAGAGTGTGCAGTACAATAATATTATTCAACTGAAACTAGAGACACGTAATCCGTTCCGCTTTCTGGAAGTAGAACTCTTCCGGGGAGTGAATATTGTGAACCTGTTTTTGCGGCGATTTTAATGCAAATGTAAATTATACATTATTTTGTTAATGTGGCCTATATTCTAAAATAAGAGCAATTTAAGAATCGAGGGGCTAAATTGCTTGAACACGTAATTCTTAACCGATGATCGCGGGTCAAACCCAGTCAGACCGCTGAGTCAAAATCACGAGGAAATTTGCATGTGTCTAATTTCTCTGCAATTTTGTCACATGTGTATCCATCGACCCACGTTAGCACCGCATGGTATGATTAGCTCCGAGCCAACTCATAAAATGGAGAAGAGGCCTAGGCAAACAGCCAAGGAGATAAAAGATAGATGTAAAATTTATAAAAATAATTAATTTATCTAGGTCTATGAGTAATATTAAAATTGAATAACTTATCAAATTACATAAACTTGTTGTCCTGCCTATTCCTAAGATATATTCATAAGACTTCTAACAGAAGTTAAACTCTTCAGCTTTATATATTAATATATATTTAAATAAGTAAGACTTTTTGTAAGAGTTATTATTTAAATAATTAAAAATTCGGTATTTTAATGGTAACAGGTGGTGGTGGAAAAGGTAGAAATTTAAATTCCTACAAATATCTTTCCATTAATTTCTGAGTGTGTGTGTATGTGTGATCTATTGTTGGTGTCGCTGACCTTTGCTTCAAAGTCGCAAGTTGTTGCTAAATATGAAAGAAGCCCATCAATATCTACAATACACCTAATGAGTCTTTTATACTACGCTCCTTTCTGAATACCAGACAACTCTTACAAATAATAATGATGTGCTATTCAAGCAAAAATAACACGATAGAGATAACTGAAAGAAGAATTGAATGAGCTATTATGTAAATTCGCGAAAAAATGCAGTTTCTCGGAAAATTAAAATGGCGTAATATGATAACAATAAGATACCTATACAACAATTTAATAATAGGTTTTTTTCTTCGACTTCTTGTAATGTTTAATGAGCTCATCCGGGTTTGCCAAAAAAAGCTTTAAGTTGCAAAAAATCCTGTCAGCATTTATAATACTTTCAATATAAGATTATTTTCAACTGACATTTGAAGATTTGTACAATACATTTTTACAGTATCAGCCTGTGAATATCTCACTGCTGGACTATGGCCTCCTCTCCTTTTTCGAGAAGGTTGGTGATGATTCCACAGATACCCTTTAAAACATTTTTACAACATTATTTTATTTATTTATTGTAACTTGTGGTACTTGCATTATCTCTTTTCTAAGTCTTGTAAATCTTATTTTACGAAATACCATAAGAAAAATCATATTATATACTTATATTTTAACAAAAATCGTTTTAAACCTTTAATTAGTTAAAAAATATTTACTAAACTTCACCAATATTAGGTATTCTATTCTATTCTAAGTTTCTGTATTTGTCTTGCGTCTCGCTGATATACATATATATTCACTATTTATGTACGTGCTAATTATGACAGAAGTTTCCGGCATAGACCTTACTAACATGTAGCCTTGTGGCATTATCATCTAATCAAAAATAATATGACACTTAAGAATTTTTTTTTGATGATTCCACATAATTAAGTAACAATATTAAACACATTGTTATTTAAGATTGAAAATAAATTTAAATAAAAAAAATGGTCAAATAATAAATAATTGGTAATCATAATGGTTATTCCAATTTACCCCTTTAATTTATGTATTTAAAATTAAATAAATTGAGCTGCATCGTGGAATCCATTCCTCCTGTTCCCCAAACCATAATTAAACTAGAAACTAAATTAACCTCACTTCATCATAACAATAATGCTAAAAATAACACAATAAACATAAAAAACATTAAAATTGAAAATAACTCCAGTAGGTTTTTTATGAAAATGTTTTATATGGATTAAAAAAAACTAATTGGACTCATATGGTATCGTCTAGCTCTAGACTATTAGTTTTCGCCCACGCATATTTTCGCGCGGGTTTTAGATATCCTATTTCCATTTTGTATCCCTTAGATATTGCAAGTACTTTATTGTAGTTAATAGTCCAGGAATTTTAGCACCGCTACTAAATTTGTTTGATTGGATTATGTAAGGGTACCCCCTAAGTACAAAACCGAGTTTTTGTCATCCCAGACCACGAGAGTTAGCGTTGGTTAGCGTTGGTTAGCGTTGGAAAACGTATTTTTGCAAATACCTCGGAAGCGGTGAGATTTGCGATAAAAATAGTAGAAATCTTTTTTGTAGAAGATAAAATTGCCATCTTTATTCATTTTTATTCAAATTTTTTTCTCTATTGTTAATATTTTCCGAAAAAGTTGGCTAGTTAAAAACAACTAATTTTGGATTTCGTAAAATATCTTGTTAAACATACGAAATAAACTGGTAAAATCAAGGTTGGAGAACATAGCGGGATTTTATGCAGAACAAATGTAAAAAAAAAATGGCCTATTAAGATGTGAAAGCGTAACAAACTCATTTTTGCATTTATAATATTAGTAAGGATGGATATTCGGCCATTAATTAGTTAAAATGGCCCAATTGTTAGAACATGTAAATCATAACCGATGATTACGGGCATATTGCGGGTTCAAGCCCGGGCAAGCACCGCTAAAGTTATGTGCGTTTATAATTCATCTCGAGCTTGCCAGTGGAATAATCGTCATTAACACGCATTTGTCTGATCTTACACATTTATATGAGCGTGGTGGAATTAATTCCAAACACAACAATTGTTACAGTCAAAAATCCCGACCCACAACCCAGTTCTGTCTACACATATAAATATATATATATAGGTATATAATTATATATAGATTTACGATATAATTTATATCGGAAATAAACAGTACAAATATTATTAAATACTCACATTGACCTTAATGTACTTGTGCACACCATATTTTGGGTCCCTGAGATTAGCAGGTGGCTCCAACTTTAACTTCATCGCCCACGGATTTTTAAACGGATTTAATATTATATTGATAAAAATGCCGAGAAGTGCTTGCGCTGTATATAATAAAGTTAGCGCATTCGCTAATACGAAGCGATAACATATTGTCACAACACTCATCTTCGACTACAGGATAGACGACCATCGATTGCGGAGTTGTGCTCCTAACTGACTTGACTAATGAAGTAATGAATCACGATGAATCGAGTGAACACGGTTGCATGGAGTATAATAATATCCGCACGTTATCAGATGAGTTCTTACAATTATATACCAAAACTTAAACATAACGCATCATATGAGATCTTATATGTATAACAATAATACTATTTACTATAATATATAAAATATTTCACATATTTTAACCTTTGAAAATAGATACCGTAGTTATTATATTACTATGTCTACAAATAGTCATGTAAATAATATGTTTTTTATTTTTTAACACGTGAATATTGAAAATCGATAAACTTATTTTTCGTATTTATTACAAAAGGAAGCAAAAAGTGATTGTGCCACAGATGTGCACATAAGGCATATTTTTGCAAAAAAAAAAGAATTAAAAAAAACTTCCGTACCATGACGACAAATTAAAGTGCTAAGGTACCAAATTAAAATACACTAATGAAATTATTATTATCAAAATTATACTTCGTGCTTTGTCCTCGAGATTAGTTTACTTGTAGTAGACACTAGGTGTCGCCAGTCTGCACTGTATTTGAGATATCACTTTTTTTTTTTTTTGTATGTGGGTAGGCGCATCACCTTTGATGCCGGTGCCACTTTCTAATATCTTCATTACACGTTCAGTGCTCCGCCAGTCAGTACGCGTCAAATTATTTTGTGCGATTCAAAACGTTCCGTTGTAAAAGTGTTTATTAAATACGTATACGTGTTGTTTCGGAATTTGTTAGCGATGAGTACATAGCTAACAAATTTACAAAGTTGGAACAAAAGTTTATGTGCACACGACGCAGTGTTCGACATAGGATATCGAGATCGAGGAGACTGTCACCGTCGACGTCGTCGCCGTCATATACATCGCGAGCGTCATCCAACTCGAGTCCCGAATTCGCAATCGTTGCCGACAGAGCACGTATATTCGGGCGGCGCCTTTGCGGGCGCACTGCCGTTGGAGACGCTATGCATAGAAGGTATAGTATAGGCATAGTCTTTGTTTAAATTGATAGCATGATTAACTCATGGGGTTATCACCTTATTGATCGAATAACATATTCTTACGTTATAATAGTACTGTGGGTAGTCTGTAGGACTACCACTTTACTTTAATTAACGTAGTCAAACACTAAAGTAAAGCAGTTCATTACATATTTTGACTAGCTGAGAATAGCAATAAATAAATAATGGGTCCGCTACTAGGGCTGTCACTTTATTTAATATAAAAGTATTGATTTGAAAATGGGACATTCACTTAACTTTTACAAATTATTAAGTTTAATAGTACTACGGGTAGTCTTTGCGACTACCACTTTACTTTGATTAACATAGTCAAACACTAAAGTGGTAATGCGGGCATTCTCTGGGGATGTCACTTAATCACATATTTTGACTAGCTGAAAATAGCAATAAATAAATAATGCGGTCAGCTACTAGGGCTGTCACTTTATTTAATATAAAAGTATTGATTTGAAAATGCGGTTAGTCTATGGGACCTTCACTTGTTTTACATATTATTAAGTTACAATAGTACTACGGGTAGTCGTTGAGACTACCACTTTACTTTAACTAACGCAGTCAAACACTAAAGTGGTAATGCGGACATTCTCTGGGAATGTCACTTCATCACACATTTTGACTAGCTAAATAGCAGTAAATAAATAATGCGGTCAGCTACTAGGGCTGTCACTTTATTTAATATATAAGTATTGAATTGAAAATGCGGTCAGTCTATGGGACCTTCACTTGTTTTACATATTATTAAGTTACAATAGTACTACGGGTAGTCGTTGAGACTACCACTTTACTTTAACTAACGCAGTCAAACACTAAAGTGGTAATGCGGACATTCTCTGGGAATGTCACTTCATCACACATTTTGACTAGCTAAATAGCAGTAAATAAATAATGCGGTCAGCTACTAGGGCTGTCACTTTATTTAATATATAAGTATTGAATTGAAAATGCGGTCAGTCTATGGGACCTTCACTTGTTTTACATATTATTAAGTTACAATAGTACTACGGGTAGTCGTTGAGACTACCACTTTACTTTAACTAACGCAGTCAAACACTAAAGTGGTAATGCGGACATTCTCTGGGAATGTCACTTCATCACACATTTTGACTAGCTAAATAGCAGTAAATAAATAATGCGGTCAGCTACTACGGCTGTCACTTTATTTAATATAAAAGTATTGATTTGGGAATGCGGTCAGTCTTTGGGACTGTCACTTAAACAAAATATACTACCTAAATTTTATATACTATTACGTTACAATAGTACTGCGGGTGGTCTCTGGGACTACCACTTTACTTTGATTAACGGAGTCATTCACTAATGCGGTGATGCGGGCATTCTCTGGGAAGGTAAGTATTGATTTGAGAATGCTGTCAGTCTTGAGACTGTCAGTAGCAGCCTGCGAATGTCCCACTGCTGGGCTAAGGCCTCCTCTCTTTTTATGAAGAGACGTTTTTGGAGATTATTCCACCACGTGGGATACACATGTGACAGAGTTTCACTGAAATTAGACAAAAGCAGATCTCACGACAGTTTTCCTTCACTGGTTAGCCGGAGATAAATTAGAAAGCATAAATTAAGCATATGAAATTCAGTGGTACTTGCCCGGGTTTGAACTCATGATCATTGGTTAAGATTCGCGCGTTCTCACCACTGGGCCATCTCGGCTATGGGACTGTCACTTAACCAAACCTATACTTTAAGTGGGATTTCATTAGACAGGTGCCACTGCCGCCCGCCACCTTCATTGTCAACAGCGTCAAGGCCTCCGGGTCGTTATTGTACACTTCCGAGCTGCCTTCAGGTAGTGCTGACTTCTTCTTGGGTCATCAGAACTATTAATTTCGTTTAATTCTATGAAACGACCCTACCCGAGTCTTTGGTGAAGATGTTCAACCAGATCTAGCTACAAAAAGACATCCGCAGGGAGCTCATGGCCATTATAGAAGCTGTGATTAAATGAGACAGGCAATCTAGAGCAGTACCTCCGTAACTCCGAACCTCCGTAGAGTCATACGTAGCCATGCTTACTTCCCTTATGACATCAGGTACAAGAACAAATAATACTGACCTCATTCAAACATAGATGAGCTTATGTGCAAAAAGTCAGTACACTAATCCAATAATAAGAAGAAGCTTCCTTCTTAATACATTAAGAAAGAAGATTAATGGTCAATTACAAAGGACAAAAATTCACAAGTTGCCTTTAGCAAAAACCAAACGAAAACTAAAAGCAGTTAAGGCTATCTCAAAATTGGGCTGAAAGAGACTCGGAGGACGAAGGAGCCTGCAAAAAAGGATCGCGTCGACAGATCATCATCTTCGAAGCAGTTGTCGCGTCCAGCGCAGCATCGCAGCCGTAACCACCATGAGATAAGGTAAGTTCCTACTTTCGCAGACATCGGTCACTCGTTACGCGTGACAAAATTATTCTGGTACAAATCCTCTTCTCTCGTCTAGAAAAATAGACAAATATTCAAGTATCAAAAACACTTTCCGCCACGGAAAGAATTAAAATACGAACGAGTCTATTCGTGATCCTTTAGAAATAGGAACTATTACGAAATGTAAACCCTGTCAGAACCAAATTCTATCTCCTGTATTTTTAGTAGCAAACCAAGTGGAAATTATGTATGTATATAGTGGTATATATAAATACAAAAGCATTGATTAAACTCATCGATCCCTCACACTTCAAATTCGAAGACCTGAGGAAGGCATTAAAGCTTACCAAGGGATTTTTTATGAGTAACGTGGATCTGAAAGACAAATATTCTTGATCCGTATACATGATCGTTCTTTCGAATGATCTAAAGTACCTACTGATTTCAATGACAAAAAAAAAAAAAAAACTTCTCTTATGTACTGCCACTTTCGTATTCACCTAGATTATGAAATCTGTGCCACTTACTTATCCACAATATATCTAGATGATATTTTAATGATGTCTCATAGTCTGAAATCGCGTTTTAAAACATACATGATACAAGGAGGCTTTTAGAAGCCCTAGGCTTTTTTATAAACACAAATAAAAAGTATATCTCTAGCTTCTATATTAACGACGACGAGCCCGTTGCACATTGGCGTGGTTCGTAGATGCCTTTCGGGCCGCAGGTCGGGGGTTCGATTCCCACCCAGGACAGACAATTGTGTATATGAACATATTTGTTTGTCTTGAGACTGGGTGTAATGATCTATATAAGTATCTTTTTACAAAAGAAATGTAGTATACATGTTTAGTATATCAGTTGTCTGATTTCCACTGTACAAGCCTTTGCTTAGCTTGGGATCAGAAGGCCGTGTGTGAATAATGTCCCAGGATATTATTATCATTATTATTACTAATAATGTTGACCTAACTTTCAAATAATTCAGTATGACACATACTTAATACAATGTTTTATTTTGCAAAAGTAAATAAATATGATTAATACCTAGGATCTGTATACCATATTATAATATTTTTAACGCAATAAGATGAGTCTGGTGCAAAATATGGAAATTTGAATAGCTGAAGACTATCTATATATTTCTTGCCCAAGAAATAATAATATAAGATAATCATATCATCATATAGAGATTAAAAAGACCATAAAAAATAATAATAATAATAAAAATAATGTAAACAGCTTCACTTGCAATAACGACAGCACATAGTGCAAACGAACACATAATTAATATACTTATAGCCTATTCCAACCACAACAGGAATAAAGCCAGATTAACAAATTTGACACCGAATTAATGTGATATCATTGGTCATCAATATCAATCGACGCGATGTCATTGTTGATGTCTGGAATAAGCTATGACATTCACTATGGATACGCGAAAAGATGGCGTTTTCAATGTCCGCGAAGTTGAATTCGGAAATCGGAAATTTGAAAGTTAAATTAATGTGGTTATAACTAGTTAATTGGAATAGTTGTTGTATTATGAATAAGGGTAAATTAATCAAGAACTGTTTACAGTACATAATAATGCAGAACGATTTGACAATCGCATGCAATTTGTAAATCTACGGTGTGTTTACATTTATTTCTATTCCCATTGGAATAGGGTATAATATATATTTTGACTGCCTCGTTGGTCTAGTGGCTTGATATAAGGTCGCGGACGCGGTGATCCTGGGTTCAATTCCCAGGTCGGGACAATAAATAGTTATTGGGGTTTTCTATTAGAAAATTCTCAGTAGCAGCCCCTAGTCTGGAAGTTGGAAGTGTGGTACACTCCCGTGCCTCGGAAAGCACGTTAAGCCGTTGGTCCTGCGCCTGAACTCTTTCCGGTCGTGTCGGATTGCCGTCCCATCGGATTATGAGAGCTAAGGAAAAGAGAGTGCACCTGTGTTTGCGCACACACTTGTGCACTATAATATCTCCTGCCCACCTTATTACCTTATTTATTTTTATTTATATATTTTAACGTCATATCCTTCTCAAAGACGTGGCAAATTTCTGTATTGCGATTTGCATAGGTATTGAATTCAATTCACACCAATGAGTTGTGGTATTTTATATTCGTGAATATTGGGAAATTAAATTGATATAAATAAAAATCTCAAAAAACTCGGCATTACAACGCCTATTCTAGACATAAATATTCTCATAAAATTCTTTAATAAGATTGCTATCAATAACTATAGATTAAGATTTTGATATAAAATGTCAAATGGTTTGATAAGTATTTATCTTTCTCTGTGACCCACTATGGTCGAAGTTGACAAATGGTACTAAAAAGTCATCTTGCATTAATTGCTTAGTATTTTAAAATAAAAACTCAGATTAATACTCAGAGATTAATACTTAAAAACTGCACCACAGTTTTACACTAGCAGTTATTATGGTTCAAATCTTGTTTATGATATAATATGATATTTAAATAGATAATTAATATATAT
Source organism: Nymphalis c-album (assembly GCA_963151315.1). Classification (NCBI taxonomy): domain Eukaryota; kingdom Metazoa; phylum Arthropoda; class Insecta; order Lepidoptera; family Nymphalidae; genus Nymphalis; species Nymphalis c-album. Next base: position 13,477,044 of record OY720592.1, read on the forward strand.
AAAACTACATAGTAATTAATTGTTGATTTGTTTTATTATACAATGGGTACTTTTTTGTGAAAGTACTTTTTTGACCACCAGATTTATAGTCAAAAGTTTACTTTTGTAAAAGTAAAAAGGTTACTTTTGTAAAAGTACGTTTGTCAAATGTTAGTTTGATTATCAGAAGAATATAAATATATAAAATGTACTGTTCTTTGAAAGTTGATATTTTCACTCTCAACATCTACAAGTAAACTAATCTCGAGGACAAAGCACGAAGTATAATTAATGATTAAACGAACTTACCTGTACGTGAAGTTCAATCATAATTATACGAGGGCTTTGTCCGAAGAGATTAGTATCCCACCCACCCCATTTACCATTTCCCATATAACAATATTTTATATAGGACAGAGAGTATCTATCCAGGTGTAAATCTTCTACTTGATATTCAAATATCAACATTTGCAAAGAAGATGCTCTGAACAAAATGAAGATATTAGAAAGTGGCACCGGCATCAAAGGTGATGCGCCTACCCACATACAAAAAAAAAAAAAAGTGATATCTCAAATACAGTGCAGACTGGCGACACCTAGTGTCTACTACAAGTAAACTAATCTCTTCGGACAAAGCCCTCGTATAATTATGATTGAACTTCACGTACAGGTAAGTTCGTTTAATCATTAATTATACTTGGTAAAAGAAGCAATAAAAAATTGCATTCTTAGTAATTTACATTAATGTATAAAAATTAAAGATAAAATGTGAATATTATTAACAAAAAGATGATGTTGTAGTTATAAAGTAAAATTTATTAGCTACTCTTACGGTTAAGGGTCCTTCTAAGGTACCTAATATTACATATTATAATATAACTCTATTGGTTTACATAGCGCCCGCCTGTGAATCTCCCATCCGGTATGGTTTTCGGCGAAATATTCAACTTTCATCATCATATTTCAGCCAATTTAGATAAACCATTAATACATTATATCTAATTTATCGCGTTCAGACAGCCAGACGCGATTCATGGTATGTATATGTTTAATGGTATACCTTTATAAAGTAACAGTCGATAATAAGTGACTCGATTTTACAATTAGGTATATAATATGTTTCGAATTGACTGCTATCAGAGAGCATTTTAGCGCAAAAAGTAATAATTATGTGTAATCAATAGATACATTCGATTGCTCTGATAATATCACTTAAATCAGTCGGGAGCAGATAAAAAATACAATATTTTTAGACGTAACTGCTTTATTATTATTATAACAGATTTATTTCAAACATAACAACCTTATATTTTTTAATTCTTTTATATTTTTTCCTATATTTTTAAACAATTTAAACATTACAGAAACGTTACTTAAACGGAACATAACAATTTTTATTAAATTCTTATGTATAAAGTAAATTAATCATTTCAAAATTTTTCCATGCTCGCGATGCGTATTTAGAAAGTTCTTGAAATCTTTATGTGCACAGAAATTTTAACTGGGACTAACGAAGAATATTTATTTTTAAATTGTAATGGATTTAACATGTCATTTAACATTTTTTGTTATCTATTAAATCCACGAGGTCATTTTAAAAAATTCAAGACTATGTACTCCGTTACTACATGATAAGATATAAAAAAATATATATATAGACATTATAAATCGCTGCACGATATCTCGCGATGAACAAATTCCTCTAATCATAGTAGTGCTATTCTATCACAGGGAATCATTATCTGATTCTCTCCTCCTAGGATTAATTGGAACTAAATTTTTAAACAAGTCATCAACACTTTCCGGTGGATCGCAGGTCATCAAATCTTGCATCTCTTTCCACAATTCATAATCTCCAGCAATACCTCTAGAGAATATTCTAGAAGGATCTGACGTGAACGCGTTCGTTGTATTTTGACCTATATCGTCTGGGTCGTTATTTAGTCTCTCTAGCGTTTCTCTTTCAATTCTCTCTAAGCGTTCGATAACTTTTGACGGATCTGTTTCCTTCGGTCGCTCGTTGAAATCTATGTCGATTTCAATTCTGAAATAAATATTGGTGTATCTAATTAAAAATATATCCGTACATCAATATCTCTAACCAATAAAAAAATCTTAAAACTTTTCATTACTCTAGTTAATTAATAAATCTTACTGTAAATCTGTAAGAGAGCGTGATAAAATAATATTTTAAAAATGAAAGTGAGTACCCAGTTTCTTGTTTAAACTTGGCCCAGTCTTCGGAGTTGGGTGCGCACGGTATTTCCGCCGCAAGCGCACGACATGCCTCTGCCATTGTCTTCTCGACCATTTCCAGTTCTGCCTCCACTATAAGAATAACATATCCTGCTAACTGTACGATACTTTTAGCATCTGTGTTACTGTGTGTGTAAGTAATACTATGACCTCTTGCCAGATGCGTGCGCTTAAAAAAACATCCATGTGAGGGAAAGTCAGGTAGGTATGTGGTATTTGTCATGCGAAACATTTTAAGTAGACAACAACACCAAAAATGTGAGAGTTAGAATTCTATGTCGTACGTTGTAAGTTAAAGAGAGATTCTAAACCTAAAATAAAGATTGATTAAATCTACACTGACTTTGGAATTTTGTTACTTGTACAATTGTACATACATACATACATACTAACCAATGTGATTGTTAATAAAAGTACTTCAAAAGGTAAATGACAAACGTCGTGACAATTATAAAGTTACTCAAGGGGAAAATTACCTTCTAGCTACGATAATTGTACAACAAACTCTTAGGATACGTAACTTTGGAAGTAATTGTCCCATTAAATATTTAACCATGATTTTAATTACATCCATTTAAAATAGGCGCTAGAATTAGACATTTTTACATTATAAATATTTTTAATCGTTTAATAAAAAAAATAATTGAATGATGATTTGTAGGAAAAATATGCAGATAAGTTGTAGAGTAACTTTGAGGTTTACATATTATGACAAAATCACACCCTGCTTTATGGTTACGATACCATAAAGTTCGAAGTGTATTTACCCAAGCCAAACAATAGTATTAAAGAGAAACTCTAAGCATGACATGACATCGTCTTACAAATCGTTGTTTGTTCATTCGCTTAACTATGCTACATTCATAAATAATTACATAAGCATTTTAATTTTTGCTTCTCTATGTGATATGTCACATGTTGCAATGGTATATAGAAAATAATCCTATATAAGCATTGCCAGAATTTTATAATGAAATAAAGGACCTGTAGGTAAAGGATATTGATAAATACTTTTCTTTACTTGGTTAATAAATATTTCATCAAGTAAAGAAAAGTATTTATTATATATTTGGATTTTTTTTGTTAGAGCACGAATGTTCTCTGGCAGGGGCCGTTGCTCCTTCTTGTTCCTTCCTGGTTACGCTATGAGTAGGTAGGTAAGTGAATAGTGATTTAAATAATGAGTTGTAAATCATTTAACCAACTTCAAAAAAGGAGGTTATCAATTCGTCTGTTTTTTTTTTGTGTTTGTTATAATATAATACAAAGGGAACCCCTCAAATGAGCTAAAATTATAACAAAATTAATTTTCAAAACACATATAATCAACAGCCAACAATTTTATTTTAAGAATAAAAAAATCGAGTTTTAAGAACCACCTTTTACCTTATAATATCATTGTATAAGAACAGAGAAAGTCATCCTTAGCAGAGACGTATTGTATATTTTCACATCAAGGTATTTCTTAATGACAAAAACACGACACTAATACTATTGTTATTAACTTTTTACTCAACAAACGATTACAGATATAAATAGTCAGCTGGATATTGTGTTTATACCTTTTACTTAAATGTATACAGACTTCATGGCTTTTGAAACCGTATTTTACGACACACAAATATACAAATCATTTGTAAGCATCGTCATTTTGATAATAAAGCTCAAAGCTTATTATATTCAGTTTATATAATAATTAATAAAATTTATCTTGAGATCTTCAAAGACTGTTTTTTTAAGTTCAATTTATGGTTTTTTGCGTGTGATCACATTATTGTACATAAAGCCAAGGTTATTCAATATCAAATTAAAACTGAATATAAATTTACAATAACAAAATTAACTATCAATTACTTTTGTATCTGTCTACGGAAACCGACATGTGCCAAGTCACCAAAAAATCCCAACAAACCCTCACTGCGTGATGCAATACAAGATTTACAGGATTTCTTAATTACTTGAACTGTATTAATTGTCTAAAGCTGCGCAGGTTCCTAACATATTTTACCGGGCCACGGTAACACGAACAATTGAGAGTTGATGCGTATTGCAACAACCCATTAAACCCACACCCAAGGTGGCAAGTCCCGGGTACTGCTCGGAGTTCCTCCGCCCGCCACACGGTGATTCCATGGGATGCTAAGACGTTCGTTTCACTTTTTAACCGACTTCAAAAAAAGGAGGAGGTTATCAATTCGTCTGTATGTTTTTTTTTTTTTTATGTTTGTTACCTCATAACTTTAGACTGGGTGAATCGATTTTGATGATTTTTTTTTTACTTTTATGTTTGTGACTTACAAACAGTAAATGCCAAAATTTCAAATGCCCAGCACAAGCCCAAATTTCATACCGAACGTGCGGTTTGGGTTTGGCTTTGTCCACGTTACCGCCACTTTATGTAATTTTTATCATATTCCTAATTTTAATGAATGTTAAATTGTATAATAACATAAAAAGTGTAATTTATATTAAATACAAAATTTAACTAGACGCAAAATAAATATTAACCATACACATCACATTATTATATTATGTATTTTAATTTGTCGCAATAAGCGAAGCATTGTTACAGACATGTAATGTCTAACCTTTTGATGCTGATACGTGGCATTACTTTTTTGTTAGACACAATATAAAAAGTATTCAACAATTAAATAAATAGGTAACTACACTAAAATATTTAAACTTATATAAGTTGATCTTATGATGAACCAGGCGTTTTAATAACATGTGCTGGGTTTTTCTGCCGAGATATTTAACCAGTCGCCAGTTAGTTAGATGTGTCAGAACAGTGACTGTTAGAGAGCCCGTAGAGCCGTTGGTGCTACAAGTATAATTACGTAAACTCTCTCATGTTGTGACGGGGCCCTTCCCGTAGATTTATTAGAGTGAGGAAATAGAAAGACAGAAAAAGCCCTGTGTTTGACACAAATGATCACTATAATATCAATAAAATCTCTCAACCACTTGACTAGCCGAGAAAAACATCATAGATACAGACAAATTTTCAAGGTCTAGTGATGTCACTTTTATGATTGCGCAATGACGCAGCACTTGACGCAGTAACCTGATGAAAATTATAATACACAATTTTTTACTATTAAACTATTATTACCATTGATTTTTTAATTGGTGGTAGAGCTTTGTGCAGGCTCGTCTGGGTAGGTACCACCCACTCATCACATTTTCTACCGCAAAACAGCAGTACTTGGTATTGTTGTGTTCCGGTTTGAAGGGTGAGTGAGCCAGTGTAATCACAGGGGACATAACATCTTAGATCCCAAGGTTGGTGGCGCATTGGCGATGTAAGCGATGGTTAACATCTATTTTAATGCCTATGTCTATGGGCGTTGGTGACCACTTACCATCAGGTGGCCCATATGCTCGTCCGCCTTCCTATGAAATAAAAAAAAAATAATAATTCATTGCACTAGTTTAATAAATAATCTATGAAAGACCGAATATAAGAAAAAAATGGTAAGCTTAGCAAACTAACTGGATATATATCGTCTTAAAGTAAACGGAAGTACTTACTAGAGTTCTCAAGTTTTGAGTTTCGTTTCGGTCGTCGTAAAGCTCTCGCTAAATTCCCAGAAACAGCTCCGTGTGATGTCAACTTGCTTCCACTACAACGCCATTCATCATCTTTAACAGATTTGACAAATATAAACCTTGGAGAATTACATTTTTCGAAATGTAATTTTCACAATAACCGGTGGTGGAACTATGTTCAAGCCCCTTTGTATTGCCCATTGATAAGCATATGAAAACTCAGCATTGCTTGACTGGGTGTTCTAGACACTGGTGACTGGACTATTTAGGCACAATATTATTACGATAATTACCTATAAATGACGTAATAAATGCATTATACCCAACAGTGTGTTCATAATCTGCAGTCTCGTAGGGCCGTCAATGCTTCTCTCCAAAGCTGTTCTAGGTCGCCTCGGTATCTCGCATCGAGGCCGCAGCCCGGCGCACTCAGTTGTCGCTGGACGCCGACGAGTCAGCTTAAAGCGCTCAGTGGAAGGTTTTTCGTCCAGATCTTGATTTTGATTCCTTGTGTCCTTAGCAAACGAATAGATTATAAGTTTTTTTTTTTTATTTAAGCTTATTAAGAATTTAGACAAGCCAGGTTTTTACTTCGTTTCTTATATCATCAATGTGTAACTAAGGGAACTAGTGTGTTATGCTTCTTTTTCCTACCTGTAGTATCACCGATAAACTCACTTTTCTAATGTATCTTTTCTATTAGAAAGATGATTTAGGAGAAACACAACTGTTTTTAAATAAAAAATGGTAATCGTACCCAGGATACATTAGAAAATACATAAAATACTTTACTTCAATCTTCGAAGGACCCGGTTGTGGCTCGTCTTGTTCGTTCATATTAATTACTTGCTGGTTACTAGTTTCAGGAAAACCTTCAACGCTCTCTGTATCCGATGGAATTTCATAATTCCAATCATCTGGAAAATAAAATATTTTTTTTAAATATTGCAAGGTGTAATGTGAATTAATATTGTTAAATTATGGTTTTTTGCTGGTTTTGCTGGCTAATTTTAATTGATGTATAATCGTCTAATTTCTTCTAGAGATATTCTATATGTATAGTTCGAACAAAGAGCCGGTAAAACTAACCTTCATAGGAATTTAGCGGTGTATCATCCAGAGTAACTAACGAAGGCAACGCAGATGCAACAAGAGAACGATAGTTTAGAGAATCTGCTACCGGAGTCCCACTCAGAGTAAGCCTTCGCAATGAACAGCACACGCCCAATGTCCAAATGCGACTCGACTCTTCAATGGGGTTACTGAAATATTTCTCGAACATCATTAATATATAATTTTAAGAAAAACTTTGTATTGATAGTGTTAAATCAGAAAAAAAACCTTGTTGTTTCCGCTGGCTACAATATGACGCATAGCATCTTATATGAGCTACCAACCATGATATTTGAATTGTTAGGTCAAATTAAGGTATTATAAAAAGCATTCACGGTAATTTTTTCCCTTAATCACATATCGTACTTTAGCCCTTAATCAGGGCCAGGTTGATATAGTATTTTTACAATAACATAGATTACCGGAAGTATTTACAAATAAGTATGTATGAAGTGATGACGCACCCATTTTCCTCCACCGGTAAAATTTCAATTTGAGTTATATATTACAAAAATATTTACACTTACTTAGCTAAATTAAGAGTATGTAACTTTTGAAGGGCAGCCAAAGCATGTAAGTCATGGAGTCGATTTCCGGCAGCATACAGTTCTCGCAAGGCACCGAGGCCCCAAACTCCGTCCAACGAGTTTAAGCCACAGCGATTAACGCTAAGGCTCTATGAAAATAAATTAAAACGGATCCATTTCTATGTAATATTTCAATTAATAAACGAAAGGATCAGTCAGATCAGTGGAGGATTTATACATTTGCCAAATTAACAATGTCAGAGTTTTACTTATCATGATAAATTTTAAGCTTTATATGTATAAATATTACTTCTTACTTATTAGGTGTGTGGTCTGGTTTATTAATGGCCGAATACTGAAACGTCTTTCAAATATGAAGTGGGACTTAATTATTTGGAACGCCATTAATTTCAAATTTCGCATACAAAATTATGAAATTAATGACGTTCCAAATAATTAAGTCCCACTTCATTTTGAATGACGTTTCAGTATTCGACCGTAAGTGTTTTATATTTATGATTAAGAATTAAGAAGGCTACAATTTTTCATTCGATTTTGTACAGTTGAAATCTTCTTATAACTTTATAATATGTATATATTATATTTGATGTATATTTTAATTTTGCTGGGATACTATTAGCTACAATATAACAGAAAGTAGAACGGTTATTAGAAAGCAGAAGTGCTAAATCTTTTGCATGGTTATGACATCTGAGCGCTTAAAACTGGTAATATTTTATTTAGCTTGAGCCTGCTATAGGGTATAGGCGGCGATGTCTATTTATATACCTTTTTTTATTACGCTGGAAAAACGCCTGACGCGTTTCCTTCACGGGTAATGGTGGACTCACCGTGTGTCTAGGGCACCGAATGCACCCCGGACATCGGAATACCCACTAAAACAAGCGCCACGGGATCGCTTGCGCATTCAACCGTGAAAATCTATTTATATACCTACTTTTAACTTAGTTAACCCAATGCCAAGATCTCGTAGCGATGACATAGCGCTTCCATCGAGAACTAAAGTTCTCAAATGGGGCGCGAGAACATGTAGCCTTCGCAGACCAACACGTTCCGCAACAACGCGCAGTTTTGCTTCGCGAATCCTCAACACTTCATCATCAGTTGTTACGCCACTGCTTTGTTTCTTTAAAAATATTTTAGAATTTCATTAATCATTTATATCAGGAAATAATTAACGATATGGCGCAGTGGTTAGAATAAGTGAATTTCAATAGAATATTCTAGATTCAAACACAGGCATTTCTTAGATGAACGAAGATCCAAACCAATATATTTTTTTTAATAGAGGAAAAGCAGGAAAATTAATTAATCGAGTATTCTGATCTACTGAGGTGCCGACGATTTGCATATTTTCTCTTATAACATAGAATGGAAGTACCTAACCTACCTAAGTATATAAAATCACAGGAAAGACTTAACAACATAAAATTCTAGTAAAGTGAATGGAATCTTACCAATAGTTCAATGAGCGTTAATTCACGCGGGATCACAATGCGCCTGTAACCAGGTAATCTGCGCTCCAATTCATCCTGGCCAGGCGGCTGTTCTGGATCGGGTGGAGGCAACGCTAAAACTCTTATAAATTTGATAAATACTGTGATAATTTTTAGTTTGATGCAAATACTACTTAAAAATTAGAATAAAGAAAAACTACCTGAAAAGAGGAGTCGCTTGGACATTTTGTATTTCTAGGGAGCTAGCACTCGAAACTTCTGACGGTGATGGTGACATGATAATACTTGGAGTACGTGGAGCAGAACCAAGTTCTACGCATGGTGCTTCTAAATTAGGCATTTTAAATTGTTTCTTTAATATAATTCGTTGAGCGGGTACTTAATTATTAATTTCATGTAACATATATCCTTGTAAATATAAATGTTCAGGTAAAAATGTCCATAAAGTTATAATTTTTTATCAACATTTTAATAAAATTATTTGCCACGAAGTATATTTTTCCATAAATAACAAAACATTAGTTGCTATAGTTATTATTTTGTTATGCTCAATGGCTGTGAGCTTACTTTCGTCGTCTGAAAATCAAAAAGTATATAAACTTCCTAAGAAATATTGACGTAACTATTCAACAATAAAATATAATATTTAAATAAACAAAACTACTGTGACTTCGAAAACTATTATACTATAAAAATATTTAGTTAAAGTACTTAATATAATAATTAGGTGACATTTAACTTCACCGTCAAAACTACAATATTTTTTTAAAATAAAACCCATAATTATCAGTATGTAATAATATGTATTAGGGTTCCAACATAATATTATTATTATACATAGTTTTATTGATTTTTTGTCTATGATCCCCTTCTTCTATGAGAAATATTTGTATTATGTACTTTTGGGCCACAGTACAACAGAACACTTTTACTCAGAGAGTAAGACTCATTCAGAGGGTAACTGAATGGTACATGAATCTCATAACATATTATGGAGTGTAACAATAAAAAATAAAGCCTGTAAATGTCCTACTGCTTGCCTTAAATTTCATAGGGATCACGAATATTTGCTTACTCGGGTTCGGGACCCCAGGGAGCCCTGGGAACTACAGGGCCTCGAACCCAAGTCTCTTTGACATAACTAATACAACAGTAGCTACTAAGTACTAAGTAACTTTTAATATCATTGAACATGATATGGCTTTCATGTTAAAGTTGTACGTAGTTTTTTATATTCAATAAATCCCATTGCAATTAACGTGTAAAACATTATATAAATTATTAAAAAATGAGGCTGTATAAATAAAGTGTTGCGCTTTTAACAAACTGACAAATTAAAAAAAAAAATTTCGCGGTTAAATTGTTTCGCTTCGTATGTCTGCTTTAGTTTTTGAATAAATTATAAGGATACCTTTAGGAAAATCAAGTACTAAGACTAAGTTAAGATGAATAACGGAACAGTGGTACCACACGATGAGGATCAGTATTTAAACCTTGTAAAGAAAATAATTGAGACAGGTTATTAAGATTGATTTGCAGTATAAAATAAATATGTAAAAGTTATATGAAAATTATATAAATCTTTTTACAAGTGTTATTTGTGTGATTATATCACATTTATATTTTATGTTATACATCTAATTAGAGAAACCATTATAGGCGAGAAGAGAATCGACAGAACTAGTGTTGGTACCTTATCTATATTCGGTGCTATGCAAAGATATTCCTTGGATAATAATACGTTACCGTTACTAACTACCAAAAGAGTATTTGTAAGAGGTGTCATAGAAGAACTGCTGTGGATGATATCTGGAAATACTGACAGTAAAGTTCTAGCTAGCAAAGGAGTACATATATGGGATGCAAATGGCTCTAGAGCATTTCTAGATAATTTAGGTTTTACTGATAGAGAAGAAGGTAAGTGAAAATCACGGTAGAGAATACATCTAGCTACATTATTTTTACTTATAACTTAATAACATTTTAAGGGGACCTTGGACCAGTGTATGGGTTCCAGTGGAGACACAGCGGAGCTGAATATGTAAATGCTAATACTGATTACAAGTCACAGGGCATTGATCAACTTCAAAATATTATAAACACAATCAAGTAAATATTGTCAGTCTGTTTCTTAAAATTTTGCAGATATTTATATGTAACTCACATACATACTAAGCTGCTATAATTCAAGTGTTATTATTTGTATTATAAAAAAGTCAAATCTGCTCTAATTATTGTATCGGCTTAAATTTATATTTATTTAATTGAATACAGGTAATACATGGATGGTAAACAGGTATTTATTTTATCCTTATCTATTATACATATTTTACTTGGTGGTAGAGCTTTGTGCAAGCTCGTCTGGGTAGGAACCACCCACTCATCAGATATTCTACCGCAAAACAGCAGTACTTTGTATTGTTGTGTTCCAGTTTGAAGGGTGAGTGAGCTAGTGTAATTACAGGCACAAGGGAAATAACACCTTAGTTCCCAAGGTTGGTGGCGCATGGGCGATGGTTTTAACAATACCAATGTCTATGGGCGTTGGTGACCACTTACCATCAGGTGGCCCATATGCTCATCCGCCTACCTATACAATAAAAATAAAAACACCCTAGCATTGATATGACAGCATTTTAGGTTGTTACATAGATTCCATTATCATATTTTTTTATCATTTTTATATACAGTCATGTCAATGTGTTCCATTGTTTAAATTAACTTGATCTTAATGATCTTGCTTTGTTTATTTAAATGCCCGTTGTTTCACAATTTTATATTAGTTGCTATCCCTCAATAAAAACATCTTATTAGACCTCAATAGTAGAAAATTAAATCTAGAGATTAATAAATCATAATTGCAATCCTCACAACTTGAGCTTTTGTTGTACTTCCTCCCTACACAAGCTTTAAACTTAGTTTTTCATCCACCAATCTAAATTCGAAAATTGATATCAAAAGTAGTACCTTCTCTTATCCAGATAATAATATCTTTAATAGTTCGTAATGTATTTTTAAATTTCCCTTGAATACTCCTTTTTAAAATGGTTATATGATAAACAATACAATGGAAAATATTTATAATCTAAATTAAAATTTTCATTTTAGAAATAATCCCAATGACAGAAGAATGTTGATGTGCGCCTGGAATCCCCCAGATTTGAGTAAAATGGCACTCCCTCCGTGCCACTGCTTAGCACAATTCTATGTTGCCAATGGAAAGCTTTCTTGTCTTCTGTACCAGAGAAGTGCTGATATGGGCCTAGGTGTCCCATTCAACATTGCAAGTTATGCTTTATTGACACATATGATTGCACATGTCACAAACCTGCAGGTCAGTATATATATGAAAAAAATATCATTGCTGAATAGTTTTTTATTGATAAGGATTATATCAAAACTCTAATTTTTACTTTTTGTTTTTAAGGCCTCTGAGTTTATTCATACAACTGGTGACACTCATGTGTACTTGAACCACATTGAACCCTTGAAAATACAATTACAAAGACAACCAAGAGCTTTCCCAACATTGGAGTTTGCTCGCAAAATTGAGTCTATAGATGATTTCAAATATGAAGATTTTATCATAAAAAATTATAATCCTTGTCCAAAGATTGAGATGGAAATGGCTGTATAAATTCAAATAAACTGTACTTTTATTACATACATAATAGGAGACAGTATTTTTTATTGCTTGTTACTTAATTAGTATTTGATGTCATTTGCATTTATTAAAAGTATTATATTTGTAATTATGTTTTATTTAGTATCATTTTTGACGTGACAACGTCTTATAAATTGGATTGCCGGGTGACACTTCAAGAAACTGCGTTACGCTCCGCTCACGTTATGCGCTCACAATGAGAGCGAGTGAGAGGCACGCGTCCCTTCCACTCGGGCATGGTTAGCCCGCCTAAGAGCGAGAGAGACAGACATAAAAAGTGAAATTCAGTGCGAGATTCTTTGTATAAATTAATGTTTTAAATATAATTCTTTGTATAAATAAATGTTTTAAATTGTTACTATTATTTCATCCTTCTTCCTACTATACGAATGAATATTCACATTAAAATTATTTTACCACTCAAAGTCGTTGTCACGTAAAACTTTCGCCCGTATACCGACTTTACAGGCAACCAATTTTTGTTTTGATTTTTGACAATTGAACTATTGTGTAGCTCAATCCCAATGAACCATCTTAATTATTTTATTAAATTAAACTAAATGGTGATAAATTCTGTATCGTTGAAGATTATTATACCTAATATTATAATTCTTATTACTCTGTAATATATATGTAGCTCTGAACAATCAAAATCAAATTAATTTAAAAAATATGGGACACAAAGAGAAGATAAAACAGGTGTATCAAATATTAATTTTATTTAAAATTAAAGGAAAATCGTACTACAAAATAAAACCCCCATAATTATTATTAAATAATGGCAATTCATACCTAAAACTAAGTGATGCTAATAAATTTTTGCTTTTCTTATACAATTTGTAAACTTCTCAACAATAACAAATTCATATTCCTCATCTTATAGTTATTCTATAAGTATTATAGCATTTGTACATAATTTCATTGTTCTTGAGTCTTATTAAAGTGTGAAACTGAATTATTGCATTTCTGTACAATTAGTTTTTAAGATGTTCAATATAGTTTGTAAATAATGCAGACGACAAACGTTTCTTTATGGAGGCAATAAGTCGACAACTGATTGGTCAATAATAGAGAAGTGATTAAGGTGACCATCAACACATTTGGTCGTCATGTGGTGGTACCTATAACAAAAAAAAAAACAATATTTAAAAATCTAATATACATACATACAAAATTTACATTTGATTCTTATTATTTTTAATTATCAATGTAGATATATAATACAAAAAAGTGTACAAATTGTATTTATTATTTCACTTTATATTAATGACAATTTTTGTATATGGCAAGCATTTTAATTTTTAAGTTCAATGTTCAAAAAAAATCAAGCATTTTAATATTTAAAATAATATAAATACCTGAGATACTGAATCATCCAATCGACTACTTGGGACGGGTAAGGCAGCTAGTTGCTCTGCCAGTGCCATTGTCACTTCTGATTCTACTGTAATTTCTACCCATAAAGTGTCTGGAATATTAAGTAAACAGTGATATTACTTATATCTAATTAAAATGTTAAAGAAATTAAAAAATATATTCATTTTTAATAATTTAATGTTAATACTATTCTTTTATAAACAATGAAACTGAATTATCTGTACTGATCAATAATAGATTGTTTTTAACAATACATATAAATATAGAATAATATTTATAGTAAAATAAAGAATAGGCCTTATACTCTGGTTTAAAGTACTTGAAATTTAATGTATTTTTAAATAAAACATTAGGTATTGCATCATATTTACCTCCTATTTGATCACCTTTATCTGTAACCAAATGGAAGTAGCCTCTATGCACGCCAGCAACACTTGGAGCTAAGAGTTTCATGCTAACATTTGTGGTATGTCCAGGAGGCAAAGGTGGTACATAAACAGGTACTGCTTCCAAAGGTTCACCACCTGCTTGTATTAACCGACAGCTACCTGGCCATGCTTCATTTCCTGTGTTGGCAATACTCCAATTTTGTTCAAAACTGTAATCAAATTCTATTAAATAATAAGAATAAAAAAAGGAAGTCATACTTTCATTATAGAAGGAACATGTATTCAATGTAGTTATAATGCATAAAGAAGCTATAGTACTACTATTAAGTGTAAAGAAATCATATAAAAACATACTATGTTGCTGGTCCTACGGCTGATTCTTGACTTTGAGCTGCCTTCAAAGACATTGATGGAAGCTTTGGAGGTAAACTATAATCTAAGTAACAACATATTGCTGCTTGCAAATTCCTGAAACAAATTAAACATGTACAACAGACAACAAGATTGACAATGAAAACAAATAAACAAAATATTAATTTACCAATTGCTCATATCCAAGAAAAAACTAGCTGTATTATAATTCAAAGTGGGACCTAATAGTCTTTGCATTTGACCTATGAGCTCTTCCCTATCAGTAGTATTCATACAACTGAACTGTAATAGAAGATTTTGATCTATCTCTCCATGATTCTGACTAATCTCACCAGCTGTACCGTCAACATCCATTATGCTTAAAACTAAATCACAGGCACTTTTACAGCTTTTAACACTTAATTATTAACATTCCCTTTGTTTATATTCGTCAGCTGACTTCATTCGAAGAAATTAGTCGTATTATGAAAATAATATTGGTACTGGCACTTGCGGTGAAATATTAATTAATGTATCACTGTTTGCATTAAATGAAATATACAAAATGTCGCATTATTTATTTTGAAAAATGAACGAATGAATAATGAATTAATGATCACTGAACATCTGGATCTGTCAACTCAGCCTTCATTATTATTATTTCGATCTAACATAATGTTGCCTTACTTCATATACGTGTATTATTTAAATTAATTTTGTGATTTGACACTAGTTATTATTATAGGAATCACAATTTCTTTTTTATTCTTATTTATTTTTATTGTTATAGCATGACTTGGCACTAGCGAGCCATAAATTATTAAAGAGCATTTTCTAAAATATCATGGCTAAAATGCGTTATAGAAAAGGAATATTACTAACAGCAATAATTAACTTTAACATTACTAATTACGGCTACCATTTACCAATCTAATCTACGGTCTACTTTTGACAAGTATGCTTAGAGATGTGCCAACTCGGAAAAAACACGATTCGAGTTAACTCGAGTTTAAACTCAGTCAAGTCAACTCGAGTTAGCAAATGAAACTAAGTGTATGATTTGTAACAATTTACTTATTTGTTCTTCCATTCAACTCTGTTGGGACAATTATCATTGCTAAACTTCGTAGGTAAGATTGAAATAAAAAGATTTTTATACTTTACATATATTATATCATTTATAACTGTTTTTTCATCCATTTAGTGGATCGCGCTCTCGCTCTTTCGCTTGATTCATTCATTTACCGCCAGGTCAAACTCGAGTTAGGGAGAATTCAACTCGAGTTAACTCGAGTTGACACATTTCTAATTTGCTTATTGCAATTTGCATTTGAAAACTGAAAAGTCAAATTACATAGACAAAAGTCATAATAATAAGTAATAAGTCTTCTCGTTCTCTCTTCTGTATATTGTATAACAGTTTTGTAAAATTGTAACAAATATTGAACGTAGCATTATTTACAATCAGGATTTTATTTAAATACAAATCAAAATTTAAAATAATTACTGAATAAATCATGACCGCGTGGATATGTGGTAAACATGCTAAGAGCACATTCCTGTTGAATTGCAATTCCCAATTTCAACTCTTTGGGGGAAAATTTTACCACTTCTACTATTAGTATAGTCATTTATATTTCCTAATAAATCAAAGTGTGTAAGCAAGTAAAATATAAAACGCGTCTTAAAATGGATAAACAAGACCTAAGCAATAAGAAAAGTTATGCCTGCCAATTCGCTGGATGTACTTCTGTATTCAATAGGCCTTATAGATTAGCACAGCATCAATTGGTCCACATAGATGTCGTAAGTTGAAAGTCACTGTACCGAAAGCACGACTAATCATATTGATTGATTAATCATATTTTTGTAACAGAGCTTACAGAATTCACATTTCACCTACAAGTGCCCTAAGTACAACACTGAAACTGTAGTAAATTATTCTTTGTTGCTTTTAGAAACCTTTTGCATGTAATCAACCAAACTGTACTAAAGTATATACAAACAAAAGCCACTTAGACCGTCACATCAACAGTGTCCATCAAGAAAGTGAAATTGATATGATCTACTGGTATGCGACCGTCTGAATATTGTTATAATTATAGAAAATAATTATGTAAAAATAGAATGTACATTGAATTATAATTTTCAGTTGTCCAAAATGTATGAAAAAGTATGCAAATAGGCAAAATTTAAAACGACATATAAAGGTTACACATACAAATAACAAGAAGCAATTTCTGTGTGATATGTGTAAAGTATATTTCAAAAAAAAACATCAATTGCGAAGCCACATGCATGTTCACAATGGGATAAAACCATTTAGGTTTGTATATAAAATTCTGTTACTATCTTATAAACTTTTATTCAGTTTTCTAAGTTTTTCTTTATATTTAAAAAATATTTTACAGATGTCCACTCTGTGAGAAAGAATTTGTGACTCTGTATGAGAAAAAAAAGCATATGAAAAATCATAAAACATATGAGTGTGAACAGTGCAACTCGAAATTTAACCGCTGGTCAGCTTTAATGACACATAAAAAATCAGAACACCAGTCACGTGGTTTGTGTCAAACAATTACATTTAAAATACATTAAATAAAATCGTTGAAGTCAAAACATGTCATAACTCTTATATCTCAATTTTAATCAATTGACATCAAAACCATTTGGAGTTTTATTATTATTATTGAATGATTTACTCGAGGATGTTTAAATAATCCAAATATTTTTTTAGAATACATATGCAATGACTGTGCCAAAGTTTTTAAGGAGAGATCACACATAATACGACATATTAAAAAACATAAACCAAATGCACTAAAAACTGCATTTTTTTGCCCATATGAAAAGTGTCATAGGTAATATAACAAATAACATTATTAATAAACATAACATTATAAATAATTGATTATAAACAAATCAATATATTTTTTTCTATCATTCTGTTTATTATAATGCAAAGTATTAATCCATTATAGTTATTTTTTACTTTAGTAAGCAAATTTTTTATCAATTTCTTACTTTTGACTTTCTTCTCTAAAATAAAATTTTAAATTAGTAAGTTACAGTACAAATTTGTAATATATACAAAATTTTATGTTACATTTTATTCTTTTTTAGACATTATTCACGTAACAGTAATTTAAAACAACACATACGAGTAAAACATGAAGGCCAAACCTTTGACTGTGCTGTTTGTGGAGCTAAATTATCAACTAAGGTAAACTATAATACTTATTTTACTATGGAAATCATGAAACCATTAGTTTTATTTTATATTAAATCTATTCTCTCATTTTTGAATAAATTAAATTTTAGCGTGATTTCAATATGTTGAGCCCATAATTAACTTTTATTATAACTATGGATGTTTTTCTGAAGGCTCTTGTTAATTTTTTTAGGCAAAATTAAAGAAGCACACTGAATGTCACTCTCGACCCAAATTAACATTAAGAATTCAAAAAACATTGGACACAGGGCGAAAAAAAAGAAAAGACGAAAACACCTTAAAAACATCATCCGCAGTCAAACTAGCTGGTATTATCAGTAAGGACATAGAAGAAGTGATAATATCTCCCAGTGACCTTCTTGTCAATTGTTAAATTTATTATTTAATTAAAAAAAACTGTTATAAAAGTAGTTATTATTATTATCAGCATTGATATTGATACAATCAAACATGAAACATTAATGTTCATGTTAGTAATTACTCACTAACTATTCAAGACATTTATGCCAGTCAAATCAAAGAGTAATAACATAACCGTTATGTTCATATTATTTTAATAGTCCAACCATTCTGTCTGGTGATAAGAAAATAAAACCTCGGAGCAATTTTTCTTCACGGCGGGTAAAAGTTAGCGGCTAGGGTTAAATAATCTTTGATATCAGCTGATTTCCGGCAATAAGTTACAAAAAACTTTGTTCTTGAATTCAGGCTACGATACAACAATAATGATTACGTTTTAATTGCTCCACTATTTAG
This sequence comes from Nymphalis c-album, assembly GCA_963151315.1. Classification (NCBI taxonomy): domain Eukaryota; kingdom Metazoa; phylum Arthropoda; class Insecta; order Lepidoptera; family Nymphalidae; genus Nymphalis; species Nymphalis c-album. The sequence continues at coordinate 13,495,718 of OY720592.1, forward strand.
TTTTAGTGTAGACTTCTACTAAAAGGGTAGCAATCATAAAAGTAGTGGATATTCAGGATATTTGAACTTGTAGCAAGTGTAATATGTCACTATAGGTTAGATAAAAATACATTTGATTTTTTTTTTAAATTTGTTTTATATTATTATTCAATTCAATGTACTTGTAAGTGTGTATCTTTTGTTGGAGATCCTTAAATCAATAAATTGTAATGTACTCTGTGGGTGTGGGTCTGTGGCCAAGACTGAATTGACAATGACATTGACATTTATTATCATTAATTATTTCCAATTTGGATTTTTTATTCTTTGTAAATAATTAAAAGTATGGATAATTTGTTATAATAATATACATAAATTCACAAAAACCTTTTATAAAATCATCTCATATCGCTTCAAGCGTAAGAACTATAAAGATAACAATGACTTCAAATTTAAAGATATTTACTTTGAACTGTTGGTAAGTAATCCAGATCTTATAATAACCAGCTGCCAATACATTTGATGAATAACTACTAATTTTTTTTTTATTCTAAGGGGCATTCCGATAGTTTCAAAAGACCGCAAAAAAAGGATAGAAGCAATAGCTGAGTATTTGTTTAATTCTTCTCATAATATAGTATGCCTGCAAGAGATTTGGAGTGAAAAAGATTATTTATATTTAAAGAATCGATTACATGGTTGTCTACCATATAGTTACTATTTTTACAGGTTAGTGCAATCATAAATTACTCACTTCAAATTTAAAAACAATTGTAATATAAATTAAAATATTGTAGCTGAACTCTAAAGTACTTTCTTTGTTTTTAATTAATATCATTGGTTTTCTTTATAACAATATATTTTATAAAAAATTGTATTGTAACTAAATAAATATGGTTTTTTAGCGGTGTTGTTGGTTCCGGTCTATGTGTGTTCTCTAAATGGATAATACAAGATGTTTTCTTTCATCAATGGCCATTAAACGGGTACATTCATAAGATTCATCATGGTGACTGGTTTGGAGGTAAAGGTGTTGGATTATGCCGTATTCAGTGCAACAATAGGCTTATTAATGTCTATTGCACACATGTAAGTGTTACTTTATAAAAAAAAATATATTAAAAATTAATGACCTCCATTGTATACAATTCTTTCTCATTTGTAAAATATTTACCATTTCTGTAAGTCTGTAACAATAGTATTTTATATTAGTAATTATTATACTCATATAGTCACATTTTATTCAAATGTTTGTTATGTATTTGTTTGTTGTCAATGATTGTATAGAAAAAAACAAATGTTTTAGCTCCATGCAGAGTACAATGAGGATGACATATACTTAGCACACAGAGTATTACAAGCATACTCTACCGCTGAGTTTGTCAATCTTACATCGCCCCCTGCAGATGTTTCCATACTGGCTGGTGATTTGAACACTGCACCAGGGGATTTGTCATTTAGGTAACAAACTAAAAACGAGTTAATTAAAATCCCTGTTTAGTTGATATAGTTTTTAGAATCTGGATAGATCAAATAGGTACCGAGATGATAAAATAGTGTGCTGTAAATATTTGTTGATTACCATGTTGGACTTCCAAGTTTCTAGCTGGTTATTGTTCAATTTACTACCTCTGAATAATTTGAGTAATAATGTTAATTGACACATATAATTGATAAATTAAAAGGTAATGCTTTTATAAGCCAACGTGAATGAAGTTTATTTTGTGTTCTTTTTCAGACTGATAACTCAACTACCTTCTCTTATTGATCCATGCAGCTTAGAAAGTATTAATAATAAAAATAATGAAAAACTGTTAGGAACATGTGATAATATAAACAATAGTTATTCTGATCAGAAGCTTGTGAAAGTTTGTCCAGAAGGGAAGAGGATAGACCACATTTTGTTTCATGTTAATGGACCTTTGGAGGTAGTGATAATACTTTTTATTTTAAATTGATCAAAATGTTAGCTAAACTTTAAATTACAGATAAACTTATAATATGTCCTACAAAAAAAAATCTTATAAAGGTTGATGCATTTATGAAGTTTATGGAAAAACATTCAAGATGGATTTTTAAATATGTCCTAAGTAATTGTGATTATAAACCATCAACATTTTTTTCTAAATGGACTAAAATATTTTCTTTCTTTTAGGCAGAGGTAGTTAATATCTGTAACCCACTGGAAGATCGAGTCCCAGGTGAACAATTTTCTTATTCCGACCATAATGCTGTTTCTTTAGAATTAAAAATAACATCCACGAATAATAAATCTAAGCTTCGACAACTAAGTGCAGAGGAACGTTTCCAGGACACTATAGAGGAATCAATAAAAGTTTGTAAAGAGGCAACTGCTACAATTTCTAAATCGAAAAAAATATTTCTTACTACCGGTGGGCTGATGTTCATGTTCCTTTTGGGTTCTGTAGGCTTCTGGCCAAACAATATACTGGCTGATGTTTGTAAAATAGTAATTACTGGAATATGTTTTTATTATATTATTATGGGTACATTGTGGAACAGAATTGAAATGAATAGTTTAAAAGCCGGTTTGACAGCTCTAGAAAATTTTAAAAAAAGAAAAATTGAGAATAACGTAATTAGTTAAATCATTTTAAAGATTTATTATAACATACAATTTTATTGTCTTACTAGCTGTGCTCCGCGGTTTCACTCGCGTTTTATTAATGAACCTTCCTCGATAAAAGAACAACACAAAAATATTTTTTAAATTCGAACCAGTAGTTCCTGAGATTAGCCAGATCAAACAAACAAACTCTTCAGCTTTATATTTTAGTATAGATTTGAAGCAAAAGCTACTTAAGTTCGACATAAACGCATTTATAAAAAAATGTATACATATATCATATTATAATTATATTATTATTATATAATCAAACGAGGCTTTAATATTTGACTGTGTATGTCAATAAAAAAAATATATCAGTATTTATATGCATAATTGAAGGGTAAGCATATCAAATATTTTATAATTGTTATTTAATTTTAATGTAATGTCTAAGATAATCATTCCATGGCATAAAATATGCTTCAAAGATAATTCAAATTCATTGTTTTAACATTATGAAGATGATAATACTAGTACTTGACAATTATATTTAAATTTACATACATAAATTGTCAATGAATATTATTTTATTTTTTTTATTGTTTTGCATTAAGCTAAGTCTCCATATATAAAAACTTGCCATTGACTTTCTTGCTATTACAGTGGAAATGCACTTTTATAATATAAAATAACTTATATATATTATACTTATAGGATATTTTTATAATAATGTTAAATAATGCTCATCGATAAAAATCGCAGTTTAATGCTATTTTATTGTATGTATATATTTTACATGAAATAAATTTTAGTACTTATATCTGATATTTTTTCTTAGTATTTTCACCTCACATTTTGCTAATTTGTTCATAACATATGTTTTCATATCCCTAGAAGGTAAGTATTTACAACATATATCATACTTTGGGCATTGCTGGCATAATGAAAATAAACTTTGTTCAAGGTGAATTCTATTACCAAGTCAAATTAAGTGTAAATTTATCTCGAGAAAAATTGGTAGTTACTCATTCTCACCCATAAGACAACACATATTTAGATTAGGTACATAATAAAAAAGGCCTGGAACATCTAATCTAATTGAGTTTCCTGAAATTCCTGTTGGGACCGCCCTTGGAGTAATAATAATATAATAGAAAGTTAAAAACATTTCTAAAAGATATTGCCTTCGATACTGATGACATGAGGGCTGGTTAATTTTATATATCATGATCATGTTCCACTTGGTTCAACGTGTTCATGAGTTGTAAAGAAGATGTTCAGTTTAGATTTGTATGTATAACTCGGTCACAATGTCTCTGCAGCTCGCTGGGGTGCGGTGCGTGCGCTCGCCCCGACCGCGTCAGTACGGTTACAAATACCATCTTTTTTGCTGAAACGCGTCTCGATGATTTGGTTATTTTCATGTTATTTTTATTTTGCACACCGTACCGTGAATGTGACGTCATCGAGCGACTTAAGTCTTTTATAAATACAAACTCTAACACTATAATAAATCCTGTATGAAAATAATCGATTGTTAACTCTACGGTCTCAATGAGATACGCAAATTAAATACTTCAAGTTCATATTTAATATTGTTAGTTATAAGCTTTACCTTTTTATATATATTAGTAATTTGATATATTAGTTTGGGCACAGAAGATTGAAAACTGCATCAATAAGAAATATCATTTATTTACGAAACTTAACAAATACAATAACTATAAATCAATATCACATTTGATGATTAATATTTACGATAAGTGCCTTACCATTATACATATGTTTTTTAAAGTAGAAGTAATAGTTTCACTATTTCTCACAGTGTTGTGATGTTGTCCGAATCGTGTCTTGAATATTTGTCAAATAAGATGGCGTGATAATATCTGATGTTCTAGTTAAACTTAAAAAAAAATCATTAAACAATTTAATGGCCTGATTGGAAGAATGTGGGATTATCAAGGTGGCACGTCATTTAGCTGGCAACATTCACCAGAACCTTAACTGCAATTATCACATATTCTAATAACATTTATATATATATATATATATATATATGCATCTCATTATGTAAAGCACAGAATAATCAGTGACAGTTATATATACAATATACTACATAAAAATAAATAATATAATGCCTCATTCCAAATTAGTTTCTTCAGCTAATTTGTCCATTATATTATGTAATTTACAAAAAGTTATAATAGATCTAAACTAAAACGTTGCTCATAATGCACTTGGATGATAGCAATATTTTTTTGTACTGATTGTTTAAGACTAATTAGTGATGAGTAAAAATACTTCTGATGAATATTATATGATATTTATATAAAGATATTTTTATTTACAAAACAAGATTGTACCTTTGATTTACAATATGAATGTATATATTATTGAATAGCAACACCAACCTCTTGGTTAAGTACAATAAATAATACAATTTCTTTACTATTACAAATGCAACAAATTAACTTTAAATTATCCAGATATATTATGAACTTAATATTGTTAATATATTATATGTAAATATATATCTTTTACAGTATCACAAACATAGTTCATACCTTTGGGTCTATGTTGTCGTTTTCATTTGAATTAATCAAAGGTTCCGTTTCAGAACTTATCGATCCACCCATAGTGTTTTCTATAGAACCATAGACAGATGGTCGTACTTCTACAGATGGCGGTTCGGTCGCTTCGATGGTCAAGTTCGGCGCTGAACTGGAAGGCACGGGCTCACCGACCAGTCTCGAACTCTCGTCGTATCCTCTCGCCATGTGATACATGGACTTACCACGCAAACGTCTACTAAATGAACTCCCTATATGACAAAAAACATTTATTAATGTATTTATTTTATGATAATGATATCAAACACATAAATGTATAAACAACTGCTCATAATATAATACACATTACTTTTGGTAGCAGTATTTACTGCACTATCTTCCGAACACACAAACAAGATGTAAACATAATGTCCAACTATTTCCCTCTCGAAAAGGGATATTATGAATTGATATTATAATATTGCAAAAAATTAGTGATCGAACTGTATGTGATAGATAACTTTGATATTTTTGATAAACAAAGTCAAAAGAAGATAATGCAAACAAATAAAATATGATAATGCATCAAATATAGCCATCACAGTCTTATGTATTTAATTATAATGGTCAAATTAATGCACTAACCACAAACTAGCTAAACTATTAATCAATAAATAAATATTATGTAAGGGCACTTTCTCTTACGTTTTACGTTTCTTGATGTACATTTTTAATATTAACATAAATTTTTTATCTTAACTGAATGCAAATTTAAAACTTTGAACGTACCAACTACGCCAAGATGCTCTGATATATCTCTCTTTACATCAGACACATCCCACATAGCCAAGAATGAACCAAGGCATGATGGGGATGGGTCAAGTGGCGACACAAACGGCTTATAGGAGAAACTGTAGTGGTGTGCAATGGCTGCTAAGAACATCTCTATACATATAAGAAAATCCTAAAAAAAAACATGAATATGTAAATAAGTGTGTTCTTGTAAAAACGATAATTATTGTATCTAAGTTTATTACTAAGTAAAAATGTTACAGCCCTACTAAGCATTATTTGAGATTAGTTAAACAATTCTATGTAGGTATTCTTCTTAGTCAAATCATCAATGAATTATATTAAGCAATGTTTATAAGTAGAGCTGAAACATTTTTACTTCATTTCTTTCAGTTATTCTTAATTTTAACACTTAGTTAAACTTCTCGAAAACCTCATTATTAAATAAAACCATCATATAATAAAAGTGTATAGAACAATAAAGCATATATAGAATCATATCAATTTCAACTCTCTTTTCTTAACTTATTATAAAATCAATATTATTCAATATGTAGAAGATATGAGATTTTTATGTGTATGCGTTTATTAGAAAGTTCAAGATAACATTTGTTTTATATTCAGCAAACAATAAAAACTTATACAAAACAATGACATTTTATAAGAAATTTCAGTTACCTGTAGTTTAGAAGATATAATTCTTATTTTGTCTTTGTCAGAAATATCAAATATTGTTGATATCACTCCACAGTATACCAAAATATTGATAAGGACGCCTTGGCTGCAAATAAACAATTGCTCAATATTATATTGCATTTGTGTGTTACATGCCCAGATGTGCCTGCACAAAGCCACCAGTTAAAGTGAACTAAATGAATTTGGTAACTTACAAGAATGAAAAGAAGACAACAGCTTTTATACACAGAAATTTTCCAATAGGTTTCATTGGTTTCAGTTCCGTTCTATTTGCTTTATAAAAGAGGACCAAGCAATACATGGCCACAAATTGAGACAAATTATTGATAGCTATCATGTAGGGGAAAGCCACATTGGGACTGAAGTCACTCTCTCCGTACACTCCACAGAGGTCGCATATCATCGATATAACAGTTGTAACTGGCCTTACTAATGTATATTGAAGAATACCATGTTTGCAGTTGTGTACAAATTCACTGAGAAAAAAAAAAGAATACAAATCAACAATGAACATGTCATTACATTAATTTTTTTAAGTAAATATCAAAATACACTAGAATCAAGAACAAAAAGTGATCAGAAATATTACTATACTTATTGTTTGACACTTTACATATTATAATTTTTTTTTAACATATAACAAACTTGTTTTTGAAAAAAATCTGTAATAATTATAATAAATATAATATGGCTTACCTTCCCATATCCCATGGAGTCATGCAACAAAGCGGAAATATATGATAAACTTGAGGTTTTGTTTCTAGTACTGCTTCCAAGTCATTATCTGCATTGAGATAATTAAGAAGGTACTTCATAAAGTTATAAATTACATAGGCTTCATAGCATTCTCGCAATGAATCCATGTAAATTGATTGTTCTGGAAATTCTAAGCCGATCCATGCATTAAGAGCATAAATGGGAACCATCCATAGTATCCTGAATTTAAATTAGAATAATATAATTTAAAGTACAAACAGTAACTAACAGGAATCTATGAATTATATATAATTAACAAATATCTACCTTATTATATGTTTTTGCAATGATGGCTTAGTATAGTGTACAATATGTTGAGTAATCTGCCATATAGAGATAGGTACCGCCAAAAGAACAAAACCACCTCCTACTAAGGTACCTTGGTCTGATTTAGTAAATCCATTGTTAATTGAATGGATTAAAAGCAATGGTACAAGTATAAGGACCAACAAAACATAACTTGCTATAAAAAAAGGACGAATCCATAACCTCCATTGGCTGAAAAACGTTATAGGTCTTGTACACATTTTAATATTTTAAATTCTTTTTTGCACATTTATTCAGCAGATGTTTCCTTAATAGCAACTAAAGTCAAATCGAATCTTGGCCTAATCGTGATTCATACGTCATGGAAATCCCACAAAATATAAAATACTATATTATGTTAAGAAGTAGAAATCAGGAATAAATAATGATATGACTATAGCATGATTTCTTGTGTAACAAAACTTGTTTTTGTGAATTGTATATTTTTAACAATTTACTAATCAGCTGTCAACCCACAGGGCACAGAGTAAATTAACAATGGATTGACTTCAATTTGGTGTATCTAATTTTAATTAAAAGTATTGGATATAATGACAATATTGATTGATTTATTTATTTTAGAGTAATGATACATATGTGGGCATTATCAGTTTTTTTTTATAAAAACCATGATGTAATTATTATTATCAACAATAATTTGCGAGTGATAATAAAGTTGCTAAGCTTAATAAACTACATTTAAACCTATTTTGTAGATGTATCCGAATATTATTATCTCTTTCTCTTGTAGCAGAAAATTATAACGTGGGAAAGAGAGACTGAACAAAATTAGGTTATTTGTGTTGCAAGGTATAAAATATTAAGGAAAAAAAATCTTCGGTTCATACTTTATTTATCCGAACCAAACCATCGTAGATGAACGAGTAGTGTAACAGAATGGGTATAGGTTTCTTATAAATGTTAGTGATTTCATTTTAGTGTATAGGAATTTCTTAGGATAAATAAAAAGTGTTAAACGTTATTAAATGTCCAATTAACATAACCTAATGGTGGGGACCCACTTATTTGTGCATTTACAGTTATTCGTGTAACACGTATTTTGTGCATAGAGTTCAAGCATTGAATTAGGCCACATAGCGATCTCTCCCTAAAATACCGCTGTTCTGGCTGTCGACGTATCAAGACAGGCTATCAAGTGAGTGCGATGTTTTCTCATTTGTTGCTGAAAAGCAAATTATGTTACTTAATTTTCTTGTTGTGAGAAGTGCAAAGGATGCAATAGATAAACTTTATAAATAGTTAATCGTAAGTCGATAATTCGTATGTTTTCGTAAATGGGTCACCTCGCCATTCTTTTCAGAATAAGTTATAAAGTCAAGTTTGGTTCTTTGGACTAATAGCTACGTTGTTATTTGTGTGTTGTAGTGAAAATAGTATACTTCTTGATGTGTGTTTATATTTTAGTTATACGAGGCGGGAGAGTAATGATCAGATAGATCGCGACCTAATGTGATGTCATCAAAAGGGGAAACAGAGGCCGATTCTGGCACGGTGTCGCCGAATTTGTCAGCTGTTAAAAATGAACCGGTTAGTATCCCTAATATAACTTAAAATAATTGTTTTCATGTAAATTTAATAAGTATTTTAAATATCTTTCTTGAAGTTTACATACATAATAAATAATATATTACATTTTATTTGTAATAAATGAAACATTATAAGATTATGTATATTTGATATTTTATGAGAGTATTGAAGCTTTTTGCTTATTATGTGGTTCTATGATATTATAGTAAAAATATCAGTGGTGTAGTAGAAGTTATGTATATATTATTGATATAACCAATTGAAGATACTATTCAGTGACATAATATTAATTTATAGTCCTGTAAACATACTAATTAAATACTTCTCTTAGTAATTATTATATGATTATTATTACCTACATATAAAACTATGAAAAAGTTTTGATACAAGTTGATAAAATAAAGTTTATATATACATTGCGTCCATTTGGCATTTACAATGCTGGAGAAAATGTATTATCTATGATACTTTTTTTTTGCTGCATTAGAGAAGTTATCTTCGTTATTTAGTTGACAATCATGTTATTGATAATTTGTTGTGGAGGTAAAGTGTGTTCAATTCATTGGTATAATATACACAACTGGGACCCCTTCAATGGTAAAAACAAGATTAATGCCAATAAATGCACTGAATAGTTTCTTTGATTTGTTGTTTTGATTATTATTAAGCTTTAATAAAATTTTAATTCTCTTGTTTCATTATTATTAATAATACTATTAAGATTAAGTAAACTTAGGAAATTTATTTTTGCTGTAAGCATTTGTGGTAGGAGTTTCTAAAAACTACCATTTTTTGACTTTCAGGCACCTACAGTCAGTAAGGAAACTCCTAAAAGGGGTAGTGGTACTCTGTTAAAGTGTACTACATGTAACAGCTTTAGCACATTAAGCAGTCGCGCTTTAACAACACACATGGCACAGTGTTCACCCGATAACAATAATGTTGCAGCCACACAAAATGCGGATGCCAGACCGCATAGGAAATTATTTGAGTGCGATGTGTGCAATATGAAATTCTCAAATGGCGCAAATATGCGTCGACATAAAATGCGGCACACAGGGGTTAAACCTTATGAGTGTCGTGTTTGTCAAAAAAGATTTTTCAGAAAAGATCATTTAGCGGAACACTTCACAACTCACACAAAAAGCTTGCCCTATCATTGCCCTATCTGTAACCGAGGATTCCAGCGACAAATTGCCATGCGCGCACATTTTCAAAATGAACATGTTGGACAACATGATCTTGTTAAGACTTGCCCACTTTGTAGTTATCGTGCGCCAACTATGAAGAGCCTCAGGGTCCACTTCTTCAATAGGTAACTGAATAAAAACAATAGCTCTGATATATAACTATTTGTATTCTGTTAACTTTGCTAAGGTAATTTATATATTCTTTGACAGACACGGAATAGACTTGGATAATCCAGGTCCTGGCAATAACTCTGTATCCCTTCTCGCTGCTGGCATCGCCAATGCCGCTTACGCTGATGGCACAATGGACCCAAGTGCAATCTCTGCATTGAGTGCATTAGGCTCTGGTCTATCTGTATCAATGGCTGCCGCTTATTCAGACAGCGGCGACAGTAATGGAGCTCGCTCAGTGGACAATGCTACACCACCCATGCACTATTTAACACCACACGTCGAAATATCTATGGCTGATAATAACGAAACCTTTTCTCCGGGGCAGACAAATAATCAAGGTATGTCAGCCATAAAGTTATCTAATAAGAATAGTGTAATTTTAAAATAATAAAGTTTCGTGTTATATAATAGTTTTGTTTCTGGTTTTAGAGACAAGAATGAATGGCGAGGGTCCCAGCTCACCGCAGTCAGGCGACAGTGCCGTAGCCAGTAGTTCACTCACTGCTGGCCTTCCCACCAATATTACACCTTCCATAACACTGATACCCATTAAACAGGTAATTGATGATTTTATCTTATTTATAATAAAATTTAATATATACTATATATGATATAACAAAATAAGTGTCCGACCCGTGAAGTGGTTATTAGGTATCGTGAGTCTGTTCTATTTTTGTAATCATTTTTAAAATTCCTGGCAAAAATTTTACCCCAAATAAATTTTAATTTAACTATCTCTTACCTATCGTTTAGCTCGGACGAGAGGACATGACCTCAGACCTTGTCCATGAAATTTTCAATTCTAAATGACAATTGAAAATGACAATAAATATTTTTTATGGGTATTTTTTTTTGTATAAAATTTTAAAAAATGTTAAAAATGACGATACCTAATAACCACTTCACGGGTCGGACACGTGTTTTCTAACACTCTGTATATTAGTGTATATTATATAAGCAAATTTTATAAGACTACAGCATCTAATTTCCTTTCCATACTTCTCACGTGAGATATACATGTCCTAGTATGAAATATTATTTTAAATTGAAAATGATTTATGAAGATCTTGTTGTTGTTGAATTTAAGAAAGCTATCTAGCTTACTAAGCCAGTCCAAATTGTGAATACTTTAAATTGTTGTCCTTTGTAGTGATAATGTTTAAAACTGTATGATAATAAAACTGCAATTTTAAATATCTGTAATGGAGTCTAAGAAAACATGCGTGTAGTGTAACTCTGTCAAAATGCAAAGGTTACAAACGTTGATCGAGTTGAGCAAGACAGTTGTACATCTCTTGGGAACGTAATAATGTTAATCATATTTTACAAAATTATAAAATAGATACACTTATGTGTAATTTAGAAGACTAACGCCATAATTGATACTTTGTTGTAAATTACTGCACTTCGACTAGGTCGTCCGCGTGACGCCCGCTCATGACTCTTCTGTGTTCAACGGTGCCAATTAGCTTTGTTTGTACAATTCAATGATTGATTGAGGCGAGTCTACCTGATTTTATAAAAAAAAAAGTATGATTTTCGAAATCAAAATACGCGTCTCGGTAGAATTAATAAAGATTTATAGATTATTGTTTCATTATGTTAATTTCTTGGCTTAGTGAATCTTTATTTAAATCTAAGAAAGCGAAACGTTTATATATAGTGCTAATATTAATTTACTTTCTTTGAAACCAAAACTTTTCATTTCTAATTGGATTCTATCGGTTTTTGATTTTGCAGCGGTCACACGCTGTTATAAAATCCGTCCGCATAAGGTCAGGTCGACACGATTGCTAAACTTTTACAATAATATTTTTAGGGCGGAGAGTTTGACATTATCGACTTCGTGTCGCCTCTATCGACTTTAAAAATATACTAATCGATTTATTCCTCCAATTTTTTGGGTTTTCATTTTCACCCGATCTATCGATCATCTATCGATCGGACCCTTTAGCTCCAAACGTTCCATCCGACTAGCGAAACGTTCGGGCAGCTCAAATATAAAACCGAAATGTCCAGGAGCCCAACGCGCAGGAGGAGGGCGGCGCGGGGGAGGGCGAGGGCGAGGCCGACAAGCGCGTGGGCTCCAGCCTGTCGTCGCTCATCAAGGTGTCGCCGCTCAAGAGCCTGCTGCGCGAGGACCTGCGGCGCCGCATCAGCGCGCGCGGCCGGCGCTCGGGGGCCGCGGGGGGCGCGGGGGGCCCCGGGGCGGCGGGGGGCACCCGCGCCGCGCCCGGCGGGGGCCCGGCCGGCGCCGCCGCCGACCCGGCCGAGCTGGTGTGCGCGTTCTGCGCCATCACGTTCCCCGACTCCACGCTGTACTTCCTGCACAAGGGCTGCCACTGCGACTCCAACCCCTGGAAGTGCAACATCTGCGGCGAGCAGTGCTGCAACGTGTACGAGTTCAACTCCCACCTGCTCAGCAAGAGCCACCAATGACTGTTCGCGGGGGGGACGCTCCGCCGCTGAGGCGCTATCGTCCGCCGCCCGTCCCCCCGCAGCCGATTAACTTGAAAGTGCAAATTATTTTGAAGGTTATTTAGTGGTAATCGTAGGTAAACGAGCGACGATATTTGTATGGATATTTTAGTCTTAGGAGTCGACGGGAAACTCGGGAGTTCCCGATTTGCGATGATAGTGTTTGTCGTCCAGAAATTGACATTCCAAATTGTATCTATGCATTCCATTTTGTATTGAGATTGACTAAAGAGAAATGAGACAGGAACGTGGGCGGGGAACGAAGTGATACTTAAGAAATATTATTGTCTTATAAAGATTTTATTTATTATTTAATTTTTCTGTACTTAAACGTACATGGGTGTTATTCGAAACGATATAGAATATTTTTTGGTGCGATAGTGAATTTTACAAATTTTTTAATTAAAACATGTGAAGAGTGTACAAATTAATATATTTTTACATTTCGCTCTCGAGATGAACGTTTACGGGAGGCATAGCCTTTCGATTCCCTGATCGTTTAGTTATTGTGATCGACGAACAGACCGGAATTTTAAATTCTACATTCCGTTGTTAATTTATATTATCTACTTTATTTGCATGTGATGCAAGTCCACGACTAATACTTAATGTACAAGATTTGTTTTTTTTTATTTTTTTTTGTTATTATTATTTATTTCCTAAATTATAAAGATGTCTGATGACATCGTGATTGTACTTAACGTGGTCTATTTTAGCAGTTAGGTTTAACCTGTAACGAAACGAACAGCCATTATAAGGAAAACGCACTTGCTCAACGACTTGACAAAGGCTCAACGAATATACGGAAGCTGGAACAAATGCGTCGTTTCTCGCACAAAATATATCCTCGTAGTCATTCGTGGCCTAGAGATCATTCGCGTGCTGTAATGGTGTCTTGTAATTATTTAATTTTCCAAAACAAAATCCTCATTGGTTAGAGATGTATCGGTGACGTAAAGAGATTGCCCGGAGATAAATGTAACGAACTAATAAATTATATTTTTCTGTGTAGTATTTATTATTATATTTTCATATTGTAAGCTAGGCGAAACATGCTCAATGTTGGTGAACTATTTTAAAATATTTATGATATGAATCGACTCCGAATGGGTTACTGGTTACTAGCGAAAATATTTTATTGGACATTATTTTTTTTTTTAAATATATAAAGAGATGCAATATTGAAGTTTCGATTGCAGTACTTAATGTGTTATTCGAATTGGTTCATTGACCTCATGTATATAACGTAACCTGAGATTGACATTCCTGTAGCTAATAAGTACTTAATATCGGTTGTGGTCTTGCCTGTTAAGTTTACGAAATCGTCTTAGGTGGAACTGAAATGATGTTTACCAACGAACTTATGTATAATGATGAATGTTCTGTTACGACAGCGCGGTGTTAGGGTCCGTCCGGCGCCGGGACCTAGTGAGTTACCTGAACGAGCAACACATATTTATTTATAGATGTTCTTATATTATATTACATTGTTGTTTTATTTTTTATTATTATTTTATTTGTTTAGACTTGGATAATTATTTGGTCCCAACCGCTGCGCCGAGAGCTAGCGTTTTAAGTTTAGGTTTACTTAATAAGAGCTATTAATATTATTAATCGGTAACCCCCATTGGGCGCCTTTAATTAATCCGTCCATATCTAACGATAGATATTGCCTTTAATATTTAATAGAGATAATATATTTATAGATTTTAGTATAAAGAGTTAAGGAGAGATCTTAATTATAAAAAAAAAACAAATGTTTCAGAATAACAGAGGTTTACATAATAGTTAAATTTATTGTCTTATGTATGTTTAAAAATCAATGTTAAATTAATAAGAAATAAAGCAGAAGTCGAACGCGAAGGTAACTTCTGCCGTTTATTAATTATCATCGATTTGTTGTTGCAATTTAATGTTCTATTTTTGTGTGGTATTAGATAATATATATTTCGGAGACAATTGTAAATGTTTTGAAGCGATTCGTGCAAGAGAACGTCAATTGTGTAGTTAATTGTTAGCAGTATTTCAAGATACGATCATCAAAGTCTTGACGTGATATTGATTATGAGAATATACATAGAGTTCTATTCGATGTAATGATTGTTTAGGTTACAGTCCCGTAGGTGTTTACGGCGCGACGCCATCCGCACACTGCGTGTGTTCGATGTTAAATTACTATATCAGTAATACTATTGTTAGTTTAAAAATTATATTATGTTGAGTGCCAATAGCATATCGATGACACATCTGTTAACTTTGAATGTAATATTATGTAATGTGAACAGCATATTGCGAGCTACGTTTGCACGTTACACTTGACAGAAGTGCTGTAGTGTAGCATCCTCACCTTAATACCAAAACACAGCTTACCAACATTTTATTTCGTTATAAGTTGTTACGTGTGTAATGTAATGTAATGTATAGTGTAAGTATATTGTTTTTCTTTTTTTTTTTTTTGAATCAATACTTTTGTAACGGTAGGCAAGTTGAGATCATAGTTGATATTGCTGTTAAATTTATTATGTTATCATTATTATTAATAATAATAACATATTTTTACTAATATTTAATAAAATGAATGAACTATTTATGATCTACCAGTTTTAAAAACTCGAGTGATAGTAAATAATATCAATTTTTAGCAGATTGTGCCTTAGATCAGTAATAAAATGAAAATATTAATATCGTGTTTTCGAAATCTATTCAAACTTATAGAGGTGTGTGCATTTTTAACCGTTTGTCACATAAAATATTATATATTTACACAAAAAGTATTATAATAAATAAAATGAAATGTTATTTATTTATATATTTAGTGAAATATTTGCAATACGGCTGTTTTGCTTGTTTTTTATAATGGAAAAGTTTATTTGCAGTTGAAATATATTATCGTATTGTTACGATTGTCTAGAAATATAATGAATGGTACTTACTACCGAGTATGTAGTTCTATTTATTTACTTATAATAATTTGGTAAAGGGTCTAATGAAACATTAATAAATAAACTATGAGATAAAGTAAGAGTGTGTGTGTTTATGTGCTTCCCGTGTAATGGATATTATATTTATTATTTACTCTTCGTTGAATTCATATTGCTTATACTAATCGACTATTCTCTGTAACTAGAGCAAAGGAGGTCTTACCATGCTGAGGCACCTATTGAAAAACCATAATGATCAACTATAAGTATATCGTAAAAGTAGATATAAATAAAATGAAATAAGTATTAGTTTATATTTGTCTATTTGATAAAGCTTTTTTTTAACATTTAATTATTACTATTTTTGGACAATTAAGCTTTTATAGGGAACATCACTTATTTTGCTCAAATGTTACGATTTGCACGTGTTGTGGTCGAGGCACTGCAAGCCGTATAAATTAAACTACTGAAGAGCGTGGGGTCTTCGATCTACCCTTGTGCCTGTTACTAAAGTTGTTACGTCTGTATGTATCTCTTGTGCTGTTTTGCAATAACCCAAATATTTTAAGCCGGCCCGGGATCGGAAGCTCTTTGATCGCCATTAACAAGGTGATTCAAGTTAGTATTTTTCTTTTAGGTTAATTTGGCTACACATTTTTCACTTTCGATAAAATTATTAGAAAACGAAAACGTTAAAATGTTGGAAGTAAACGTTGCCTTGAATACATATCGAAAATGATAATTGTAATCATAAAATTTTGTACCCTAAAAATATGTTTTCATTTTTCATTGAAATTTTTTTTAAAGTAGAGTAGAAATTTTGGGGTAGTTATGAAATTTTGTTATCAGTACAAATATATGCATTGCCTGTACAAGAATCGGGGGCCTTGGAATTCAATATTATTGTCATAATTATCGGGGTTTAATTTGAGCAAAAGGTAATTTCATTAATAAATTTTATTAATAATAATCATTACGTATTAGCATTCATATTTTTTACGACTTTACTACGGGCAATACATTACATCATTATATTACTATGTTAGTATTTTTAATTTTATTAATTTCTTTTGTATGAATAAAAATTGTATATCAACGAATTAAAAATATATTCTTGTTTACCAAATCATGGGCCTACGGTTTGGCAGAATGCAGTGCGATCATATACATAAATAGTATTTAAAAAAGTTGACTGTCGAGTTACTGTCAACAACCAAGTTTGGTTGTCAAAGTTTTGTTGACCTAAACTTTTTAGATTTCTAAGATAACTTTTTCTTTTTATTTTATTTGCGTTTATTTTGAGTTATTTATTTAGTTAATTTCAGAAGATAATTGTGAAAGTGTAATGGGTAAAACGGCGCAAGTTGATGGCGATAATAATCCGACTTCGCCTGAATCGGATCCTGCGAAGTTGTTGGAAGCTGCTTTGCTGCAGATGGACGGAATTATAGCCGGTATGTGGCAATTAAATTACATAATTAGTATAGCTACTAATAACGAAAATCTCCCATTCACATAGTATCAACCTTAACATGCTTGACTGAACATTTAGGTCTTCATTTCCTGATAGCCAAAATTTATCAATATAATTTAACTGTATCAAAAAGTATGTTTATCATAATTCTAAAAAGATAATCAACGATTTTTGCTCTATCACACATATTAATTATATTGATATTTTGTAGTAGTACCTACTGCGTTTAATAATATACATACATGATTTTTACTTTCAGTTTTGTTATTACTGTTTTCATTTTTAACTTAATTCATAATATATACTTCATGCGTGCGCAGAAACTACCATGTTTTGATAAAAATTTACTTTATATTATTATTTACTTTATACAAATTTAAATACATAAAAAATTGCTTTATATTATGTCATGGTTGATTATCATCAATAACACATTTGAACTTTGATTAACATTTTGTCATATATCTTTCTTTTTAGATTTACTAGAAAAACCTTTTAATTATTATTTTATATTTGTAGAAAAAAAAAAAAAAAGTAATCGGTAGAATATTTTGTTAGTCAAACTAAAAAATATATTAACACTTTTAATTTTTATTTGAGGTAATGTTATTTGTAAACCTGTCTATTAATTGCAAACAATTAATAACATTAATGGTTTTCAAGTTTTTTTTATTTTCTATTAATTATAATATCATAAACATTATTTGCTGATGAATTATTTAGTGCTCGTAAAACTTTATTAAATATTTAAAAAGTAAACATAAATAATATACATTTAAATGAATAATATACAATATTGCTTATGTGTCTTTAGATATATTGTGTCTTACATAATATATTAGAGTTTAAATATTGTTTTAGTCAAAAAGAAAAATTTCGTATATAAACTAAGTTAAAAACTGTGACTTCAAATAAAATACGATTGTTATCTATTGCTGAAATATATTCATAGTAATAGGGGTGTAAGGGAGGGTGCAAACTGTTGAACGAGGGGTGTTGGCGCCAGTCGGCCGCTGTTCGCCGCCCGTATGGACGTAGTCAGTCCCGACGTTTTCGCGGCAGAAACGCCACGTGCGTTTTTAAACGCGTTTTAAAACCCGCGCGGTCAAACCGCTGCCGTGTGTAGCCCTGCACGTGACATTAAACCTTTTTTATTCTAGTTTATAAAGTAACCGTCATTTTATAAAATAATAAATTAATCAGAATGTTACGATAATTTTAATTTATGTAATATAATATATTCCCAAAACAAAGTAATAAATAAATATCCAATTACAAATCCAGTAAAATAAAAATGTTTTCTTAATATCTAATAAAATAATCGTGCAAACGTCTTTAAGGTGTTCGTACGTTATTATAAACGATGTAAAATATTAGTATATTTCGCTCAGCTTCTTTAACGTAAAGTAAACCCATCAAGAACGCAAAGATAAACGATTTTGGTGTTTTTATCGCGAGATCTTACGCTTTAAATATTTACGCATGACGTCATTAAAAGCCGAAAGAGAGCGTATAACATTTATGTGACTATATTTGTAATTTTAATATAAGAAATAATTAAGAACGTGCATGTAATATATGTTATGTTGATTAGTTAAATAGTAACGAATGCAGTTCAATATAAAGTTAGTCGTATCATAAATTTAACAGCTAATCAATATGGGGTTGATTATTATCTAGATCACGAAATATGCATTATAATTGAGATAGAAACAGAATGTAATCGATAGTGTTCCGTGAAATAATAAATTCGGTTACATTTTATTACCCTTTGAAATAAGATAAATAAAAGATAAGTTACCTATATATTTATTTAAAAATATGATCGTTAATGACATTGGTTCTGTATAAAATTGCTAAACTAAACTAATTTTAAACTTTTCATTTGTAGAGTTGTAAAAGTTAAAAGCCCGAAAAAGATTATTTTGAATTCGTTTCAACTCTTCGTGAATTCTAATTAGTATCGTTGGTGAAAAACTGTGTTCTTTTGGCGTTGTTAAAAGTTATCATACAAACTAAATAATAAAAGATAAAATGGATAAGTAACGTTGAGTTAGATGCAATCTCCAATTGCAATGCGTTTGTCAAAAGTACGATACTGACATGTACAATTTATACTCCTGAATATTCCGAAATAGTCTATTAGGTACATTTGCGCATGTAAATAACTATAGAATATAGATAGTGGCAATATAATTTATCGTTCACCTTAACTTTTTCCTAGAATAACTCTGAAGCCTGAGTTACCGCCCCCATTCTCTGCTTTAGTTCCTAAAAAAATGTTAAAAGTACTGCAACCTTTGAGGACACTCCTGTGTACTCTTTGTATGTGATGGCCCAAATTTCAAAGCAAAGTCGAGTACTTGACACTGCTGTAAAGGCCAGTAGAGCCAAAAACAATCAGAAAGTAAAAAAAAAAACGATGTGTATATTTTGACCAGCCAACTTAGCTATTTACTTAACGAGTGACTACTTAGTACCTACTATAGTCTCTTATATAACAGTGGTACTTATTTAAGTTCACGGGCGTCGCGTGGAGTAACTTAAAACGTATTAGGGTTTACAAGGGAAACACGCCAATACCAAGGTTATTTATTTGTTTAATAGGTTTTTTGTAATGTACATCCACATAACCGATTTGATATTTCAACAGATCAACTATTTTAATTAGAAGAGAAGTAAACAGAAAAAAATCGTGCAATGAAATTATTTGTTGAATGGCATTACAAGTTGTTTCAATAGGGCATAAAACAGTTAATATATGTATAAGTATATACATATAAATGTTCTATTATTACAGTAGTAACCAGGTTAGATGTTTACGCTCAAACACATCCTTCAGTGACGTATGCCTACAGAGTACCGACCACATGGTGGTCATTTACTAGTTACTAGGTTAGTGTTACGGGAGTGCAAATTGTTTTATTAGGATCGAAAGGAGCAGGGATACTAAAAAATACCCTTATTTGTTCAAGACATTCGTGATTTGATGTTAGAGAAGAGAATGATTCTAAAAGTTATACGGCCATGTTTATATTATACAAGCTACGTCCCGGTTTGCATGGGTAGAATAAGAGTACCTACATAAAACATTTCTGCGGCGCCAGTTAAGTTCTCATTCGGCACGATTTTTTCTCACATCTTCAACAATCATCGTCGTACTTCAGTCAATTTACACTAAATCTACATCGTGGAATACTTCGTCCATTGGTGAAAACCGTATGAAAATCAGAAAGTATTATTAATTTAATATAAGTAAATTATTTTATTTATTATATAAATATTTAAAAATAAGTAAATTATTTTATTTATTATATAAATATTTATATATCTTTATATTAAATTAATAAGCAATATAGAAACATGCTTGCAAAAAATCAGGTTACGTATTTGTCTATATGTTATCGTTTTTACTAGCTCCTGATTACAGCGGACTGACCCAGAATCCTTTGTCCGCTGAGCTATAAAAGCAGCGGATAATTCCCATATTATCTGCGGAATTTCCAATATAAAAACATTTTTAATTCAATTTACACAACAACATAGTACCTATATTTTATATGTACCAGTGAATAAAAATTGAAGAGGTTTTCTTAGAGGTGATGGTTTCATTACGAATTCTATTTGGAGTATAGTGAAGCATAGTGTTATGTGTAGTGTAGTGTGTGTGTTGTGATTATGTCATTGTGAGTGTACCGCGATGCCCGGATGTTGGCAGTGGCCTGACCATGTCACCCGCTGGTGGCTGTTCGACGCGTGCAGTCGACGCATATTCAGCGATGTCGACACTGAATCTCAAATACCGCAACGTATGTCAATCAAATATCTGTCATGTCGTATGTATGTACGTTACTATTGTCTATTTCACAATACAATCACATACGTCTACTGAGCTATTGACCGTGTCGGCAAGAGGGGCAATATCAGCAAGGATCAATAAAATATATTTTGAGTTTTTTTAAGCTACAAATTTATCCTCATATGGGATGTATCTACGTATGTACCGTGCGTGCTTTGTACCGCAGTTTTACTCGCGTTCAATTTAGATTATTACAAGTATTTATGCCTGTCTAATATAAACTTATCCAAGAAATTAACTATCTAATGTTGAAATGATTATTCAAATAGCAACGGAAGTTTCTAAGATTATCGTTTTCAACCATTCAAACTCACCTTCCAGATTTACATATAAATGAACATGTTAACATAACGAGTACAAATTTGTGTAATCTAGTCCAAAAAGTAAGTAGGAAATAAAACGACGATATTTGATTTGTTCTCATAATTTCCTAATGTACAATATACATACATATATTATATGTTTCTATATTGTTTTATTTTATCGAAAGCTAATGAAAACATTGAAGGCTTTTTTATTTATAAGTTACGTTAACTTGTTATAAAACAATTTATCAACAGCGCAATATCCTTTAAAGGAAATCCATTAAATCATAAAAAATAGCGCTGTAATTATGCCTTGAATAATGTATTCCTTTCATTCTTCAAGTCGAATGAGAAGAAATAGGTTAAATGATTGCTCCTCGGGAAAATTGTATAGGAATGTAAAAACTCATGAAAACTGGAACTAATGGCGTGTGCGAACGTAAAAAGCAAAAGGATTGTAATGAATTAACATAATTTATATTCTCGTTATCACTCGTATATTAAATACCATTTCTAGGTTTTTATATCACTTCAGCTGTTTCTGTGCTGTATATTCGGTCAGGAAAAATGCTTTTTTCGTATATTATATACAAATTCAAGATATTTTGTACCATAGTTAATTTAAATTTCATTATTATATATAATTATTTTGATCGATTACTTGTTGCTGTTTTGTAGGTGATATAATTTGGTGTTTAAAGATTGGTCTGGCGTTATCATGATGTAAAACCACACTCTTTCTGTTGTTCAGTTTCGGTCATTTATTCTCTATTTGTTGCCTAGGTCTCATCAGCTGTTGGCAGTAGAGATCCGAATCGACGGTTTTGCTCGGCGGCAAAAGTTCGTAGTGCTCAGTCCCTTCCAAAGTGTACGGTACACACGGTATCTATTGCGAGTTAATCCGAGTGTCGCAATAGTCTGTCGAGCTTGCTCCACTTTTTCAAAAATGGCATTGATTTTATTCGTAACAGTTCGACCAGTGCGAGCGATCTTTGACATCAAAATTCCAGGAATAAAATCGCTTTAACCAATTTCTTTCTACGCTTACTGACACTGCGTAAGTCCATAAACATCACAATTTTGTTTGCGCGGCCTGTGTCGCATTTTTCACTTTTTTGTTATAAAATTGTAAAATGTATGAATTTTTTAGTTAGATACGTAGATCGACCGACCGGCAGGAAAGAAAAAATAGTACAACCAAAGAGATTTTAAATGAAACTTTTTACTTATTAAATACAAAAAAACATTTTCTACAACCTATTATTACATAATATCTATGTGTGGGTCTATGATTGCAACTGAAATAACATCCAGTCAAATAGTTGAGCTGAAATGGGCACATGATTTTGGTGCTGATACTAGTGCTGGTGAATGTAGAAATTACAACAAAAAGTAATTTTAGTATTTTTTTAACATGCATAAAAGAAAGTTTTTTTTTTTTAATTTGTATTCGTTATTGCTGATATTCAAATTTGTATACATATACATGATTTTATATTTTAAGCGAGATAAAATATGAAACTTTATAAAACAATGAATCTAGGGTAAATTAATCTATACCCACGGTCCCAGTCTGTCTGGCGAGTACCAATAGTTCTTGGCCCACGCCTTGTTCATGCGTTCTTTCTTATCTCTCTATTTTTATATAATAACACTTAACGTTACTGTGTCATAGATTTTGATATTATTTTAATTATGTTACAATATTATAAAAGTAAGCTAATTGATAACGTTGTTTTATTTGAAAAAAAAAAACGGTGATATATTTTTGTTCGAAAACAAAAATAACGTAATTTTACTCCTAATTGTATTCCATAGCCTTAATAGTTCGGTGGCATACGATCTGCCTTGCGATATAATGAACGCAGGTTTGATACTGATCCCTTTCTATTGTCGTACGCACTCCTAACGTAAAATTTACACTTAAAGGGATTTATTACAAATTGACAGTAGAGCTTATACAGATATAAGTTAGGAAAGGTACGGTAAATTTATTATTTCTTTTGTCAAAACAATAATTAATTATTGGAAGACATTACATAATGAATTGGAGTGGTTATTGTATTGTTGTTAGGACTGAAGACAACTGTGACGCAGTTACTAATAAAACAATACAATACTAAAACATGTAGAGACGACCTATACAAAGCAGTCACAAAAATAAAATAAAATGTCTTAGCATATTATTGAAATAATTTTAAAAAGCGCATATTCATTAGGTGTTTTGTAAATTTACATTTAATAATAATATATAAAGTTGTAGTTTATATTAAACAAATAAAAATCTTATATAGAGGATAAACAATGGTGGATTAAGTATTGGTTGATTTTATACATGACTAGCAGTGCCCCGCGTTGTCATCCGCGTGTAACTAATAAAAATATAAAAAATAAAAATCAGCCTAGAACCTTCCTCAATAAAAGGACTATACAAAACAAAAAAATAATAATTCGAACCAGTAGTTGCTGAGATTAGCCGGATCAAACAAACAAACTCTTCAGCTTTATATATTAGTATAGATAAATAAATTAAATTTATTTATAATAAATATTTATATAACGTGAACATAACAGTTCATACCAGAGTTTCTTGCCTACTTAAATAAAATATATTTTGATTCAGACATTTTGACACAAAAATACCTATATTTATTTTATTAAATCTTACAATGTAAAAATGACGTTGAATAAATATTTGCTACTTTAACTTGTAACCCTCACCAGCATTCTACTAACGGCAGGTAAAACAACAAGATACAGTCCGTAAACATCGGATTGGAGGCTTTTCTCTTTTCCAGACCTTTTACATCACATCACTATAGACATGTGTATCTATCGTTGTCTATAATACGTTCTCGCGACAGCACGTTGTTTAAATCCACTAGCTCTGTAAACACGACGGTGTACATCACCATAATACTTGAAACTCTCCTTTTCACACGACAAACTCTTATAAAAATGTAACCGTATGTCTATTAATATATTTTAGATCGAATTTCAATAGTATATTACGATAGGTTAATTGATTCAGCTAAATCTATTATACGCGTGTTCAATTCTTGTCTATAGTGTTTTTAATATGCTGATTTATATAGTACGGAGTATTATATGAATGTAAAAATGATGGAGAAGTCTTTTTTGTTATCGTGCCTGCAGCTAAAGCGTCATTGTTCCTAGACGGATGCAATTCAGTTTTTTTCCCGCATAATTTGCGCGAGTGGAGTTACTTCGAAGAGAATTTGAATTGCACTGCGTAATGAATAAACTTTTATTTGTTGTACTTTTAATATCACTAGCCCAAAACCCTAATGGACTAGTTATGGAAGCTGAAAATCAGTCGAAAATTAAGAACGACTGTTTTTTAATTATGAATACGTTTTCGAAAATAACATCGTATACTGTATATTTTCATTCTGCTGGGAAAATAATGGATGTGTTAATAAACGATGTAGAGACGAGGCGCATCCGGAGACGATGTTACGTTGTCATTCCATTACGTCTATTCTAGTTCTAACCTTACCTATTTAATGTCGTGTGGTTTCCACAGAAAATATAAAACTTTCCTGTGTACCTATAAACACCGTTAGTACTTTTAGACATCGTATAGTGGTAAGAAATGACCCCATCTAAAGATCAGATTAAGGCTTGGCGTCAGGCAGGCTGCCAAATCCTTTTCCTTGAAGTGTTATAAAACAAACTGTGTCGAATCCAAATATATGGAATATGGGTAAGTGAATCATGATGACGACGATACTGATGAGAACCTTTTGTTATAACGAATCGCCAAAACATGTATTTTAGTAACATAATATTATTTTAAAGGTAAATTTTAACGATGGATCAAAAAATTAGCTTATCAAATAAAGTTATCCACAATACTCTAGTAAACATATGCAGAATAATATTATGCGTTCATTTTAATTTAAATTAGGTAAACATAAGCTTTGTATTTTGTAATAACGAAATGCAGCGGATGCCGGTAAGCGGATAACCAAAAACTGTTTCTCGGAACAACTAAAGGACGTACAAATTAATGGCAACGATTTTAAAGGATCTTTACTTGTAACTTCACTTGGCATTAGGGCATTGTGGAAGCCCTGGGTATTTACTATCTGTTCGTCACATATTTCATCGCTAAACAGCACTATACTGAGTATTGATGTGTTCCGGCTTGAAGTGTCAATGTGCCAATATAATTAAACGCAACTGATATGACTTTTTAATTCAATTGTGGTTACAGTGCGAATCACTTACCATCAGGTAGCGCAATTGCTAGTCCGCCTACTTTACTGTTGCAAAATAACGAACCAGGCTTTATTAAAACATACGTCTGTAAATGTATGCACAAGTATAAGATTTAATCACAATATGCAGGTGTGTTATACGAGGCCCGACACGCACTCGACCGGTTACGAGCTCTTCACACGTGATCTATCGGAGTCTGAACTTGGAAGCGTCTGAGCTGAGGTTTACCGCGCTGTAATGGTCTTTGTGATGTCTCCAAAGTTACACTGTTCAATATTTTAAAATCAAATTAATTTTGTTGAGTTATATTTTGTTAACACTAATTCAAGTGATATGTATGTATTTTAATGTCAATTTCGGAACAGACATAAACATTAACTGTTTTACTTTATAGGTTGTATGTTTTTCACGATATAGTTTTGTAATAACGTACTTGAAAAAGTAAAGCCAAAGATGTTATCAGAGATGAGACGCGACGACTTTTTATATAACAATATTTCTGAACTGCAAAATGTCTTTCAGAAATATTATATGAAATGTTTTCTTGTGTCTCTGAGAGAAAGAATAGTCCGTGGGAACATTCGTATATTTATAATATAAAGAAAACACAAAGTAACCATCTTTGTCTGTTGTGTTGTGTTTAGAAATATTACAAACATAATCAAGTATTTTATTTAAATTTGTTTGTTTACATTAGCTAACATGTTGCATTTGTTAGTGATATATAAAAAAGTAGGGCGTTAAGATATACAGAATATACTACAATAGGGCAGGTATATTGATCGGCGCGATACTGACTTATAATATTTATCTCGTTATTGATATAAATAACATAGGCTCAATCATTAATTATATGTATGATATCAGCTAGGTAGTCATATATAACTTTGTCTAGTTATATATTTATCATAATTTTCTTAATAACGAATAAATAGATTGTAACAATTACTCAGTTCTAAAGCGTTGTTCTAATTAAATAACTGAGGTTTATGATGTGGCTTCGCGATTTAGGTTATGGAAGCAAATTTAAATCGGAATCATTCAAGCTTTTTCTCTCGAGATTTAACATTATAAGTAGTTGCTTTTGCTAACGGAAATAGTTTAATCATTCAAATGTATCTTTTTAATATATATTCTATATATAAATAGGTATGTATCAGGCATCAGTTCAGTATCTTTTTATCCTTTGTTTTTGTATAGCAATTTATTTTTGTTTGATTGCTCATGATGAGTATTTAACCATAAAAAGTCATGTAAACTCATATATATACTTTAAATATAATCCGAATATATATTATTTAAAAATGCTGAAGAACCTTTACCCACATGTTACATTTACCTTGATTCTTCACTCGAATTTATTTGATTTATTTGGCTTCCATCACGCCCAAATAGTTTTATTACATCTAAAAGTGTCATCCCACAGTACGTGACATTACGGACTGGGAAGAATATCATCTGTGAAAGCGTAGACAAGTCCGTTGCGATGCGTCGGATCCGTCGCGAGTCGGTAACTGCAAAAGTGTGGTGCGAGTTTTGTCTGAAGACCGATACAGACGCACCGTTGGAAGAGCATTGGTGCGTCGCTGTCCGTGGTCGTCGACGGTGCGTGAATATTCCGCAGAATTACACACTGTACGCAATCTCATATTAGTCTCTCTCATTCTCGAAAGCTCATATAATGACACACTACACTTCTGAGTGAGCCTTCATTAAAATAAAATATTATATTTTAGGCATAGTTTTATTAAATGCTATTTTGCATGTGTAAGGAATTCGAATAGTCGATTGTGATCGGCATTTTCATAATAGACGCTGAAGTGCTCTGGGCAGTTGTTCTCAATCTATTGGACGCCGATAAACACACAAGCTTAGATTTTTTGGTCTGCGTAAGCAGCATCGTTTCAATTTTAAACAAGGGCGCCAATCATTATCAATTAGAGGGCACTGATGATGATGACAAAAAAAATACTTTAATATGGAAAGTAAAACAAACCTCGTATCATATTTGAGTGCGCCTCAAGATAGGTACGAATAGATGTTTCCAATAAAACAACAGTTTTTAAGCGTGATTAATTTTGTTGCAAGTGTTTCTTGAAGAAGCTCGCAATTTGTCCGCGGTCCACGTGCTAGGAACCCCTGCTATATTGAATATCGTGGTCGTAAGAGGAATCTTTGATGCAGACCACAAGGCGATGGAACGTCGGCTGCGTTTCACTAATCTCTATACCTACCTGCATGCAGACATCGATCGATGCTTTGCAAGTGAAGACAACTGAGCGTCGTAATCCAGGGTATTAACTAGTATGCAGTTTGTATCCCAGCCGTTGGGGGCTTGTCGTAATAATTGTGCCGTAAGGTTTGTAAGTAATTAAGCTTTTGTGAGACCCTTGTAAAGCTTGTATTACGTTCTTTCTCATTTGCTCCTTTCTCCCCAAAACAATGTTTTGTAAGTATTTCTAAATTCATGTCTGTTTCCGTCATGCTATGTTATGGTTACATATAATAGCTGTTCTCATTTATATGAATGATTTACACATTTTTCTTATCAAATAATATATATTGAACAATCTTTATAAATTTATAACATTAATTGGAAATTGTATTAGGAATAGTCTAAGTCTAAGCTTTTACAAATACCGTGCAGTTTAAATCCTCCAGATTAATTAACTTTAGCCAATAACTATTAAGAGATAAAGCATGTGATTGTATACAATTTCCAATTAATTTAAAAAATATTTAATGACCGTTTCATACTAATTATTTTATAAAAGTTATTTTTTGTTGATTTTCATACAAGATATATACATTTAAGTATTATATTAGTATAAATAAATACACTTTATAATAAGACTTTTTAGATAGCGAAGGTATTCTCAGAGCAATCCGTGACAGTATTTCTGCTCTTTATAGTCATAAAGAGTGAAAAACTGGGTAGATAATAATTCACACAAGACATTTTATAAATGATATTAAAATTATAAAAACAAAAAAACAGCGCATGGTTTGACTATTATATGTTACTCACTATTAATATTTTTTATAAGAAATCATCCTCATGTTGCGCTAAAACTTTGTAATTTGGACCAACAGCTTGAACATAAAGATGTTTAAGAGAATGCATAAGAAAATGTCGTAGAGCCTGCGGCAAAATGTACTCGTAATAGCACAAGATAAGTTCGCTAAGTCGTAGTCGGCGCGGAGATCGCTCAGCGCGATAATACTATTCACTAGCTACCCGTCCCGGCTTCGCCTGGAATAAAAGTTTTGGGTAAAATAAGGGTCTACATAAAACAATTATGTCATACGTAATATGATAGGTATTACGATGTAATCATACGATGTTATCAGTCGGTAAGCTTTTGTATGACATGTAAAGCAATCATCGTCATATTTCGGTCAAAGAGGCAAATGTTTGTCCGTACTGTACCTGTGCAAAAAAAAAACAATTCCAATTATACACGATCTTTGGTTATTTCTTATTAAAATAATGTCTGTTACATTCTTATAAAACGAATCACATATTGTCGGATTTATGCTTTATGTATAAAATAGAATGAAGAATGAGTTCGATAATCCAATGTAAATAACATTGGATTCCTAACGTTAACCTGGAAAAATAAATAATAATTATAAAAAAAAAATCACTCAACTGTAACTGTTGCAAAAAAAGAAAAACAATTATGTATCATTATAAAACAATAAATAAAAATAATAGTTTCTTAATTGTTTTTTAAATAACTTCCATCGATATGATAAATATTTCAACGTTCACGACATATATAAAATGATTTGCATCGTATTTGGTTTTTTACACTTGGCAACACATAGATTAGTCTTATATATGCATTTAAACTAAATAAAGTGACTCATAGAAATTCATATGTTTCCTGTGTTCGAGTTTTCCGTTTTCGCCAACTTGATTTTCACACAACACATGGCACACTCGAGTAAGTTCATTAATTTAGAACGCCACTTAAAACTTCAAGTCTGCAAGTCGTCAGTAGTATGAAGGATGTCGTTAAATTTTATTCGTTACTTACCTACTATTACTTTTCTAGGCAGTAGTTTATTGCTATTTTCATTAAATTGCTACACTTTTGAGCCAATTACGTGGCCGTAGTTAAATCAAGGGATGAATAAACTCGCAACTGAATACCAACGTCCTTATTAAATTCTCTTTCACGGTTTTTTTTTTAATTTATTTTAATACAGGAAACACACAGTACAATTAAAACATTCAATTACTCGTAATAACGATAGCATATACATACGCCAATAAAGTTTCCAAATATAATTAATGCATTAACGGCCGAATACTGAAACGTCATTCAAAATGAAGTGGGACTTAATTATTTGGATCGTCATTAATTTCAAAATTTAGTATGCGAAATTTGAAATTAATGGCGTTCCAAATAATTAAGTCCCACTTCATATTTGAAAGCAGTTTCAGTATTCGGCCATAACAGTGCAAAAAAAGCACACATTAATAAATAAATAAATAAATGAAAAATGTTTAGACTACAAAACAAAATAATAGAACGAAAGAAACCGAGAAATATGACGAGAAAATCCAAAGTTAATTTTAAATGCAAATGAAGATATTAAAACTATTTCCATATTTCCGTAAGTTATTTCGTCTCCACCTCTTTTATTAGCTTCATGTTCACTAAGTATACATCTTGTTGTAGTTTAATTAGTAATTTAATGTCGGTGAGGCATTTGAACGGCAGCCGAATATTAAAATATTATATAAAAGAGCAATTTATACATTATTGTTATTTCAGGATTTATAGTACTACATTAGACATATACATATATAATGTGAAAAAAATGGCTTGGCGTTGGCCGCCATCGATTCTAATATTAAGTTGTAATTAAGTGTCAAAGTTTGTGCATTAAATATGGGTCAGCCTTACAAACACGTTGTTTAAATGAGACAGCGCCGGTAATGGAAACAGGTGTTACATTCTGAGTGGGGGATTTACTTCAATTCAATACTTTAATAAGGACCTCGAATATAAAACAAACATTAAACTATGTTCACAAATGGTCCTCTAGACGAGCCGGTTGGCGTGGTTGGTAAGACACTTGCCTTACACGCCGCAGGTCGTGGGTTCGATTCCCACCCAGGAAAGACATGTGTGTGCATGAACATGTCTGTTTGTCCTGAGTCTGGGTGTAATTATATATATAAGTACGTATTTACAAAAAAAAAAATGTATATGTAGTATTTTAGTTGTCTGGTTTCCATATTACAAGCTCTGCTTAGTTTGGGATCAGATGACCGTGTGTGAATAATGTCCCAGGATATTTATCTTGACCGTCACGCGTGTCATGCAAAACTATTATTTAGTTAAATAAATAAGATTATGATCATATTTACCAACACCAACACCACCAACGCCCATAGATATTGGTGTTGTAAGAAATGTTAACCATCGCTTACATCGCCAATGCGTCACCACCTTGAGAACATTAATGTCCCTTGTTGCGGGTCAGTCACTCTTCAAACCGGCACACTACAATACCGAGTACTGCTGCTTTGCGATAGAATATCTGATGACTGGTTGGTACCTACCCAGACGAGCCTGCACAAAGCCCCACCGGTAAACTACAGGGGTAATAGCAACTAATGGAACTCTCTCTTGTTTGCGTTTATCGAAAAGAATTGAATTGATAGTATTTTGTTATAGAGGCTGGAGGAACGGGTCCGGGCGGAACAGGGCCGGGCCGTGCCGCGAGAGCCAGAGCGTTGGAGTTGGCGCAGCAGCTCGCCTCCTCATTGCAGCACGCCATCCCGCCACCACCACGGCCTGATTTCACGACCGCCAGTGCTATACTACGATGGTTGCAGCAGAACAACAACTCTGTTGCACTTGTAAGTATAACGAATGTGATCTTAAATACGCTTTTGCTTCTAGTGCTTTTATGAATTCTCTTAGATACTTTTAGGTTTATATTAAGTCCTAACAATATAAAAAATATATTACGTGAATATTTTGGTACTTTAATTAAGTGAATAATTGTTACCTATAGTTTTAAGGGATAAGAGTCTGACAATACTTAGTACACTAGTTACTATGTCAGTTAAGACGAACCTATCCTAAGTTTATTTTCATTGTACTTGTAACATTGACTTCACTTTGCGTTTGATGTATCAATTATAGGATTAAAATAATTAATTATGTTCTATAATGGCTGAGAACAACATGCTATTTAAAAGATTTCAACTATTTGTTGCCATGCTGTAAGTACAATATACTCTTAACAAGAAACTAAATCCAGCTCAACTCGGTCGGGTACTAAAAGAAATATGAAATGTGACGTCTTAAGTGCAGCGTGCCTTCAACAAGAATCTTGGTGAAATTGTACCCTATTTTTCAGCGCGTCGGCAGTTGCGCAAGTAATATCCTTTAAAATCTATGAGAGCATTACCTTCCGTCCAACGCAACAGTGAAATATTGAAACGAAAAATGTTACCGAGTCACGGCTCTGTTGAGCAATATAACTGTGGTGAATTCTTCACGAATTTATGAAAATTTTAAATAAAATAACCTGACATTATGTCAGGATAGTTATTGATTGTCTCTGTTAATTGTAATGACACTAAGTGGGTTCTATAAATGTAGAGTAGCTTATTACAAAACTGATGGATTACTCTGATTTTATATACCTTTCGGAGTAATAATAAAAATGATGTTGCTTAGATTAATTTTTTTAGTTGAATTGAAACACGATTGATATGATTTTTACCTGGATAGCTTCTCAGATTTTGATATTTCTTCTATCCAATTTACATGCATCGAGGGACGCACCCTAATTTGTAAAAAAATAACAAGAGTGGGACAATGGTCGAAAACTAGTGGATTTAACATACATAGAAAATAATACATTTGTTCTATGTATGTTATTCGATATCTTCTCCTATTTTGGGTCGATTTTATATTTATATATAATTGTATAGATTACACTTTGAAGATGGCTGCAAGTGAATTCAAAGAGAATATCTGTTCATGGAGTAGAGTAGAAAGTTAGTTGATTGTTTGTTGTGTGTTATACTGGACGTCTTCGCCGATTGTAAATTGATATATTTTGACAAATACATCGCTTCTCCTTTGAACATAACATTCCAACACTGTGAAAACATATGTTTTTCTAAAGTCACAGCGTCATTTGAGCTGTGTGTTTAGTAGGGTGTGGCCATACTTCATATATTTTTTTATAATGTTTAAGTAATAACTTTATTATGAAACTTCATGTGTCCGTGAACATAGCTTCACATACAACTGTGCTTTTTATTAGATACAGTAGCTATGTAATACAGCATGCGGTGATCAAACACGATTAAATTGATGCCCAACCTACGTCGCGTAGTCTATGTAAAATATAACCATATTAGGTATATTGTTATAGTGATTTCACATCGTCATTGTGTTACTCCTTGTATGAAACTCGACAATTTGACAAGATGGGACCGCGGGTTGAATATTCTAAATCAATGATATCTACCTCTACACCATACATATATGTCATAGTAGCTTACGAATAATTAATGAATAACTATATATTTAAATAAAGAAAACTAACGATATAATTTTTTTTTAGAAGCGTTTTTTTCCCGCGGTTTCACCGGCGTAGTTTCCGTTCCCGTGGGAATACGGGGACAAAATTAAGCCTATGTTACTCGCGGATAATGTAGCTTTCCATTGATGTAAGAATTTTTAAAAAATCGGCTTAGAGGTTTTATTATGAAAGCGTCACAACCAAACAAACTTAGCATATTTATAATATTAGTTAGGATAGTTATTGACGCAAATAAAAAATTGTATTTATTTTCATTTGAACAAGATCCTCAAGCGCTTGCTTCGAAATAACGTTTCCGAAGCAAGCAAGAGCTCTAGATATTTTTTTTGTAAGCTTCATCGACCTGAACTATAAAACTGCAGAGAGCAAAATAGTTTGAGCAATGTACAGCTTTCGTCTATTCATCTGTGTGCCTGAATATTTCAATGCGTTGAGCAAACAATTCACGACCCGATATTATCGATTCTACACTCGACTGTTGGTGAACAAAAACAGCTGTTATTACGACTGAGGTATCATTCCTATGACAATGCTTTGGTTGCGCTTATTATATACTTATTGGAAGCTTAATGTAATCATTGTTTTGTCGTGTTGAATAGTTAGGCGGTCGGGTAAATTGACCACATGATATTACTAGTAACCAAAGATAGTACTTGTACAATGATTACTCATTGTACAAGTACTATCATTGGTTACTAGCATTGGCGACGTAAACATTTTTTAAACAATCTTTACATCGCCAATGCGCCACCAACCTTGGGAATTAAGATGTTATGACACTATAATGTCACCCATTTTCTGTCTGTTACGCTTACGCGGATAAATCATTGAACGTGCGGGCGAAAATTTGTATTTCATAAATTAACTTCAATATCAAAATATCAACGGCTTCGCTGCTTTTTTCAAAGATGTTCTTAAAAACTTGAAAGAAATACGATACCTCAAAAGATAAAAAAAATATAATTTCTTTATAGTATTCTATATAATTAAAATGTACTCGTATGCACTGCTCTTTATATTGTATAAAGGCCAATCGGCTGATGCAGCCAGTACAAGTTTTATTAGAGCTTTGGTTTCAGCATTAAAGAGAAAATCGAATTTCAAACTTCGAGTTCGACCCGATCAGTGAATAGTTTAAATTCTTAATTAATGTTTTAGAATCTCGTTTGACACTATGTAGTTAAATACATATTTATTTGAAAATAATTCACATAGATCCTTTGAAATTCGGAATTGGTTATTTACGTTTTTGTGGTTTTGAAAAACGCTTACATTATAAAAGCTTTTAAAATTTGCGAACCCTATTCAATGCTCCTCGCTGTTAATATTTAACATGGTTTGTTGATAATAATTATCAATTGTTATAACTTTATAGATTTCATTTTTTTTTACTAAATGCTTATTCTAAAATACAAAGGAAAGTACAAATAATAAAATGTACATTATAAACCTAATAAAGTGTACCTAGCTAAAAGACTGAAGATATATGTATATTACTGAATTTTAGAAAATCATATAGTTATCCTCGTATTTTAAGGTACTATTCATCATTTAAAAACGCCAATAAAATGACCATGTAAAATTTTTAGGAACGTTTTCAGAAAAGTGCTTCGTCAGCTATCACTCGTAAACTGTACATGACGAGCGTAGAACCGCTTTAAAATTGGAGAGCTCGCACTAGGGTACCAGGTGACACGTACGAGATGAAAGGATCTTGTTTACTGACCAGGATTGCGCACGCCTGAATGGAATCGTGTACATCACTTAGCGATTCATTGGGGCATCCCTGAGAGGAGGTGACTAACCCTCTCATGAATACTTACCTATCGCTCAGGTCACGCAACGATTTTCGTAAACAAAAATGGAACTTATATAATAACCTCAAGATTCTTAATTTTATTGTCAGCATTCTTTTTTTTCGATCAGATAGATGATGAAAAACGTGCATAGAAATCTTTTATTAAACTTCCATTGTGGATATCTATGTTAAGATTGCCTTTTGTCCGCGTTTTCTTTTTAATACCACATTTTCAGCTACTCATTGATCAACAAATATTATAGAAATGCAGTGAAGATTACGTATAAAATGGAACACGACCAAAAACATCCCGCTCATAGTTTTGGTAACATTTTAAAAACTTTTGTAGGACAAACGCGTTCTACAGCCTATCCTGTGCCAAAAATTATATATTCGAGAGTTCGCCTGACTATCACACATACTGCCAGGTCAGTGGCCTATTAACCTTTTAAACGGTTATAATATTAATTAACCAAGGCAGGTCGTGTTCCCTGCAGACTAGATACAGGCGAACGAGCGTTCCATTAGTGATAATTAGAATTTCTCCAAGCTCCTGCCTGGCAGATATAAGTGCTTACTAATACATATATACGTACCCAATACATACTAGTTTAATACAAATATGCGAATAAGTGTAACATGGTGCACGACTGCACGTGTAAGATATATTTATTACTACTAAGAGTTAATTGAAAAGATTGTTTTATGTTCAAAATAATATGGTTCTTAGAGTTCCGTAGCGAAATGTTTAAAACTCTTAAAATTGATTCCTGTCTGTCTGGCCGTTAGTTCGTCGAACCGTACGTTCCAGTAGAAGTTTTGGCTGTTTCTTATAACAAGTCACAGTCAAAATGTGTAACTTCTTTAATATGAAAAACTATTAAGATATCAGTAATCCACTATAGTATTCCTATAAATAAATTAAAAGAAAAAAAGAAGTTTCATTCTCTGTTCCATTTAAAAAGGAAAATAGAATTAATGCGCCAGCAATTTCCTTTTAGCAATGATTCAATCGGGAATTGTTGCTACATCAACGGGAACAGGCGCTCGATATAAATAGGCCTTTATTTATAAATGGCACTGGCTACACCTAAAGAGTTTCATTTACAGCGGAAATGTTAAAGCCAATGAACGTGAAACCGACGACACGAACCTAAATTAAAAATTTTGATATACGTTCCGGATGCTTCATATCGTATGAGAAATTTTGTTAATGAAGTAGATTGCTTTTAATGCTAAAGTTAATTTTAGTAATTAGTTACACATGCTACATGTGTGTGTGTATGCTATATTTGTATATCTCACTTTCTGGTGTGTAAACTGACTATGAAAGGAAAAAATCCGTAATTGATGAAAGGCGATTGGTATAAATGTATCATAATTATAATATAGTTTATCATTTAATTTTGTTGTCTAATATATTTACTCGAAATTTAATATAAACAAATATATAATTAATGAATTAAAAAATCTATATATAAAACTTCACGTGAATGATACAGTGAGAGCTTTTCATTTAAAATGTATTGATAAAATAAATAGCCTTAAATAGTAAATTCAACGCCGAAATTCGTTGTCATAGTAGTTTATATTGTATGGCCTTTAGAATAAGGTTTAAATTACCATTTGAATAAATGCTCATCAGTGGGTGTGAAAGTAGGCTTCACGTCCTGTTTCCGGCGTGGAGCTGCCACCCGCTTCCGCTCAAGAGTTCTCCAGATTCTCCTTGACTGATTCGTACTTGACCATTTATATTTTGTGCTCGTAATAATGTCTCAACTAAGTTTGTACCGAATGCTGTCCATTGTTAAATATCATAGCTTTGAACGTTTACTACGTAATATTAAATGTTTCATCTTGGTTTATTATGAAGCTTAGGACGAAAATACTTTTTAATTTTAGATATTTTCAGCAAGATGACTTATATTCTTTCGTCGGTTCTTTGGCATTTCTTTCCGGAGATTTTCGACAGTCAATAAGTTTAACGCTTATGTATTGGTAACACTAGGTAACTGGTAGGAAAGTCAGTTAAGATTGCGGGTTCAAACCGGGGCAAGTACCACTAGTTTCATGTGCCGAATTTGTCCTTATTATTTGGTTTAAAACTTTTCCCAATAAATCTGCTATATATCCACTATCGCGCATTGCAGCAGCGTGGTGGAATAAGCTCCAAACCTTCTCTACAAAAGGAGGCCTCATTGCAGCATTAACACATTATGTGCATGCTGTTACTTTTAAATATATGTTGATAGTAATATAATAATAAATTTATACTCTGGAAATTTCGTCACGAGAAAATGAGGGCCGTAACAAGCTAGTTCATCGACGTGTGTTATCGAGGCTCAAATCAAATTTTGCTAATATTATTAATGAAAATTACATTTTCCAGTAACGAAATAAGCTTTTAATAATTTAATTAATGTTTGTATTAAATTATTTTGCACTGACAACGTGACAGCGTTGTACATTGTATTCGCAATTGGCAAACCGTGCCAATACCGCGCGGCAATATGTTCCCCGGATATGGAATTCGAATGTAATAACACATGTTCCGATTCCGATCTGTTGAACACATCTTTTACATACTTTTTTTAAACTTGTTTCTGGTTTAATTTTGTATGTAAGTGTATGGGCTACTATTCCAATCGAAGAAAGATAACCAAACCTTAGTTGTACATATTTCATGCGATTCGGTAATACCTCTGCTATATTATGCACTGCAAAAAGTAATGAAAAGTTAAAAATTAAACCAGTAGATATGTATATACAGTTAATGTGTATGAAAATGTATGAAATGACGAATGTTTTTTTTTGTTACCAATAATTCACAAAAAAATGAGCCGTGTGCATTATTAAGCCGTGTTTAAGGTGACAGCGTGTAAATGTCCCAATGTTGGGATTGTGTTTCCTCTTCGCTTGAGGAGCTTATTCCACCACACTGCTTCAATGCGGGTGGATACACAGTGGGGAAACTTCATCCTAAACATGTGTGTAAGTGTGCGCGCGTGTTTAATACATCGCCAAATATGGAATTTTATAAACACATTAATTAATTTTGTTTATTTATTTATTTGACAACACCAACAAGTAGCACAATAAAAATACACGATAAAACAAGTCATTATAAATAATTAGGTGATTGCCTACTTTTTTATAGGTGTTCTAATATTACATGAAAATCGAAATATAAGTCAACATTGTAAAAACGATAATTATAAAAAGTTATTTAATAATGATAAAATGAAACATTATGAAAATTAATAAAATAATGAGACAATCGGATAAAAATTGAATATAGTTTTTTGTCGATACAATACAATACAATATTATAGGTTAAATATTGTTAATGTGATTGAGAATTCGAATACATTGTAAGAATTTGAAAAATGTCATAATGGAAATATATAATTGGAATTAATCATTATAATATGTGTGTTAACAGTTCAAATTTAAGATCTTAAAACTAGGATAACTTTTAAGAATGTATATATTATTGTCCGTTAAATATTTAATTAACGGTATTTACGAGAAATACTCGACAAATGTTTGAATCTAAGAACAAAATCGTTCTCTTTATCAAGACTAATCGGATTCAACTGCATTCTGCACTAGCGTTTCGAATATGAATATTCTCGACACGTAGTTCTCTCTTATTACGTTAAGAAGACGGGATAAAGTTGATTTACATACGAACAAAGGACATCTGTACAAACAAGATTATTTTTTTATTATCATTAAAACTGTTTGATGAGGATTTTGTTTTACTTTACTTTCATAAAATTAAAACAGTTTCACATTTCATGTGACATACATTAGGAAATCATATTAATACGATATTTTTATTGTTTAAAATAAATATATTCATTAAAATGTTTCATAATATTCAACATGTTCGCTGTACTGAGCCGTGTTTACTGTCTGCCTCAGCAAATTCGCTGTTGTGCAAAGAGTAATTTAAAATTCAGAGCGCTCAGTCGCGTCAGCGTCGAGCCTCTCATTATTGCCTTAGGGTGCGGATTACACATCGAAAACTTGTGAATGACATCGGAAACTTCTGCTTTTGCATGTTGTTTAAACATACGCTGCGGGTAATTCTATACGGGCAGTATTATCCTTTTCTTACGATACTGAAGTAAAACTACTGCAAACTCCTCACGACGTCTCACGGCCAAAATAAAGGACTCAATAATATTCCAATCTAGACATCTCTGTCTGCACTGTGCTAATGTATTTATTCAGATTTGACAACTAATCTTTCAACTACGTTTACGTTTGGTGGGACATGTTTAATATGTATATGCCATGCCTTCCAAAATAGTTATTATGTGAAAATTAACCAATCTACCAACATTTTAGTGGTCTCCAAATCTGCTGTACAAATTGTGAAAATCAGCGTTTTTTTTATCCTACATTTTTAGGCGGAAAACAGCCCGAAGGGCTGATTTTGACAACACTACTACAAACAATGACAAAAAAATATTCAACGATAAAATCATATTATATTGTACAACCTATCAAAGGAATCAGTAGTTTTTGGATGAATATTGAAGAATCAAACAAACAAACAAAACACGTCTTCACAATATATGACATAATAGTATACTATCTTCGTTTTAAAATGAAATCAACAGAGCGTGTTTAATGTATACGTTGCAATAACAAAACGTTTTCGAATTGATTCCCAACTCTGATACATTCCGCCGAACGAGGTGTACGCCGCCGCCGCGCGCCGTATTGTAGCTCCGTTCCAAATAACAGAAATAACCTTATCCGTAATCCGTATATTGTGTAAACACTGTTGCTCTTCCGATTTCAACAGGCAATAATTAAATAGAGCAGTGTATTATTATCGTTGGCGTTTTATTTATAGTCGTCGAAGCGTCCATTTACCGCCCACTGGGCTGTAAGGGTGTCGACCGAGCAACACAAGCGCGGAGCACACCGGTTTGCTAAGCTTACAGTAGGAAAATCAAACAGTTCACGTTTTTCTTGTATGTTCGGTATTACATTAGATTCTTTGTTACCGTTTTTTTGTCGCGATGATTAAAAATGCCTTTTGTTTGAAAAAAAAAAAGATGTACAAAGTTGAACCGCGAAAAGGAAAATGTATTCGTGTCAATTTTGTTACTACATTTTATAAGTTGGCCTCCACTGTATTTTTACGAGATCGCTATTGTTACGAACAAACAATACTATAATGTTACATTCAGATCATATATTATTTGTGCCTTTGATATTTTAGTTCCGGTTTGAAGGGTGAGTGAGCCAGTGTAATTACAGGCACAAGGGACATAACATCTTAGTTCCCAAGGTTGGTGGTGCATTGGCGATGTAAGCGATGGTTAACATTTCTTGAATGCCATTGTCAATGGCCTGCGGTGACCACTTATCATCAGGTGGCCCATAAGCTCGTCCGCCTACCAATGCAATAAAAAAAAACTAAGTATACACTGTACAGATTCCAAATAAATATGTTTAGACCAAACGTATGGCGATCCAAACGTTATGCATATATATTTTAATAAGACTTGCATGTTTTTGTTTGCATAACCTTAAGATGCATTTAAAAGAATAACTAACATATCAACGCCCAGCTTAAATTACTGGGGCTAGCAAAACAAAAATGCATACAGGTTCCTTTTCCTCAGTAGTTTAGCACTAAGGAAGGATTTTTAAAAATTTAACCCCGTAGGTAAAAAAGGGATGAGAGTTTGTTAATCCTTTAATTTTTATAGAAAAAAAATTGTATTTAGGAATTCTGAAAGATGACGCGAGCGAAGCTACGGGTAAAGCGCTAGTCAAATACAAAACAATAAATACATAGTTTGGTAATATAGTTCAAATATATTTTCTTAACTTGTGCACATATATTGGTTTGTATTGATTCGATTGTATGTAAATAAAATCGTATTCTAAGAATAATTTAGTTCTCTCTATTTGAAGATATCTAATAATGTCTCGCTCTCCGAGTTGATAACTTTCGTGACAATTTTAACATTTGGCATCCGCTATCCGCAAGGTATACTTC
This sequence comes from Nymphalis c-album, assembly GCA_963151315.1. Lineage (NCBI taxonomy): Eukaryota > Metazoa > Arthropoda > Insecta > Lepidoptera > Nymphalidae > Nymphalis > Nymphalis c-album. Next base: position 13,536,972 of record OY720592.1, read on the forward strand.
AGATTTTATCGAACACATCGAGTGACTATACAATATATATTTTTTTATTATTTAATTCGTGTCGTAGTTATATTGTGTATATGAAGTGATTATCTATATGACTGTGATGTATATTCGCGGCTGTTTAGTTAAACACTGATATCTCTCTTTCTGTCATTACTGTTTTGCCATTCGATAGAAGAAGACAGCATTGTTCAACTAATGACCCGCAAACAACGTTTATAAGTAATGCCGGTTATGTGTAGTAGAAAAATAAAAAGTGTAGTGTGATTTAAAAAAAATAATCATCTAGGACATAAATAAAGTCGTCGATAAGACGGGCAGCCGGTCTCTGAAAAGTTTACGTTAAAGTCAGTATGGTTGCCTTTATTTCTTTTTTGTAATTTATGTTTCGTACTGTAGTGCCTAACTACGTAAACTTCGAAACGGTCTAGACGTGGCTTAATTTTTTTTATTTATATCTGCCATAAAGCTGGACCGAGACTTTATAATAGTTCTTAAGTTGTTTTCCGTTTACAAGTAAAATAATAATAGTTTAATGTCAAATAGACTACGTAATGAATGTGGACAAGGGGTATGAGCTATCAAGTATATAGACATAGCTTATTAATGGATTATCATTCATAATCACATTCAAGTTCCTTATGAACAACTCTCTCAACTCAACACTCTTTGTACAAGTTTTCTTCCCCCATGTAGTGCTGCCATTAAATTCTTTACTGTATTTTTTCCATTATTTATAACAAATGTGTATATTTATAACAAATTAAAGTTTTGCTTTGTGTGTGTTGTTTGCACATGATTGCTAACATGCATGCTGCATGATTGTTCGAATATTATTATTCCGTTTTTCATAATTCATACAATAAATATAATAGTAATACCAAAACTATCGCACATAAATAAAAGTATTTAATTATTATTTAAATATGTCATGGCTGTACGTGTATATTTGTAAGTCATATTTTTTTAATTAACATATATTATTATTATTATTAACAACACGGTAGTATTCTGCGAGCAGTGGTAAAGCGTTTCTCATCTGTGAGAGGCTTTGAACATAATCGGCCACGCTGTTCCGCTTCGAGTTGGCAGTTCAATTAAAAATACAACGAAAACGCCCCTCCATTGTCTTAACTTTAAAGAGAAACATTTAATATGAAACGGTTGTAATGTGATAGTAAACGATCGAATGCTTGGCAAAGACCTATTCGCATCTAAGGATTTGAAGCTAACTCTACTCGTCATTTCGTGTTGGTGTTGGTGTAACCCACACATATATCACTATCACTTCACTATCACTACATATTATAAAACAAAGTCCCCCGCGGTTCCTGTCTGTCTGTATGAACGCGATAATCTAAAAAACTACTGAACGGATTTTCTTACGATTTTCACCAATGGACAAAGTGATTCAAGAGGAAGGTTTACGTGTATAATTCATTAATGTTTTCTGTAAATTTGTTTAAATATGACGATTATTGTTGAAGAAATTGTTCACCTTTCATAGATCTACAGTAAAGTCTGCGATGGCATATGTATTTCTTTTAAGGATAGCTTACTATACCCACTTTAATGTTTAAGAAATGGTTACATAATAATGTGATAATTGGAAAGCTATAAAAACGGATATTATATTAATCCTGATCAAATTAAATACGTTATTTACTTTTAACATTTCATGTCTATTATAAATGCCCTTTACACTACCCAATTTAAATGAATATCTTAGGAGTTATCGTAAAATTAAAACTATCGTGCACTAAATAAATTCAAGCGGTCCCACACCGATCATACGAACGCGTGATGCAACCGCCCGCGCGCCCACGCGACCCCGCTGTCGCCCACTGGCTTAAAGCTGACAATACCACGACGGTTTTTTTTAGGAATATTTTCTCTGCCTCCCGGGACAAGCCGGGGCGGGTCGCTAGTTTCCTTATATTTTGCTAAGCCGCTAAGTATAAGATGAAATATAATCACAAATTAGCATATGGCGCTTGAAGGGCCAATCCCTTTGAAGGGCAAATCGCGCGATTATCAGTTGTTATTACAAGCTTTATAACATATTATGTAATTCATAAAGTCAGTAGGCTTACAAAATAATCTATCGATTTTAAACACTACAAGACTGAAGCCATCGACTTAATCTGATGATGAGACGAGTATGTGTAATGTGTATAGACATAGGCGTGTTTCTGAACTTTTTTAACCTAGGTATAATTATTTGTGAGTCGGCACATGCAAATCATGAAGTTTTAATTAATAACCATAAGGTTTTAATTGGATTGGCGTGCTCGATATAATCATTATGTACATAAAAATATTTTTTTGGTACTCATACAGGTAATGTCTAGTACATTCCGTAATCCGTGTTATACTTAGTATTATAAATGCTTAAACTCCAACGCTTTTATTTATTTATTTATTTATTTAAATACTTTATTGTACACCACAAATTAAACAGATTAGCCTTATAGTAAGCACACGTAAAGAAAAGATGGTACAACCGGCGGTCTTATCGCTTTAAAGCGATTTCTTCCAGACAACCGAGGTGATATGGAGTAGTAGCCAACAGAGAGATGGTAGGTGGTGTAAAATAGACTACATACATAGATACAAATAATATAATACATACATAAACTACTACATACATATAGCTAGGTACATATATACATTTATACATACATATATACATAAAGTCATACATAAATACATACAAATATACGGATATATACAAATAACAAATGGTATCTAGTCGCCATTCAGTGTGAGAGTGTGAGGTAATAACTATTAACTTTAGTTTTAAACAATGTTAAAGAGGTTGCAGATTTGATATTAAGCGGGAGGGCATTCCACAATCGAGTAGCCTCAGCCGTAAAAGATTTTATGGAAAAAAATGTTTTCTGCACAGGTGGATTTAAAAATAAATTTTCAGATGAACGTAAGTTCATGTTGTGCCCGTCAATAACATTGCGAGAATTCAAAAATTTAAATTTTTCTTTCAAATAAATAGGTGAGTGAGGCTTTTGTTATATGATCATAGTAATATTGAAAAAGTAACACTTCTAGCTTATTTGATTTTTTAAAGAAATTTACATATAATTTCAAAATACACTATGCAGTTGTTAAATTATACAATAACTAGGCGGCCCGCCCCGAATTCGTCGTGGTGGGTTGAACAAATATTTTTTAACGGCAATTTTAATTACTTTTATAGGGAAAAAATAATCAAGTATAACTTACGTTATACACACGTTACGTTATACATACGTTATACACTTAACGTTACATTATAGGGGTTTGTTTGTTTGTTTTATTAATAATATATAGCCTATGTTAATCTCTGATAATGTATTTATGTATTTGTATATTTCTTTAGATGAAACAAATTTTAAAATCAATACAGAAATATTTTGAGTTTATCCATAATAGACAAACATACAAAATATTTAATCATCCCTCTTTATAATATTAATTTAGACAACATAGCGTCAGATAAATATTCGGCTTGTGTGCGTTTTCAACGAACGCTTACAAAAATTAAACTTTGTTTGATATAGTTTTAGATGTCATATAGTATCTGTCAGTAGACAGAAAAGTACATCTCGTGATAAAACCTTAATCACATTCACGTACAGTCGTCGCGAGGCGAAAACGGTGAAGTCATGCGATATATTTGCTGATGACTTAACTCTATTATTTTATAAAACATGAGCGGAAGTAGGTATAATATAATTAACGTTTTACCGAAGCCGAAGTCGGGCAATGATCAATGAGCTTGTTCAATTTATTTTAACAAAGTAAATTTCATTTAAGAGCTTCGAAGCCGCCGTTCAATTTATACCCAGAGCTGGGCTCGCTTTCATGAGAAATACTCGGGACTGGTTCGATCGCAGAGCTCTCGAGTGTTTTCATTAAGTTCGCTTCCTCAATTTTTTATTCCAGCCAGAGTGTCTGCTCCGGCGATAACTGGTGCTAAATTAATTCGTCATAATATGTACGGGTTGAAACCACAATATAAGACTATCTTATATTTTAAATCTGCATTAAAATTTTGACATTTCCATAAGGATTAGGCAGTAGATAATGATAATGTAGTATCATTATCTTATCGTATATGTATAATTGAGTTTGTATATTTACACTAAATACCTCGAAACCTAGTCTAACGGTTTAGCTCAAATGTTGTACTTTTTTATGTATGAGCAGGAGGCTCACCTGATGGAGACTGACTACTACTTAGATAAGGTTTTACTTTTTAAGTTAATCTTAATCTATATGGGTCCCTGAAAAAAAAGTCATAAATAGAAGATTATAACAATAAGAGCCAAGAGAAGCCTGCAACGTATCGGGAGTCGGGACACACCCTCCGTTACTTTTAGTTATGATTCATCAATAAAAATAATTATTATTCGCACTTATACATGACTACCTTAAGATGTTTATGATTTTGTTTTATTAATATTACGTATTTACTTTACATATTATTCATCGTTTTGATATTATATCCATTCCTTAAACAGCGGAAAAATGGTATTTTATAAATATAAAATACCATTACCATTTTTCAAGTCTTATAATTAAAAACAGTGTTGTATTATTTACGTGATCCTCAAACAAACAGACAATTTACAAATGTTTAGTAGTATAGATTTTCTATAATGATTTTCTTAATGATTATAATTACAATAGAATTATACGTAACTGCTCTACTCCCGTAGATTTCGGCGTGATATTATGCTGCCGAACGCCATGACTTTCTTCATATTGTTTTTTAAATTAGATCTTTAGCATGATCAATAAACAAAATCTTCAACTTTATATATTAGTACATGTTTCCTCTTCCGATACGACTGCAAGATTGTATCCCCTTGACATCTGTCAGAGGAGGAAACGCCGACGATCCTCACATTCTTAATTATATTTAAATGGCAGTCTACTTGTAATGAAATCGAAAAGGGAACAAATTTCTTGGGTATTTTAACTTATTAATTTTATTATTATTATGTTAAATATAATTATTTACTGATAATTAAAGTACATTAGTAAAAGTACGCACATAGTTTTGTACACTGTTAGTTTTGTTTTATGAATTATTTATATAATAGACATCTTCATTAACATTCTTGAAAATATTGAACGCACGAAACGAGCATTCATAGAAACCGTTTTATTTTTAAATAAATTAACATTAGTTTACGTAAATAAAATAATAATACGTCTGCTCTCTCAAGAGTCGAGATGACCCAGTGGGTACTCCTCACTCGTATTTTAAATTGTGATAGTAGGTTCAAATCAAGTGACACTGAATTTTCATGTATTAAAGAAAACGAGAAGTAATCTGCATGTGTTGTATGAACTTTTGTTGTGTTTATGTATGTGTTTAATATAAGCAATAAAGATACGTGGTGGATTAAGCTTTACTACATACCAGGAAAGGAGGCCTTGCCTTTATATTCTTACGTCAGCTGTTAACAAATTACTTTATTTATTATTAAATAATATAAAATACGTTTTATGTAATCGATTATTTTATAACAAATAATTGTGTTCTGACTAATTTAGTGTAATTTTACTTATTGCTTTATTATTTTATACGCATGTTAACTACGCGTGTGCTCCCATTTATTTATAAATAGAATCATATATTTATCGAAAATTCTGTCGGGACAGCTGTCGTTCTATTTCCGAAACGAGGGGATGTTTTTATTGCTGGCTTAAGACTCCGATATGTTATGCGGCACCTAATAAACGTACGTACTACTGTATAACACGTAACATTTCGAGTGAATAAACACTTTATGGTACACACAACAATATTAGTATAGACTTTACTCTTTAGTTCATTCGTTTTTGTTTTTGTGTTTAGAATATATTAAATATATTGTACAACGTATTATGTATATGTATACACAGATCGTTCGAGATAACAATGAATTGCTTAACACCCCGAAGCAGAAGACGTAAACATGTAGATGAAGCTCCGAAGCCACGTCATATTACCCACAACAACCACCTTACAATCCAGAGTTCGTCTTTGGAAACGTCGAAAATAAATCAAATTACGTCTCGACTTGGGGCGTTTGTTACTCCGTACACTACTCTGTAACGTCTTGCGAAGACGAGGATAATAGTGGCGGGCGGGGGCGCCGTTCGTTGTACGAGGGCGTCAACTGGATGCCGGTGAGTGCGCAAGTGTATCTACTTGTGTGCATTACGGCGCACGCTCTCACTGCGCTTACGCATTTATCGTGCTGTCGTTTGTATTAATGTAGTTCTTGCCTGAAGCGTGATTAATATTGAATGCTCGTAATCTTAGTTGTAATAAAAAATGTGCTTGTTCAAACGAAAAAAAGACATGCTTGTTTTGTCTAATAAAAGAAGGATCAAAGTGTAAGGGTGTTAAAACTGCATCAGACGCAAGTACCGAGATCTATTTTCGAGCTCGAACGATAGCCGTATTCGTATAGGCGTAGCTCATTTTGAACGAAAACATGCGCGAGCTCGGCCGCGGGGGCTCACTCGTGGCGGCCACCATAGCCGCATTGCACAGTCGATCGGCCGTCGATGTGAAACTTCGTTCAATCAACTCTCGATCGACCGTCGAAGAGGACTTAAACGTGTCTCGACGAGTGTTCTCTCGAGGAGAAGCTAAGACTGAGGAATTTTGCTCACGACGGGTATCCGAAGTAAGCGAGCGTCCCTTGTCCACTGCGTCGGAAACATCAGAACGTGACTCGGCCTCCGTTAATTCTAGCGAGGAACCACCCCCACAAGAGAGTACGTAACTGACGCTCTGTGAACGAATCACTGACGTAGTATAATTATACTGGAACTTAGCCAAATTTTAAAATAGAGGCAAATCGGTGACTCGTACTTAGAGTTTGTCGCTCAGTGTCGTTTAAAAGGGGCCTCATGTCCGACCAGGAGTTTCTAACCGAGCCCTTTGATGAGGAACAGGAGCGTGCGGTGGTGGGCTACGTGCACCCCGCCGTGCGCTCCTACATGTACTCACCAATGGGTAGGCATAGCAAGTATGTTGTTCATGAGGCTCTGTCTTTTAACAATTTCAAACAACAATTTATATTTCGTGACAGGCGGTGACTCGGATAGCCCTGATGAGACGACCGTAAAATGTTCTACTTGGACGGAACGCGCGGGAATCCCGACAAGAGCAGAGTCTTCGGACTCCGACAGTTCCACCACAGGCGATGATTCCGATGAACATGAATATGAAACTGGCGGCTGTGACGCTGATTACCGGACGCTAACACCAAACAGGGGATTCGACAACACGACGCTTCGTGACAACGATTTCACATGGATGCCAAGCACTGATACAATGCATAATACAGACGAACCGCCTTTGGCGGGATCAAATGTTGTGGACTTTTCGGCGGCCAGCCTAGACCGGAGACGGAGAACGCCGGGCGATCGTAGTGACCGTGACAGAAAAACAAGGTCATCGTTGACAGCTAAACCTCCCCATCATCCGACAAGTGTGCGCGCTTCGCCGCGTTCTCGCCGGTCTCCTAGAAACGAAGAAACTCCACCCGACTTTCAACGTCGATGGAATTCGTATGAACATTTTCGTTACCCCGAAGGAGGGTGGTGGCCACCACCGATGTGCTGGTGTCACGGGCCACCTGTTCCTCCGCCTTGCTGTATGCATGACCGCAATTGGCCTTCACACCCATCGCTGTCAGTAGCGTCGCGTTCTTACAAGGTATGCATAAGTGCTATTTGCGCTGGACACAGAGGGGAAGTGTCTACTTAATGTAATAGTGTACTACTGTTCCAGCTTCATAAGATAACCACAAGCGTTATATGTATAGATTTGTGATAATAAATATTAACGTTATTCTGTGCGTTTGTATAATTATTATATAATAAATTGCATACATTAATACAAATGCTAATTTAAGGTGAACTTTGTGTAATTAATTTTAAAAGGCTTTGATGGAAATTTAACTTACATTGTGGTACCATGTTGTTATGGTGAAATAATATTAACTGTTTTATTAATATATAATTTTCATCAAGCGACCGATTCAAAGTGCGCGTAACATGTTTAGTTTATTTACAAATTGTTTTCGACTTGATCAAATCAATTACATACCCATTGTGACGTATTATTTAACTTTTCAGAATGACGCCGAGGACCGCGTGCGTCGCCTGGAAGCGGATAAGGAGAGCTTACAGCTTCAAGTGCAAGTACTATCCGAGCAAGTCGCCGCGCAGACCGAGAAGATGGCAGACTTGGAACGATCACTCCACGACACGAGACAACGACTGGACGATACTGAGCAAAGGCTACAGAAGGTCAGCGTTCTTATCTCATACTTCAAACACTAACTTTTATAATTTAAACATATGTTACAAATGTATGAACTCATAGAGTTTGAAATGATTTGGATAATCTCGAATGTATAGATATGACCATTTACAATTCAGTACACGTAACTATTCGTATCAGATCTTGTCACTCAAGTACGACCTTGAAGATTCACTCTCGCCGCCCCTAGGCTACCATAGCACTTATAGAAGTTTTACTTCCAAATAAAAATTGACTGAATCAGCTTTTCTACTGAAGTTGAAGTAAATTTTATATAATATTTTAATAGTAAATAGATATCAAACATAAACGATCTCGCATCTTTGAACGTGACCTCTTAGGCTAAAAGTATTACGCTCATTTGGATAGGAAAAAAAGAATATCAGTAAGTCTATGAAAACTGAAACGAATATTCTTTAAAAAAACTTAGAAAATATTTATTAAAGTACGGTTCGCCCTGTAATGTAGAACTCCTTAGCATTCAAAACACACCGTGTTCCAGCGGAGTTGTTATTGAATAAACATGATTGGTATGGCCGCGTAATTTCTAGTTGTGTGCTCCTTCACGTTTTCTGTAAATCCCTTTTAGTTGTCAGCTTATGAAGCTATAGATCCCGGAGCCGTGATTCAAATTCCAAGTCGAGATGGTTAACTAATAATTATACCTCTGTCTGATAATTAAACTATAAAAATTATATAAATTAAAAAAAACAATGTCAAAATCGTAAATTTATATAAAGCTACGTGATGCATTTAATTTATTTTGAAATATTATTTTTTGCTTTGTTAATTCCGGATTGGAGGACAAGTTAGCCAGTGGCAATTGTGTAATTAGAGGTACAAGGGATTCAAATCAAGTTGTTAGTGGTGCATTAAAGAAGATGGATCTACACCTATGGTGTCATTGTCTATGGATGGTAACCTCTTATCACCATGTGCTACATTTGACCTTATTCCTTCTTTTAAATAGCAAAATACATACTTTGAATATAGTCTATGACGTCACGCCGATTGATTTCCTATTATAAACGGTTTGCTTAGAGAAAGTGACGCCCCATTAGCAATGTAATGCAATTTAAATGAGTTCTCAGTGGAAAAACGTACATTAACATACTTTAGCACGTTTCATTCACATTTAGGAAGTTACGTATTACTTTAATAAAACTAACATTACTATAAACGAATATCACTGCGAATTCGCACTCTAGGAGGTTCGAGACGTAAGCGTTAATGAAGTCAGTATTGTAGATGATGAGTGTTCCTACAAATTTGAATAGTCTGTAATATTACATTTGTAAGTCGAACATTAAATACCGATTGAGAGATTTAAAAACATAATCGAACTCCTTTTTGCTAACTTAAAATATATCATATGATATTAAGAAGTGTATTAGAGATCTTTTTTTTTTAATATCTGGTTTCCATCAAGTATTAGATTTATCATTAACGATATTCGGAATAGGCCACGTGCAACTAAAACGAATAGTGAGTCATATCACGTCTGGTAGATTACTAAAACGAGAGGCCTACGTGTCAGTTTCACAATACCATCATGAAATTATATGAAATCCAATTTCATCTACAAATTATACCATCAAACTTCTGCAGAGAAAAGTTTCATATAATTAAAAATAATTGTCGAATACATTCGATTTTCTGACCGAAAAATCGAATGTTAATAAATAAAAATAGATATATACGTAAACAATTTTACATATACACTAACATCTGTGATAATATACATATGTAGAAATAGATATAATATTATTTATAAATGTATGTAATTATTACATAATTCGTTGATGTTCTTCTGACCCAAAAACTAGGAAATTCCGTATTATAGGTGCCAGTGACTTCCCAAACATTAATAATAATTATTCTATTAGAAAATAAATTATTGTCTTTAATTTATTGATTTTATAAGGAAGCAAATATATAAATATTCTAAATATATATAGTAGTAATCTTTTTGTTTGTAAAGGAATAACTACGATGTGAATGAATGCATCTTTCATTAATTCGCTGTCGGCGGCATTTAATTGTTTTTGTTATATATACGTTTTTAATTCACTACATTATATATGCAACTGTAAATATGTATATATATAAAACTGATTATGTTCTTTTATATTTAGTGTATACGCAAGTTTTCACTTTATTAATAACGTTCTAACGTTAACTAAACCAAGAAGTTGAATTTTCATAACGTCTATGACCTATTTCGTAACACGATTTACACGCACACAGAAGCAAATGGCTGCAAAAAGGCTAAAACTATGCTTTGATACGTCTCGTGTGTAACATTTAAAAACGGACGTAAAAGCTCGCTTGCGAAATATTTTGTAGTAATAAATGTTTATACTTTTTAATGTGTTTCTCGCGCACGAACACGAACACGGCCGGTCTGATAAAACAAATAGTTCTAATTCTGTATTCCATTTACATCTTACGTGTTTCGTGGCTCACCGTCTCCTCTACACGGACGTGGGATTTTATTTGAGATAAGAGCAAATGCAGCTATAAAATGTTTGATTGATAAAGTTTCTCCGCAAGGCCGACGCCTGTTTATGTTCTGTACTGCTTTGTTGAGTTGAAACTTTTTTATTCGTACTCGCCCTCCTTACAGCGGTTCGTGTATGTTTGTATTTTATAGCAGTTTATATTTGAAATATATTTTGGTAATTCCTAAATTGTATAAGTTTTTTTTTGTTATATAATAGGTTGTTCGGCAAATGGTACACCTGTTTGTAAGCGGCCACCAATTCCAATATACATTGGCGCTATAAGAAATATTAGCCCAATCCTTAAGTTGTCAATGCGCCACCAACCTTGGGAACTAAGATCTTTAATCCCTTGTGCATGTACTTGTACACGCATTAACCCTTCAAACCGAACACAGCAATAATACAATAAAACACATGGGTGATACCTACCCAGGTGGAATTTCACAAAACTCTACCATTTTGTAAAAATTCTTATCTATCTATAGTTTTTTTAATGAGAAAATTTTTAATTCTTTTCCATATTTTATGATGTACGTATTTTGTATTCTTTTGATTTGATTATATAGCAGAAGAAGAAGTGTCGCGTTGCGTCAGATTTGAATAGGCAGGCCCGTTATTCTTACTTTATTGGAGTAATCCGTTCATCTATCGTAGTAGGACGTCCTTTACAATTGATACCTCAATTATTTTTATTCATGTATCCAATGGCTGAGCTATTTATGTGTTATAACCGTAGTGATGTACATTGTTATGTATGTTTATACTTTGGCAATTAATTATTGAGATAAAAGATTTTAGGGACGATAAAAGCGTGGATGTAGTATTTGTTAATTACCATGCAGGATAAATAATAATTTAATTGCATTTAATTACTTATGCTATGTATTTTTATTATTCTCTATAGAATCTTCATTCCTAACCGGTGTCGGTGTTATTAGTTACATTTTATTTGTTGATTGAATTTAAATATTATTTTCAAAATTGCATTAAATAATAGAGGATAATACTTTATACGAGTTTATATTATGAAAAATTATAAATCAACACTATTTGTTAATTTTCAGGCAGGTTATAGGTATAATATATAAATCTTATATATTTTTTTTATCTGTGGAAAAGAGTAACTCCTGCGTTCGAATCGATGGGAGCCTTTACTTGTTCTTTACTTTTTTTTAAAATGCGCAAGTATGACTGGCTGTTGTTTCCGCTTGCACGGCTTATTCGCTAAGCCGATTTTGATGACATTTGGTATGAAGCAAAACAGGTTGAAACCCAAGGAAAGTCATGGGATAGCTTTTTATACCTAATATCTGTATATATACTAAATTATCTTAATGATAATGTACGTTGGTGTCGCTGGGAAGAGTTTCGCATTTTCTTGTACATGAACATGATTTACAGAGGAATGTGGGTCAGGTGTAATTATGCGCATTCCTGTGTGATGTGTATGCTTGCGTGTATGTATGTGTTACGTATCGCATATATAATGTGTGTAACGTGGGATGAAATTGCAACGAAGAATACTTTTCCCGAATTCCGAATCTTAGTTCCCGAGGCCCCGACGTTTCCCAATTTCTATGGGTGGTAGTGACCACTTACCATCAGATGGCCATTTAAATCAAACAGGAAATGGCAATTGTAGTATTGTCAACGTGTTATGATAGCAAAAATAATTTAAAAAAAAAACAATTTTATGTTATCGTTGGTAGCTTTTGAAAAATTAAAAATTGTTGCAAATTGAGATATTGCCAACCAATTTCATATCCAAACATTTAAAATTACATATTGTATTTTATTTGTAATATTAGTCACCAATCTTTACTTGTCGTAAATTGAAATTAATCATTATTTTCTTTAATTAGAAAATATATTTCGCTTCCTGTTCTAAGTTTTAATCTACCGACTCAACAAGTTTAATTTTCATACGTTTAGCACAAAAACTTTCGAAATATATTTGAGGTTAATAACATTAAGGTACAAAACATTAATGATGATTATTTTTGGTGGTAACACCACATGTGTTACAATTTTCTATAATATAGTATAATTGGCTTTGATGTTATTACTTTATTGACTAAACACGATACTGTTATTTCGATTGCAGGAAATGCTGCAACGTTCGTCGCTAGAGACCCAGAAATTAGAATTGTTATCGAAGTTGAGTGAAGTTCGGCTACGGGCCGCCGAGCGAGGACTCGTGGAGCGATCGCCCCCGCCGGAGTCTACGCCCATCGCGCGACCAGCTCCACCCAGGGTAAGAAATATTACCATCAACTTCATTGGCTTAATCTCATTCAACTTAACTCGGGTCGGCACAGCGTGGTTGTTAATGTATAATGACATTACTTATAAGATCTTATGAGAAGACTTATGAGATTGTTATCTTAATCTAAAATGTGCAAAGAGCCGGTGTCTGAACTAATATGGGCATATTAGCGCTTATATTACAGATCAACAGGTCCCACTCCACGGAAAACGACAGTAGTAGTAGAGTGCTTTAGTACGATTGATTTATAACACAAACGTAATGAATGGGTACACCTTATATACGGAAATTATTAAATTTTATAATATTGATTTTGTATTAAAAATATAAGTATATTTAAATAAAAGCTTAAAATACAAAAATAATAATTAAAAACACAGAACTAGAACTAATAAGAATTTAATTCTCTCACTCATTATGTTTGTATGTTAAGTTGTTCATGATTGTGTGGTAAATTCGTGTTCAGTCATGTTAATAAATAAAACGATTTGATTACCATTTACCACGGGCCTTGAGCCTTACCTTTTGCTTCTAAGTTACTTTCCGATCACACTATGAGTTATTGAGGCGGTCACGGTATTGACGGGCGCCCTTAACGCCACAATATCACTTAGCTGTTTAAGATGGGCCCTTTTCTACTGTGATAAACCATAATAATAAAAATATTTAATTGAAATATTCTGTTTTAGTTTGTTGAATAAAATTAATATTCAACGTATTTCTTAGTAAATTAATTTTAGCATTTCTCTCCTAAGTTTGCACTAATAATCCGATGGGACAGCAAACCGACATGACCGAAAAAAAAATTCACGTGCTTTTCGAAGCACGGGAAGTACTCACTTCCAATTTCCAAACTCCTATAACGTTTTTACTGCTCCGACCTGGTGTTTGTACCCAAGATTTCGGGACTCAAACTTTAGACTTTTGGACTTCAGGATCTGGGATGCGATGCTCCTTATATTTAACCAGACCAATTAACTTTTTGTTTAACTAACTTAATTATACAGCTCCTAGTATTAAGTATGTAGCGATTATTTTTAGCGGAAAGTCACAATAAAATATAAAAGAAAGAAAACAAATTTTACATTTTTAATTACTACATTAAAATCACTTTCACACGTTAACCAAAACCGTCAGAATTAACCTGATAAAGCTAAAAGTTTAAGCCGTGCAAAATATCCGTTCATCACATAAAATTGATTCTTATCGACGTGCACATAGAGATCAGATTCCCCTGAAAAGTGGCAACTTACGAAATAGGACGTCGCAAGGGACGGTAAAGACAAGCGGGACTCATTAGTCGCGCTCTGCGGGCTTTAACGAATGCTTAATGATCCATATAGACTGGTACAGACGGAAGTACATATATCATTTACACGGATAACGCACTGGTTCACTTAGATAAGACTAAATGAAAAGCGATATTGTAAAATGTCTACAGTTATATGTTAATTGCCTATAAATGGTCCACTGCTGGACCTCCTCTCCCCTTTTGAGGATAACGCTTGGAGGATATTTCACCACGCTGCTTCAATGTCAGTTGGTGGGTACACAACGATGCTTTTTTTTACCGCCGAGTGCGAGATGAATTATAAACACACATTATAAAAACATGCTAGCCGGAATAGCCATCAGCCTTGATGTGACATCTTAACTCATGAGAAACATACACATATATTGTTATAATATTAACAATTCTTTTGATAACTAAGTATACGATATAATATTCCTTCCTTAATGTTTATTTCCAAGTATCGAAATCTGTAATAGTTTTTTTTTCTTAATATTTGCATAATATAAATTGAACATAATATGTTATTAAGTGGTCACCAACGCCCATAGACATTGGCATTGTAAAAGATGTTAACCATCCCTTACATCGCCAATGCGCCGCCTACCTTGTGAACTAAGATGTTATGATCCTTGTGCCTTTAATTACACTGGCTCACTAACCCTTCAAACCGGAACACAACATTTACAATTACTACTGTTTTGCGGTAGATAATCTCATTTCGGTAGAATATCTGATGAGTGGGTGGTACCCAACAACAAAAAAAAACCGGGATGTAAGCACAAAAGTAGAAAAATATATTCGTATACGATTGACTTAAAAAATGGTTTTAAAGCAAGGATTTCAACGTAAATTGTTGTTATTTTTGGATATACAAAGCTAATGGGATTTTACAATATGCATGTAACGTTGCCGCCATGTATCATCATGCTCATGCTCGTTACAGAGAGATATATATTGTATTAAACTCGTAGATTAAATCTGAGTGTATGACTCATAATACTTCGAATATAAATCATCGTCTCATGAATCACGATGAATAAATGCTACAATAAAAAACAATGAATACGGTCTACAACTCTAGAGCACTCACCCGTGGAAGGTTGACAACCGACCTATGGTGATAATGATATTATACTATTTTGATGCGTATATCCTTGTAATGTTATAGTTATAACGGTCAATGTCGCATATCACTTTCTGACGTTTTACGACCGATTTTTGTGGTGAGTTTCGGGATTGTTTTTACAGATTAGCCGTAAATCGTTTCTCAAACGCATTTGTCATGAACCAGTTCTTTTATGTTATATTTTGTGACTTGGTAATTTTTTAAAGTATGTTATTGTTAATAAAATATTTTACATAATAACTTGATGATGATGATGGTCCACGATGATTGTGTGTGCTTGTTACGTGAGAGGCCCAGCGCACAGGGGGTGACGTTGAGTGTTCGTTGCAGACGCCGCCGGCGAACTACGGGCGGCAGATCGAGCGCAACACGCACATGTACTCGTCGCTGCCGCGCTCGTCGGTGCTGAGCTCGGAGGCGCGCGTGGCGTTCGGTAAACACAACATGGTGGTGGCGCGCGGACGCGGACAATCGGTGCCGAACTTAGGTCTCTCGGGGGCGACCCCTCCCAGCTACAACCCCTGAAACGTACACCTTATTCGTATCATGATAAGGTCGCTTTTCCGCTTCCCCGCTTTATGTTCGCCTAGATAATGCGAGCTGCCTGTTTATTATGTTAACTAGCTTAATTTAGTCATTTTAAGTTTCAAACTTAATTATGCTTTGACCTTAATTATTGTCTGCAAATGTTTTCGTTATAGTCCCTCTGAGCTGGTGCTCACGTTCATATTAAAATAAACTATCATTGTCAGTAATGTTTTAACCATCTTAATCAAATCTATTTTAACTTAGAAACGCATTAAGTATTAGTCCAAACACTTGAAATTAAAGTAGTCACTAACCAGAATGCTGGTAAATTAATAATAATAATAATAATTTACAATTTTACTGTAATATATAATAGAATTAATATTTGCTAAAATTGAAAGCTGTGCGTACACTAACTACACACCTTATTCCCATTAGTAGAGCTTCATTTCAATAGCGCAACAGACTTGTAATTTACTATAAAAATTGATTTATGATTATTAATATATTATAAAAATATTAAGATATTGTGCCTCGTCTCCTATTTTCAACTGTGTGCGATTGCAAGTTTTTTACTTATCCGATAGTGTGTAGGTCTGAATATGAACTGATATTTCTATGGAATGAATACAGCGTCGTCTATTGACATTAATCGGAACTCCATATAAATCGTATTTCATATAAATTTGGTTTTAGAAATGAGAAGGTTCTATGTAGGACCCGTATGTTGTTCCTGTTATATAGTTCTTACTTATTTTTCTAACACCGTCTAGTTTAAAACTTGATTTCATTGGAATACAATTTCAAATTTAGAATAGATCTGACGTTCTAAATTTAATTTGAATTTGTAGCTGGCATTTAATTTTCTTAAATATAAGTTATTTTAGTCTATGTTGAGAATGGACATTATAATAAATTATTTTATAAATATTAATTGATATTGACGTAATTATAGTGATTAATTGATTATATTATGGCTTTGAATTCAATGTTAAAAGGTATCTTATCGTTAGAATCAAATAAGGAACAGTCACAATAGTATATTCATTATATATTTGTAATTTATGGTATTTAAGAGGTCTCTTTTTTAAATCTGCTTTTTCAAAATTTTGTTTATATTTTCAATCCAGGCATGATACGCTTAAGCATTTTAGCTCTTTATTTATATCTACTGTAGATACCAGATAGACAGAGTATATAAAAATATATTATGTAAAGTACATTTGTATTGATTACATCAATATATATGTATTTAAACAATATCTTACCACTACTACGATATAGTCGAAACGCTCGTACTCACTGTCGGTTCGCACTCGCCGACAGCCGAGAAGGAGGAGGCGATCCCTCGCGGCAGCCCGTCGCCGTCGCTGCGCGAGGTGCGCAGCCGCCTGGGCAGCGCCAGCGTGCGCCTCGAGGGCGACGACCTGGCGCGCTCCGCCCTGCGCGCCTCCGTGCCGCGCCCGCGCGCCGCCGACCTGCCCTGGTGAGCGCCCGCCCCGCACTCCCCGCGGCCCCCGGGACCCAGTCACGCACGTCACGCTCTCCCCGCAGGCAAACCACGGACGTCCGCGAGTGGGACTGCGAGACGACGTGCGGCTGGCTGGAGAGCGTCGGGCTCGAGGCGTACGTGCCGGCGGCGCGCGCGTGGCTGGGCGCGGCCGGGCGGGGCGCGCTGCACGCCGCCGCGCCCGCCGCCCTCGAGCGCCACCTCGCGCTGCGCCACCCGCTGCACAAGAAGAAGATCGTGCTGGCGCTCGCCGACCTCGCCGGCGGCCACGGCGACGCGCTGCTGTCGGCGGCGGGCCGGCTGGACTGCGCGTGGGCGCTGCGCTGGCTGGAGGACGTGGGCGTGTGCGCGCTGCGCGGCGCGGCGGCCGAGGCGGCGCTGGACGCGCGCGTGCTGCACCGCCTCACGCACGCCGAGCTGCACGCGCACCTGCGCGTCACGCTGGCGCTGCACGCGCTGTCCATCCGCCGCGGCATCCAGGTGTTGCGCGACAACGACTTCCACCCGGAGACCATGATCCGGCGCGCGGCCGAGGGCGAGGCGGGCGGCGGGGCGGGCGGCGAGGGGGAGGGCGGCGCGGAGGGCGCGGGCGAGGCGCAGCTGGCGCGCTGGTCGTCGCACCGCGTCATGCAGTGGCTCAAGGAGATCGACCTGGCCGAGTACGCGCCCAACCTGCGCGGCGCGGGTGAGAGCCTCCCCTCCCGGCAGCTGCGCTACTCGCTTGTCCGAGTATAACTCAGAGCGACGTTTGTTCCAATGACGCAGGTGTCCACGGCGGGTTGATGCTGCTGGAGCCCCGGTTCACGGCGGAGCTGTTGGCTGCGCTACTCAATATCCCTGCGAATAAAACTTTGCTCCGACGGCATCTTACACAGAGGTAAGTTGTACCTGATCACTTTTTTTTTTTATTTGCTTCTCATACATTTGCCACCTAACTCTCCAGTTCATATATCCCTTGGTTTAATATTTAGTTTCAACTAACTTTTGACCTAATTCACTATCCTTCTATATCAGGTAAATTAGTATTTTCTATTAACAAAAAATATATTTTAAAATATTTTTGCTCAGAATTCTAGAATGTCTTATTCATAAAATATAAAAAAAATTGAAGTTTCTGTCTGTGATTTGTAAACAACTGCATTTTTTAAAGTTAATATGGCTATTTGCAAGTTACAAAAACCAAAACAATTATACTTTTATTGTGCCTATCTGGAATATATATCGGAAATTATTAACAAATTATATCTTCTACAAAAACGTCCTCTACTGTTTTAACCCTAAAACACTGTTGCCTAGATATTTGCAAAAAGACGTTTTTCAAAAACACGATTTCATACTTAGGGTGCATCCTCTGACATAACCCAAACAAAAAATAAAAAAAAATTATGCAGAGCGAATGTCTAAAAATCTTGGACTAATTATTATGTTCCGTTTAGTCTTTATTTCATCACATCAAAATCGATTAAGTCTATCTATCAAAAGTTATAAAAACTTGGGTGTTTTTGTTATTAACCGACTTCAAAAAAAGGAGGAGGTTATCAATTCGTCTGTATGTTTTTTTTTTTTTGGTGTTGTTACCTCATATCTTTCGACTGAGTGAATCGATTTTGATGATTTTTTTTTTATTTGAAAGCTGGTGCTTTCCCATTGGTCCCATTTTTTTTTTGGTCCAGTTTTGACAGTGGAATCCATGAGAAAACCATATAAGTCGTAAATTTGCATGAGGTATGTGCGCGACAAATGGACGAATAACTCGATATCTATTCAACCGATTTCGATGTTTTTTTTATTTATTAGAAAGAGTATACTTTAAGGGTTGTTTGATGATAGTTTGGTTAGATTCTGATTATAGGATCCATGACAAAGTAACGGAAATCTTCAATTCTTAGTAGCAAACTAACGATACACGGCCGAATCTTTTATAGGCTATCTAGATTTTTCATTCACCTACCATAACATCGTTATGATCAAGTAATTGTAGTACTATTATATAAAACACTTCTTTATATACCGTCAATAGTTTTCGCAGCGCACGCGAAATAATAACTTTTATAGGCAACAGTTTGATACGTTGGGTTACATTGCTCCATTTTAAGTAGGGATCTATTAGTTTTTGAAAATATAATATAGCCCATGTTACTCGGTAAAGACGTAGCTTTCTTAGGGTGAAAGAATTTTTAAAATCGGTCGAGTAGTTTTTGATTTAAATCGTAATAAAAAATCAAACAAAAATCAAATCTTTCCTCTTTATAATATGTGTTATGCATGTAAGCATTAGTATATATGTATATGTTTGTAATTGAAACATATTTGAACATCTTCTAAAAGTTGAGACCAATTTTGAAAATTATATATATATATATGTATAGAATCGTATAAGTACTCTTATATACATGTTATATTTATGTATATTTATATATTGATTACTAGTGTTTTTCCCGCGGTTTCACCCGTGTAGTTCCCGTTCCCGTGGGAATATGGGGACAAAATGTAGCCTATGTTACTCCCTGACAATGTAGCTTTCCATTGGTGAAAGAATTTTTTAAATCGGCTTAGTGGTTTAGGCGTGAAAGCAACACACACTTTCGCATTTATAATATTAGTTAGGATAATATATATACTTCTCCTTTTATTAATATACAGACATTCCGTCATATTTTATGGTGAAGAATAGTATAACACAACAGTTTATTTAATTATTACTAGAAATAACTATTTGATTATGTTATGGCTGCCCAACACCCCACCAACTAAATCTATTTAATCAAAACATGTTAATTTATATTCATACATTTAACCATATTAACTAATATTTATTAATTAAGTACCAAAATGCATTTTTCTTTATGTTTCACTGTTTTAGTTTAATATATTTAAATAATAATATAAATGGCTCTGTCTCATATGAGCTGCACGTTTAGTAGGTCTACCCATATTCTACAAATTAGTGAGTGTACTTCAGATTCACTAAAAATCGAAAAATAAATAAAAATTTTAACAAAACAAAAACCGACTTCATAGGAAAAACAAATTAATATGCACTAAAAAGTAAAAAAATAATTGCGTATTCTTCTATAATTTGATAATTAACTTACTATTTTCTACTCATCAATATGTAGGTACGAATGTGTTGTGTGTTTGATAATTTATTTACAATTATTGTTATTTTTGGAGTCGATGTCAGCTAAGGAAACACTATAATATACCTAGCAATAATAATACGGGAATCTTTTAAAAACAAATAAAAACATACACATTACAAATTGACTTTTATTCGCCTCGTTAAGTTGCGCGTGCGACACAAGCACATCTCACCTATAACTAACTATGTATGTAGTTATAAACCCACCTTGGCTGACATCGACTCCAAAAGTAACAATAATTGTAAATAAATTATCAACCACACAACACATTCGTACCTACATATTGATGAGTAGAAAATAGTAAGTTAATTATCAAATTATAGAAGAATACGCAATTATTTTTTTACTTTTTAGTGCATATTAATTTGTTTTTCCTATAGAGTCGGTTTTTGTTTTGTTAAAATTTTTATTTATTATAATATAAATTGCGGCCAACGCGGAAATATGGCGGTGGCTACACACATCAATATCTGAATCGCGGTGTGCAGACTTTCCGGAGTAAAACAACCTTCTGCCATACATTATAACGCACATAATAATTATACGTGTTCGCGCTTCGTTTCAATTTGCGTTGTCGTGTTCTATTAGTTTTAACTTCTTAAGATTTTTTTTTTTATAGATTAATATTTTTTACTAAGATTATTTATTTTATTTATTTATTTAAAGACTTTATTATCGCCACTGATACAAACATGGGACAAAAGGCGGACTTAATGCCTGTAGGCATTCTCTCCCAGCCAACCTTTGGGTGCACCAGAAATCCACGAAGGCGGTAATTCATATATAATATACACTACACAACAATACACGTACTTATATATTATAAAACTATAGAATAAATAAACATATACATACATACATACACACATACATACATACATACATACATACATACACAATCTATAATAAATATAGTAAAGACATATAAATAATAGTACATTATAGATGTCATGTGAACTAGGAGCTTTCTGCCAATATATGCACGCGTAAACGAGTCTTAAAGGTTAATTTATTTATTTATTTATTTATTTATTTATTTATTTGGGAAACTAACAATTATAATAACACTTAATAGTAAAAAACAAATATAAGAAAAACATAAATCAATCAAGTTTCCACTAAAAATTAATACAAAGAAATGACATATTATATTAAAAATAAAAACAAAAACAGAAAGCACAAAATGCAAGTGAAACTGCTATAATTTAAATATCTGACGTAAACTAAATTTAAATTCGCTAATTTTTAATTTAGAGGTAGATTTCCTAATATGCTCGGGTAATTTGTTCCACAATCGGACAGCTTGAACGGAGAAAGAGTTTGAAGCGAAACCAGAAGTATGAATAGGGACAGAAAGAAGGGAAGAATCTTGAGAACGTAGCTGACGATTGTGATTGTCAGATAGAAATTTGAGTCTCCCTTTCAGATAATCAGGAGAGAGAGGATCAAAGAGAACAGAGAAAAGGGAAGATAGTGAACGGAAGTTTCTACGTTGTCGAATTGTAAACCATTTTAATTTGTCACGATACTGTGAAATATGATCGAATTTACGAAGACTGAAGATGAAGCGCAAAGAGTTATTTAAGAGACGGTCAAGTTTATTCAGATGAGTTTCGTTGAGGTCGCAGTAACATACGTCTGCATAATCAATTACGGGGAAGACCAAAGCTTGCACAAGTAAAATCTTAGTCTTGATGGGAAGGAAATTACGAAGTCGATTGAGACACCTTAACGTGGCTGTGACAGAGCGGCTGATTTCAGAGATATGCACTGACCAACTTAATGTGGAATCAATATGTAGGCCAAGGTCTTTTACATGATGGCGGTAAGGAATATTGATGTCATTAAACAAAACGGGAGGCAAAGATGTTAAGCCGAGATTAGTTACAAGGCGAGAGCTCCCAATAATGATCGCCTGGCATTACCCATTCCTTAGTTAGTAGTAAGGCTTTAATAAAGTTTGCATTAATTAATTTAGTTTTCTCCTAATTTATAGTTTCATTAGATAATAAGGGTTGTAATTTTTTCTATTATTTTCTGCTGCTTTTCCCATGGGCAACCGTATATAGCATATTCACTTGTAAGTCATGTCGCAGATATCGTTGTTCTAGCAAATGGTAATAAAATAGCACACCATAGTAGAAGAGGAGGCATTAGAATCATTCAGGGTTTTTTTTTATTGTATAGGAAGGTGGACGAGCATATGGGCCACCTGATGGTAAGTGGTCACCAACGCCCATAGACAATGCAATTGTAAGAAATGTTAACCATTGCTTACATCGCCACTGCCCCACCAACCTTGGGAACTAAGATGTTATGTCCCTTGTGCCTGTAATTACACTGGCTCACTCACCCTTCAAACCGGAACACAGTAATACAAAGTACTGCTGTTTTGCGCCAGAATATCTGATGAATGGGTGGTACCTACCAAGACGAGCTTGCACAAAGCTCTACCACCAAGTTTTGCGGCAGAATATCTGATCAGTGGGTGGTACCTACCCAGACGAGCTATATTCATGTATCTTTAATTAATTATTATAATATTTTTGTTTTTTTTTTTTTACATGATGAAGTCTTCTATTTTAACCTTGTACTTCCAGGTTCAACGACTTGCTCGGGCGAGATGTCATACAGCAAAAGCGGAACGCGGAACAAACACTGGGATATCAACCACTTACAGCTACTACCAAATATAAGGTACTCGTCACACGAATATTTATTTCATTCAATACTTAAATGAGAACATATATTTAGTAAAGTATATATCTTTTAAGGATCCTTATTTACTCATACCTTATAGTGATTAAGAAACAGATGATAAAAGTTTTGCAGGAATGTGCTGTAACGTGAGCAATTTCGTAGTGTACATAAATACCTACATAAATAGCGATCGCTTCAAAAGTTAAAATGTATGGCCTCATTTGTTATATCATTACATCATTTAATTTATTATTTTATTTCCTCTGTCAATTATCCGTCAGTTACAATTTAATTGAATATACCTACCATATATGATAGAACAAAACATTCAAGGACAAAAGAAAATCACACCGACTCGACACCAAGTAAATAGGTTAATCTTAAACGATCGTTCAAATAAAATAAATGTATTCAAAAGGTACCAAAGAAGAGCCAGTTCTCGTTAAAGCGCAAGAAGAGCAAAGACGACCTCGACCTCGGCGACCTCGTGTGTCCTCTGCACGACGACTGCTCAGGTGACCTTATGGCCTCGCCCGTAAGTCGCCCACTAACAATACTAATCGCTCCGCACTCTACACACTGAACACGCACTATAACGACTTCACGTCTTCGTAGCCGTACGATAGTTTTCATACTTGGTCTCTGCGATTGGTCGGATCGACTTCATCGATAAGGTTGTGATAACGTTATGTACGTAACATTAACAATTATGTATAAGTAATATGAGGTGGTTGCAGAAGTCATATTTAATTGATGTGTAAACATATTAACTCTCGGTACACGTTAAGGGTAAATACGGCTTCGAGCGTCGGACGAGTACGCGTAAGGTTTCGAGCGTCACATGACGTCAGTACGCAGTATAGCATTACTTAATGCATGTATGTATGTGCGTTAATCGATATACGAGTGCACATGTTTGTTTACACATAAATTCTCGCATTTCGGCATTCACACCATTTTTTAACATAAAAAGCACATAATGCTATTATGTATCCCGATTAATATTATAAATGCGCAAGTGATTTTGTTTGTTTGTTACGCTTTTACGTCTTAACTACTCAATCGATTGTCATGAAATTTTGCACATATAGAAAAGGTCATTGAACTGCTCCCTGGCTCCCGACCCGTCAAACACGCTGTAGAAGCCTGCAATAATATTTACGATAACTAGTTGTTTTTGAAACTGTCGCTTAATATATTTTTCAATAAAGCTAAAAAAATAATATTAGCATTTTTAACTCATCAATAATTCGATGGAAGTGTTCCCTCGAATTCATCCCTAACGCGTAATACTATATGTTCCGAGAGGAACAAAATGAAGCTCGCGTGTAGAGCTAGAGAGAGACAGCGAGTGTACGTGTTCCCAGCTAACCGATCTAACCAGGGTTACGGTGTGGTCTACTAACGTAGTTAGTAGTGGTGGTGTTTACTAATGCGAGTGCTATCCGACACTGACGCCCCGGCGCGCCCGCAGACGATGAGAGTAAAGTCAGCAACGGCGCCCGTCGCGTCGGCTGTCTGTCCCCCGCGTGACGCCGCGCGCCCCGCCGGCCCCTCGCTCCTACTGTAAGTCGTTACTTGGTTTGCTTCACACGTATCGTTTCGATATTTTATTTTGATATATTTAAAGTATTTTTGTAATATTTTCGATATATACGACGGAAGCGCGAGTGATCGTTGAGAACGTGCTTTTTGTGTGAAAGCTTTAAATTCGATTTATCGATTATATTTTATTAATGTTTTATTTTATTTTGCGTCACGTCGTTGGCGCTTCCTGTATTATTTCTAATGACGAAAATGTATATTTTAGTATTGTATAGAACCTAGTCGGTGAACTCCGATGTATTATTTCTGTTTAACGAACCAAAAATAATTTCATGTGTTCTTATTGGATTTTAGCTTTAAGGAAAAACTAATTTTATTAAATTTATTTAAATTGAAAAACCACGAACAGTAATTATATTTTGTTAAGGTGCGTTTTCACTAAAATAGTTGGCAATTTTTGTGTCAAAATTAAATGTAATCATGTAATCCTTGGGAAAGTCACTCACTCAATCCCATCGAGACTTATTAGATTAACAATTATTTTTGTCATACTTTACTTTATATTTCAAATTGCAAACCATTGTTTGAGACACAAAAGATGCCAATTCGTTTTATGAACGCAGCCTAACGTTAGATATGTTGATAGTTTTTATCAAAATAATTTGCGACCCAGTTATAATTTCGGACATCTTTATTAAGACATTCCAATGTATGAAATATAAACAATAGTTAACTTTTTACGTTGTCTATGACCAATTCCGACCACAGGAGGAGTAAAGACAAATAAACAACTTTGACATCAAATAGAATTTTCATAATCTATGATATTCACTATGGTTTCGCGAAAAAATGGCGTTTTGAATGTCGGCATAGTTTTAGAAACTTTGAAAGTAAATTAAATTGGATGTTAATAGTTTAAAGGAATCGTGTTGTATTATAAGTAAAGATATATCAATGAAGAACTGTTTATAGTGAATATTATAAATAAGGCTATTTTGCAAGTCGCTATATATACACATTCAGGGTTTGTTTACCTTTACTCCTTCTGCGATTGGAATGTGGCTTAATCCTCATGGAAGGTGGCTTAAGTTCTATGGTACTCTGAGTAATGATTAATAATTAAATATAAAACGACTGAGAAATGACAATACATACCAGGTATCATTTCTGCTGCTAATGTTTCGAAAGTAAATTATTATAATAAATTCTAAGGTTTATATATTAAAGTCTGTTACGGTAGCTCAGATGTAGAATAGTTGTCGAGATACGCGTTGAGTTTTCTGAGAGTTTTCATTGTTAGTATTTAAATGTGTATCTATTTATATATAACATTAAATTAATACATTGTAAATCGTAATTTAATAATATATCCGACTCAGCCCTACATCGCACAATACATAGTGTTCAGAATACAGCATTTACCGAGGGTTCCGTACAAAATATTTGGACCATAACAATGTTATAAGTATTTTAGCTTTTATAATTAATAATCATATTGTCGTAGAAAAGTTTTAAACTTTACGAATTCACGGTCCAATTTATTTTTATTTTTAAGCAATGTCATGAACGACACTTGGCGAAAAAAATTGTAAGAAAATTTTAGTCTTATATCAAATTTTGGATACGTTTTACTTAAGACTGTATTATGATCCGTGATCCTGTTCCTACCAAGCTGTGCCAAAACTTATATGAATGTTGTAATGCGCCTCCTCGGGTGCAAGCTGAGCCCTTTTAGAATTAAACCTCTGTTCGATTCAATAGTGTACGGCAGTGTTTGTTTACATTAAAACTACATGGAGTCAAAGAGTCATGGAGTCGAAGTGTCGTCCGATGTTAAATTCTTAAAGGGCGCGGTGTATTATTTGACCTTTATAATGGACCCTTGTCTTCCATAGCTTTGTAATCGATAAGAGTGCTAAGTATTAAAGGGCGGGAACGTGTCCCCGCCAATAATCATATAAGCAGCTCGTTTATACAAAAATGTATTAAAATAATTTTTACAATAACTTAAACAAATATAAAATGTAAGAGTTAATAAATACTGAATGAATGGATACATTTGCTGTTTTTCACTCCGCATCTTCGAATAAAGGTTGTGATTTACCGAAATTTGAATCGGCTGTTTTGAGTACTTTTAAACCCTCTGAAAACAAATACGAAACATTCATTACATTACAATTGCCACACTATGCACTAATACACACTAATCAAGCGACGACTACAAAATTGGAATACACAAAAATTTATGCCAAAAACCACATGTCTGCTAGGCACGGGGCACGCGGTATGTATGCTTATAGCTAGCACTATATGCGAGATCTTGCTCTACTAGCTCTAACAAAATTTATTAGATCGTTACTGCATTATTTTCGCTTTGTAAAATATCGATTCAAAGTGCTTCGCAGAGCTTCATTCAATAAATTATATTTAAATTTTTTGTCGTGAAATATATGACGTGTTTAATGCGAGTGACAGACATGTGTATTAAATATTCACTGAATATTTACGCATAAGAGATAAAGTTCGCACTGGTTACCTTTTCCTCTGCCCTTACGCCTCAGTTCCGCGAGCCTCTCGACTTCAGTCTCTTCTTCGAAATGCTCCCTTTCTTTTCTGTATGATTCTTCTTGAGCTTGCTTTAATAATGATTCTTCTAAAAACGTTAGTTCTGATAGCAAACAAAAATTAGTTATAATTAAGTTAAAGTAAAGTAATTTAAACTCTATTACAAAAAGATGTTACACAACTTAAAATGCATCTCTAAGCTTCAAAACATAAGATATATATAAGATATAAATTAATGACTATACATTTTTAAGTACAAGTTCGATTCGAATGACATTTTGAAAAAAGAAACGTTTTTTTTAGCCTTGAGAACAATATGTATCTTTTATCCTTGTATAATATCCTATATTCTATCCTAATGTAGAAAAATAATTCCTCTCTCACTGGTAAGTCTAGGGTCCATAGCGATCCAGGGTCCATGGAAAATGGTGTTCGCAGTGGGCCGCGACTTCGCCTCGGGCTCCATCAGCTGCGTCACCTGCTGCTTGCACTCCGTCGACAGCTGGCTCACCACGCTCGTGCGGAAGCGCCACTTGCGCATTACCTTTGCCATTTTACGATTAAAACTTCGCGTTATCGTTTTTTGGAAACAATGATAAAAAAAAATACCTTCAATAACTCAATGATTTACTTGACTGCCTCGTTGGTCTAGTGGCTTGATATTAGGCCGCAGACGCGATGGTCCTGGGTTCAATTCCCAGGTCGGGCCAATAAATAGTTATTGGGGTTTTCTGTCAGAAAATTCTCAGTAGCAGCCCGGAGTCTGGAAGTTGGAAGTGTGGTACACTCCCGTGCCTCGGAAAGCACGTTAAGCCGTTGGTCCTGCGCCTGAACTCTTTCCGGTCGTGTCGGATTGCCGTCCCATCGGATTATGAGAGCTAAGGAATAGAGAGTGCACCTGTGTTTGCGCACACACTTGTGCACTATAATATCTCCTGCGCAATTGGCTAATCTCTCTTGAGATTGGCCGCCGTGGCCGAAATCGGTCTGGAGGACCTTATTATATTATATTTAATGCTAGAATAGTGAAGAGACCATCTCGAAGTACATGACTAATTTTCATTTAACAAAAGGAAACTAATATTTTAACTGTACAACGGTGTTTACCTGTTTCTCATACAGTTTCTTTACTGATGTCTCGTTAAATGGAAGTGCTTTATTAAGCATTGTGTACAAAATGATACCGATAGACCACATGTCGGCCAGCTTCGGTAAGTACGGCACGCCTTTTAACACTTCGGGAGCTGCGTACGAAAGGGAACCGCAGTAGGTTTCACTCAACAAGTCTCGATCTCTCTGTCTGACATTACGTGCAAATCCAAAATCAGTTATTTTCACGTTGTAATTTGCCGTAATGAGTACGTTTTCACATTTCAAATCTCTATGCGCTATGTTCATCGTGTGTATGTAGTTAATCCCGGATAAAATCTGCCGCATCCAAAGCCTGCTCTGGTTTTCCGGCACGGCACCGTTTTGTGACAAGAAATCGAGCAGGTCGCCATTTTCGGCAAAACGAAGGAATATAAAGTATTTGGCGCGACGTTGAAAAATATTTGACACGTGAACAATGTGCGGGTGATTGATACGGATCAGTATGTCTAACTCTCGCGGTAAAAATTTCGTCAAATAATCCCGTGGAGCCTGCGCTGTATCTATTACTTTGCAAGCCATAACACTGTGACGGGTTTCGTCGACCATGTGAGTAGCTTTAAATACCTACAAAAGTGACAATTAACAGGTTAGTAGTTAGTACGTACATTTAAAAGTAAAGGCGCACGGTATTCGTTTCATTTATACTTTATGTGAACCTTATATAATAATAGTTAATTCATAACATACTTTCGCGTAAGATCCCTCTCCTATGATTTTCTCTAATATGAAACCTTTTTCTTGCAATACTAATATATCTGACTCTGTTGTGCTCAGATCCAATTTCTCCGTGGCGGGACACATTTGTGTGGCTTGATGTTGTTGCACATAGTTATTTAATTCTTACTTTCGTCGGCATCATGGTTTGAGAATGGAAATGTTTTCTATTGAGAAAATCATCTTAAATTTATTCGGATAATTAAGTACAGCTACATTTTTTTGAAAAATATTGTAAATGTAACTGAAGTTTGTCAAATTGGTATTAATTTGTTATTTGACATTGTCATGCCAGAATTTATCTTTCTAACTATAAACAAGTTCTTATATTCCCAATAAAACTTCCTACAACTCGTGATCTTCGAACTGATAGCAAGTTCGGCTCGATATGACTTCAAGAAAATGAGGCACACTTATATTGAATTGATATATATATTGCTTAAATTTGTTTTATTGTATCTATTCCATCAACACAATACCACCGATCCTTTAACTCTTACCAAGTTGAAGACGAACCAACTGATTCACAATTAGTTTTTACAATAGACGTCTCCGGCAGAGGTTCTGTGAGTTCCTGTATTTCGAGTTTTTTTACTAAACTTTTTTTTTCTTCTCGAGCTTTATTATACGCCAATGTTTCTTGAGGTGACCACTCTGAAAAGTTGTATTCGTTACACCAACATATTTGAAAAACATGTTCTAATTTATTATCTCGTTTAAAATACTTAAGCGACATCATCTGATCAATATTAACAAACCTACAATTTATTTACTAAGAAGGTACATTTAATTGATAGTACTAAACCACTCCAACCTAGTAACCTAGTGTCCATCGCGATCCATTCGCTATTGAGGATGTTATCAATTTTTAATCTATTTCGATAATTTGGCTCCAACATCAGAGTAACGAGTCGCTTACAATTATCCGACAGGGTATCAATATATCGTGATCGAAATCTCCAATTCTTATTTATCTGAGCTTGATACAATTGCTTTATATGTTTATCTTCAAAGGGCATTGCTCTATTTAGCATTACATAAATTACAATACCGAGTGACCAAATATCCGTTGGCTTTGGGTAGTACGGAGATCCCTGCAATATCTCCGGCGCCGTGTAAGACAGCGAACCACAAAACGTGTCACTATGAATATCCTTCAGTCTGTTATCGACGCATATGCGAGCGAAGCCGAAATCAGAAAGTTTCGCATTTTGGTTGGCAGTCAAGAGTACGTTCTCACATTTGATGTCTCTATGCGCTATTTCTAGCTCGTGCATGTATTGTATGGCAAGGGCCAGCTGCCGCGTCCATATCCTGGCCTGGTCTTCTTGAACGGCTCCTTTTTGCAATATATGTTCAAGTAAATCCCCATGCTCCATATATCTCATGAATATGAAATATTTAAATCTCCTTTGAAATATACTGTGAGTGTGAACAAGATGTGGATGGTTAAGCTTAATCAGCATTTCTATCTCTCTTGGAAGAAATTTCTTAACGAAATCTTTTGGTGCAGTATTAGTATCGATTACTTTACAAGCCAATATTGTTAGTTTATCATTTTTATTCGGGTTTCTGTATTCCGCGAGGTAAACCTGTCGATATAATTAATTACTAAACATGAAGTAAAGCTTGTTTAAGAATATTAAAATTGTATATAAAATACCTCATCATCTAATTCATTCAAACATCACATTTAGGTACTACAAATAATTTTATAAACAAATATAAAACACGTCGAGCCAGTCATAATACCAAATGTAAGAATAAATTATGGCAAGAATAATTTAACATTTAGAGGAGCACAATTGTACAATAAACTTCCGAAATATTTAAAAGAAGCAAATTCTGTCAACAGTTTTGGAAATAAACTATGTATTAACATAATATATTTATAATAATGAAACACTGCATTAGGAACTCTTTCAAATTAGATTTGTGCTTTACAACAATTAACTTGCTTCTTAGTTAATAAATAACCGGTACTCACTAACGTTACTCCTTTTTTCTATCTACCCAGACCGTGTAAATAACTAATTATATAGTGTTCACATATAGTGTTTTAATGAGAAATAAAGTTGCTTAAACTGAAATGTATTTACCTTAGCATATGATCCCTCATTCACCTTCTTTATCATTTTATAACCGCGAGTAGCAAGTGTCAATTGTTCCGAACCAGATAATTTTAAATCGTCCACTATGTTCAGCTACATTTAAGTAAATAATTTTAATAATATTCTATTAAAAAAATAAATATAGTATTTAACGTAGTAGAAACTTTACGTAACCTTTATTTTTCCCTCCATTTATTCCGCTTTCTTTTGCCTTGCCGATAAATTAGCAAGAGATTTTATCATTTCACTGGCCTAAAAACCACATAAAAAGCATTATTGTCACACTAAATTTAGGGTCTTGTAAAACAAAAGGTAGTTATTAAAGTTGCCTTATTATTATTTCGTACCCTGTTTGTGGACTCTCTATTTTGTCGTTCCAAGATATCGCCTTGCCTTTTCGGTGGACTTTTGTGGATATCTGTTAATCTCTTTCTTTCCTCTTTAGCTCTTTGAAGAGCGGCTGCTTCGATTGCGTTTAGTGCTATAAGATAATTTATTATTTTAAAATATTCAAAATCGTCTCAACAATTGACTCATTCAGTTTTTATAAACACTCACTAGTAAGTCTACTGTCCATAGCAATCCAATCCGAGTTAAGGATTTGGTTCGCCGAATGTCGTAATCCCGGATCTGGTTCAAGCAAATGCTTCACTACAGCCTTACACTCCAAGGAGAGGACACTTGCAACACGTGATCTGAATCTATACTTTTTTCCCATCTGTTGCTCGTAAAGTTTTCGCATACGTGTGTCGTCGAAGGGCATCGACTTATTTAACATCACAAATAACACAACTCCTAAAGACCATAAATCTGTTGGTTTAGGCAAATAGGGCTTGCCGCGCAGTATCTCTGGTGCCGCGTAGGACATCGAACCGCAATATGTCTCGCTCAATATTGGTTGGTCTTCTTCGTCCACGCAAAACCTTGAAAATCCAAAATCAGATAGTTTCACGTTAAAGTTAGCAGTTAACAAAACGTTCTCACATTTGATGTCTCGGTGACTAATTTCCAATTCGTGGAGGTACTGTAAACCCAAAGCCAGCTGCCGAAGCCACACTCTCGATTGGTTTTCCGACACACAACCGTTCTTTAAAATATACCCGAGAAGATCGCCATTTTCGCTATATCGCATAAAAATGTAATACTTTGTTTTTCTTTGAAATATACTATGGACATGAATCAAATGTGGATGATTTAAACGAATAAGAACATCGATTTCACGCGGCAAGAATTTAACAACGAAGTCTTTCGGAGCTTTCAATGTTTCAATAATTTTACACGCAAGTGTTATTTTACTATTTTCTTCTTTTCCCATATACTCAGTCAAATACACCTGTTGAAAATTAGTTTATTATAAAAGTTTTATATTACCCAGTCGAACCGATTCTGGATCTAAAATTCTCGTTACCTAATTCTGTTACCTTAGCGTATGCTCCTTCGCCGACGAACTTAAGTAATTTGTATCCTTTAGTAGCCAAAGTATTTTCTTCAGATACAGTAGTTTTCAGATCGTTCATTATAATTCCAACATTTATCTAAACATCGAACATTTTGCGACAAAGAATCATAAACAATCCCTCGCTCAGCTGACAGATTCATGGAGGGATAAATAGAGGGCATTTTTAGATTGTTTTACATCACTGAAATTTGGCTTTGTGAAATTCCCTCATTTCTGACAACATGCCACATTGACGCTGTTATTTACTTCTACAGGAATAACAGAGTATAAAGATGATAAAGAGAACTATTTAGTCGGAATTAATAAGTTTGTCTTTATTTTGATGACATCTCCATTCTTTCATATAATTAATCCTCCTTAGAAAGTTAATACAATATGGCAAAATTATTCCTTATTCTCCTTAACACGACCAGACCGGTCAAGCGAGGCGTTCAATGTGCTCAGCTTAACGGGCTTTCCGAGGACCCTTATGAGCAATTCACTAGACAAATGAAGTCAAATTCAGTCAACCACATTTAATAAGATATTCATGAACATTTTATTATTTAAACATGTATGTAATAAAGAACACAATCGGTTTCATAAATAAAACAATAATCTGGATCGTGATCTACTTTATTTATTCATAAACTCTACATCGAACAGGTTACATTACAGTGCGATATAAGTGCACCTACGTATATGCGAAACGGCTAATTATAATCAGATATTCAAGACAAAAAACTAGAGGCAATATTAAGTTGATTATATGTCATAAATCCACCTTCTTCTTATGCAAAAACTCGCCGGCGATGCAGATGCGTTGCATAAAAGACGGAGCCGCGGTCAACATGATTCTGTACCGACTGACGTCGGGGTGATCCGGATATCTCTTCTCGTTTCGAATCCTCTCCAGCATCCGCTGCGGTTCGCATTTCGACTTGGCTTTATAATCGTTATTTATGTAATCTTGTAACACCTTTGGCAATATTTTGATAACTTCCTTTGCTTTCGTCGTACTTGGTGGTTGCAGTGTATCAGTTTCAGCTTTCTGTGGTATAATTATATCGTCAACTTCGACTTTAGAAACTGTTTGAGGTTCCTTGTTGATTGTTTCCTTGTTGTCGTTAATAGTTGTATTATTATAGTAATTGCTCATATGATCCTTTAAAATATCGCCCAGGCTTTCATTTTTAGTCTTTTCCCTTTCAGTGCCATCAATGTTAACATACCCAGTCCTTGTCTCGGTTTTGATTGAAACTTGATTTTGTTCCACTTTAGGAAAATCTCGTATTTCATTAGTTGTGGTTGTTGTTGTGTTCATTTTGTAACTTGTTGCAGTTTCTGAATCAGATTTCTTCTTTGTTGTATTTGTGGTGTTCCTATTCATTGAGGCATCAATCATTGTCATAAAGTGTAAGTTATCTTCCTCATCTAATATTTGGGAAATTCTGTGTACTTCGCTAATGTTGATACTGAAAATAAAAATAAAATGCAAATTACATACAGTGGCGTAGCTATCGTAGGGCCAGGCGGTGCAGTGCACCAGGGCCCCGGAGCTCAGGGGGCCCTCTAACCTATGCTTTGAAAAGAGAAGACCATAAAAGAAAGAGAAAAAAAAGTTCAAACTACGTGGAAAGAGGGGGTGAGGGCACATTCCTTCTCCATGCACCGGGGCCCTTGTCCACCTAGCAACGCCACTATGTAATGTGTGTTGAATTGCTTATATATCATGTGAACCTGCATAAATCAAAATATGATATTTTTCCTAAAATAATGTTTCACTTACCCTTGCCTGGCTTCATGGCAACAATACAGCATAAGGGGATCAATAGGGTGAGCCTCTGTATTAAAGATATATCCACCCATGTCAACTATACATTCACCATTTGGAGTATTTATTACAGTCCCATGTACACCTGGGTTGTGTATAAAGTTGTCTGGGTCAAACAATAGATAGAGATATTTGGTTGTTTCAGCCAGGAAGAATGATTCCATACGATCTTCCTTACGGTGATCACGGACATCCTTAATCTGAAATAAGTTTTGAAGTTTCACAAACCAGTACTCTTAAATAATGATTTACTAGTTAATAAACTGAAAAATATGGTAAACATAAATATAATTTACATTACCGTTGCATAACCACAAGGTGTTCTTGCACTGTGTTGTATGCTCCTCAGTATATCCTCTCCCATTTGCAGCAGTATTGGATCTCTTGTTTCTCTGTACAAGTACATGATAGACTCTATAAGTTCCGGTCGTAATGGATAGCTCTCCCTTGTAGCTGAGGCCTCACCAGTACCGAGGTTGTAAACCTCTGGAGTAAATCCATATTGTTTCCATACACTGTGGTAATTGTGTATAACACGCATTGCTGTGTCACTTTCACCTAAAAAGTATAATCATTTTGAAACTTAACTTTGGAAATACTTTTGATGTAGTATTGACAACCTTATTCTTGTATTCTGACTGTAATAAAACAAAATGTCTAAAATACCTATCAAGCTCAATAGACCAGGCCAGTATGATTCCAGGGACTGGAACACAGGAAGGGTCACATGCCCTTTTAGCATGGTAGCCCACACATACCAGTCATCCTTCTTCAAATATTTGTCAATTACTGTCCGAGCCTCATTAAACATCGACATTAATTCTGGCCGTTCCAATAGTATTGCCCCTAAGACAAAGAGCATACATTATAAAAATGTCTAGGTCACAAATTCTGTAAAATAGGTCATAAATTATGCAGACATATATTTCAATTGAAGTATGTTCATGTCCCATTTTCACTTACCCTTGACTAGATATTCAAAATAGGAGTCCACTCCACCTCCAATACCAGCATCTTGAGCTGTCCATCTTCCTGTCATGACGTCAATATGGTTTCCAACTAGACCTATTTGTGACCGATGATGGTATAAAGCTTTTAAAGCATTCAGTGCAACCTGTAAAAATATTCTCATTTCAAAAGTGATACATAGTCATTTACTTGCAATAAAGATTTATCAAAATTATAAAATTATCATAAAATGATTGGAAGAACATTGGAAATACTATCTCACCTCTTCATACAATGGGTCTCCAGTGAGCCTACTTAAAGTACCAAATTCTATAATAAATGTCCCCACACCAGCTGTGCAAGTAATGCTTGTTTCTCCCGGTGGCACACCAGATCTCAGATTGATAGTACCATAAGGCATACCAGTTGTTGTGTCAAAAGCAGCAATAAGCCTGTGTGCAACATCCTCTGCCAAGCGAAGAAGTGGTCCATTACATGGCCACCCAGGTTCTAATTTCATTCCTGACCTTAAAACAATTGAAACATTAGGTAAAATCAAATGGAATATTACTAAATGACTATAGTAACTGCAAATATGATAATTTAGTTATATACTTACTTATATGATAAAAGGTGTGCGCTAAGTAAACCACCAATAATTCTAATATTAGTTTCAAACACTGAAACATTGATATCGGTATCAAAGTTTTTTTTCTCTAGCACAATATCAACGACTCGATTAAATTCCGTATAGTTTCCCATTATCACAAGCATGTCCAAAGCATCTATAAGGGTAAGAGAATAACTGCCCCAAGTATCAACTCCATCACAACTTAATGGACGTAGCTCATCGTAGGGGTACGCGTATCGTAGGTAGCTGTCGTATGCATGTTGAAACATTTCTCTTACTTCCTCTCTAAAATGTGAATATAATATTTTAACGTAAATCATGGCGACATTATTTTATTAGCAGTAAAACCTTGTACCTTAGTTTTAAAACATCTTCTTTACTGTATTCTCTTACGGATAAACAGTTATCGCAATGCAGGCCCAGAATTAAAAATGAAATCAATAGTGTCTTATACATTTTAGCTACGAATCGATAAAGAGGTGGATAGTAATGGAATATTAATTTTTCATATTGTACGTATTCCTAGATTAGTACTTTCAAGTTTTATGACTATTTTACAATAAATACAAGACACTATAAAGTGGCTCAAAGATTTTTAACATTATATCATATTTTACTTAGCCACATAATCATTAGGATCGATATTTATATTTAAATGGCAAAAACGTCGTAACCCGGCGAGTGCACACCGAAAACTGCATTAAATAACTGCAGTAGAATAGTGATTTCGACCTGAAACGGGAAACCTACTAAATACAAACTAGGTTTTTAGTCGATTCGAAGCACTAACTATCTAGGAAAAAGTATCGAGATCCAATTTTCATAAATTTTGTAAATTGTTGCTAAAAATGATAAAATTATATGATCTAAATAAAATATTTCAATACGTTACTTAAAAAAATAAATGAAAAATGTAATTTTCGGCCAAAGTTGAATTTCAATGCTTATTTCAATCGACGATAATTTACTTTCGCAGAATCGAGATAATAAAACCACATCTCTATTTTCTACTGACTAGTTATTTTGACGTGTGGTCTGACAGCGAGTTGGTCTTTTTTGTTCGTTAATGGCAAACGTATTTCTACATAGAGCCAAATTTGAAGTAGGTTTCACGGAAAACCTAATCTATTTTATATTATATAATTTTGGCATAACTGAAATTTGTTTAATACATTGTAAAACTGTGATGTTTGTGTGCCTTTGCGTGCTGTACACTGCAAATGCGTCAACAATATCCTTGAGCTTGATTCTTTTTGTTCATAGTTCATAGCCAGCAAACTTTTAACAAAATTAAAACAAAACAGTTGTCGTATACTATAATAATAATAAAATATTGTCATATTTTATATGAATTGATAGGTTAATCGATACTATATTTTTTTGTTGGTTTATTCTTTGCACCATCTAAATTTAACTACGTTGATCAAGTAAAATCATGCTAGTAAGATAAAGAGAAAATGTACTTGAAAGTATTTTATTATTATACATATAAAGATACCTCTATGTAATTATTAATGTAAGTATTCTTGGATTTTCATCCCTTTTATTAATAATATAACGCTTACTCATAGACGAAAATCACTTCAATGCCATTGGCTAAAATTTGAAATAGCATAGACAATAGACAAACATAAACTGCAACAGCTGAAGCAACCAAAATGTCTGTTGTCCGTTGAGACTGGTTAGCGTTTTTGAGGGTGTTTTCAATTCCTATCCACTTAAATTTTAGCACTACTCACATAATTTTATAAAATGTTATGATCCTGATATAAATCAAACGTATTCCGCTTTGGCCAAGCGTTCTCTGCGATTTGATTCATCATAATTACAATTTGAGGGTTGTCGTTAAAGTTTACGGAAGAAACTTAGTAATGGCATCATTTAGAATTCATGAGGATCAAGAAAACACCGCATTGGGCTTAAGAAAAGATGCTGATGTATTTTCAGCTGCTTCTCAACGGCGTGCCCTTGGAGACCTAAGCCAGTTTGCTTGCAACCAGAATCGTAGTATAAAGCATGTAAGTTGTTACTTTTTATGCCCAACGTAGGTTTAAATGTGAAAATGCTTTAATTGGAACATTTTTTCCAGGCGGGTATGACGAATGGACCTTGCAAAGTTCAAGATGAGAATAGAACAGTACGTCAGATTAAAAATGAAAAAAATATCGTACCTCCCGTGGCCCAGTTTCGCGCCTTTAGTGTGTACGAAGACAAACCGACAGAAGTCGAGGTGAAGAAGAGAGAACCAACATTCAAGCCATTTGTTGCAAAAGAAATAAGGAAAGATAACTTTTTTATCAATGCTGCAGAGAATGTTAGAGCTCTTTGTGCTCAAGCGGAAAAAGCAAAGCAACAAGAACAGGTCAAAGCACCTCCACTCAGGTAATAATGAGCTTTAACGAAAATAATAGTCGGCGAAATGGCCATAACCTAAATATATAGTTATTTTTTTTATTATTACTTTAACTATTGTATTCCTTCCTTTTCATGCATCATTTGCATTACTATCAGTTGGCCACCCACATAATCACTACTAACCACAAATGTTTGTATTATTTGGTGCATTTATTCATCCAAATAATCTTTGTTTGTCTTTTAGTAGTCTTATTGATACATTTTTTTACTATTATTATATACTATTTCTACGAAGCCATTACAACATAAATAAACTCGGTTTTTTTTTTCAAATTACAAGCATTGCATCAATCTTGCTTTAATATTTTTTTTTATTTGAATAAAATAATTTTAATATACTATTTACAAAAAATGAATGGAATATGTAATTTTTAACTGAACTACCAAGCTTTTATATAAAGTGCTAATATCATATGAGTTTTTTAGACTTCCACTACAGGAAAAGAAAGATAAAGATGTTGTTGAATCACCTATGTCAGTTGTGGACACAAGCATTCTTTCTATGTCAATCTCAAAGAATGCAAGTGATATCCTTGAAGATAATGATGAAGAGGACACAACTACAGCACAGACTGACCGTGAGATGTTCTTCCATGTTGTAGAGTATCGGCAAGATATATATGACTATATGAAAGAGATTGAGGTAAGTGTCTTATAAACTTTGATTTATTCATGTTTTTGTTACTACTAAATTAAAACGAATAAACTAAACTAATAAATTATCTTTCCGTGAATCTCTATATCAATTCTATGTTACATTTGTAAATTACAATAAACTTGAGTGGACTTATTCTGAAGCACAATGTAAACAACATTGTGCTTCAGAAAAATGAATGAAATAAAATCTGTTAAAATTTGATAGAATCACAGTTCTTGTCATGTAAATTTGATGTGATTCATGGGCTTGGTAATAATCACACACTGTCTGTATTTGTTTAGATTTTTATGTACAAGTCAATTCCATTATTGACACTTATTTAACAACACACTTATTTATGTGAGTAGACTTAAGTACCAAGAAGAATGAACATGAAATATATACATAATAGTTTAAATTATATTACAACAGGTTAAAAACAGAGCAAATCCTCGCTACATGCGTAAGCAGCCAGACATTACGCAGGTGATGCGCTCGATACTGATTGATTGGATAGTGGAAGTTTGTGATGAGTACGGACAACAGAGCGAGACTTTGCACCTTGCTGTGTCATATATCGATCGCTTCTTATCATACATGAGTGTAGTCCGCACCAAATTGCAACTGGTTGGCACTGCTGCTACTTATATTGCTGCGTAAGTTTTATTAAGTTAAATTTGGCTTGTTCAAATAATCTTTCAACACATTCACATTATTTTAATTAAAGACAACAGTGTTTTGTATCTACCCTAAATTACTTATGACAAAATGAAAATAAGTTGTGGGACTGTGGGTACATTATTTTATCTTGTTTATATTCTATGCAAAATATGTTAATGTTCATATATTTATTTTACAACAAATTTATTTGTTCTTTTTTTTTTAAATGACAAATAACAATTTGTGAAAAATTTAAACAATTGTAGAAAAGTATATTGTTCAAAAAGTAAAATTGATTATATTATAATTATATATATACATTAATATATTGAAATAGTCTCATTGGTACTATAATTGATTTTTTGACTGCCTTGTTGGTTTAGTGGCTAGATATAAGGACGCAGATCCGGTGATTCTGGGTTCAATTCCCAGGTTGGGATAATAGATAGTTATTGGGTTGTCAGTAGCAGCCCGGAGTCTAGAAGTTAGAAGGGAATACAGTTCTTGCCCTGAGCCTGAACTCTTTCTGGTTGTGTTGGATTGCCATCCCATCCGATTATGATTGATAGGGATAAGTGAGTGCACTTGTTTTGCGCACACACTTGTGCACTATATTATCTCCGGCGCAGTTTGGTAATATATCTTGTGATTGGCCGCCGAGACCGAAATCGGTCTGGAGAACATTACTATTATTAATTGATTTATTTTTTATTAGGAAATATGAAGAAGTATATCCCCCGGAAGTATCAGAGTTTGTGTATATCACAGACGATACTTACACTAAGCGTGAGGTCCTGCGGATGGAACACCTCATTCTAAAAGTGCTGTCATTTGATCTCTCCACACCCACATCTCTTGCATTCCTCTCACATTATTGCATTTCAAATGGAATCTCAAAGAAAATATTTCACTTGGCTGCTGTAAGTATTTTTATTTACTATTCATCATATTATATGTCCATTATTATTCTTGAACTAATATAAAAGTAATAATATGATGTCTAAAATTAATTTTCTATGAAATTCACCAGTTTTTCAAGTGTCGTGGTTTTTTTTTAAATCCAGTGATAGTAATAATTTTATTTTGAGACATAATTAATAAGTTGCTATGCATTTCTTTAAATAGTCATGTCTATGTTTACAAAAGACAAGTTGAAATAACAGGAACTTATTTATATATTTTTTTATAGCATAGGTAGGTGGACTAGCATATGGGCCACCTGATGGTAAGTGGTCACCAACGCCCATAGACATTGGCATTATAAGAGATGTATATGACCTTGGTAACTAAGATATTATGTCCCTTATGCGTGTAATTTCACTGGCACACTCGCCCTTCAAACCAGAACACAACAATATCAAGGACTGTTGTTTTGTGGTAGAATATCTGAAGAGCGGGTGGTACCTACCCAGACGAGCTTGCACAAAGCTCTACCACCAAGTGATTAAATCATATATTAACTTTTTTAAATTCTATATTTACACTGTAACAAACAAGTGAACTAAGTATTGCAGTATTGCAAAATAAAAAATCATGTTGTGCTATGTTATAGTACATTGCGGAGCTGTCTCTACTGGAATCAGAGCCGTACTTGCAGTTCAAGCCGTCCGTCATAGCGGCCAGCGCGCTCGCCACGGCGCGCCACACGCTGCTGTGCGAGCGCGGCGCCTGCCACACCGCCGCGCACGCCTCCTGCGCCACCACCGGTACTGTCCACGGCACTAACTCGCCGGCATGCCACTGGCCTCAACATTTCTAGTAGCTTCATGGAAGCGTCCCCTTATAACCTGGGTTCCGTCAAACGAGGCGGGAAGAGTCATCTTGCTGGCCGGCATTATTTACTTTGAGTACTTAATGTACTAACATGTGACTATGTATAGCGTGGCCGGCGGCCCTGGTGCAGAGCTCGGGCTACAGCTGGAGTGAGTTGGAACCCTGTCTGCGCGAGTTGGCGCGCACACACTCTCACGCGTCGCGACAGCCCTATCAGGCCATCCCGGACAAATATAAGAACAACAAGTGAGTTACATTTACTTACTACTTATTATAGTCCAAAATAATATGCATGCACTATTTGCTATATTGAATTCCAATAATTTTTGGTGCAGTAAATACAATTTGTATTTAATGTTTAAAACTTGATGTGTTTTAGCTGTTGATCAATGAATGAATAAACTAACGATCTTTTGTATTTTTTATTGTAACGAAATCGAATTCCAGGTTCGACGGCGTATCAACGATTGAGCCCAAGCCGATGTTCGCGGTGACCAAGTACCAGCAGCCCGCCGCCGCCGCGCGCCCGCCCGACGCCGCGCGCGCCAGCTAGTGCCCCCCGTAGTGCCCCCCCCACACACACGCGTGTGCGACCCGCACCGACGTAGACAAACTTATTTAACTTAAATGGAAAATTACAATATTCATAAGAATTGTGTGATAGAATTTAATTGATATTATGATGTCCCTAGTTGTTGTTTTTGTGTAGACTGATAATAATAACAGTTGTCATACAGGTAAACATTTTTTTTATATATATTTTAAAATCGTGCAGAAAATATTAGTCACCTACAAGAAGCAGCCGAAAACGTCGTCATACACACTTGTACTATGGTTTGTTGAAGAAAAATTATGAAAAGACAAGTTACGAAGACAGCATTTATTTTATGTAAGGTTTTATATGTAATGATCAGGGTTTTCATTTTATAATAATGTACTTGCGTCAAAACGTTGTGGCCATCTGAAATATGAATGTTAAATAGTCATAGTTGTTCCTAGTGTAGAATGTAAATTAAACATTTTTCAACGGAAATAAGTCTTCAATATGTTGCATGCACATTTAATATTAAATGTTTTAGTAAATTGAGACATGTAAAAAAAAACATTGTATTTGTAGTCCGACAAAATTTAAAGATTAGGGAATATGTTATTAATATCGCAAACGGCACTAAATTTAGCAAAATTTTTACATAGAAATTTATTTTCACCATTACTGTGTTCATTTCATTATACATTGTCAACTGCTTTTGTCACACTGATTCTCCGGACTGCGAAATGTTCAGACTTCGCTATTTTACTAGAATGATAAGTAGATAGTACTGTGATTGTAATGTGGACCAATTTTTTTATAAAAATTAAAAGTAATTCTATTGTACGACGATAGTTTTAAAATATGTTTGTCAACTTTCGATGATTTAAAAATTATAATTTTTTATGATGTGATGAACGATATTGCACTTGGCGTTAAAAGATCTATTGTAATGTATTTGAATTGTAAACGACTTAGTGATTATTTAAATACCAATTCTTAGCATTTATTTTCATGTTTGTTAGTAAATTATTATTTTTGAGATATAAGGTATGTTTTTAATGTTGATAAGTAGTTTTATTGTAATTTAATATAATAAAATCCATATTTTGCTCGGATTTAGCTAATGGAGGTAAGTACCTATATTGGTAATATATAATATTAAATTACTAAGTGTTTTCTTTTAACCCTAGACTCTCCTCTTTTCTGAGTATCGTTGACAATGTGATGCTGGTGTGGAATTCAAGTGAGAATAAATGTAGATAGTGTCACATATTTTTGTACATTCTTAATGCGATCAGCCTCGATGTTGAAATATTATGGGAAAATTAATCGATTATAGTACTGGAAACGTGTAAGGAAGGAATTCATTCTTCATCTGAATTTATTTAAAGGAGTATGAAATAAATTATTTTCTTTGAAAATTATATTAGAAACAGCTTAAACACAACTTTCGAATTTTGAAAGTAATCAAGAAGTTATTAAAAAAGTTTTTTTAGTGAATTATATATTTCGTGTTACAAAAATAAGTATTTGATTATGTCCCTTCTAAGTGATGTGCGAGGTTCTTCGATATATTTTGTACTTGTATCGTTTGCTTTTCGGTGGTCATCGGTCAAGGAGAGTGTTTCTCCTGTGTGTACACGTTCCCCAAGCCTTTTTTGTTCGAGACAGGGCCTGCAATGAAAATAAGATTAATTATTTACATACGACGTAATTGATCTTATGTAACTCGATATTTGTAATAAAAAAAACATCCCTTTTGAAACGAGCTTATGCTAATTGCGGTTTGTAGCAACCGTATATGAATTTACGGCGCATGCGCGTGCGTTTGGAATTCTAAACGGCACACAGCTGCTGATGCTATTCGCGGTTGACTAAATGTAACGAACTTAAGGAAATTAAAATTGCTTGCGTCGCTCGTACCTCGTACACGTGTTATATGATGTCATATACCTTTATACATAAAAATATTATATTTACTAATTATGATAAAGATATTTATAATAATAACATCTTCGGACATTATTCACACATGGCCATCTGATCCCAAACTGAGCAGAGCTTGTGTTATGGAAATCAGACAACTGATATACTTTTCAAATTCAAATATCTTTATTCAATGTTGAAGTATTACACTTTCTTATTGATTGTCATAAATCTACCACCGGTTCGGAAATAAACACCTCAGACCTGAGAAGAACCGGCGAAAGAAACTCAGCGGGATTTTTTTCAGCTCATTTTTTACAATTATAATATTATATTATACAATACAATAATAATATTCTTCTGTATTTGAATTTTTAAACAGCCCGGAGGCGATCGTTTCATTCCCAATAATATCCTTTAGCACACAAGCGTTCCTTAACCGTTCCTTTTGTAAATAAATACTTATATAGATAATTACACCCAGACTCAGGACAAACAGACATGTAATAAACGAGTGTCAGAATACGCACGGCGTTTTGAACGACGCATTACCGCATTACGGTCTACGGGCGAATATATAGCGAATTAGCGAATTTTTCGCT
This sequence comes from Nymphalis c-album, assembly GCA_963151315.1. Taxonomy (NCBI): domain Eukaryota; kingdom Metazoa; phylum Arthropoda; class Insecta; order Lepidoptera; family Nymphalidae; genus Nymphalis; species Nymphalis c-album. The sequence continues at coordinate 13,581,861 of OY720592.1, forward strand.
ATATATTCGATGTATCTGACGGTGTAAAAAAAAAACTCTGGATAAAATTCTTATTTTATCCATACGAAGTCGGGACCGGCAACTACTACCTAGTATCCACATAAACTTAAATGGTTTATCATAAGAGATATGTTTTCAAATTTCGTAAGCCACTATTAGAATAATAGAAACTGATGTTAAACTATGTAAAAAAGCTTAATATGTAAATATATTTTTTAAATGTTCTATTTGCGAACAGCTAGTTTATTAAACGGAGAGGCAATGTTTATAAACAGAGGCGATATTGGCAAGTGTGCGGGAACGTGCGCGAGCCGCCTATTTCAGACGCAGTTTCCAGGAAGTTTCCTATCTAAACTTCAGTCTCTGTATTAATATTATTTAACCTTCAAACGCTCGCCAATTCTATGATCCGTCTGGAGAGCGCAGCGAACAATTTAAATCTTATTCACAACGAGACGGCTTTATGGAGCCAGGGACACAGCGTAAACATAATAAATCATTTGTCGTCCAGTCTGAGTGGTGCGACGAGATATTTAAAGCACGATAAGGGCCGGCTCTTGGCATCAGACGATTCTCTGTGATTGACTTTCAAGGGCCATTCATTCAATACTATTTATACGCGTGGATCGTAAATTCAACGCCGGACAGTAAATATTTGTAAGGAATTAAAATAATGTATTATGTATGTATTGATAACGGCGTAGGTATATTATAATAAATAACTACATTCGGTATGTGTTTTTTAGGTATTTGGTTTTCATAATTTAAATAATCTTAAAAACAATTGTCTTTGTTAAATTGGATATAAATCGATATAGTTAAATAAAAACAAATATAACGCAACGCTCTACACGTGGAGGCCACGCACGACATTAACGAGTATCTTTTGCTAGTCGTGCTTTAGCACCTACCCACTGATCTGTGCGATACAATAGGACGTGCACGGAGAATTAATCAGTCATTATTTTTATGCACTGAATAGAATCGTAATAGCAGATGCATCGACGCATTGGACCTCCGCGAATTAGTGTCGAGTCTATACGTATCTGACCATAATGCGGCCGTAAATAGTATTGTGTTAGAAAACCATTTATTATTTCGATCAAAATTAGTAAGTAAGGTTTAGTGATGTCAGAAATTGTAATTGTAATGTCAGAAACAATAATTTTATATTTGCCTAATGTACCTACATTGCATCCGCAATTTAAACTTGAATGTTCTATCGCGCGATTTGAACAAATGTTAAAAGGACTCGCGCAATTATTGAAACGTTAAAAAACTGTTGCCAGGTACTTATTTATGTAAATGATTCCTTATTATTACATGGAAATTTTGGATACGATCGGCGAGTATTGATTAACAATTACCGACGATTCGCCAACGAGCGTTTCGCATGTTAAGAAGATGTCCATATCGCACTCATGAACCCACTTCCGCAGCCCGGAAAGGAAAGGAAATTCGCAAGCGAGTTTGCAATTCTGTACACGGCCACCATATTGGCCGAGTTCGTTCATGGTTCACGCTATTATTGTTTTGTTGTATAATGTTAATATCTTTTTTATTGTGTATATGATATGGTTAATAAATAACTATACAAAAAATATAAAAATAAATTGACATCATCAAAGTGATAAATACACAACAAATCTTTTTCATTTTATGCACATAATTATAAACGGTTGTTGGCGCATATAATTTGACTTAAAATCACAAAAAATCACACTCAAGCTCAATTTCATTTAGTAATATATAATATACATAGCTATGGAGTCGGATGAGAATAGAACAAATCAAATTTAAGAATATTACCTCGCTGTGAGTTTAGTAACAGCCGCTGCCCGCAATCGTAAAGTGAGAAATAACGATACGTACTTACATATTTTGTATGTACGTCAATGCTTCTGGCATTTATGATAGATCGTCAATAAACAGTTTAGATTGGATGGAGTCTATTATTGACTGCACAAACATCTCGAAGGGAAGCTTTGGGCCATTTCCTGGCAAGAGAAATGGGGCCGGTCGTGACGCACGTTTCACCTAGTACATCCGTTCATATTTATAAAACGAACATTTTTTACGTTTACGAATAATTAAAGCTTTCCGGAACTCGTAGTAAACTTTCTATTTTCGTTCGAAGTTTATCCGCTGCTTGGGATCTTTGAATTTTATCATTTGATACGTAAATATTGAATGTTTTAATTAACTGATTTTATTGTTGCTAATATTTTAATCTGTAAGTAAAGCTTTTGTCGCCACATTATGAGGGTTCTTGTCGGTTCTTATAAATTATATGTAGGTATATTTGTGTTGATACTATAAAATGATTCTAAAATTTATTATTATAAGTAATAATTATTTTTGTTTTATTTCTTCAAAGCTTTTACTATTGAATCAGAATATGTCAACAACAGGAATAAGGGCTTAATAGTAATTTCGTTACCATAATGGTTCGAGCTGTGTTTCTTTACATGATCACGATTTTACGTGACTGGAGTTCGTTTTACTATCGTTCTACGAAACTAACTTGTTTCCATTACACACACCTAAGTACTAAATATTATAAAAAGTATAAGTATAAACAGCTCAACTATTTCAATAGTCCCTCGAGCATATTCAAGTATTTAGTCAGATTTTTACATCAGTTGTGATTACTAAATTGTTGTGTAAATATAATTATGTCACAAAGGGATGTTTTCATTTAAGAGAAGTAAATATATTTAAAACCGAACTGTACTGTGATTTATTTATTTATTAAAAAATATTTCCCTAAATAAGATAAAGTCGCTTCTGCCTGCCTCTGTCTGTATCTCTGCTTACTTCTTCTAAACCACTTTGATACGGTTTTCACTAACAGAAAGAGCGATAAGCGAGGAAAGTGTTTTCTAAATAATTTCTAATCATTTTGTATAATTAACCTGAACTTTACAACCGACTTCAAATAACTAAAAAACATAGTTTTGCTGCAATACGGATAAAATTTTACGCTTTGGCATTTAAACTCGGATCAATAACCGCGGACATAACTTTATCTTTCTTTTATAATAAAACTAAATATTTTTATATCTACATAACCGTGTGTCTGTACACGAAATAATATTAACAAATTATTACGTGGTTTCGCGGTTATAAAAATAATACGAAAATTTATATTTTTTTAATATATCGTAATAAAACAGAGTACACGGACGAAGATGTGAACACTAGCTAGTATTATATATTAAAGTGTAGGTATATGTTAGTGGTTATATTTAAAACACGCCGAGTTCACCGTACGGTAATTAAATGTTTGCCGTAATAAATTGAATAATGATGCTATCGCTCATAGATACCGCTCAATTGCTAATTAAGAGGTGTTATTATTTATTATTAAAATGTAAGATAGTCTTAACCATTTTCAAAATAACTATAATACTTCATTATTACAAATATGATATATTTAAAACAAAACTTTAGTTAAGCAATTTAGTATACGTGACAAAGATGACAATTGTTTAATTTTGAAACGTAACGTATTAAAACGTTGCATACTTCTCGCATATATAATATGGCATTATTTTACTTGGCATCTTTTAATATAGGTACCTATATGTATATTATGCAATTCATCTACGTTTTTCAAATTTACGTAATATGCATGTATGTGTTGCTAATCTAAATTATTTGTTATTAAAAATAATATCGAATAGAAAAAAATCATACATTATGTCTTAGGTACAAATTACAATGCCACAGGAGTGTTTTTCTTTAAAATTTTAATGTGTAGTTTGTTTTTTTTTTTTTATTTTAGTTTTAGAATATAATAATAAATATGTTGTCTATAATAAAGCTAAATTGCTTAATTAAACACCAAAAGATAAAAAATACAGTTAGAAACTTCTAAAATATTGATATTAGTGAACATGTATGAACAGCGATCTCTTCATGTTTTTAGTACGAAAGTACGTAAAACAATTTTTTTAAATTAATATAATTAAAATAGGATTGCCGAGTGATGTTTTTCTATAGGTACTACAATAAATATTATTCGTAACGTCTCGTCTTTCCGCGATAAATATAATTATTAATGGGTTATAAACACAATCAAATAACATGGAAACGTGAGGATACGCCGAAATCTATCGCCGATACTTCTCAGAGACCGCCTTATTCTTTATCCCACGACGCGAGCACCGGCTGAATATTAAGTCGAGTTCAATGCTCACGCGCATCGCGTTTTGTTTAGTCTGTTTCATATGAGATTATAAATATGCGAGTATTCAGCGCAACACAATAATGTGCTTTTCATGAAAAACAGGTTATAAAAACACCTGCATGATGTTACTCGTCGCCTCCTTTGTTTATATATTTTATATATTCTTGATTCATTATTACAATATTCGCTACTTTCATATAAAATTAAATAGACTTATTATCTTACAAAGCGTTTCGTTTTCGTTTCGATTATTCCGATCTTTACTGACGCGCAAGTTCGGAACGTTGGTGTCAACAAACCAATAAATTCTATATTAATGTTTATTTATCGTTAATTGTCAAAAATTGGTATGAGCAGGAAGTGAGAGGCTTCCCGGCGGCGAGTGAAAACCTCGGGGGCGGAAGCGGTGCGGTGTGAGGGACAAGCCTGCATTACAAATACGACTAAATGAACGCACCACGCACGTGCGTACGCACGTATTTATCGAAACGCATATGTGCAATGTACGAGAACTTATATTTTATGAAATATATTGAATTGAATATTTGTAAATTTATATAATCAATGACGAATGATGAAACTCTTATATTTGATTAAGCAGAAAGCACTTGTATTGCTATGCACTTGTTTCTTTGTTAATCAAAGCTTTCGATACAATATTTGAATATTCAAAACTAAAAAGGAAACATACATAAATAATTTCATCGTTTACAGGTAATTAAAGCATTATCGCTCTCTCTCTCTCTCTCTCTCCCCGTGACATTTATTATTCCCATCTGATGGTGATGATTAAAGCATTATAATAATATCATATTTTTATATAAAAACTTTTATTTTATTTAGACGTCCCAAGAAGCACTTGTAAGTTTTCAGTCGTTACGTGCGAAACGCTAAATTCAAAGTTTTTAATGATTACTATCGGACATTGAATGATTCGTTACATTACTAGGCAAATACAACCGATTCTGTTTTATTGTATTCTTTACTTCCGTCTTATATTTAATAAAAGAGGAACTAGCAGCAAGCTTATACATTAAATGTTTTTCTCGAATACAATATATAATAGAGATTTCAGTTGGCCAATCAGAAATTAGTTGAAAGTGCGTGGATTATATAATTTACCTGCAGGCCACTATTTACTCGCGCACATTAGGCTAGGGATGTGCGCATCCAATTTAGTATTTTATTTATACTTTATTGTACACCACAAAGAAGATATTTACACAAACATTGAAACAGGCTAAATAATAGGCATACCATTTTAGCGACCTTATCGCTACATAGCGATCTCTTCCAAACCAACAGTGTTAGGAATAACCGATAGGTTATGAGGTAGGTGGTGCAATAATAATAAACAAAAGTAGCACTAGTACATGTAATAGTTTACATAAACATAAATATTCGATTATTTTTTACTGTTTTCCATTCGCGAACATCTCGGAGCGAGAGGTTCAAGTCAGAAAACTTACATTACGTGTATTGTAATAGAAATAAAAAATGTTATAATAATTAAATTTCATGTTAAAATTTACTTAATCCCGGAAATTTGAATATTATCTAAGAGAGAGAATGGAAGTTTAAATCGAAATATAAGTTCCCATTTCCTAACCATATTTTTGTCCGTCTGTAGTATCATTATCTATCCCTCTTTACTCTAAGTGCATATTTCGGAGACAGCAAGATGAAACTTTAAAAATTCGCTTAGGTAATCCCTAACATATAAATATATCATGAGCTTGGAAGAAAATCTTACGAAGTGTCTAAGTAATGTTGTTGATGCCGTCAAAGGGCTTTCTTTCGCTTAATTAATGCCACTTACTAAATGTATGTGAAATCACATGCAGTTCCATTTCTATCTAGTCATTTATTAATTGTCACAAAAAAAAAATACAAATTATATCTCGTAATTTTCTATAAATTATTAGTATTTATTAGTATTTACTATAAAAAGGACAAAAATATGTTGTAATCGCTTTAAAATGTAGACCTATTAATCAATAATCTTATTATATTCATACTTTTGGCGGGATATGAAGTGTTACTCTACAAACCTACAAAGTAAATGTTCAGACGAAAAACGCGTGCAAAAACTACAGTGTAATAAAACCGTGCGAAACTAACTAGTATGGCGAATCATTACAATTTTGCAACTATGTAGGTAGAGTCAGCAACTACATCTTATAATATTAAAATAATCCTGACAAAGTCATACTAAATATAAAATTATGCTAAAATGTTAGGTGTTTATTTTTCCGAAGCTTCAATAGCATCAATATCATCGTAGCTTTAAGTTGAACAACAAAAGTAAGTTAGATCAATAATTAGAGGGTTATTATATTATTTTTAAATTAGAACATAACATGTTTCACAAGAATCGAATTCAATGTGACCCCAGCAAATCAAAGTAACGCCGAGCGAGTGCACCCACGCGACTTTATTTTAGAACATTTAACTGGATCCAATAACTGGCATGACGCCAGAGAGCGTCGCACGACTCGGCCGGCTCGCTCGAGACGCCTCGCCTGCTCCGAGCTCCGGCCCGCTGTCCGCTAACGAGTTACGACTACGACGACGCCGTAAACATTCCTTCAAGGGATTCCTTTTTTGAAATCTTCTCTTGGTTCTGTTGTTAACACGTCGGTAACGAGCGTCATATGTTTGTGGCCTAGCGGTGTATTTTTAGCTATACAGAAAACTAGACTGTCTACCTCTGATATTAATTGCGTATTGGGTTAAAAAAAACTAAATTTTATCGAAAGCGAAGCATCGGTCATGAACTGTTATCGGTATAAAATAAAAAAGTCTATTCCCATTTTATCATTTATTACTTACAATGACGTTATTATGAGCTAACGATGAGAATTTTGAGATCGAACTTGATGACAATGAGTAATGATTGCGCGAAACGTTCCCGAGACAAAATACAACCTTTTCGATATTTAAACTAAAACGATAACTTTAATATTTCTAATTGTATTTTTATAACTTACCAAGCAAAGCATCTTTGCCGACGTGTATGTTGCAGTATATGTGATGATCACTGGGTATCGGATCCGCTGGAGCATCTCCCGCCTCCATCAGTCTCAGCTTAGCTGATAAATCTTGTACATCTGAAAGAAAAAAACATTAGATTAGAAACTACTTGTAACATTAAAAGTTTCTAGTATTTTTGATTTTATTAATAAATCAACCAACGATTGTATGAACTTGTAAAAAAGCTGTCTGTTTTGATTTCGCTACAAACGACCACAATTTAATGTAAAAAATAGTCGAAGTCAATTACAAAATAAAAAGCACTAAATTTTTGCGTCGTGACGGACGTAGACCGTGATTGATTTTATTATTAGTTCTCGCCTGTTTTTGTGGAGACTGTGTTAAAATTCGATATGGCTAGGTACTTCGTGGTCGATAGTTTGGAACTGATTCTAGATTATTCCTTATTTAACAAAATCGCCGATCCGAGAAAACCCAGTGGTGAATCTTAACCGATAATCGCGGATTCAATCAAACTGTCTCCTCAAAGAGAGTGGAGACATTAGCCCAGGACTGGCACAAGCTGATACTTCTTTAATACTTTACTTTAAAATAATATAACAATTGTTTTTTAATTAGTTCATACTTCATATTCGTATCACGTGTAATGGATTCGAATAAAACGAATCAAGCCTAATAAACTTGCAATAAAATATTTCTTCTTGGGCGACGAGTGAAAGTTTTGTACCTAATATAAAAAACTCGAATGGGTAACTTCTGTCGATACATTGTGTATTGATAGTAATTATTCACAAATAGTATATACCATTATTTAAATTAAAGGATTTATAAATTAATAGTCACTCTCGAACTCGATTGCGATTACGCCCGCGTGTTTTCATGGGAGGAGCTGGTGTTTAAGGTATAAAAAAGGAGCCCATGTCTTTTCTTGTAGTTCAAGCTTGCTTGAAATTTGATATGTAATCAAATTTCGTTAAAATCGGTTCAGACTTCAGAGACAGATAGAGCTACTTTCTCATTTATAATATTAGGTAGTATAGATTACAAATAATTATTATAGATTGTAGAAAATTCTCACGCTCATTGATATTTAATTAATTATTAATTTATGTGTTAGCACATCTTGGTCTGCAGTTCTTATAAATAAATTTTGATTAGAAATTGAAGTATTTGAAAAATTGAATCGTTGTAATCTGTAGTGGCATTCTGTAAGAACTCAGTTTATTCTTCACCCGTAAATGTTGATAACCAACTTATGATGATGGCATTTCCTTGTGTACGTTCTAGTATTGTTATATTCTATACTAAAATATAAAGCTGAAGAGTTTGTTTGTTTGATCCGGCTAATCTCAGGAACTACTGGTTCGAATTTAAAATTTATTTTTGTGTTGTATGGTCCTTTTATCGAGGAAGGTTCTAGGCTGATTTTTACTAATTAAACGCGGGTGAAACCGCGGGGCACAGCTAGGTTTTATTTAAGTCAATGTCGCATAATATCACTTTCTGACATTTCACGAGAGTTTCCGGTGAGTTTCGAGCTCGCTCTAAAAAACTAACCCTAATTGTTTTGTATAAAATTATTTAAAATTATCTTGAAGCTGTGGCTACATGGAATAAAAAGCAAAATAAAATAGTAAAATACAATTAGTATTATTTGCTATCAAGGTATGTCATTTCAAAAATATATAATTTAACACCGTTTTTATATATATTAATACATACCCACATCAATATCGCTATCAATAAAAATAGAAGAGATGCAATATATGTGCTGATTGTTTCCTGTGCGTAAAAAAAAAACGGAACGGTAGATCATAGTGAAGCCAAATACGAATCGCTTTAGCTACCGGCTGTGTTCTGGTTTCGGTATAAGCGAATGCAAACAAAAAACACCGTTAGCTATTGTTTAGGTGGCGCGGGCGGCCGGCAACGCAGGTCAGAATTAGTAGCGCACATGTTTAAACAAACCCGCATTGTTTACGCGGGCTCACCGCCTGCGCTGTTCACCTTCGAGCTACGCCAAATGTACATTTACGATGTTGTAGATGGAGCACACTCGTACGCTGTGTGGGCTAGTCTATACAGCTTAATACTGAGACGGCGTCACTGGTGGGCGCCATGAGCCATCATTCACTACTCCGACCGAAGCGTTTGTTTGTTTCCCATTAATTGTTATATTAAAAGCTTTGGATCATAAAATACAAGTGTAAACACATAACAACTTCGTTGGATTGATTAACAGATCTTAATAAAATGGATACATGAATTATCACATCTTTATTTCTGTTACAATATATTACAATCATTTTTTTTTCTCCTAACTAACATTATAAAAACATGTGTGAGTTTGTTCATCCTTTTTAGGAATCCAATTCTTTGAGATTTAGACATATTGGGATTGGTGACTAATAAATTTGCTAATAAATGCGCTAAAGCAGCGATTACACCCGGAACAATAGGAAAATATTTTATTTTCGTAATTATTTTTAATATGTTCTATTTGGCAGCATACTTGTAAATTTGGCAGAATATAGTTAGCATTGATAATTGCACACTTTCTAGAGTTTTCTGACAGAAAAACCCAATAACTTTTTATTGGCCCGACCTGGAGCTTGAACCCAGGAGCACCGGATCTACAGCCTTATATTTTGCCACTAGACCAACGAGGCAGCCATTATGGTTAGAAATGTTGTATTACCTACAGACCCATCTTGTTTCCAAAGTTGGTGGCAAATTGGAGATGTAAGGTGGTTTGGTTTGGTAACGGTGATGGTTTTCTTACCATACCTATGACCACAGGCGGCGGTGACCACTTACCATCACGTGGCCTACGTGCCCCTTAAGCCTACTTATTACAAAAAAAATATATTTCATTTAAAATATGATGGAATAGACATTAAGAGTGAAGATTGATATTTTTTACGGTAAATGTATCCGTGATGTAGCTCACTAGACCTAAAGGAGTAACTGTATTATGCCGTACTGTACATTATTGCAATTAAAATCTATTACAACATAGACATGATGAAATTATTAATTTTTATAATATAGGAAGGGGGGCGAGCATATGGTAAGTGGTCACCAACCCCCATAGACAGTGGCATTGTACATTTCTTTAAAAAAAAACATCGCCAATGCGCCACCAACCTTGGGAACTAAGATGTTATATCCCTTGAGCCCGTACTTACACTGGCTCACACACCCTTTAAACCGGAACACTACAATACCAAGTACTGCTGTATTGCGGTAGAATATTATCTGAGGTGTGAGTGGTACCTACCTAGATGACGTTGCACAAAGCCCTACAACCGAGTAAAATGGTATGATGCTATATTAAAGATGTTATTAAAATACGACATCGCATAATTACCGACTGAATCGCTGAATATTTTTTTTATATTCTGGAATTATTAAGATCACTACCAACTCGTAACTTCGCGTTCGAAGAGCGCAATAAGGGCGGAAAAATGGCGTTAATGTTTAAATCGTCATTTCTCTTCGGTTAATTAGTACTGTTTTCAGAAATATCATTTTATATAAATAAATATCATAATGTACCTAATATATACTTGCATTTTGCTATCATCTCGGTTGGTAATAGACCTTGCATACTCTTTATGTATATTCTAATATAGACTCACGAACAAATTTGTATCATGTATTTTCTTCAAAAAATATATTATCAAGTACACTCAATACATGCTTTAATGTTCTTAGACAAAGAAATACATGTACTTAAGAAGTATGATACTCGTATCCGACCAAATAGATATTAAGCTAAGGTCGAAGATGTTAATCGATAATCTCTTGATATTCATTGAACGTCGTTTGTTTCGTTAGACTCGCCTACATCGATAAAACTATAGGGCATGCCGTGTCCAATGTACACAGTTAAACATGGAGGCCGCTCGTCCATCAGCGTCCTGAATAAATAAACTGTTATTGACGCTAATATTTGAGACTTGTTTATGTAACGTAATTTTATCCGCTCATTATGTGTTGTAGTATAACATCGTTCTGACATTGTAAAAGATATTTATTATTATTTCGGTAATTTAATGGAAATTGTCAGGAAAATCGATAAATAGTAATACATGTTAAATGTTATCGTGAATAGTTGGTATATTATTTAGTTTTTTTTATTGTATAGGAAGGCGGACGAGCATATGGAACACCTGATGGTAAGTGTTCACCAACGCCCATAGACAATGGCATTGCAAGAAATGTCAACCATCCCTTATATCGCCAATGCGTCACCAACCTTGGGAACTGAGATGTTATCCCTTGTGCCTGTAATTTCATTGGATCACTCACCCTTCAAACCGGAACACAACAATATCAAGTACTGCTGTTTTGCGGTAGAATATCTAATGAGTGGGTGGTACCTACCCAGGCGAGCTTGCACAAAGCTCTACCACCAAGTAAAGTATTTATAAACTATGGATTATTATCTTGTTTCGTTTTATGTAGGATGTTATGAATTCCTACACGTTATGTATCCGATCTTAGAAAGACCTAGTTTCTAGAAATAAATCAAGATAGTGAATAATCGCTTTATTTAATCTATGGAAATTTATTCAGCCCAGTCGAATACGTCCGGACTAAGCGTCCGAACATTTATATATAGGATAGTAAAATGTTTAAAGCCTTAAAGATCACATGTACAAAAGGGATAAAAGAGAAAGGAGTAAATAAGAATATGACTAGACATTAGAGAAAGATAAATCGATGAAGGACGAGTAAACCCTATTGTCGATTCCAAATAAATGATATAAGAACAAGCCAATGATGAAAACAATCTTGCAAAAAGATGAAACAAGTTTCCGTGAATGTTGTCAAAATTTTGACTTCTGAAAAAAATATCTACATAATATGTTATAGAATATTGGTCTTAGATTCAGGCAAAAGTTAAGATATTTAGTTATGTAATGTATTTCAGCGTCAAATCGTCAGTCGTAAAATATACTCGTCTAGTAGACATTCTACAAGTTATTTTTGTCACGGAATACGTCTCGATTCCTGTGTCCATATAAAAAAGCGCGGATACGACGTCGGCCATTATTGAAAAGTATGTTAATAAATATAGTAAAACAATTCATTAGTTTAAATAAATAAGTATTATTTCACCTGTCTTAAGGGTTTGTTTCAGCATTCGCCATTGCTTCGCGTGGTAGAGCGACAGAGTTACAACAACCACAAAAAACACTATACACCCACTGACGGCAAGAGTTAGGGTCGATGTCTGGATATCCCACTCAAGATCATCACTCACTTCACCGCTGTAGTCGGTGTCCTCGTAATATTCATAGTCACTGGACGTCTCACTCGCGTCATTGTCTTTCTCCGTGTTGAAGGGCCAGATGCGGACCTCGTAAAGAGGCTGGCAAATGGTGTCCCGGTGCAGTTCGCACGGATACTTCACGGCGAGGCGGCGCGGGTCGCAGCGGGTGCAGGGGGTGCAGGCGCCGCGCTGCCGGTGCCACCACGTGCGCCCCCGCTCGCACGCGCCGTCGCTCGACACGGTCCCGAGCGCGAGGGTAGCGATCACCAAACACAACTTCGCTATCTCTCCTCGCATTACCTGAACAGATAAATAGTTTTATTAAATTGTCAGTTGTATTGACTCGTCCATCCATAACATCAAGGATCAGGATCAATACGTTGGATTATTCAAATCAAATCAAATATCTTTATTCAATGTTGAAGTGTTACACTTTCTTATTGATTGTCATAAATCTACCACCGGTTCGGAAATAAACCTCAGACCTGAGAAGAACCGGCGAAAGAAACTCAGCGGGATTTTTTTTTTCAGCTCATATTTTACAATATTTATATAATATTATATAATAACAATACAATAATAATATTCTTCTTTATTTGAAACAACCTGGAGGCGATCGTTTCATTCCCTAAATGAAATATTGTTTAAATACAACGATAGTTACAAATCATATCATTTTTGGTATTTGTACATATTTTGAATTATCAAGATAAAAGAACTATTGAACAAATAATCAACTCCATGTAAATAAATTAGTAAATAAGATTGTATAACAGTTAGAAGTGTGTGCAAAATGTATTGATGATTTCAAATTAAAATGCAAGATGTATACCTCCTTGTTGTTTGTTATAAGAGTTACACCACACAAGTTTAATAAATAAACGCGTGTACAATTATTTATATAGCTTTTAAAAGGAGTTGAAGTTTGCGTTTTTAGTTCGTTCTACTTGCAGTCAAGAACGTTACAGTTCAATACTTGATGACTATGCATTAAAAATAGTTTGAATTATATTGAAGCACACTTTCATGTAATCTCTACTTGTAAGTTGCAACTAACAACTTTCTAAAACCCTTGTAACCTTAATTTTAAACGTAACGTCCGACGCATATAAATGGACCTAAATCTTTACGTATTATCTATAGGCTTCTATATACAATTATTATTATTATTTAAGTATTATATTTTGTCGAAATAAGCTATATTGCTAATATTGGTCAGGTTTATTAATAAAAAAAATAGACAATAGTAATTGGACTTGATATATTAATACGAATATAAAAATCTCAACCATTTATATTTTAGATAGGTACTATAAAAATGGTTCGAAAAATCTTGACCTTTTTATTTAAATCTCCAATAGTACGGAGAAATACGGAGGATAAAACTTTTACGTAATAACTTTTTTAGTGCAAGATATTGAAGGAAGATAACAAATGTATTAAACCTCTATTAGCTTTTATCATGTAAACCTCACATTGTATTTTGTAAATATTTATAATAACTTACCTTAGAACTTAGAGTCATGTAGCTCTCCTATGTTTCCATAAAGGTCATCCCTCATCTCCTCATATAACACAATACTTTCACTGGCACATCACATTTTTCTTCTAAAACGTAACATTTACAAAATAAATTATAACGTTAATGAATACATGAACTGTCGCTTATTGTGTTTTCGTACACATTTTATAAACTATTGTTTATACCGATGTTTACAAAATGTATTTTACCGCGCGATGCAAATACGTGCGACGTTAGCGATGCGCTACGCCTACTGGCTACTTGGCTAGTAAATGCTAACTAAACTAACGAACTCGTCGGAGTCCGCGTTAGTGCCGGTGCCCGGTGTCGCGACGCTCGCTTGACCTGAGATTCTCTCGAGCCTCAACTTTTGTCTAGCCATGAGTTATTATGACTTATGACGGTCCTCCCACGTATTTGTCTAGTTCTTAATAGAACTAAATAGGTATACGATTGTAGGTAGACTAGATATATTCGTATTAACATCATGTACGTGTAAATTGTTTTAAAGTAATATTGTATATATTTCTATTAATGAAACTACGTAAGAAAACATATAATATGTAATAGCTTATTAATTTTTCAACGCGCATAGATTTTACTAATGCGATAGTTATTCTAAGTGCGATGGCTAATGTTGTGCTGATTTCAAAAGTGATGTATTGAAATAATTCAAATAATATTATGAAAAGGATTATCAACTACTTACTTATTATAATGCTAAGCAACAATTATTGTGCAGAATGCAACACATAGGCGGGTAAAATTAATTTTCATAGTTGTATGTAACGCCACACATTTTATTTCATTTTCCAGATTATTACAGAAATATATTATTTAACTACGTATAATATTAATACGTTTATTGACTACAACACCACCATGTTGTATTTCAAGAAGGGTGTTAAAGATCTTCTGAAAAACTACCGCCCCATTTCTCTGTTAAACGTGACTTACGTTTATAATTTGTTTTCACGAACCATATAATTCGATGACTTCCAACCCATTGAGCAGGCTGGGTTTCGAAAAGGCTTCAGTACCGTAGACCGCATACACACACTTAGGCAAATAATACAAAAGACCGAGGAATATAATCAGCCTCTATGCCTAGCATTTGTGGAGAACGAAAGAGTCTTCGATACCTAATTGACTGTCGGTATATCCAGGTGTTGAAGTGTTTCTGCGAAGCCGCAACCATGTCCGTCCAAGATCCGAGCACAAGAACAATCCAATTGCACCGCGGGGTAACACAGGGGAATGTAATGATGATGAATGACATTGTCATCTGGCAGAGACTGCAGGATTTGAAAGTGATGCTAAACATTCTGAGCGATTCTTCTAGACGAGTAGGTCTCGGGATGAACATTGAAAAGACTAAAATTATGGTCAAACATCATGTATCCTCGAGACCAGTAGTCGTAAATGGATCTCTACTCGAAGTTGTGCAAGAATACATCTCGCGTAGACCTCCCAAATGTCGCCTAGATGCCGCGTGCATCTAGGCGACATTTGGGAGGTTGCTTCATATTTTTGAATCATCGATCCCACAGTCGTTTAAGACTAGAGTCTTCAATCAGTGCGTCCTTCCTGTAATGAGTTACGGTGCCGAAACTTGGACTCTCACCGTGGGACAGGTCACTCAGCGAGCAATGGAACGTGCGATGCTTGGGGTTTCTCTGGCAGATAGAATCCGAAATGAAGACATTCGCCAAAGAACTAAAGTGACCGACATCGCGCGTAGAATTAGCTCGCTGAATTGGAAGTGGGCTGGTCATATCTCCAGGTGCCTTGATGGCCGATGGAGCCAACGCGTGTTATAGTGGAGACCACGCTTAGGCAAACGTAATATTGGCGTCCTGTGGCGAGGAGGACCGATGATTTAAAAAAGGTACGGGATGGATGCGCGCTGTCCAGGATCGGGATGGTTGGCGATTTATGAGGGGAGGCTTTCGTCGAGCAGTGGATGGCAAAAGGCTGAACAAAATATATGAATGCATACGATTTTATATGATCCAACATAATTTCAGACAATATTCTTATTTAATTGATATATTGTTATTTATCAGTTAAAGAATGTAATAAGTAATTATTTAATATTTATGTAAGGTCCACATTCTTTTTGATTTTTCAATTCTGTGCTATAATTTAAATTTTAACTTTTAATAGACAATTCTAATTAAAAGCCAAACTCTTCCAACAGACAGTAATTTTTTTCTAGTAACTTTTTACGAAACTTAACGAAATACGTTTACGTATACCCTATTCCAATGGGAATAGAAAACTAGTTATAACCACATTAATTTAACTTCTAAAGTTCCGAATACAACTTCGCGGACATTGAAAACGCCATCTTTTCGCGTATCTATAGTGAATGTCATAGATAGTCATAGATTATTCGAGATGTCGACCAATGACATCGCGTCAATTGATATTGATATTTATTTATGTTTATTCCTGCTGTAATTGGAATAGGCTATAACGTATAGTTTTTTTTTATTGTATAGGCAGGCGGACGAGCATATGGGCCACCTGATGGTAAGTGGTCACCAACGCCCATAGACATTGGCATTGTAAGAAATGTTAACCATCGCTTACATCGCCAATGCGCCACCAACCTTGGGAACTAAGATGTTATGTCCCTTGTGCCTGTAATTACACTGGCTCACTCACCCTTCAAACCGGAACACAGCAATACAAAGTACTGCTGTTTTGCGGCAGAATATCTGATGAGTGGGTGGTACCTACCCAGACGAGCTTGCACAAAGCTCTACCACCAAGTAAAACATTTTGTATGTATCTGCTTATTATATGTAAGGCTTTGCGCTTGTGAATCTAATCATATTATTACGGTAGTTTTAATAAATTTTATTTTTTATTTAATTCATTTTGAAGAAGGCTTTAATTTCCAAGCCTTTAAATCAGCGGTACTCAATTCAACCTGCGCCGCTGCGGCCGGCCCGCCCTCCGGGCTTTTGTAGTTGATGACTGATGTTCCTTTATTTTGAATTATTTCAAATGTCAAAAGTTTTGTGGCGGACATGCAATGCAGTGTTTGAAATGTCATGAAATGATATATTTTTTTATATATATATATATATACGATGTTTGCGGCCCGTGCCACCATGCCTTATACATGTTTGTGGCCCCTCTAAGGAAAAGATTGAATATCGCAGCTTTAAATAGTATCATATTTGATATTATAATAATACGTATTGTACAGTTTAATTTCACAAGATTAAAGTGGTGAAGTGGGACATTACCCATGTGTACCGTCGACATTACATTAATCTTATTATATTATAGTAACATTATTATTTTTGATCTGTACAGTGCTTCTATATAATAGCAACATTTTTTTGTAACAAATTTAAATTGTCAGTTGTCATGTAAAACTATGATTTTGAATAGTCAGCTTTAAGTATTAAGACTTAATGTCACGTTAATTTTAATTATAATAATTCAAACGGGTAATATTATTTACAAAAAGTATATAAAACTTGAATTAAATAATTATATTTAATTTGTGTTGTAAAATCAGTGTGGTTTGTATTTTTATACGGATTTCTTTTGGATCATCTAGGCCACAAGTATGAGCACAATCAATCGCAGAAATGGTTCTCGTGCACCACTGGTTCAAGGTGATGAAGTACAAGATCCTTCAGTTTCATCTACATCCAATATCAAACCAAGAATACGATCAATCAGAACAGATTGCATTGGTTTATATTTTCCTATCCAAAGTACCTATTTCCTGTATTATTCCAAATATCCTGAATTCTAAGCCTTTAGTTATTCTTTCATTGTTCAAAATTAATTGATGCGTTTTTAGTAGTAGATTTTCATTACAAATTTACTTTACAGATATACAAACCTCCGAAAACTTGAAAAATAAGGGATTATCGACATCCAAGTCTCTTGTATTAGTTGTTATAATATTTGTCTTATCATTAACAACTTTAGGTCTTTTGTATTCACAATTTCCCCAACTAGAAGAGTGAGTATTGAAAATACAATTTAATGCATAATAAAAATTAAATATAAAAAAAATATTAAATTAATTTTAGACATGAAAAACAGCATATAAAATTACCTTGGGACCTAGAAGATGCCAAGCAACTAGGTCTTGTATTAGACAGGTATAAGGAGAAGTATTTTTATGAAGTATTACTGGGAGTATTTTTAGTTTATATATTGTATCCTTTAAAATATTTATAAAATATAGCAAGCATTCAGTGGGAAGATTTCTTTCCAAAATTTTGAAATTTTTCGAAGGATTTTCATTATTGATTACTCATTTGTAATAAATATATTTTGTAGTTAAAAAGGTCTGGATTGTTTAACATATTTTGTTCAATTTTAGCTTTAGTGTTTGTTTTAAAATTATTTGAATGAAACTATTATTGGTTCCATTCCTTGACTTGGTTATATCAGTTTGCAAACTTTTGCAATACCGGGTTCAATATTCCTGAGTATACTCTCTGGATTTTTGTTTCCTTTTTTTTTAGCTTTACTTTTAGTTTGCTGCTGTTCAGCACTTGGAGCAAGTCTATGTTTCTTTTTATCAAATCTTTTGGGGAAGAAACTGGTTAGGAAATTCTTCCCAGAAAGAGCGGCTCAATGGTCAAAGGCTGTAACAAAACACAAAAATAACTTGCTCAACTATATCATATTTTTGAGGGTGACTCCGTTTTTACCAAATTGGTTTATTAATATGTCTGCACCAGTTATTGGTGTGCCTCTAGTGCCATTTGCCTTGGGAACATTCATCGGTGAGTTGTAAATAAAAGTAATTTTTATATATTTATTTTCTTGTAACATCATACATTTTTAATATAATCTTTTAGGAGTGGCTCCACCATCATTCGTAGCAATACAAGCTGGACAAACACTGCATACATTGACTTCTACGAGTGATGCCTGGTCCTGGACATCCATAACTATTTTAAGCATTTTTGCTCTTATCTCTTTAGTACCTGTGTTACTTAAACAGAAGCTAAGAGAAAAGTTTGAATGAATTTATAATTATTTAGCTAATTTATAATAGAAAATTTAATATATGTAAGATAAATAAAATGTGTTTCAGTGTAACATTCCAAGTCCATGTTTATTTTTAATATAATTAACAATATGAACCAACATGTGCTATAAAGGTTTCGTTGCCTCGTGTCAGTTGAACTGACGGTCTCCAATACCACCAGTTGTACCACACTGAAAACAAGAATTATAAAATTACTTATTGCTATTATTTATAAAGTGTTCATTACTTTAATAATATTATGAAAACATATGTATGGTTAAAAGAATGATAAGTCGATATATCAACATAATATATCCTTTTTTTTTCACATCAACAAAATCAGCATATTATACATATTTACCTCAGTTATTCATTTATATCTTGCAGCATACTTTACCATGGATATGAAAGTTATTTAATAAATATTTAAATGTCTATAAAATGATAAGACTTAGTTTATTACCATCAACCTATTAATTAATTAAATTTTTCTCTCTTGTACTTTTACTCTATTGTATTAATAAAAGTGAATGTATATATACTCACATAAATAGGATTTCTTTAATTCCATTTTAAATGATTTACATTGATGTTTGCATTCTTCTGCTGGTTGTAAATTGATAATTCTTGTACCACTCAGTACCAGCACAAAAGCAAAGTTACATTCTGTATCTGGTATGTGAAATGTATCATGTTTAGAATCTATTATAATAAATCTCTCTGTGCTCTGACCGAACTTTGGAACAATTTTTGGCCTTGCAATGATTTGACGCAGCGTCCTTGCAACATTTAGGTTATTGAATTTCCTAAATAAACATATAATGATATATGAAGTATGTGAAATGAACAAAATTTAATGAAAATAAAAATTATACCTTACCAAACATGAAGATTTTCTTTTAATATATCTGAATCAAAAATGTCTTTAGGAGATTCATAATACTTATTATTTGTAAGAACTTTTGAACTTTCTTTATCAAACAAGTCTTTATTTTTTATATATAAAGTTTTCAATTTACTAACATCAATTTGTGGCTGGTCTGTCTGAAATAACGCTATTGTTAATATCCATGTTTTTGATAATATTTTGTAACTTCTTCACAATAGCAAAAGTTGTAACATACCTTATAAATAAAAGGAGCAGTCTGTTGTTTATGGATTGGCTGTGGATTAAAAACTTCACCTATATTGTTAACTGTACTACAAGGCCAGCAATCCATGTCAACAACAGTGAAAAATGGATTTTGTATCAAACATGTTTCTTGGTATAAATCTAAAATGTTCATTATCAATTAGTATTTTGCATTCAACTTCTGCAGTCAATCTAATAACTACACATTTTCGGAAGAAATATTTTGAAACTCACTATTTATTACAACTTTAATTTACTATGATTAAATAATAGAAAATTGGTCAACTAGTTTTCTGAGTTAAATCATAATAAACAAAAAATTGATACTGATTTACTTTGTGGTAGGGCTTTGTGCAAGTCTACTAGATAGTTATCACCTACTCACATATTCTACTGCCAAACAGCAATATTGAGTATTGTTCTAATTAAATACTTTGAACGAAACTTACCCGTCACTGCAGGAAATAATGACAGGAATGGAATAGAAATTTTTCTTAATAACCTTAGTCCTGGGTAAATATATTCTTGTATGTTGCATATTATGTAACTATATATACATTTGTAGTTATATATGGCAAATAATATTATTATAAAAATGGCTATAACAAATTTGTATTTTTTAAAAAAACTTTGGCGTTGATTTAAATGTAGGTTTTCATCTAAATCATTAAGACTTTCAAAATAAATTTTCCTAAATTCTTCATCGTTTATGCCTATATCAGCACTCTCTTTTTTAAGTCTCTTTATTGAATCAGAATATTCTTGCAATAATTCTTTATTTGTCATTTCGATACTTGTTCAATATTTGTAATAGTTCTTCTTTGAGTTTCTTCAATAGCAAGTCATGTTTACATTTTTATATAATTTAATAATTTTAACATAATTTCCTTTAGAGTAAAAAATATTCTAGACGTGATTAATTCGAAAATATCTTTAATATACAAATAAAATTACCATGAATAAATTATTATTCATTACATTCAAACTCTACACATATTATGTTATTATTTACAAATGTTATAAGTTTAAGTAAGGTGATTTACTTTACAAGTTTAACATTGTTATTAAATTGTAATATATTTCTTCCATTCAATTCAATTGTCAATGTCATATTTATTTGTACTTCATACTTGACACTTGTATTGTAGCTCGAGTTTGCTCGGTGTTACCAGATTTTTTTTTTTCTCGAATAGCCTTGCTTGATAATTCACATCTAGCCTGATGGCGAAATTTCACCTGCTAAGATAATCAATGAGACTACGAAATAAACTTTCAAACGCTTTGATCACAGAATTAATAAATGCAGATGATTTGCGCTTTCAAGCGGATTTTAAGGAAAAGTAATTGTTGAGCTGCATTTATTCATTACTTTTACGATCTATTTGGTCTCTAAATAAAAATAAATGGTATGGTATTACAGTCAATTTGTAAATTAAATAGTTTTTTTCACCACTGCTAACAACCAACGAAAAAAACCAACTAGTACAAAATTGCAATTGGTTAATTGGCAGGTTAGAAATTTATTGATTGTTGAGATCGATCTCGACTAACGTCAACAATAGCTCTCTTCTCGATAATAAAGAAAAATATATTTTTACCTATGGTTATTACATAAACCGATGCTGTAAAGTTTCAGCTGGAACAGTAGAATGTATTAATATTAGGTCCTTAGATATGAAATTAGCGTTTTGATCTGAAATATCTCCTCTTTGGTTAAGAATTCCAAATTCTAATTTATAAATTCATTTAGCTGGTACATTTGAGTTTTGAAAACAGTCATTCATTTGTTTATTCCTCATTTCTTTTTTCTTTGGCGTCGCTTATAACCGCACAATGGAAAACATGAAATATCGGTATATTTACGAGTACGAGTTCTACCGTAGCACCAGTGCTGCAGAAACAGGTGTCGCAAAAGAAAGCACGGTACGTTTTTGGTTTCAACGTTTTCGTTCTGGAAATTTCGACCTTCAGAACCAACCCCGTGAACGGCCGGAGACCAAAGTGGAAGATGAAGAATTAAAGGCTATTGTAAAAGCGGATCCATCACAAAGCACTTCAGAGATAGCTGCAGGCTTCGGGGTACCTAAGTGATAAAACTGTATTAATCCACTTGTAGCAAATCGGGAAAGTAAAAAAACTTGAACGATGGGTACCTCATGAATTGAGTGAATCGAACTTGCAAACATGCGTTGAATGCTGTGTTACTTTGCCCAACCAACGCAATAATGAAGGGATTTAAAATCGAATCATTACTTGTGATGAAAAGTAGATACTGTACGATAATCGGAAGCGCTCGACGCAATGGCTGAACCCCGGAGACCCAGCCAAATCCTGACCTAAACGAAAATTGACTCAGAAAAAGTTACTTGTGAGTGTTTGGTGGACTAGCGCGGTTGTCGTACACTACAGCTTTCTAAAATCTGGCCAAACGATTTCGGCACATATCTTTTGTCAGCAACTGCAAACCATGAAGGAAGAACTAGCTGCTAAACAACCGAGATTGGTCAATCGGTCTAGGCCACTGCTGCTAAACGACAACGCAAGACCACACACTGCACAACAAACAACCACTAAGTTAGATGAGCTACAAGTAGAATATCTGCGACATCCACCGTACTCTCCGGACCTTGCTCCAACAGATTATCATTTTTTCCGGAATTTGGACAACTTCTTATAAGGAAAAAAGTTCAACTCCGATGCGGCAGTCCAAACCGCCTTCGAAGAGTTTATCGATTCTCGCCCCCATGGTTTTTTTAGTAAAGGGATCAATGAACTACCTATGAGATGGCAAAAGTGCGTAGATAACAACGGTGCATACTTTGATTAATTAAATAAATTTTACAAAAAAAGAGACTATATTCCTCCCGTACAAAACGCCAATTTCATTTGTAAGGACCTAATAGTAGATAGTGTTTATTTTCTTTTTGTATCTAAATATTTTTTCAATAGTAATTTTATATTTTATATTGCCGTGCACTCTCTACTCAGGTTCAGGTAGCAATAGCTTGAGGAGCCGCCGCGTACAACGTATTCAATAAAAATTATTAAACTAGATTATATTTTCTTATTAGTAGTATCAAATTTCTTATACTTTTACGATTCTCGATACAAAAAAACGTAAGCTATTCGTCATTTGTTTTGAGGCATTTTCGCAATCTGACGCGTAATAAAGTAGGTTTTTTTATTCAAAATGGCACACACATATTTATACAAAATGAATACAAACCACGTGGAAAGTGGGCAGAGACCCAATTTTTTCGCATTGCAACGCCACCTGGGCATTTGTATAAGCCTTGTAACGGCGGGAGATCTGTCTATATGTAACGTATAGTTTATTAATTCTTGAAATTAATGTTTAATATGGTTTTTCGATATGTTAGGGGGTTACCCTCTAAGGATAAAACCGCCAGAAAGAGATCTAGAGAGAAAAAAAAGTTTTAAATAAAAAAGAGGGGAAATTTTCACCTCTACAAAAAAGGTCTGCGGTCTGAGATGACAAAAACTCGTTTTTATACTTGGGACCCTAAGATAATCCGAGTAGAGGGACTTTATGCAGAGCGAACGAGTTTTTGGTGTTAATATTCCTGGACTGCAATTTCAAGCATTAAATCAGATTACGTAGCTCCTCGACCACTGCAACTTTTTGAGTAAACAAAAAAAAAAAAAAAATTTCAATACGACTTTATTATCGTGAATTTTAGATATGAGACATTTCTTTCTTATGATGATAAAAGTACGGGGAATTCCGATATCTGTGATGAAATCTACACTAATTAAAATCTTTATATATATATTCTTCTGTGCGTGTGTTTGTCACTGAACTCCTAAACGGCTGGACCGATTTTAATGAAAAATTCTGTGTACCTTCAGGTGGATTCGAGAATGGTTTAGATTTACAACTTACAGCTGAAGAGTTTGTTTGATTCGGCTAATCTCAGGAACTACTGGTTCAAATTGAAAAATATTTTTGTGTTGGATAGTTCTTTTATCGAGGAAGGCTCTAGGCTTATTTTTATTAATTATAAGCGGGTGAGACCCTGGCGCACAGTATATATATATCTTTACAATTCATATTTCCGATTATCACCTCACCTTTATTCCAATGTGCTTAATACTAAAGCTATTTAAGAATCTTAAGTTAAAATAGATTTTTAGAAAATTTAGTTTAGAAAGTGGTACGTTAGACTCTACATAACTGCGTAAATACTATTTATTTCTGACACATAACTAATCTGTGATAATATTTTCTTTCAAGACTAATCTGGCGCGGAAGTTGTTTTATGATATTTGGATTTTTTAAGGGAATGATTTATGAGTTTATATATCACTAGCTGTGCCCCCAAGGTTTCACCCGCGTATAATTAATAAAAATATTATGAATAAAAATCAGCCTAGAACCTTCCTCGATAAAAGGACTATACAATACAAAAACATTTTTTTAATTCGAACAAGTAGTTGCTGAGATTAGCCGGATCAAACAAACAAACTCTTCAGCTTTAAATATTAGTATAGATACTTACTAAACAATCGTTTTTACCTTTTACCAATGACCTGAAAATCAGTCAGATGTATATTAGAAATGGAAAGTAAACCTAAGCGATGCATTCACGATGATTAGATTAGTTAAGATTACTTTGATAATATTTACTTGTTCTCCTGTCAGTAACAAGTGTAACTACCCTTGAGAACTACAATAATATGCGAACTAAAATAAGCCAAATGTATTAAATCGAAGAATATGTTTCCAGGTTACTAATACTCAAGAATATAAATACCTGCACACTTAAAGTAATAAACGGATTCGCTACGTTTATAAATAATACTATAAAGATTAATTAGCGGATCGTTAATATAAGATTCTTAGTGATAAAAAATGTAACAATTTTTTGTTTTGTTCTAAGTTTATTTTATTATTTATATATTCCTAGTTCTGTAATGAATTCTCTAGGCTAATAGCACTTAAAATAACCACGAAATAATAACTCGATAAGATAAGACAAAGTAGCCGTGTTCGGGTCCGCCGATAGATAGCACTGTCAATGCATGTGTATAGAGTCGTCGATACAACGTCATGCTCGTTCAAAGACGTATAGATTGATATATTTTTAAGATAAAATCTTTTGTTGTGAAAAATGATTCGCCAATAGTGAAGTGCCTTTAGATGACAGTGCTTAAAATGTTATAAAAGGATTAATATCCTTAAATGGAGATTAATGAGCGAGCTACTGGCGCGAGTTGGCGCTGGCCACTTATTGTAGCGGTTATGGTGCTAAACGTATGTATTGTTTTACAGACAATTTATTCATAATATTCAGTTATCTTTAATGGACTTAACTCTCTTATTATCTAGTTGTATACGAATGTAGCATATAATTAATGCATTAACTTTCGCGCAGTAATCAAATAAAAACAATATTTTTTTTATAATATATATTATACATAAATTATATTATATGAACAACAAATTTGAAGATATAAAAAAGATTGATGATTACAAAGAATCGAATGAAATTAATGTATTTTAATAAAAGCTAAACACAATTTGTCTTCTCTTCTAAAGATGAGAGTAATTAGCGTTATGAACATAGACTAATAAAATGATTTCTAATCAACTGAATTCAACGTCATTAGTACATGTCATTATTATATGATAAAGACAAAGAAGTTCTGAAAGTATAAGATTGTCGAATACAGTATGTCTTATAAATATCCGTATCACCTTTGTTTAAAAGAAGGGTTAGGTAACCTGCCTTCAAAACTATAGTCAATATATATCTCTCCTCGTATGAATGCACAACAGAATCAAAATTAATCTGTATTATAAATTCCTAAGATAAATATTACAAAGAAAGTAGTTAATCGTAGTACGATAAAAATAATTGCTTAATCTTGGCGTAATGTCACACATGACTATACAATTTATATTTCTTATTTTTGTCATTTATTTTATTAATACATTGCAATAATAGTAGGCTACTTGTACAATAATATGAAGTCTGAATGTCACATAGTTTATATAAGGTAATGTTTACTTCAATAACTTTATGTTCTTTGTTTGTATTTAATAAGCAATCATTAGATATAAGATCGTATTTTCTTTGCTTTCATCTTATCACAACGACCGTGGTGTTGTAACGTTAGGGTTAGCTATCGTGACAAATGTCGTAAACAAGCTGATATACAGGTGACAGAAACACATGTACGTAAATGAGGATAAATAATTATTGTTAAACAATCGGTTAAAACAATATCGCATATGAATTAAGCTATATATTATACATATATACCTACCAATAGTTTATGTATTTGTTTTCGCTGTACATTTTATCTAATATTTTCCTCATTAGGTTCCAGTACATCTGCGGTCTTAGATGGATTCTTTCTGGTCAATACCAATTTCTTATTTACATTAATGACTGGCCTTATCTGTAGGTTACAAGCAAAGTGTTGATGAAATATTGATTTTTTAAATAAATTATATACTTATGACGTAAATGATAAATGACGTGAATAATGATCTAAATAAAAGAGTAGACATCAACACTAGTTTATAGTTGATGAGTTTGTATTTAAATACCATATTGACTATCATCAAGAGACTGAATTTTCATATGCTTAACTTGCTCGGCGGTGAGGAAACCCGCGTGTGGTGGATGAAAATCTGTCACCAATCCCTATGGTAGTAGAGTGGTATAGTAAAACTCAAAACTTGTCCTTAAAATGATTGCAGGCTTTAGGCAAGCAATGGGATATTTACAGGCTGTTATTATATTTACTTTAATAGCTCTTTAGCATGATGCATATTATGTAGATCTATGTCGAGCATGTAATTATAAAATTAATTAATAATATGACAACAGTTCATAATTAATATAAAAATTGTTGATATAAAAATTGACCGCTTTGAGTTTAGTTTGCCGCTTTTCTTGTCGTACCAACTACCACGGTCCGCGTATAATTTCTTTTAATTAGACGCTGGTAGATTATTTGACAAACTGAGCGAATGTATTGCTTTTGTATTAAAAAAATATTTTTATCTGTGGCAGACATACGCACTTGTGACAGAAAAACATTATTTAATACGCAAATATTATCGAGTTTTCTCGATAAAACGTACGTAGGGTCTTAACTCTTACTGTCTTAGGAATGATAAATAATTAGCCGTTAGTAATATTATAGTATTCTTTGTTTGAGGAAGGAATCACGTGCTTAAATTGATAAATATATAAGTTTCTCACGTATCTATATATTACTTTGGGAACGTAAAAGATATGATTTTTATTATCGCAATAAATAAAAAGATACCAAATATGCATTATGTAACTGCGGAAAATTCTACATTTTCTGAATATCTTTTAAGAACTCTTTATGTTTTATAAACTTACAATTAACCTGCTAATAACTCAGTACTGATTGCAGCAAATGTAAGAATCACAAGACGAATGTATATAAATAAAAATATATGTTTCAATGACGGAGGTTATTTAGTATCGTTGAATATTAATTTAATATTTTTCACGCCGCCGGTTACTTGGTGGTAGAGCTTTGTGCAAGCTCGTCTGGGTAGGTACCACACACTCATCAGATATTTTACCGCAAAACAGCAGTACTTGGTACTGTTGTGTTCCGGTTTGAAGAGTGAGTGAGCCAGTGTAATTACAGGCACAAGGGACATAACATCTTAGTTCCCAAGGTTGGTGGTGCATTGGCGATGTAAGCGACATCTACTACAATGAGAATGTCTATGGGCATTGGTGACCACTTACCATCAGGTGGCCCATATAATAAATCTTTATGCATTCATCATCATTAAAGAGATTGAACAGAGCAGTTTACTTTTACAATTAGTTTGTACAAATTTATTAAAATTCGAATCAATTGGGTGAAATTTCTCGTCCGCCTACCAATGCAATAAAAAAAATCTATTTTGTCACTCTTATTTTTATCTTTATACAAAATATATAGTCTTTGGTGAACTGTAATTATACTTTTTTTGGGATTAAAAGAAGGGGTTTTAAAGTATTTGATTTTACTTTATATAGAAGAGCAGTGCCCCTGGAGTGCTGGGCTTAGAATAGCACTCCTCCATATCTTCCCGTGGGTTCCGTAAAAGGCGACTAAGAGACGGGGAAAAGGGGGATGGGCAGCATCGTCCCCCTAGTTAACAACTTACCCCCATACTGCGCTCGCCAACACGCCTGACCAGCGCGGCGAGTATGGGCAAAACCTCGAATGGTAGATGCGCTTCAAAAAAGGCCCCCAGTTACCGGCAAGCCCGCTAGGCCCGACCAAGGTAGCGGTCGCAGCATCGGCAGGGCAGGGGATGCAAAGAATCACCGGTTCATGGCAGGCTACCATAAAAGACGGCTAATTATGGCAACGTATAATGGACGCTCGATAAGGCTGGACCATGACCTCGCCGAATTAGAAGTAGAGTTAAGTCATATAAACTGGCACATACTGGGGTTATCTGTAGTCCGAAGACAGGGGGAGGACACGATAACTCTAGAGTCTAGAGTCCTCTTACTCTACTAGTTACTCTACTTCCGCAAAGGTGATAAGCTCTTCCAGGATGGTGTCGGTTTTCTGGTCAAAAAGGATCTCATTTGCATTTTGGAAATCAGTAGTGTGTCGAACCGGGTAGCGTACCTTGTCCTAAAACTTTCTGATAATTAAGTACTCCCTGAAGATCGTAAAGGTATACGCGCTAACTTCGGCACACTCTGATGATGTGGTCGAAGCGATTAGCGGTAAGCGCTTCAAAAGCGGCCCGAAAAGTAATAACACAATGATCTTTGTGAGGTTATTTCAAATTAGTATGGTCCAATCATAACTGATTGCTAAGGAAATAAGGTTGAATAAGGAACAACCGTTATTGTATATTTCCTATGTCTTTCTGTCATTCATGGCGTAAGATCGTAAGTCAACGTCAATACAATCTAAACCGCACTTTATTGCTCGGGAACAAGTCATAATTTAGGTTAAAAATTATTAAACCTTTACATCGTTTTCTTCGTTTTATGGTCGGTGCCACATTTGAGTATTGTTTTTGTTCGTGACGCGTTATCTAGTAGTATTGTTGATCGATGAAGAATTTCATGTATTCATACAATACTACCTCACAGAAATGTACTTTTCACCTTGTACCTATCTTTAAGGCGTATTATCAGAAACTATGTTTCCTTTCAGATCTGCTTGCCCAGTTTGGTGCTTTCATATGGTGTGTTTTGGATACATTTGGCGAATTACGAAGTTCCTTTATGGCTCGGTCTTGCTGCTCCATCGATCTTCATCCTAACTTATGGGTTAACACGTAAGAGAACAAAGTATTATTTACATTTTGTGCTTTTTATCTAATATAGGAAGATAGACAGGAAAATAAAATCTGAATCAACACCACCCATAGACATTGTTACGGCTGTGAGGAATATGCCCAATTAAGTAATAAACGTCGTGTCTTAGTATTTATGACAAGATATAATTAATTTATTCATATTTCAAAAAACGGTATTAAATATATGTATTTACTTTTAACAACGCTCTTTTTGTGATTCCAGAGTGCTGGTTCAGAGAGGCGGCCGACTCGTGGGGCGGGTCGATAGGGTACAGGGTTATGGCTTCAGTTGGACTTGCGCTCGTCATTCTTGGTTTATTCATTTGCGCCTTCATTCCTTATCATATACAACCGTTCGTGTATGGTATATTCGGTGGTAAGTGAATTATTTTCGTGTAATTATTAACAATTCTTATTAATAGTAAGTTATAAAGTACGAGTTCTTTATATTTATTTGTTTTTAGGTGTAGGTTCATCGCTAATATCGGCTCAAGTTGATGCAGTCCTCTTCGAAACGTATGATTCACGCCTGAGCTTCGTACGAGGGTTGTGTTACACGGGACAGGCTGTTGGTCAATCTACATTTCCGCATATTTTATATGTGCTCATAGAAAAATACGGCTATAATTTCTCGTACATAGTATTAGCTGGTATCATGTTACAAACATTGCCAGCAATAATGTTATTGAGAGTAGATGAAACTAGAAAATCTAGCTACTTTTCTAGGTACAGGGAATTGTCGCAAACGTTTATGGTTTTCAATAACGGTTCTATGGACAGTTTCTATGGTACAGAACTAAAACTACACGACTTGAGTAAAAAATGTTGGAAAAGTCCCTCGAGTGATAATCTACATAGACTAGAGGAATTGGATTACGATGATGGGAGTATAATTGAAACAATAACACCGCCTCCTAGTCCGGAAGAAAAGAGAAGGAACATATTCGGTGTTGAAATTTTACCAGAAATACCAGAGGAAAGTGAGGAAAGTGACGCAGATGAGCAAAGCTTGACAAGTAAAAAAAATAAGAAACGCTTCAGTCTCGCTATAAAAAGATTAAGTACATTGGGCGATAACCTAGACGAATGTATCATAAATCATTTAAGAAAAGATTCTAAGTGCAATGGCGATATAAACGACAAAGATTATACGGAAGTTGAGGTCACTTATGATACTATAGCTCCTATGACTGATATTCACACGGAGAAAATTTTGAACTCATTCAGCTTTCGATGTCAATCCGCTTATGTTAATATGAGAAGAAAGTTATTGATACCGTCATATAGAATTTATAGAATAAGACGAAGATTTTTGTACCTGATGTATAATATTAATGACACATTTTTTAAACCGTTAACGAGGTCACTCTCTTGCATAAAATTTTATCCAGCTTTACTATTAAGTTTCACTAAACTAACTCTAACAGGAGTTGGTATTGTGCTGTTGCCAATGATTGGGTTGCAGTTGCGACCAAGAATTGCAGTGTTGGAAAACAACTTTTTGATGTCATTACATGGATTCACTTGGGTGTGTTTCCTAATGTGCACGCCGTGGCTGGCACAAACTCCGAAAAGAAACTTTAAGTACGTTGCAGTCTGTGGACTCCTCGTGACGACTTGTGCGTGCTTTGGTATGAATTTTGTTATTTATTTATTTATCAATATTTTTTTAATTTACATATTGAAAACGGCCATTTGTATTTGTATCCACTTTCTAAGAATTATTATGTAAAAAGTAACAGCTTGTAAATGTTCTACGGCTGGGCTTTTTTTTCTACCGACAAATGCGGGTATCCTTTTGATGTTTTCCTTAAATCCTCAGGTAGGATGAGAAAGATGAATTGTAAGCATTAATTAAGCACATGAAAACTGAGCGGTGCTTTGTCAGACCCCGTGATCTGGGCTCATACCAATTACCATTCCATAATTATAAATTATGCAAATAATACCAACATGATAAAATATTTATTTTTTAGTGTTGGCAGAAGCCAGAAACCACGACTCATTCGCTATCGGATGTGTAGCGGCCGGTTTCGGGTACGGAGCTGTTACCTCGTGTTGGGAAACAGCCGCCCAAGACTTCGTCGGTGCTCGCAAATGGCCAAAAATTCACAGTACATTGGAAACCTTATCAGCGATCCTCCAAGCTTTGTTTGTCGTGGGAATATTCTTTGTTCTGCAAAAAGAAAGCGGTCTTCAATTGTCAATGTTAATTTTATGTATAGTACTGGCTGTTTGTACATTTCTTTGGTTTATAATTGCAACCGTGTCAATTTATAAGAGCAAAGTTCGATTATTTAGTTTTAAAAAGAAACGAGGTTTTACTTGAATTAGTGATACCTAATTAATTGAAATATTATTAGTTAACGTTGAATCTATATTAGTGAATGTCGATCTAGTTAGTTCATGTATCAATTTAGATATAAGCAAATTTTCGTTCGGACAATTATAAAATTTAATATAATAAACAAGTACCATGATATTGTACATATAATATAAGTACCGGTTTTAAATATCGACAATTATGACAATATTTATTGACATTATTTATTATATTTAATTATTAATGTATAAAGAAAATAAAATATATTTTTACATTCGAATTTGTGTGTCATTATATCCAATGATGTTCTATATGTACTTATAATATACTGAATAATACAATACTAGCAATAGGCTCTGAATATTCTACATAGGCTGCTAGGTAGTACCGTACTACCCATAAAGATTGACATAATAAAATGCAGTTCCAGACTCCAGTCCTCATATTTTATCAGTGAGCTGTTGAAACCTGTCATGTTATTTTAGACAGTGAGCGAGAGACTAACGTTCGATGCCGTGAAGGTGTCACTGACGTTGCGTATACTTATTTTATTTTGCATTTGTAATTCATGATCATCGTACATCAGGAAGAAACCTTCATGTGTTCTAATAGTGAATTAGTTGCAACACATGCGTTACACTCCTTAGTGGAACACATATAGAAGCAGTAGTAGTTAGCTACAGAATAACAGACGAGGGTATGGTATAATTATAAATGGATCTGTGCTGATCTTGTTGTCTGCTTCCTTAGAATTTCAAATTAATTATGACAGAAAGAGAAGAATCAGTGTTGAGTTAAACAGCCACTAAGCAACTATTATAATTAAGGCCGAAGATGTATTGAGCCTCGTAAAGTAATACGACATTTTCTTTCATGATAACTAACCCCCTTACTCAGGAACTCGTAAAGGTTTTATACCTTTACGCATGGTTGTAATTAATACCAAATACTGAGCATTGCGGTCCCTTGGAGCTTTAAAAAAATACCTCTAAGTCTACGCAATCAAAAGATATGGCTGTGCATTTCCCATACATATAGGGTATCAAAATCTATAGGGTACTTGCTTTTTATCTAGAATTATGAAATTTCTCAAAAAGTAATATCTTGTATCACAAGTAAGTAAAGGAAAAAATTTGAAAACCATAGTTTAAAAAAATGGATTATGATTTTTACGAACAAATTAAAGGATGAAAAGTCGAAATCTTAAAATAACCTGGTAAGTCTTTCAGTATTTTGTGATGGTACGGAATCCTCAGTGCGCGAGTCCGGCTTTCACTTGCCCGTTTTTTTTATCACGCTAAATCTCGTCAATACTTAACAAACAAACTGAAAATGAATTGACAAACAGAGGATATAGCGATACCTACTGAAAAGTTTGTCCCAGTCGGTTTCACCCATTTATGAGTACATAATTGTTACATTATGTTTTCAACTTTTAATAATATATATATAGATAAATAATATATATATTATTATATATACTAAGTAAGTAAGTAATGAATCTCTATTTCCCTTGGTCATCGCATCACGCGTGAACGGATGGAACGAGTTTGCTAATTCTTTTTTGTGTTTATCTTTGTCAGTAGAAGGTTCTTATGGAAGAAAAGTTTAAGAACAATGAGCGGAACATCTTTTTCTATATACCTATAATCGATTCCCCACTCATCACGAGATCTCCTAAACTATGCGCCAGATTGACTTCAAATTCGTCACAGATATTCCTTCCTAAACGTAGACGCTCCCTGAGAACGAATTTTGTTCATCGTCTGTCCAAAGCGGAATAATCATATAGGTATTTAATCAATTTTTCTATATGTAGGGAAGCCGACACAAAACATCAGTAACAGTTGCCTTAGTAACATAAGAAAGTAGATACAACAAAACAGTACATAAGAAAGAGAAATTATAATATAAATTATATGTAAATTTAGTACAGTAAATATAATTTAATTTAACCTAGAGATCGTGTAGAATAGAATTGCCGCCGTAAACGCATTTCTGAAAGTTGTTTGTTTGTCTAATCTGATTGCTATATAACTAAATATTTATTTAGCGTGATGTAATTGAGTTATTGAGGTAAAATCCACGCTGGTGTAAATATTTATTCATTTCGAAGTAAGCTTAGATTCGTTTTGCAATCTTGATAATATACAAGGTAATTTAAGATGATGCATAAATTTAAAAATATACGTATATATACTTATTATCATGATTAATTTTCTTTATTATCAATACATATTCAAAAACAGTCTAAAAAAAAGATATGATTTTCATTTCCATTCTTACGTAGAGAATTGCAGCGAGCGTCGAGGGGAGCGAGTTCATATTCAGTTTTTAAATTTTTTCGAAAAAATGAAGAGCTCAGATATCGTTATTTCATACTTGGTGGTAAGGCTTTCTGCATGCCCTTCTTGGTCTCATCCCATAATCTATAATCACCCAACACAGCAATACCTATACCAATAATTAGTGTTGTTGTGTTCCGATTTGAGGAGTGACCTTAGTTCCCAAGGTTGGTGGCGCATTGACGATGTATGGGATGGTTAATATTTCTTAATGCCAATATCTTTAGGTAGTGGTACCCACTCATTATAAGGTGGACCATTTGCAGTATAACTGCATATTGAAAATACAATAAAAAATTGAACTTAATCATAAAGTTCAGTAATGATATAATTGTAAGTTAATTCGCAGAACTGGGGAATAATTATATTGCAGGAAATAAGGTGTCAACAATATTTACACGGTGTCGTCTTAATCAACATGTTACTTAAATGAATGTTTGTGTAAAGTGAGGCGTCTTGTGCCAACAAATCTCGTGCGACCATTGAAATTATCTGCTATCAACATCTTGCTCTTATTCTCTTGAAAACAACGCGATGAGTGTCATGTGTTTCCTTTTATATATTATTAAAGGAATGAAATAAATGTTGCTATGGCTTTACACAAAAGTGCAAATTGTATATTTTTCCCTGGACTTATGGTAATAAAAAATCTTGAATAATTACAACGAATATTAATAATTATTTAATAATATAATATTTAATAATGAGTAATATTTTTTACAGACTATCGTGGTTTTGTCCTTACCTTTGATATCAACCGAGAATATTGATTGCAAAGGGAAAGCGTTTCATTGTGTGAATTCAACACATTTTAAGATATGCGTCGATTTAGGTGGAGGCGTGTCGAGGACAGTAGACGAGTTCCTTATACCCTGTCCAAAAAGTACTGTGTGCAACGATATTAATAGATTTGAATGTGAATATCAAGTGACGACAACTCTTCCTTCTATAGAGCAGAGTGATGTAACGAACGTGTCTGTACAATTGGGCACAGCATCGCCTTGGGACAATGTTGATGTTACTACATTTGTCCCTGAAAATGATTCAAATAATTCCAGTGCCACAACAATTGATACAAGTTATCTATTAACCATCAACAAAACATCCACTTTTATTACATCATCAACATTGGATGACACATTAAATCAAGTGGATTCAAACAGTGCAAATAACGTTAAATATAATGAAACATATAATGTAAACGATGATTATCAAGCAACGACCGCTCTTCCTTCTATACAGCAGAGGGATGTAACTAGCGTTTTGGAAAAATTAAACACAACATCAACTTGGGATGTTGAAGTTACTACATTGGCCCCCAAAAACAATACCAATGATTCCAGTGCGACTACGATTGGATCAAGTTATTTGATTATCACCAACGACACTTCTTATATTATTCCATCGACAACATTGGATGATACATTGAAAGAAGTGAATTCAAGCAGTGTAAACAATGTTGAATATAATAGAACAAGTGATGTAAGTGATAGTGCTACAGTGAGAAATACTGATGACGTTTCCACAGTGAGTGCTCAGGTAACGTTGAACGATATTATATTAAATTCTACGTTAAATAAAAGTGTGCTGCTTATAAGTGGTGAGTTATCTTTACCTAAAACTATTCAAGGTGAAATAAATATAGATGTACTCGAACTAAATAACACAAGCTTAAATGTTAATAACAATGAAAAAGAATACGCGAACGATATAGGAAATTTATCGTCTCCTTTAAGTAGAATTATTGAAAATCCAATTATATATTCTACTAAAACCACAAGTTTTATAAGTGATTATAATACCTCAACTACACCTGTGAGTGTTTCAAACAATTTAAATATTTCAAATGTTGTAAATGATGCATCAACGAATGTAGTAAGACCTACCATTGATACGACTTTATATTCAGTAGATACAGAACATCAAATCAATTCAAAAGGAGAACAAATCATGACAACTTTAACCAGCTACAAGCCCCTAACAACAGTCGCAAGTGAGCCTTTCACTAACATGGAACTAAATGTTAGAGATATAATAAGCGATAGTGATGACAAAAAATATGATACTGTACACGTAACTAGGCAAATATATTCTAGCACAGAAAATACGTCCAGTATCGACCAGGCATCGACAACTAATGTCGATAATAGTTGGAATAGTTTCACAAGAAATATAGATGAACAAAATAAGTTCAACAAAACAGCAACTTCATTTACATTAGTTTCGTCAAACACCGAACTGCCTTCTACCAAGTCTGTAGAAAGTACTACTTTGCCTGACATGTATGATGGTTTAACTACGCCCACTGAAAACGATTGGCAAAATTCTGAAAATATAGTAACAAGCTCAGTATATACCACTGATTTATATTCCATAAGTGAATTCCAAAATCATTCAGCAGATATGCATGTGCTACCAACACGAGATGTTCATTTTGTTACGCCTGTTGCTACTATATTAACAAAAGTTTTACATAATGTACCAATCACTACTAATGAATCATCGACACAATATATTCTAGATTCTAATACTCCTGCAGACGTTGAAAATTCAAATATAACCCAAGCTGACTTAAAAGCATATAATCTTAAGGTAATAAATAATGACAGCAATATATTTACTGATATATCACCGACAAGCGATTTAATAGATATGTCTTTTACAAAATTACCTGAAATTAATGTAAACAATAATACCATGTATAATGATGTATCTGTAGGCTTAACTACAGGCGATAAGCTACCAGTAAATTTCAACAATACGAATACAAGAAATATAAGTACTGGAGATTTTAATAATAAAGACAATACGTTTGTTTTTGAAAATACGTCTACAGTTACGACTTTGTTAGCTGATGTGTTTAACACATCTCTTACAGTATCAGATACACCTTTTACGTTTCTAACAAATGCACCTTTAGGTATTAGTAATACATTAAATATTAATTTTAGATCTACTTCTACGATAACTACTCATCCTAACTCAAATCACGAATATTATCAACCAACTACAACTGCACATCCTAATGTTAAAATTACAAATATGGAAAAACCATCTTCATCTGATTTAAATCTAGACATAAACAATAGAATAATTACTGACTACCCCAATAAGACTGCAACAATTGAAGCATTTGATAAGGGAGGTAGTAGAGATTACATAAGTTCTAACCTAAGTTTATCTCGAATGTATGATAATATAAGCGTGTCAATACTAGATACAACAACTAATAATCAAAATCAAGACATAGATGCGCATGAAAACGAAAGATTGGATAGTTTTTATTTTAGAAATAAGAACAGTACATCGGAAAATATTACCAATGCAGATAAAACTGATGTATTAATAATTTCCCCAAACACGACTTATGGTCAATTAAATTTACGTTCTTCAGAATTAACTACTTCAAAGGATACAATATCGGACCATCCGTTTGTATTTCAATTAAATAATTTAAATAACTCATCCGTGAATGACACTAATTTGGGTGGGCAAAATGAAACAAATAATAATGATATCCTTAATACAATCAACGAACAAGTTCAATCCAGTTTAGATCAAGCCATGGCAGGAAATAATTTAAATATCACACAGGAAAAGGAGGAGTTCAAAACAATAAATTTACCTTTAAGTGATGCCAATTTCACTGTAAATAATAATTTGATTAATATCGATAAAGTAATTGAAACCACTTTACCGATACAAAAACAAAAGCTCATACAACTGGAAACACACGAAAATAAAACAGATGACGTGAAAACAGAAACTAGTGAAGTTATTATTACAACTGAGGCTGCAACGATCGCTGACAGGTCCAATTTATTCATAACCAGTTATAAAGAACCCAGGGAAACATATGATTCTGTCACTCCACAAATTTTAGACACAACGAATGCCAACACTTTCCTTAGAGAGGATTCAACAACAAATAACTCATCCGTGAATGACACTAATTTGGGTGTGGCAGCTGTAACAAATAATAATGTTATCCCTAATACAATCAACGAACAAATTCAATCAAGTTTAGATAAAACCGTGGCAGGAAATAATTTAAATATCACACAGGAAAAGGAGGAATTCAAAACAATAAATTTACCTTTAAGTGATGCCAATTTCACTGTAAATAATAATTTGATTAATATCGATAAAGTAATTGAAACCACTTTACCGATACAAAAACAAAAGCTTATACAATTAAAAACACACGAAAATAAAAGAGATCAAGTGAATATGAAAACTAGTGATCTTCTCAGTAAAAATGCGGCTATAACGATAGCCGATAGTTCCCATTTATACATTACTAGTAAAGAACCCAGGGAAACATATGATTCTGTCACTCCACATATTTTAGACACAACGAATCCATATATTTACCCAAAAGAAGATTCAACAAAAAATAACTCATACGCGAATGACACTAATTTTGGTGTGCCAGATGTAACAAATGATAATGATATCCTTCATACAATCAACGAACAAGTTCAATCCAGCTTAGATCAAAACGTGGCAGCAAATAACTTAAATATCACACAGGAAAAGGAGGAATACAAAACAATTAATTTACCTTTAAGTGATCCCAATTTCACTGTAAATAATAATTTGATTAATATCGATAAAGTAATTGAAACCACTTTACCGATACATAAACAAAAGCTCATAGAACTGGAAACATACGAAAATAAAACAGTTGGCGTGAATACAGAAACTAGTGAAGTTATTATTACAACTGAGGCTGGAACGATCGCTGATAGGTCCAATTTATTTATAACCAGTTATAAAGAACCCAGGGAAACATATGATTCTGTCACTCCACAAATTTTAGACACAACTAATGCCAACACTTTCCTTAAAGAGGATTCAACAACAAATAACTCATCCGTGAATGACACTAATTTGGGTGTGGCAGCTGTAACAAATAATAATGTTATCCCTAATACAATCAACGAACA
Organism: Nymphalis c-album; assembly: GCA_963151315.1. Lineage (NCBI taxonomy): Eukaryota > Metazoa > Arthropoda > Insecta > Lepidoptera > Nymphalidae > Nymphalis > Nymphalis c-album. The sequence continues at coordinate 13,620,950 of OY720592.1, forward strand.
AGTTCAATCCAGCTTAGATCAAAACGTGGCAGCTAATAATTTAAATATCACACAGGAAAAGGAGAAAAACCAAACTTTCAAATTACCTTTAAATGATTCCAATTTTACTGTAAATAATAATTTGACCAACATTGATAAAGTAATTGAAACCACTTTACTGATACAAAAACAAAAGCTTATACAATTAGAAACACTCGAAAATAAAACAAATGACGTGAATACAGAAACTACTGAAGTTATTATTACAACTAAGGCTGCAACGATCGCTGATAGGTCCAATTTATTCACAACCAGTTATAAAGAACCCAGGGAAACGTACGAATCTGTCACTCCAAATACTTTAGACACAACGGTTCCAAACATTTTCCAAGATTTAACAATAACAGAACCATCTAGAAATGCAAATAATCACCAGAATTTTACGGATTCAAAATTTCTTGTAAATATTGAAAATGTTGACAGCGGTTTACTATCTACACCTCATGACACATGGCAAAATGCATCAAATATACAAAATTTAAAAGTAAGCAACAACGAGCCAGTGGTTATTTCAGATGCCATAGCGCCATCTTCACCATTTCTAATGAAAATAAATGGTTCTCATTTTAACAACAGTTTTAGCGTCAACACGACTCATCTCTTGAATCTTCCAACAAATCCTATAAATATTGCACAAACAAAACCTCGCGTAGTAATGCCTGACAAAAACTATACTGATAATTATTCAAGTACAACGAGCAATGTTTACAAAGATCACATAAATGGAGCGATAACGACGAAAGTCAATGTTGAAGAAAATGAAGAAAAGATAATTGGGATCTCAAACAACATAACATTGACACATAATATTGATAAAATAAAAAGTGATTTAACAGGTGCTGATGTATTTAGTAGTTCTAAAAACCTGTCAATCTTAGAAACTGAACCTGCTTCCAATTTTGAACTATCTCAAAACTCAAAACAATTAAACAATGATAGTAAATTACAATATAATGAAAACAAAACTAATGTTAATATTGTAGCACTTTTAGGGAAAACGAACAACAGCACCCGACTCTTGAAACAAAATGAAAACAAAATCAATGAAACGTTAAATTTATTACAAGAAGACTCGAATCTACATACAGCGACATCGAATATCGTTAGAACTACACCGATGCCAAAGAGTGCAATAAAAAGTTTGACAGCCAAACTGACTAACTATGACCCTCGTGTCGGTAACCAGACACCAATTTCAGAACAATTTACATGTGAAGATCGTGATCGCGGCAAATATTCAGACACAAGAAATTGTAATAAATTTTACATTTGTATAGGAAAACGTCAACCGATTACTGGGATGTGTCCAGAAGATACCGTTTTCAGTGAAATAAGAAAACAATGCACGAATAACCTCTCACACTGTATAAGAAATAACCAATTTAGATGTTTATCTTCAGGCAGATTTATTGACGTTTTATCAGAACAGTTCTATTATATTTGCGTTAAGAAATTAGACGGTTACGTTAGATTTAAATTAAAATGCCAAAAGGGTTATCATTTAAATAAAGAAAAGATACAATGTTCAGCTGATACGTCAATTGAAAATAGTTCCAACTCAACCAGTGACAAAAGTACCAATGAAATGAAAGAGGATAGTTCGCACTCAGCAAATTATAAAATACGATTTGAATGTGAAAATGAAGGAAAGTTTGAACATCCAGACGATTGTAGAAAATATTTCGTATGTAGAAAAAATTCCAAGTCGAAATTCCGTCGAAAAATTAAAAAGTGCAGTTCAGACGAAGTTTTTAACAAGGAAAAAAGGAAATGTGTCGATGCCGATAGTTACGAGTGTTAAGCTTTATCAACCAAGACAAGACAAATTAAATAATAGTAACATAAAAAATACTACTAATCATTAATTTATATAGTATAAAAATAAGAAAATAAATTTTGCTTTTAAACATTTATTTCAGTCTTATGCATTTAAAATATAAAATTAAATTATTGTTTTTGATCGGCCGGATACCGCCGGGGCATCCGGTATGCTGCACCAGTTCTTTGAATAAATTGATCTTCGACATCCTTTTCTAGAGTCATACAGAAATGGTTCGAGAATACAGTGCACCGAATTGAATTTTCGCCGCTTACTGGTTTTGAAGGGCAAAAGTATGTGGACCGCACCGGAGTAGTGTCTTGAGTTAACGTGAATTTGTAGTTCTTGCAATCGATAGGTCTATGACCTGCAGCATTTGAGCCCTGGAAACTATTATCACGATACGTGTTCGCCTTCGTATTAAATTCGCCATAAAATTGAGGTTTGGTCTTCGTTGCGTTGACTAGTGGACATTTATATTTTTCGGGAGACGTACAGGCACGAGTGTAACCGTTGAATACTGTATTACCTGAACATTTAAACTTGATACCCTGGAAGCGGTTTTTGTTAGGAATGCACAGAATGTAACCTTTGCAATCAGGGACAGTTGGGTCGGCTAATCTTTCGCTGCGATGACATCGAACGTTCTTAGTTATAGATGAATCTATATAGTTTATAACATTCTCGCAGAGGTCACTGGACTCCTCATTGCAAATGGTGTGAGCTGGGCAGAGAAAAGTGGGGCCTAATAATTTCTCACCATCGCATAATCTTACTTTCGATATTCCATCGCAAACAAAACCATAAGGGCCACATTCCACGTTATCACGATTGTAAAACCCAAATACAGCTCTGCTCTTCATTAGGATCTGAAAGGATAAATATATATAATTAATTTATAAAACAACACTTAAGTTTTGAACGAAATGTATAATATTTATTTAGAAAGAAAAACCACAACACAAATAGTGAGCCAAGCCTCAAACTCGTGTGTTAATTTGTTGATATTATGTCGAACACGCGGAATAAACAAACAATCTCACTTTCGTATTTATTTCGTTTAAGAATTATTTTACTCCTCGTAGATTCTCTTTATATTTTTCGAAAAAAATTAATTGATTAAACTAGAACTGGTTCCGGTGTTAATGAGCTAGTGTCACGGCAGGCACTGTCTGTCTGTCTTATTTCCAAATGTAAGGAGTAGTTTATATTACTTACATCCACCATGTACCACTTACCATCAGGTGGTCCATTTGCCCGAACAATTATATATAAAAAAATATAATTAAATTACTTACAACAAATATCAGGAAGTTTTTAAACATTTTTCACAGCGATGCGTTACAGCTCGTGTTAAAGTATCAGCTCCCGTCAGTCAAGACGACTGCAAGACTAGCGGACTACGACTAACGGAGATAGGCTTTCTTTAAAACTTTTCATGTCACAGTCCATTATGACTTTTAGCACCTCCGTGCGCGGATTGTGTGTCAATAGCGCACCGTGTCACGGTTAGTCGAGCCTTTCAGATGCGTTTACGTGTTTACTTTGTTCGTTTTACAACTATTTTTTTTCCGTCTACACATAACTCGCGTGAATAATTCAGGATGTGGAACTAGTTCAAATATTTGTTAAAAAATTGTATGAATATCAGAGTCAATTTACTTTTGTTTTATCTTCTGAATGTAGTGTGTGTACTATTAGAATAAAATCTTCTGTATGAAATTTTGTTGTGATAAATGTACATGTTTATATATTACGTATATTGTATAAATTTAATTTATCAACGATTACTTTAACATTAGTTGTATAGAATGATGAAAATAAAATACTATTTATAATATCTAAATGCGTTTTATTGTAATACTAAGTTTTACTCTATAATTATTATGTTATCTAATCATCGTCGGAAGATTCGCTGTCACTGTCAGAACTGGTCGAAGATTCCGAATCTCTTAAGGGTGCTCCGGTTTTGGCTCTGATGAACACAAACAACAACGTAAAATTATTTAATCAATTTCATGCACAAACAAAAATTATTTAGATTTTATTATTGGCAAGGACTACTTAAAAAAAATTGGTAATCCATACCAGCCCAAAGGGGTCGTTTTCACCCCACTGAATAAAAAAAACTAAAACTACAAATTACTATTACAGTGCTCCGAGATCTTTAATAAATAATAGTTCTGGGTTTAAATGAAAAAATACTAAAATTGATATAAAAAGAAGCCGTTACAAATTACACCAGTGCGATATAGTAGGACAGCAATAATGCTCGTTAGACTAAACACGACACTCACGCGTGGTACGCCTGGACGACTTCTAACGCCGACGATTGCAACGACGTCGCCAGAGAGGATTTATTCTCTTCTAGAAGCTTCTCTACTTCCTCTGTGGTTCGGTTCAGTATAACGCTCAAAGTTTCAACACTCGCTGGAATCGCTTCCTCGAACCCGCACTCCGCTAAGTACGAAACTGTCGTCTGGAATGAGATGAAAAGATTATCGCTGTTAATTATTTACACGGAGATCTGAAAACTTTATTTATTAAGGAAGGTCGACGAGCACGGAACTTTGATCTATTACATACTGACAAACTCGCGACAATTTATTATCTTTTAATGCACCGTCAACGACGGCTCGTATGCGTCAACACAATGGCTCATTCAGAACAATAATAATAACTATGTGGTAGACGCAGACTCGGCGACCAAAGCCGTGGAGGGCTGGGTAATAGTATATAATAATAAACAAAGTAGCAAGAAACAAAGAATATAACGGGGTCGAATGAATCACAAGTGACAAACTGAAGCGACGAGTGTCAACAATGAAACTATAGTATCGACGGAGCTAAACGAAGTGGTCTCACCGCGGCGAGCGCGTGTCGGCCGGCGGCGGCGGCGCGGCGCGCCAGGTGTCGCAGCGCGGGCGGCGCGTCGGCGCCGGGCGGGCGGGCGGCGCCACGCAGGCGGCGCAGCGCGCCCTCCGCCGCGACCCACGCCGCCGCGCCGCGCGCGTCGCCGCACACCGCCACCACGTCGCCCAGCGCAGCCGCCGACAGCCTGGGGGCCGAGCGCGCATTGTACTTTACATATACACATGCTTTTTTATACGTAAAGGGTACGAGGTATATACCCTGCACAAAATCAACCTCAGTTCAGATGCGTTGCGAGACATGCGCGAGTCTAAACGTGCGAAGTTAAAATTAATGTATTATTTAAATTATCAGTTAAATGGCAAAATAATGAATATTGTTCTCGTTCGTTATGAGTGAAATACGAAAGAGTTTGTTGGTACCTTTTGAAGTTACTACATAACTATATATAAATTTTAAAATTTCTCATGTACGAAAACAATAAACACCTAAACGTGGAAAATACTACCTCGGGCTCATTTTAGCGAAACAATAGTGCGTGATGATTCTTAATGAGGTAATGAAAGATACTCACTTCTCTGTGGGAGTCCTACGACCTTCTCTCTCTTCCCGCTCTTCGGCCAGGTCACCGAACTTTAGAATGTCCGCCATGACGATTTGGATTTGTTCTTTCGTTTCATCGTCTAAAATACAACATATTATAAATATATATAGTTCTATACTTCGTTTCTGAAATTCATTTCAGCAATACTTGCCATTTATCATAATTACAGGTCTGTCACCAATAATTTCATAATAACAATAACACGAAATATACTTTTGGGGGGGTGTCCGCCATTGAAAAGGGAGGATCCTCCGACCAGACGGGTGTTGTGTCTGGTGGGCTACTGCCCCCGACGATTGTTGTCGGGTTCTTGTATATATGTTCAATCGCTCTGATAACTTTAATATCGCGATGTAGGATACGTCGTTCTTAGTTCGTATGTGGCGAGATAGATGTCGCTACATACTTATTTTCATTTTATGAAGAACATACATTAGTAATTATTTAAATACAACTTAGTTAAACATTGTAAAGTTGCAGATTAAATCGAGTTAGCTCTTAATTAATTAATCGACAAATTGAAAACCTATTGAAACGTAAATTTATCGGATGTACGTTACATGATTACATTCTTATTGGACAAATTATTGAATTTATATCATCAAGGTATGGAGAGTAGAGGCAATTAATACAGACGTTACATAGAAGCGCTGTTCTTATGGGCGCTCTAAAGACAAACTTTCTGCGACCCAAAATGCAGCTTGGCAGCGTGGCAGTCGCTCCTCAGCGTATCTCAACTACGAGAGCAAGAGAGACGGACGTTCCTCCAGCGTATCTTAACTACGAGAGCAAGAGAGACGGAGAATATCGCCAGAGCCGACTAACTAAACTGGGGAGACCCCACTTAGAATCGGCACACGATATCCTTAAGAACTGCACTTCTATGTAACGTCTGTATTCATTGGTAGAGGTAAGGAGAATCATCTGTCTACATGAAAAAGTGTCCGCCAAAATGCATAAAAATAACGGATGGCGCCACATTAGTATCCGGATACATTTTAAAGGAAGCGCCAAATATAAAAAATAAACGTATTATTCACAGTTCATGAAATAGAATAAGTAAGGTTCTTCGGAATCTTTAACGTTATATTTACTACATTTTATTACGCAATTAATACGGGAGTGCGATTTACACGTTTTTAGTGATTTTCTGATATCTTTTTACACTTATCCATATACATTACCTTAAATTCGAATATTGCAGACGTAGGTTAAATTCATTGGTTATCTGTGTGATTTATTTCAAGGTCGTGGAGCATCGCTTGCTATATAATGCTTACCAAATCCCAACCTTCGATTGCCTGAGACGACCCTTATACACTCGTTAGTTGGGGTACAAATACTGTTGGAACTTTGAATTTACATTATGTAACTACTTATGTTACTGTTTTGATTTATGTAATTAATAAGTACTTTAGTATAACTTTGCACTCTTTTGAAATTGGAAATAGATTTGCTGTTTATGTGAATTTATTTGTAATGTTACAAATTTGCTTTATGGGAGAAATTTGTTTAATGTTTCCTACTCTACCGTTATTTATTTTGCCAATACGAATATTCAATTGAATATAATTTAACGTTTCACTATTTTTAAAATAATATTCTACAAGAACTGACAAAAGTTAGTTTAAAAAAAAAATCATGTTTTATAATCCTTTAAACGGGTTATGGCATCTGAAAATTAGTTAGTTTATTACAAATTAGTTTATTACAAACTACTCTTTTGCCTTTTACAAAATACTTACATTAAGGGCTTAAACGGGCTCAACTCCTAAATTTATACTACTTCGATTCTATTAGAAACCTAACTGCCCCGTGACGTTCTGACCGGCTGGATTTGAGATGAAACAGGCGGTCGAAGTGCGGAGTAGCGGAGAGGCGCTCACCCTGGTCGTCGTAGCACGAGCGCAGCGCGCGCAGCAGGCGCTCCACGAGGCGCGCGCGGCTGGCGTGTCCCGCCACCACCAGCGCGCCCCACGCCGCGACCAGCCGCGCGCCCGCGCCCTGCAGCTCCAGCACCTTCACTATCTGCGGGAGGGGCGACGATATACGACACATTCATTCATTGCAAATGATCGTATTAGTAGCACATATTTCACTCACCTCCTCCATTACCGAAGGCTCCGGAACGTATACGTTCGGTATCAACGTGTCCAGTAGCTGTGTCGTCCTTTCGAACGGCGCGAATCTAAAAATTATAAACAATACTTAATTTATTAAATTAAAATAATATGCATACGAGTAATAACTGGACAGATAATCACTTGTAGCATTAAAACTTTATTTAAAAAAAAAACAAATAATAATTTCCTTTTGATCAAAAATTCAACAACAGCCTTTCTTAAACTGCAGATTGTACCCAGAAGATAAGAGCAGACCAGCGCTGACCCAACATGGCAGACATCTCTAAATGATACCTTCTTAAAATGTTTAATAATATAACTAGCGCTCACCTGCAGGCGACAGTTACAAAGTGCCTGTAATATATGCTCTCTTTGTATGCGTCTCCGACTAGTTTATAATTATCATCCTTCATTAACAATGCGTGTAATCTTTCTGCTAGGTTGATATCCTATAAAAAACCATTAATTATAATTAGAAAAAAGTAATTAATTGTTACGACTTAGTTAACAGTGGATAAATACTGAGATGGTACTTGACTTTATATTTAATTAATATTGTGGAAGGAAGATACAAAAGTGCTTGTAAAGAGCTTCTTGAATAATGTATATTCTGTATTTAAATTCCGTAAATATATTTCATTACCTTGTCCAATTACGACTCAAAGGATTACTCAAATGAGCCATCTGATGGGATGTGGTCATCACAGCCCAAAGACAAGGCAAGTAAGATGTTATGTCCCTTGTGCATGTAAAGTTACATTGACTTATTCTTCAAACCAAAAAACAACAATAATAAGTACTGCTGTTTTGTGGTAGAGAATACCCTGAGTAAAAAAAGATTATATGATGAAAACAAAATTTTCTTTTGTGTTTATTGTGGTACTTATCTTGATGAGTTATCATTTAATTTAAATAACACGTTAATTATACCGTAATAATTAAATTATCATTAAAAGCTATATATATATATATATATATATATATAGTGTAATAGTGAGATATTTTTTACTATTATTTAAGCACATCTAATATACATTGTGTGTTCACGTGTCTCATCCAGCTTATAGTGACTGAAAGACACTCCACTCCACTCCACTATGGGAATAATTTGCTGGTGGGTAGCAAATTATTCCCTGAGTGGAATGCAACTCTAAAGTCCCAGTACCTGTAAGTGGTTGCTGCATACTCCCATGGCGGTGATGAAAAAGTTTGTATCCACAGCCTCTGTGGGTTCTAATGATTCTCTCTTTTCTAGATCTGTTACTATATTTGTTAATATGTCAATTTTCGGTCCCTCTGAAAAAATATTTCAATAAAAATTTATTTATTCGTACATTGAATATATAGGATGTTGTGAAAAAGAGTTTCTTTCAAAGTTGTTTTTTAACTGAAAATTGTTAGTTTCAAATCACAGAATAAAGCTTTCTGCTGCCAAATAAAAACATACAAGCAAATTGATATAACAAACATATATTAATAAAATAGACTAAAGTTGATGATAACAAGTCAAGGGAGATGTAAATTTTATAGAAAAATAAATGTTTACTTACGGTCCTTGCAAAATAGGCACAACAAGTAGTAGTAGGCGGACAGACTGGGCTCGATGCCCAGCTGGCGGAACTCGGCCACGGTCTGCAGCGCCACGCCCTGCAGCGTCTTGCCGCCCCCCCACGCCGACAGGGACTTCAAGCATGCCGTCAGTGTCTCCGAGTTCGGTGACAATCCCTAAAAAAATACTAGCGTTGGTTTGTATTTTCTTACACATTACTATCAAACATACAAGTGAAAATTATTTCAAGGAATATTAAGAACAAGTACATAATACGATTCAAAGATAGATTAAACACTTCAGTAACACTAACAGAAAGAGATTTAAGAAAGATGATTTAAAATATATATATGATATGCTTATAAGAATTACTACAGAGATTGTAATAAAATCTACATTTTATCAGTAAAAAAAAGAGAATACTAATGGATCTAATTTTAATTCATGTGCTTAATTTATGTTTATAACTCATCTTGAGCCCAATAAATATAAAAAACAAATATATTAAATTTCGTTCCTTTCACTGTTTTATACAAAATACAAAAAAACATTCAAGGTTGAGACCCTCTTTTAAGTGTGAAAACATTTGTATCAGGACTTGATCCTCCAAGACAAAAAATACCTAAAAAAAGTAACAATATTTTAATCTGTAAGTATTTAGTATAATCAATTCTTATGCAGATGACACAGCCTTGATCTTTAATGGTAACTCCTGGGAAGAAACAAAATTATTTGCTGAACCCCACAAAACTTTCAAGTAAAATGCCATACATGCTCCTATCCATATATTAATAACTGTAGTTGTCTAGATATCGAAAGAGTAACAGAATATAAATATTTAGGTGTTATAATTGATCAACATCTCAATTGGTATAAACAAATTGATAATTTAATAAAAAGGACAAGAAATCTAATTTGGGTTTTTAAAAAACTCCGTCACGTTCTACAACCCGATCTGTTAAAATCAGTATACTTGGCTCTCGGACAGTCAATTCTTACGTATTGTGTCCCGGTCTGGGGAGGTGCCTGCAAAACCCAACTTATTCACTTAGAAAGAGCCCACAGATCATTATTAAAAGTAATGTTCTTTAAAACGTATGGATGCGCAACATATAATCTATATTCAACAACCAAAATATTAACAATCAGACAACTTTACGTTCTACAAACTGTGTTAAGAGTTCATAAGTCAATAACATATAATAAACCAGACAAGAATAGAAGACGAAATCATGCAGTAATTAATTTACAACATTGCAACACACAATTCGCTAACAGACAATACAACAAGCAATCTTCCTTCCTTTATAATAAAATAAATAGGATTATTAACATTTATGACCTTCAATATCATCAGTGTAAACAAACATTAACTAATTGGCTTTATACTTTAGACTATCATGCTACTGAAGAATTGTTAACTGTACAAACGTAAGAAATATTCATATTAATTAAAAATAAATAAATGAGTAAATAGGTATAAAATAATAAAATTATATAATACACACCCACACTAATACACACACACACACACACTCACACACACACACACACACACACACACACACACACACACACACACACATGTAAAATGTTTTCCATTTCCATTTTTAATCTTAAAAATGAGTTAAATATTAATTAGTTTATAATTGTATCTTTCGATATATGTATATCCAGGAGGAGGAGCGGGTATTTTGAGATACAGGTTTAACCTACTTCAAAATTCCTGTTGCTAACTATTGCTGTACAAACTGATTTAAACAATAAATTTTTAATTTTTTTTTTTTAAAAATTAAAGAAAAAATAAAAAAGCAAAACCTGTTAATTTCATGGAGAAGGAACCCCAAAATCTTTCGATAAGGATATGTAGTTTTCTCCCAAATGTTCTTACCAATATTATACCACATTAAAGAATTGTCAAATAATTTCAGGCCTATGTAAGACAACAAAATAAAGAGTTACCTGTTCATCCATTTCTATCAACAAACTCTTCAAAGCTTCAATACGTAAGGACACACCTTCTTTTAGAAAACCGATACAACCCAACAGAGAATTATATACACTAGTAGACAGAGGTATTCCTTTTTCTTTTGCCTCTTGTGTCAAGGCATAAGCCCGTTCTGCCTGAAAATATAATTATTATGTTATAATTTTAATAATTACTTTTTATTTTAAAAATTATGAATGATAATATAAAAGTTAGTTATTTGTTTATATAAAACTGATTCTGTGTTAAACATTATATTCTTAATTGTCTATTTAGTAACCTAGTAAATATAAAAGATAAATAGGAATGTTTGCATTAATTTTTATTAATCAAATATTTTGCTTTACCTGAAAATATTTAGCCATTCCTTGTATAATAGCACAGTATGCTTCAGGTGTTTTTGGGTCCATTGATGTGAAAATCTTGTCAGCTAGACCACCCATTCTATGTACAAAAAAGTTAGCTATTATGGTAAAATAAATATTATGTGAAACAAACATAGCTTGTTAGTCATAATCTATATTATGGTAATAAGATTATAAATGTTTACTTACTTCCAGGTAGTAGCGTGTCTTTCCTTTGTGGCTGCAGCAAACCATCTCTCCTCAACCCATTCCATTGCAACAGGTTCCTTCTCATTGTAGAAGCAAATAAGTTGTAGAAATGAGAGTTTTAATTCACTACTAATTCCTGATTCTCCACCAAGGAGTTCAAATACTTTGATTGCATCTTCTAGAAGTGCATTATCTATTGTGTATTGTAAGTCAATTTCTGTCACCTGGTATAGATGGTAGAAAGGAAATATTACGAAAAATAGTCATGAAATGTTTGTCAATCTATACAAACGTCGCTGAAGCTAGCCGACAGAACTAGCCGACAGATGACATTCCTAAGCCTAAACTTTTCTACATGACTGTACTATCTTGAAGCTTCTATAACACTTGAACGCATTGACTTAGAAACTTGATTTTTTGTATACTTGTTAACTAAACATATATAAAAGAAATATTAACCACAAAAGTACGGCGCAGAAATTTTAAGTATTAGTTTTTTGACATTTTCTACGGTAAGGGGAGCGCCCGCTATTGGACTCGTCTTATATGCATATTTTTACTTGAACGCGTTGACTTAGGACCTTGAAATTTTATATACTTGTTAATTAAACATATCTAAAAGAGATAGTATTCACAAAAGTACGGCGCAGAAATTTTAAGTATTAGTTTTTGACATTTTCTGCGGTAAGGGGAGCGCGTGCTATTGGGAATGTCTAATATGCATATAACAGTTGAACGCGTTGACTTATATACTTGAAATTTTGTATAATGGCTAATAAAACATATCTGAAAGAGATACTATTCACAAAAGTACGGCGCAGAAATTAAAAGTATAAGTTTTTCGACATTTTCGGTGGTAAGGGGAGCGCGCGCTATTAGACATGTCTTATATATATGCATATAACACTTGAACGCGTTGACTTAGATACTTGAAATTTTGTATACTCATCAAATAAACATATCTAAAAGAGATAGTATTCACAAAAGTACGGCGCAGAAATTTTAAGTGTTCGTTTTTTGACATTTTCTGCGGTAAGGGGAGCGCCCGCTATTGAACTCGGCTTATATGTATATTTTTACTTGAACGCGTTGACTTAGGAACATGAAATTTTATATACTTGTTAATTAAACATATATAAAAGACATAGTATTCACAAAAGTACGGCGCAGAATTTTTAAGTGTTCGTTTTTCGACATTTTCGGCGGTAATGGGAGCGCGCGCTATTGGGAATGTCTTATATGCATATTTTTAATTGAACGCGTTGACTTAGAAACTTGGAATTTTGTATATTGCTTAATTAAACATATCTAAAAGAGGTAGTAATCACAAAAGTACGGCGCAGAAATTTTAAGTAATAGTTTTTTGACATTTTCTGCGGTAAGGGGAGCGCCCGCTATTGGTACTCGTCTTATATGCATATTTTTACTTGAACGCGTTGACTTAGGAACTTGAAATTTTATATACTTATTAATTAAACATATATAAAAGACATAGTATTCACAAAAGTACGGCGCAGAAATTAAAAGTATAAGTTTTTCGACATTTTCGGCGGTAAGGGGAGCGCGCGCTATTGGGAATGTCTTATATGCATGTATGTAAAATTTCAAGTTCCTAAGTCAACGCGTTCAAGTAAAAATATGCATATAAGCCGAGTCCAATAGCGGGCGCTCCCCTTACCGTAGAAAATGTCAAAAAACTATTACTTAAAATTGCTGCGCCATACTTTTGTGAATGCTATCTCTTTTAGATATGTTTAATTAACAAGTATATAAAATTTCAAGTTCCTAAGTCAACGCGTTCAAGTAAAAATATGCATATAAGACGAGTCCAATAGCGGGCGCTCCCCTTACCGCAGAAAATGTCAAAAAACTATTACTTAAAATTTCTGCGCCGTATTTTTGTGATTACTACCTCTTTTAGATATGTTTAATTAACCAATATACAAAATTCCAAGTTTCTAAGTCAACGCGTTCAATTAAAAATATGCATATAAGACATTCCCAATAGCGCGCGCTCCCCTTACCGCCGAAAATGTCGAAAAACTTATACTTTTAATTTCTGCGCCGTACTTTTGTGAATAGTATCTCTTTCAGATATGTTTTATTAGCCATTATACAAAATTTCAAGTATATAAGTCAACGCGTTCAACTGTTATATGCATATTAGACATTCCCAATAGCACGCGCTCCCCTTACCGCAGAAAATGTCAAAAACTAATACTTAAAATTTCTGCGCCGTACTTTTGTGAATACTATCTCTTTTAGATATGTTTAATTAACAAGTATATAAAATTTCAAGGTCCTAAGTCAACGCGTTCAAGTAAAAATATGCATATAAGACGAGTCCAATAGCGGGCGCTCCCCTTACCGGAGAAAATGTCAAAAAACTAATACTTAAAATTTCTGCGCCGTACTTTTGTGATTACTACCTCTTTTAGATATGTTTAATTAAGCAATATACAAAATTCCAAGTTTCTAAGTCAACGCGTTCAATTAAAAATATGCATATAAGACATTCCCAATAGCGCGCGCTCCCATTACCGCCGAAAATGTCGAAAAACGAACACTTAAAATTTCTGCGCCGTACTTTTGTGAATACTATGTCTTTTATATATGTTTAATTAACAAGTATATAAAATTTCATGTTCCTAAGTCAACGCGTTCAAGTAAAAATATACATATAAGCCGAGTTCAATAGCGGGCGCTCCCCTTACCGCAGAAAATGTCAAAAAACGAACACTTAAAATTTCTGCGCCGTACTTTTGTGAATACTATCTCTTTTAGATATGTTTATTTGATGAGTATACAAAATTTCAAGTATCTAAGTCAACGCGTTCAAGTGTTATATGCATATATATAAGACATGTCTAATAGCGCGCGCTCCCCTTACCGCCGAAAATGTCGAAAAACTTATACTTTTAATTTCTGCGCCGTACTTTTGTGAATAGTATCTCTTTCAGATATGTTTTATTAGCCATTATACAAAATTTCAAGTATATAAGTCAACGCGTTCAACTGTTATATGCATATTAGACATTCCCAATAGCACGCGCTCCCCTTACCGCAGAAAATGTCAAAAACTAATACTTAAAATTTCTGCGCCGTACTTTTGTGAATACTATCTCTTTTAGATATGTTTAATTAACAAGTATATAAAATTTCAAGGTCCTAAGTCAACGCGTTCAAGTAAAAATATGCATATAAGACGAGTCCAATAGCGGGCGCTCCCCTTACCGGAGAAAATGTCAAAAAACTAATACTTAAAATTTCTGCGCCGTACTTTTGTGGTTAATATCTCTTTTATATATGTTTAGTTAACAAGTATACAAAAAATCAAGTTTCTAAGTCAACGCGTTCAAGTGTTATAGAAGCTTCAAGATAGTACAGTCATGTAGAAAAGTTTAGGCTTAGGAATGTCATCTGTCGGCTAGTTCTGTCGGCTAGCTTCAGCGACATTCTATACAAATATTGCAACAATATAGTGTTATGATAATATATAGATTTTCAGGTGTACTATTATTCATTTTAGACTTACTTTGCTTTCATCATTATAAAAAGGTTTAGGAGCATATGCTGGAATTTGGGGATCAGCATTAAAGTATGGAGTTTTCATTTTCATTGGTGGATCCCACTCTCTTGTAGTAAAAAGATTTGCATGCTCATCTCTGATCCAAGCAGCTGCCTTTCTGCCTGCCTCTGCTGATAAGGCATAAGCTCGTTTACGGAAATTTGACAGCGGGATAAGAAATGGATCATCATGATATCTAGAAAATAATTTAAAATTAAGACGTTATACAAGACAATAATATATAGATATATTAGGTCGCTTACTTGTAATGTGCTGCGGTAGGGTCATTTCCGACGGTTGCCGCTAGAGCTTGTAAGATATCAGTCGGACCTCTGGGTATACGAGGTGGCGGAGAAATACCATCACTAGATATACCGGTTTGAGGAGCTTTTTGACCTTCTATAGAAGCAACAGAGCGACAAACACATGCGAACCTGGACCATTGCCTAAAAATAAAAAATATTTATTGTAGTTATCTTAAAATATTTAGAAAAAACATTATTTTAAGCACTGTCTTTACCTCGGTATAATAATGTTTGAATACATTTAAATTAAATTAGTTAGTAATAGTAAATTTATGTAACTTTTCTGTGATATTTTCCTTACGTCCTAGAAAATGCAAACTTTAACATAACCTAAACTTAGTAATTACAATGTCAGTTTGACAGCTGAGATGTTATTGTCACGATGACTTTTAGTGTCGGACATATTTTATGTAGTTGACAACTAATCCCGATTGGCTTTTGCAAGAAATCAGGCGAATCAAAATCGATTCTTCCAAAATTTTTTATTTCTAATCCGTAATAAAAAATGAATGAGGTGTATTTTTAAATATAAGAGAATGTATACCTACCAGAAAAATATTAATTTATTAGAAGCTGCACTTCGCAGTTCCATCCACTAAATTTAGAATATTGATGTGATATCGTGAATCTAATGTTCTCTTCGATTCTAAAAGAACTTTTTTGTTCCATTTTAATGTGTAATCGTAAATAAATATACCAAAATTTTAAATAACTAAAAGAATAATAGCATTCTTGGTTTTCATATTCAGAATTTTGGTGATTTTTTGATATGATATTAAATTAACTCAGTCATGTATTGACTTGGTTAAAATCAACTAATAAATGTAGAAGTAGTAAAAGTTTGTCATCGTCACACCGCTGGACAAAGGCCTCATAAAAAATAAACGAATTAACTTCAGAGCTGCTCCGCCACCTTGCTCCGATGCGGGTTGGCGGCTGAGAGTACTTTGGATTGTTCTAGTAAAAATAAAACTAAATTTAAAAAGTAAAAATATCCACGACTTTAATTTAAATTAAGAAAAAAGTGTATATTTCACATTTGCAAATGGTATTGACGGAATTAAAAAATGAATACTGCATCACCTAGTTAATCAAGATATACTTATATTGATTAACTAGACTAACTATCATCGTTTCTTGTACATATTTCAACTCACACAAACCTTGTCTATTTTGATGTAACAAAAACAAATTATATTGGAACAAGTGAACAATAATCTTGTTTGATGAGCTTAACTAACGATAAGCTATTTTAAAAAAAAATCGCTTAAGTATTAGGAAATCCTTTAAAGAAATAGCGATAATATGTCATTCTTACACAAAGCTAAGAATGTAATAACAAATTTACGACAACAATCAAAATATAATTTTCAAGTTGAATTTTTACTCTAAATAACTGTGACAATTTATTGTTTGCACATTTCTCACGTTGAGGTAAAATAATGTCGCGTTATTTCAAGTATATTCGTACGAAACCTTGGCCTTATTTTATGTGGGTCTCTTAAATTTAGTGTTACAAAACTAACAACATAATCACAGGAAGCCGATGGGAATAACAACAATATTTCCGTCATACATTTATTATAATGTTAAAAGCAATACATAATACAATAGTTACACGCAAAGAACTTTTAAAATTATACACAGAATTATTCAATGAGAAGTTTCCAACGATGCTCGGTGAATTATTAACGACTACTTTCGGTGAATCAGTTGCTAAATCGCACTTGAACAACGTCTGGTTCACGCACGCATTTTCCGTGGCACTAAAAACCTGATCAGTCGGACATCGAATAAGTCTTGCTGTTATAATATTATTTAGGTCTTTTACACAGGCTATGTACGATGTGCAATCATCACTTGAAAGATTTGCGTAATCGCCCTCCATAGTGCAATTGTGATGGTACAGGCATTGATAACTAGTAACGTTTGTACATTGGTTTTCTAAATGGCTATAAATGGAATGTTCTGGACAGAGGACGTTGTATTTCATAGAATTTGGTCCGACACTTAAACACATCGTATATCCTCGACAGTCTGAATACGAATTGTCAGGAAATCTGCCTCTCGTAGAACATTCAGTGTCAGCGCAAGTCCCGCGGTAAAGCATCTGTAACAAAAATAAATTACATTTAAAATTTATATAAACTAATTAATACAAGTATTTTTCATCTTGAACCAGGAAAATGGGAATTAAATATAAGTACTCTCAGTATTTTAAAGAATTTGTAATAACTTTTTAATTACTTTAAGTATGTAAAACAAAGGAACCTTGTTAAAATAAGCGAACTCGATACTCACTATAAGTAGAATTAAAATCCCTTTAAACATTTTATTATTTGACATCGTTTCGTGAATGTCTTGTTATTTTCAAAAACACGAATGTTTCAATATTTCTCATATCAGCCACGAGATATAAACGGAAACTGAGAATAACTATCGCCATCTAAGCCTTATTGTAATAATAGTGCTGTACTTATATTTCGATATTATGCTTAGTTTTTTTTTTAATACGGTGGAACCATTAAATAAATACAACCTCTATACATTCTATCGTAACTTAATCGATTTCTTTGATAATTTCTAATTGAATTCGATAAGTTGAGCGTGATTAAGATACAAATACACATAAGCTCGTATTTATTATACTAAGTGACGAATTCATTTTGTAACATATTATACAGTTCTCTTTACATATACCTTATATTAATATACTTAGTATTTAAGTCTAAATTCGATGAAATAAAAAATGCTAATGAAAGATTTAAACCTCTGTAGTAAAATATACATAATCAATAAAATGTTTAAATGTTCTAGGTGACAACGAATGTCGCTATGTTACAAGGTTCAAATATACATATAATAGGTACCTAAGTATTGTTCATAGGGTAGAATATAAATATAAAATAAACTAACATTACAGGTCAGATTTACGTCAGAAACATATACAAACGATACACATAAATTCTAAGTAAATCTTTACCATCATTGATCGTAATCAAGTTTTACTTTAATAAATTATTGTATGTAAGTTGTATATGCTATGTACATCACTAAGCTGTCGTAAGATAAGTGATGTTAATGTTTAAATAGTGAAGGCTTGTGTTTATCTCTATGTAGGTATTTAACGCATTTAGTTGAAATATAACTACACAATGTTTTATGGTTTATAAAAATGTCTAAAACATGTTTTTGTAAATATCTATAACGTACTATTAGCCTAAAAATGTCCCACGGTTGGGCTAAAGCCTCTTCTCCTCTTTGTGAGGAGAAGGTTTGGAGCTTATTCCACCACGCCGCTACAATGCGGGTTGGTGGCAGGTTTCCTCACGATGCTGTTTTCCTTCACCATCAAGGACGAGATGAATTATAATCACAAATTAAGCACATGAAATTCAGTGGTGCTTGCCCGGATTTGAACCCACGTGAATTATAAGCACAAAGTAAAACTGAATATGCTTGCTTGATTATGATATTTAAATAAAAAAAGAGTAACTTGATTTTTTCTTATTTGGAAAATCCGTCAAATGCTTATCGTTTTTACTATTTATGCGAACATGTTTCAAATTAATGTTAAAACATTACTCGTTTTGAAAGAGGAAATGTTTATGAATCATCATAATTAAGAATTTGTACTGCAAACATTGCTAATATCAAGATTAGTGAGATGTTCTGTATTTGTCATGACATCACAGTCGTATCTTTCTAATATTTATACATATAATACAATATCATTTTTAAACATATATATAATTTAACTTCTTAATAAACAGTAAATGTTATTATTACTATTATAATAGTTTACTGTTGCGATGCCATGAATGCTATTTAACTATGGTATAGTGGAATGCTCAAAAGGACGGATACTATCATCGCGTCTGCAGTATAGTTATTGAAACGGTATATAAATAATAAAATTAATAATTTTTGTGAGTCGAGTTTTGAGTGTAAATTACAGCAAGGCACATAACATATTAGATCACGTGGGACAAAGCTTCGATTCCATCGCTCGTCTCTTTTAAAAGAAATATGTGAATATATATATACATATGCATATATATATTTTTACATATATGTATATCAGTAAAATATTCCGCTAGTTGTTATCACATAACACAATCATTATGCAATGTAATTATACGAATACTATCTATGTTTGCGAAAATAATCGATATTCGCAAATTATTTGTTTCAAGCAATTAGAAAATAATTTAAATTGAAGAGCCTGTTGGCGTGGTCGGTAGATATTTGCCTTTCACGCCGCAGGTCGTGGGTTCGATTCCCACCCATTACAGACAATTGTGTACATGAACATGTTTATTTAATATGTGTATTTATTTTATTATTTTTTCGTTAGTTATTTGTTCATTTGACTAAAACGTGTAAGACGTCCACACTATGGGTATACTATTTTTGAAAATAAAATATGTAATAATAAATTTTTATACTCTATATTCAACAATATGTTTATATATTTATTAAAATTAAGGTATTATTTTATAATTAAGAATCAGTATTCTTGAATACCACGTTTACGTAACAATATTGCTTATAATTTTTATGATAATAATATTCATTCACAGAAGAGTATCTATATTATGCCACAACTAATGTAATTTGGTGGTAAGATTTAATGCAAGCGCATCTGGGTAGGAACCCACGCATCAGGTATTCTATCGCAAAACAACAGCACAGGCTGAGTGGGCCAGTGAAATTACAGGCACAAGGGATTTAGGACAACTTAGGACATCTTAGTTCACAAGGTTGGTGGCGCAATGGTGATCTGTGCGATGGTTAACATTTCTTACAATGCCATTGTCTGTGGGTGTTGGTGACCATTTACCATCAGATGGCCCATATGCTCGTCGGCTTACCTGTAGTATAAAATAAAACCCTTTTATACTTAATTTTTATACTGAAATAATAATAATATTTAGTAATATTAAAAGGAAGTGTAAGTCATTGTAACGACAGGTAAAAGGATAGTGGTTGTTTGGTAATGCAAGGAATATTTAATATTTCTTTCAGCGCTGATGTGTCATGGGCGATGGTTACCATTCACCATCAGGTGGCCCGGTGACCGTTTGTCCGTCCTGCTGTTACATGCTAGTAAAAGTAAATTGTATACTTACTCTGATTACTCATCTGCTTATTATAATCAAAGACTAATCGTATGATATAAGAAATAAAATAATTAAAAATAATAATTGGAGAGATACTAAAACACTGACAATAAATTGATAAGGTAAATTACAAATCCTTTCACAGAAATTATATAGTACTCAATTTGAAGTGTTGTTGAAAGTTCTTTAGTTAATCTTATACGCTTATTGTGGATATAAACTCTACCAAGTATATAAAGCGTATTATTTCCTGGATTTATGGAGATCACTAAAATGGACGCTAAGCTGTACATTGGTGTAATTCTTGTAAGTATAACTAATACATCAAAAAACGTATTTCTGATCGAAAACAATCATATTGAGTTATATTTTTGTTTATTCAGGTTATCTGCCTGGCATGGCAAGTAAATGCACAAGTGAACTGCACAACGACTGGCGCTGGTCGTTTTGCGGATCCGAGTGACACAACTTGTAAAAACTACACCCTCTGCGTCGCGGTGAGCACCACCACCGGGCAATATCTGTCATACAACTACGTCTGCCCGACCACATCGCTCTTCAACCCCGCTACGTCGCAATGTACGACGAACTACGTGTGCAACGTCACTGCCACCGCGAACACGACCACATCAGTATGCACCGCGGACGGGTTCACAGCAGATCCTACTTCAACGAACTGTTCTAGCTACATACAATGTCTGGAAGTGGACGGAGTCTTCACTGAATTTCCTATAACATGTCCCGACGGTACATTTTATAACCCGAATTCTACTCTATGTGAAACAGACTATGTTTGTGGATTCACTTGTACCGCCGCTGGCAGATTCGCTGACCCCGCAGTCACCACTTGTAAAAACTATTATCTTTGTGTATTAGCAACCAATGGGACATACGGGCAGTACCTGTATACTTGTCCGTCAACATCGGTGTTCAATCCTAATACAAATGTTTGTACAACAAGTTATACGTGTCCAACCTGATTGATGAAACAACAAATTGAATTGATTAATTTTTCGATACATAAGTATTTAATACTGTAATTTTTGTTATAAATAATGTAATTTTGTCTTTCGGAAATAAAATATTGAGCATGATTATATATTTTTAATTGTAACTTTTTAGACGATTATTTGAAATTTATTTTATATTTAATGGAAACGCAGAGACGTAAATTGGCTAAATTGTAAGTAATAACAATGATACATAGACATTGGTAAAAAAAGAAGTAAGGTATACATTTCCTTGCACCTGAAATTACAATAACTATTATTTAAATCGAAATAAAGCTTCTACCTCCTCCTAAAGCGCCATTTGGCGGTAGAATGTTGATGAGTAGGTGGTGCATACCCAGACTTATTACCCTTTATGATAGGAAAATATTTGAGTGTTGTTGAGACGTAATTATAAAAACAGATAAGTATGGTATCAATTTATTGCCAGAATTGCGTATTATTAAGGGTAATCTTCATAATTGTTTATTGTGTCTGTTAACTTCAAGTGTTTTACGTGTATAAAAGGCTAAGCGACAACGGAATGGCTGAATATTCTAACTGTAGTCACGATGGTGCAGAACATTTATACTGGACTTTTAGTCGTAAGTTTTAAATGAAATCTTTTTAAATTTTTAGTATTCCTCATTTTATATTTATTTGAGGAGAGGTTCGGTAGTAAATTCAATACCCAGGAATTAAAAATGTTTTTAGTACGTCATAAATTTATAAATAAGTAGTTTATGCGTACTGCTTCGTATGTGGGTGTGGGGGTCAATTTTTCGGTTACTAAGTCCTTGATATGATATTCTATGCAAAATTTTGTGATAGCAAAACAAACAAATCCACTTTTGCATTTTTATATTAGTTAAAAAAAGTTAATAATTAAAAATAAAAATGGATATATTTAACATCAATCATATTGTGTTAGGATTTTGTATAGAATATCAGGAGAGAGATCTCCAAAAATTTCGGATTCATGTCCCATCAGACTATGAATTATGATATTACTCAGTGTTTGCGTTCGCAAACTCAACTCTGTGCGCTTCATGGCTAGTATTTATGTATATAACAAATCTATAAAATTTCCGCCGTGGCCTAACTTCGGGCACCTTCACTTTCACATAATTTAAATATAACTTTATTCTGTTAATTTTAAGCACACTTATTATATCAAATTAATGTACATATATGTAAATATTAAAGTTGAGGTTTCTTTTCTAGTTTCTAGCCGTGTCATGTCTGTTGCCGGAGGCGAATGCCGTAGCAAATTGTGCAGAAAATGGAGCTGGTAGATTTCCAGATCCAGATGACACAGCTTGCAAGAGTTACACTCTTTGCGTATTGATTGATAATACTTATACACCGCATTCCTACACTTGCCCTCGAGCATCGTTATTCGATCCCGTCAAAGGAATATGTACCAACAAATATTCGTGTAATTAAAATGATTAGAGACAAGTATTTTTTTTTTCAAAGTAGTTAGAGGTTAAAATTTTGACTTCGGATAATAAAAACATTATTCATACTCTTTTGTTTTATTAATTTGTTTTATTTTATTATTTTGATTTAGCTATATCGTTCTGAAAACTACTTCCTAACTCGTGTTTATTAAAAAACCATGCATTTTTTACAGCCTAAATTTTTAGGTTACTATTTTATTTCAATAAATAAAACTCATTATAGCATCAATACAGAAAAAAATACCAAATGCATATAATTTAAATTGGTATAAATGTAAATCATATAAAAGTGTAATGCCTGCATTTATCCAAATAATAAACTTAATTCATTCGTTGTAAACTTTTATTCAAATTAAATTAAAAAAAAACTGTGGATATATATTTTTTTACATTCTAATAATAGCTAACAATCTTTTTTGAACGGAGTCTTCGTAAATTCGTCGTCTTAGCAAAGAAAGTGATGTCATTTGATTCACATTATCATTAAAGTTTAATTACTGATAGCGTACGTAAATAAAACCTTGGGAAAGAAAAATGACGACTTCATTTCAATCATAAGAAACTTGTTTTTCTTTAGTATATAAGTATTCAATTATATTCGTTGTATGGTGTATTTTATGAAAAATATTACAGCAACACGATCCGAAAATGGTTAGTTTTATTTCTAAATATAGCTATTTTATATATACATATATATGTACACATCTCAAACGATTTTAGAATCACGTGATGCATCGAGGGAAAATAATAAAGTAACTCAAAGGACAAGATACAAAGGGGATTCATGGTTTTTGTATGGACAAATACAAATCATACTTTGTGAATTTATGTGATACGTTTATTTATCTTTGGAAATTTTAAGCGTTTTTCGATAGTTTGTCTTCTACTTCGATTTGTATTTCGATAAAAATCATATTTATCTGTAAATTCGTCTTTATTTGATTCGGCTATTAGTTTCGATGCTAATTTCCTTGCGATATTAAGATTATGTTTCAATTGGTATAATTTTGCATTTTTATTAATCAAGAGCAAGTCGATGATTGTTGATGTTTTGGATGTATATAAGTTAGTTTTTGGTTTCATTGTCGCATTATAATTTCGGAAATAATATTCACGTGCTTTTTTAATGTAAGCAGCCGAAGGTCTTGATTTTATTCTCTGGTTTTTGTCACCAACGGTCACCGTGGTCGGAGTGTTAGTATCCTGTACTCTAGATCTCATGTCGTTCATAGCAACTCCGACAGCAGTATCTCTTATTTTAAACGTTTTCTTATCTTGTTCATAATCAGGTAAACTGGTTACGATATAGGAGGATTCGTTAACACGATTGACTTGATACGTTTTCACGGAACACGTGAACGTTACGAGGCCAGTTAGTATCCACTGTGTAAATAAAATATATTTTGTCTTCGGTACAATCATTAAATAAAATATTACACTTTTCTAAATAAGACATTGACATATTTTGACATTTGCCAGATATTATAGATTATACATAGGTATATAGATTATTTCAGGATTAGTAACAAATGTGCTGATTTCTCTTTTTTTAATGAAAAAGGTTTTTTTCATGCTAGCTTTGTTTTATATAATGTTTATCTCAGTGTTCTAAATGTTAGCTTCATTATTAGGAGTGCCTAACCTGTAGGGAGATAGTGATTTACTGCAACTAATATGAGAGTCTGGCTGGCTTTTCTATCCCTAAAGATTTAACTTAGGCTACGGATTAAACGAAAGCGCTCAGTGAACACAACATTAGTAAGCAGCTTGGAATTTTGGTAGTCTGCGTTATTTCGACTAGTATATAAGTTTTATTTTGTTATATTATTAACTAAAGCCTATTCCAATGGAAACAGGAGTAAAGATAAAGAAAAAAACCTTGGATTTCAATGTTTTGAGCGATTTATATTATCCATTAAATAAGGTTCTTGATTAATACATTTTAATTGATCAAGAACGGTATTTAGTGCATAGTTTATTTGTCTTACTCCTCCTTTTTTTTGTTTGGAATAGTTTAACGTTATTACTGCCTTAGCATACCGGTTATAATTATTATAATTATTAATGAAGTAACAACATATAGACGATATTTTATATTCTCAAATCTCATAAGACCGAATTCGTACGAAACACCCCACGGTGGAATCGTAGTACATATAAGATAGACACAATTGTATGTTATAAGCAAAATAAGTATAAACTCATAAACCAGTTTAAAGTTATTAGAAACATACGAAAAGACAATTTAATTTGTGTTTCTGGTTCAATATATTAATAGACCAATTCCGGAACACATTAATATTTCTTACGACATCGGACACGCACAGCGTACGAGTGAGAACAACTGTTTTCTAGTAAAAAGTGAATTAATACAATTAACTCACTTATCGTCCCCGGAATGAAGGTCAAATTTGTCTAGCAAATTATTTTAAATACGTCATCGTACAATTATATTAGATATTACATTTTGTTTAAATAAATATAGGCTTTATTTAACTTGCAATAAGTGCTGTTTTAATTTAAGCTTATAATTATATACAATTTGTCAGGGAAGAGTCTGAGAATGCTCCCGATAGTGGCATTGTTTTCAATGCCACCAGCATACACGATTCTTAATAGTTACTTCCGCAAATTCACAGGGAAACTCATAGAGTAGACATGTATTGCTTAGTTTTTTATTAGGCAGGCATTTAACGTTTTATATTTTTATAGCAATAGTAAAAAATATTTTGTATTGAACAATATTTCGCTAAACGATTTAAAAAATGTTTTGTAATAATTAATGTTAATGATTTATTAATTTATTTATTACAAAAAGAAAATAGTTAAACGTTTAAAAAAAAACAATAAAATTAATTAATATTAACACCTGTTGCTATATTATACAGATTTTATATTAATAAATTATACACTTTTAAGTTGGTATTTTAATATATTTTTGTGTTTTCTCGTAACTCTATTAATAAATAATAATTATTTCAATAAATAGTATATGTTTCTTTTAACTATCGTAAATAAAGCCGTGTATAAAAAATGTTATTCCAAGTCTGTGTATCGATTTCGACTCAATGCTTTTCTTTCGTCTGTTTAATTTGCTATCGTGTGATATACGCTTTCACTCGCGTGTCTCTACTACCCCGGTGATCGGTTCCCATAGCTTTGGTTTTAATACTCTGTTGATTATTGTTATCTGTGATATAAAAACTTTTACAGGTAATTAATTAAAATATATTTGATTTATTTTGAACGAATCCAGTTTAACATATCTCATTTAGCAAGGAATTAACTGAATTTGTACGTTATGAATGATATATTATAACGTAGACTTGCGTTTAATTTAGATCGTGGATTATTTTGTGAATTTTTTATAAATATTATTATGTCGTATATCAGAAATCTCGTAAACTTTGTAGCTTATATCGTAAATGAAATACATTATATATTTAAAATAGAAACCATAAGATGAGATAAGATATGTGATATTTATAAAATCAGAAATGACATTATCCAAAGAGAAAACCTGCAGCTACTGAGCTTGTAAAGATAGCATACTGAAGTGCCATTGGACTGATCACATATGTCATGCTGCGGGATCCGACTGGAAAAGACATGGAACCGGGAGCTCTGGCGCACCTTCGGAGAAGTCTATGTCCAGCGTTGGACTACGATTAGTTGAACGATGATGCGATATTTAGCGCCTTCAATGTACCTTATGTCGTTGAAAGGTGTCACTCGCATAAACATGTTGTTACATAGTTGTGTAACCGAATATTAATTACGAGTAACGAACGAGTGCCTTAACGTCTCTTAACAATGTAATGTGACTTGTTTCATGGTTCAATTATTTTTATAGTTGCTTGTTAAAACATTAATGGGTAAAATGTTAATGATATAATTTACAAGCGATTTCATGAGCATTGTTTATAAATTAGTTATTTATAGATAGGATGGAATATATAGTAGTAGTACTTGTTTTTACGTAACGTAGAGGAAACGGCATTAACGAACGGTAACGGACTGTAAATTGTTATCAATTCAGTGGGTCTCTTGGAATTCGTCAGGGATAGTAAATAAATTGAGTAGTTTTCGATTTTCATTCTACATTCTAATCTTAATGAAAATTATAATCTATTTTCCAATTTTATAAAGTTATATATTTTTTTAAATCAAGAAGTATAGGTTTACCTGTCTTTTCTATTATATTTCATAAGCTTTCTCCTGGCTGATTCTCAAATATCAAGGAAGAACAGGAGCAAGTGTAACACGAACAGTGAAAAAAAAATAACTTTTTGTCTCTACCCGAAATTCGTAGGCAGGACCTCAACGTTTGCAGCCCTAAAATCTATCCACTAGACCAACGAGGCAATGTTATTACAATTTACCCAGTTATCGACTCTTACCGATATCGCCAAGATAAGCTTTCTAGGCCATGACAAAGCACTTCAACTGTTTTGCGTATATTCGCAATACTTTCGACCGCTGGTCACATTCCGAGCACACAGCCTTGTTTACGGCACATGCTAATGGAATAATAACAAAGCGACGTGCACGTTTTCCAAATAAAGTGCATTTTCCTTTTTCGGTTGGATGTCAGACGATTTTGCAATTGATGAAGTAACATTTATTTGAATTGTTAATTTCTATCGTCTCCAGTTTTCTCGACTCTACATTTGTGTAATTATTTCACAATGACTATAATTTTTTTGTATACGGCTTTCTATGTACAGTGTACGTATTATATACATGTGTGAATATTGTTATGTATTGTAATAAATAGATGTAGGAAGTTGCGTTTCTATATACCTATATTATTTTAATTTTATATAAGACTAGCTATGCCCCGCGTATAATTAATAAAAATTTAATGAATAAAAATCAGCCTAGAACCTTCCTCGTTAAAAGGACTTTACAGGACAACACAAAAATAATTTTTAAATTCGAACCATTTCCTGAGATTAGCTGGATCAAACCAACAAACTCTTCAGCTTTATATATTAGTATAGATGATACTTGCCAAGCAAATGATGATAAGCGTTTCCCATAAGTTCACAGACAAGACATAAATATTACTAAAAATATTACACCATTTATTAAACTACCACCAGTTCTGAAAAAGTCCTAAGTCATTTCAAATCTTAATCATTATGAAATTTTGTCCTTTACTATAAGGTGTATTTGTCAGGGGAACAGAAAAGGACATATGGTACCTAATATTTGCCCCTAATATCACGTAGTTGACGACGCGGGCGAAGACTAGGACTATAATTAAGAGTAGTACAATTATAATTATTTAGATATAGCACACACATACATTTATATGCATGTATGTGTGCTACGTTATTTTTGTAGGTAGTAAAGGCTGCCAAAATGCAGATGTAATCTAATTGCGTAACAAGGAATAACATAATTTTATTTGACAAATATATAGCCAACAGTAAAAGTTTCGATAAAGGACGTGATTGGAATTAAATGAGTTTGCGAAAGCCGTCTGTTTAGTAAATACGTTGCGCTACGAAATTTTACAATTTCACTGAATAACTGACCGACATCTTGAATACTAACTTGGATTACGTTCGGCGCAGTTGGTACTAAAATGTTATCAATTTCTTATTCGTTTTTTATAACAAAAATTGTCATATGATGTATTTCAAATATGTACTGTGGTCGGTGGTAGAGCTTTATGAAAGTGTGTCTGGGTAGGTACCACCCACTCATAAGATATACCGCAAAACAGAAGTACTTTGTATTGTTGGGTTCTGGTTGCGGTAGATCTGATGTGTCGTGGTACCTGGTACCTACCCGGACAAGCTTGGACAAAGATCTACCACCAGTAATATGCTATATTATCACCAAGTATTATGTGTAATTAATTGCAATAATATAATCCAAGGTATCAAAAATAAGTTTTACCAGGACAAAGTCGGGGCGGGCCCCTAGTAATTAAGAAAATAATAAATACAAGCATTATATTCATTGAAAATAAACATCCAAACTTATCTCTGACAGGTCAAGTGATTGTGATCGATGAATGTAAAATCGTGACTTTCGATCGATGAAGTGTTTGGAATGAATGGAAAAAAAATCATTCAATACATAATTTCGAGAGGTACTTTAGAATAAACAAAATGAAAAGTTATTTACACAGATACACATACTTTAAAACATTTTTATATATTATTTTTATATAGTTTCCTGTAGCATTAAACTATATAATTATAAAATATAGAATTATATACATATTGATTAATAAAAGTAAAAAGCAAATTGGAACTAGTTATTTTTAATTTGTATGTATGTATGTATCTATGTATTTGATAACATAAGCAGCACGCAAAATTTATGATTCCTTCCTATTTGTTTACGGAACACATACTCATTAGTCGTTAATAAATCATTTTCAAACATTTCCTTACATACTTAATTTACTTTATAATAAAGTTCAATATGTCTATTTCTATTATTGTTTAATTATTTGTCAGAAGATCATTTAAGTATATATTTTCTTTGGCTGAATAAATGTGTGCAAGTGTATATGTACATTGTCAAAAATTAAAAGGATTTTTATATTTCGAAAACAATTAATTACAATTATAAAATTGATGACACGAATAAGTAATATCGATTTACAAAAAATAGTGTATAAAAATAAAAATAAAAATAATGGTAAAAATAGTATGATAATATGATATTAATGAATATGTATTATATCGGATATAAAATCTTCCAATATACACGTAAAGATAACAAACTATAACGTGATTCACAAGAAGTTTTTACTTATCCTTAAAGGAATAAGGATAGGTGTCCTGGACCTTTTAAGTGGAATTTTAAAAGCAACAAAAAATCTTTTAGACCCTTCCGATAAATTCTTTTCATTCTTAGTCAATTACATCACTATTGTGTTGAGCAAGTGGATCGAATGATTTTTGATAGACAGTCGCAATATAGTCTTATTATTGTAACAAACATATAGAATTATTGAGAATGTTTTGTTATGTTAAGTTATCCTGATCCACTAGTATTGCGAGTGGCTTTTGAATATTTTTTCAACGAAATAATTAATGAAATAAGCATCTACATAATATAAATAATACGTATATCGAGTATTAAGACATTGTAATCATTCGTCTACTAAAAACGTTTTTCTAATATTAACTTTTTATATTAGCTAATTAGGCTTAACATGTTATTTTTTTTTATTGAATTTCGTGTAACTAATATCATGGGGCTTGTTGCTTTTTTGTCAGAATACGTTTTTAGTAACACCTAACTTTCATTTTACCTAACACCTCATAAATATTACTTTTAATAATTTCGTATTTGCAGTTATTATTTAGAAAGTTAATATATTTAATTATCGTATATGATTTATAATTTTCTACTTAGTAAATTATTCTTGCGGTTTTCAGACGTGATCAGAGACATTATAATAAATACCCAGTGCATATCTAGGTAAATCTTATCATAGTATAAATAATTAAATTTATAAAAAAATATAATCTTAATATTTTTTATTTTTGTAAGTGGAGTTAGTGGTCCATGATTTGTAAATAATTCGTGCTGGGCGAAATGGGTCAGCAGGTATAAACTCCCGCTTCATCGCGCGCACGACGCGCCCGCGCTCATTCGCTTTTTGCCCACCTTTCGACTCGCGCGCAGCCTCCACTATTGTTCACTCGAGCATTTCTCTCACGTGGGAACCATTGACTTTGTCGTGCTTTACCAGAACGCTTATAGCTCCGCAACTCCGGGAGCGTTAACACGTTAAAAGTCGATTATGGGTGATCGTTGTAGTGTTATGTGATATGAAAACTGGAGTGCAGTATTGTAACATTGGATCCATTGGATGTCATTGTTGAATATATTTGTGTGATGATCAAACAGACAAAGTGATTACTATATATATCTATTAGATAATCGGAGATGATGGCGGTCGCGCCGGTGAGTTTTTTGTTGACCTTACTTCAGGAACTTTTGGTGTAGCTTTAGATAAGTTACTTTCCTATCTTTGTTTACATTCATTTTATCTTTTATAGACACAGATAATTTCGTGTTTAATATTATTATCGTGCTTTGTTTATCATGTACGCTTGGTAGGTTTGAAGTTATTATATAGTTATATTAAGGTCTAATAAAATTGACACCATTAAAATGTTAGAGCGTTCAAATGTAATAAGTCATACTTAGTTTAAACTGTAAGCTACGTTTTATTTGTAAAACACTTTATTCTAATAGATACTGCTTAACTTACTTTTTTATCGTTAGGAATTTTAAACTGTAAACTTTTGTTGAATATCCAGCTATATACTGGAGGTGCCATTACTTAAAGCTCAAGCAATTCAAATCCTTTTAAGGTGATAAGTACAGTATTGTCTCACAACAGTTGCTTATGTCGGGTTCCATTAGAACTTTAAAACGACATGTTCCGTTTTTCATGATAGCTTTTCCTAAAAACCTAACACTTAAGTCGATAAAGATAAACGTGGGACGAACAATGAAGAACATTTTATACTTTAAAAGTAGTTAAAGTGATTCAAAACAAAAGTTGTCGAGAAATTGACCGAAATTATGACGAAAGTTAATTGCTGATACTCTGAGAGATCGTACCAAAACAATCAAAAGTAAATGACCTCACTCTTAGCGGGCTTTTACATGACCGAAGTATTTTTTTTGGTATTCTGATAAGCGACGTAAGCGCTTGAATAAACACGCAAAGCTTGCTTAGGGGAAAATAATGGATAATCTCGCGGTAAAAGTCCATAGTCGTGCGACACGAATTTGAGGTGGAAATGTATTGTATCTGGTAGAGCTTTGGTCCCTGATCATTTAATGTTCTTACTTACATTATCATGAAATGCGCCGTTTTTGAGAAAATTAAGAAAAACTGTTCAACCTCGAAATTAGTTAAATATGAAAAATACGATATAATATATCACTGTAAAAGCAAATTAACGCGTAAAAATAGTTATATATAAGTTAACTAAAGTAAGACTTCAAGATCAGTGTTTAAAATAACAAATAATCACTTAATCACTACGAGCGTTGTTTGCATTCAAACTTGTCATTAAAAACTATTGTCAATTTTAGTTGCCGCTTAAAATTCATGGGCACAGATTATACATCGAGAATAGACTTTATACACCGGTCTTTAACATACAGCCAAGAAGTCTAGATTTTTATGAATTATTTTATTATTTAATTTTAAATATTGCACAATTTATGAAATTAATTTTTTTTCTTGAATAAGACACATAATCTCAATGTTACAACATTTTTACCAAAATTTCGAATTGTGACGGCTCCGGCGCTACGGGAAGTGCAGCCCCTTCGCCTTTGCGTAACAAAGCACAGGCTCCAGCTGACGCTGGAGCCTGTGCTTTATTACGGCAGGCGGGGGCTGCCCTCCCTCCGCGCCTCCGGCTCTAAAAAAACACTCTAGGGGTAAGATAGACAAGACTAAGTGGAGTCGGGGTTAACCGAGTCGGTTTTGTAACTACTTTAAAACCTACATGACTTTGCCTTTGCCTACAATGTTATGTGTAATATCGAACTTATCGTAAATTGGCGGGAAACGTTTTGTTACATGATCATAATTATTTATATTATTTTTTATCTATGTTATGTTTACCGTAAATGACAGTAAATTCGTATAAAACCCATTTCGAGTTATAAATGTTTTTATTAATTTTCTCAAAAATAGTGCATTTCAGTTTACTGTGAGTGATATTGTTTTGATCAACGACCAAATTATATGTGTTAAGTTGCTTTTACAGTGATATATTATATCGTATTCTTCATATTTAACTAATTTCGAGGTTAAACAGTTTTTCTTAATTTTCTCAAAAACGGCGCATTTCATGATAATGTAAGTAAGAACATTAAATGATCAGGGACCAAAGCTCTACCAGATACAATACATTTCCACCTCAAATTCGTGTCGCACGACTGTGGACTGCCGCCAATCTCGCTTCTACGTTATTACGAAAGCCTTTGTCGTCAAGATGATTCGACGAAATTTCATCGTTTCATGATCGTATTTTGACACTTGTGTGAGAGAAATTCGAAAAGTTTTATTTGCGTTTAAGTCGACAACACGACGAGTACGTTTATAGAAGGAAAAATTAAGAGCGCATGCGTGATGTAGTAATAACATGTCTAGTGTTATGAGGAAGTTCGCCTGGATTGTTTGGAAAATGAAAGTAATTAAACCGCACCGGTTGTCGTGAGTTATATTTAAATTACAACAAAATTAGCAATATTATTCACAGTTATAGTTTTATATTTGGAATATCGTTTTATATTAAAATTAAATACATCGATTTTAAAATATATAAATATCATCTTAAACAGATTATCATGAATTTTATTATTGGATTATTGAAAACGATCGGGGGTTACGTTTAATAACATTACATTTATATACCATACCTACTCTTTTCTATTCGCTTCATTGTTTGTTGTGAAAATTTTAATAGAAAAAATCTTAAGTCTAAGCATGTCATGCAGTAACACAAGAATAAAGGTATATTTTTAATTTAATTTTTAATAAATGTCACCGCAAACGTAACCTATCAATTTTAAGTAGAATTAATATTTTTTAATTAAATTTGAAATGTGCTTGTGTCCGGTTGTATTTAACTGCGTGCGCGTATCACTTTCGTTTTCGGTTTTGATGTCCGCGACACACAGACGGCGAGACGCTACAGACGTACATTGTCTTTTATTAGAGGTCATTATTAACATGTAAAGAAAACTGTATATTTAAATTATTATGTCATCGTGACAAACTAATAATGAAAGCTTGCATACTGTGAGTGCTTGGATACAATAATTTGTTTATCGATAGAGAAACAGCGTAATTATTGTATAGTATGGATTTCTGTATTTCTTGTTTTAATTTTAATGGTAATTTAAGAATTATTAACAACAATACGCCAGAAATGGGAACTAAGATGTTACATCGTTTTTGTCTATAATTACACTGGCTCACTCAACTGAAATACAGCAATGCAAAGTATTGCTGTTTGCCATAATATTTCATAAGCAGGTACCTCTTACCTCTAGGTATACTATTTCTAACGAAGTACATATTATGATGACGCATACATGTTTATTTAAAAAAACAACAGGATATACATACATATGTCTAAATGCCTTTTTGTAGTATTCAAAACAAAGCCTTAATAAACATGCCAATAAAAGAATGAATGCATTGAGATGTTCATTTGTCAATAATTTTCTAAAACCTATATGGTTTATTGGGACTTTTAATGTAAGGATCATGTCACTTACATTAGCGAGCTCATGAGCATAGCTCACGACATCCGCTAATGTCACTGACGATGAGCATAATACGTCGGTGCTCTTGAACTAATCATTGTTCCATCCAATTGTTACGTCTGGGAATGTATTCTTCTAAAGTTCGTGAAAGCGTATTTTCTCACCTATCACTATAGAGCAATGTCGAGGTGCTTATTTCGTAAAATCCCACGAGTTGTGTAATTGTGTTGTTGATTGAATGAAACCATCCACTTAACCTTTGGATTTCGAAGATCATATGAGCGCCACCTGTATAATTACCATCGGGAGTGTATAAAAGAAAGTTCGATTTATTGTTTACGTATATAACGTGTCACAAAATCATTTCCTTTATGTATAAAATTTGTGTTTCCGTTCGTAAATATTCTCTTCCTAACCGGTTTGACGAATTTTGATAAATCGTTTAATGTACGTAAGGGGATGCAACCTGCAAAGTTTTATGCCATATGACCCGACCCGAACCTATGGTAGTTTCTACTTTGACTATCAATAAGAAAGTGTAATGCTTCAATATTGAATAAAGTATTTTAATTTAAATTTTGGTAGAAGGAATAATAGAAAGAAAAAAAAGGGATAAGGAATATATATATTATTTGATTCATGATCTATGTATTTCTCATTGGTTACAAAAAAATCTGAGTAAAATCTTTATCAATTCGACAGACTGTTTACTTATATTCATTCAAATTACATTGGACAGTTTTATGCAATTCTACATAATGTGGAAAAAGTACGGAATAAGTGCATTCGATATAAATCAACACGCAGCTGATCACGATAATTACTCACACAGCGTTAAATCGCATTCAATTAAAATTGTGCGATGGTCATCGTTACTGTAATTATTTCAATTATACTTCAGTACAATATTATGTATACAGTTTATACTTTTCAACTAATGCTGTTTTGTTTCGAATAAGTATGTAACGCTTTTATGTGTAACGTTTGAGGTTAAGTTTCTGACGCAAAAATGTTTTATATCTAGATGTGTTAGATTATCTTTGATTTCATATGCTTAAAAGTTTTTGTAAGTTTTCTTAACGACCAAATGAGCCACCAGAGGGTAAATGGTCATCGCCATCCATACGACGGCGGAGTTGTAAAAAATGTTAACCATTCCTCGTCCTCCATTCGTCGACAAAGCGCCACCAACCTTGGGAACTAAGACGATGTCTCTTGTGCCTACACTTGCTTACTACTGGAACACTACTATACTAAGTATTGCTGTTTGGTGATAGGGTATGTGATATGAGGGTGATGAGTTTTTAGCATATGAACAAAAAAATAATATGGTTACCTAGGATTTTGAGATGAGATAATCTTCTAGAACTCAAAACGAAACACGTAGGAATAACTTAAACAAAACAAAAACTCATGACATTATACAAAAAATAAAAACTTCGTTTACCATTCACTTGATGTTATTTTAGTAATGTTCATAATTGTGACATTTACGTATTCTTAAACAATTTAAATCATTCATATCGACCTTTAACTCTGACATGGTACTCGGCCATCAGTTGAATTTCTCTTAAACGATTTTTTAATGTTTACTCATTTGTTGTTGGATACGTTAAATTGTTTGTTGAATTCATTACGTAACATAAAAATAAACGATTGACTCCTCCCACGAAATTACAACGATTTATGCTTTCGTTTTAATTAGTTCTCAAACTATTAACATTTTTAATTATATGACATTTGGGTTGTTGTAACTTATGCCATGTAAATGTTAATTTTTAGTTGTTTAGCCTATTCCAAATGACCAAGGAGTATAAACTAACACACATTAGATTTAAATATTCTATGTGATGTGCTAATTGCTTAGCTATTTCATGCACTACAAATAGTCCTTGATTAATATATCTTTAATTATAATAGGTATTTCACTATTCGACTTAACTATTTACACACATTTTTACTCTCAAAGTTCCGGTAAAAACTTCGCCAACATTCAAAACGCCATGTTTTGCGAATTATGAATATGATAGATTATTCAAGATCTGGACCAATTATATCGCTGTCAAAAGTTATCAATGTCTGTGTTTTTTTTATTTGTTCGTTACTCCTCCTGTGGTTGGATTAGGATGAACACATCGAATACAACCGTTTCTCATAAAAATAAAATATATTGATGCATTTAATTTTTATTACATAATTATACACATCACATCCGATCGAGAGGACGTAAACCTCAACCGAAAATAACGGGCATGAACCACATAGTGTTTAATTTGTAGTAATTTATTTCATGCACGCGAGAAAACCTGCGTATTATGTATATATTGGTGAAAAATCTGTCATTATGTGTGTAGCGACACCTATCTCGCCACATTCAAACTATGAACAGACGTATCCTACATCGCAATATTAAAGTTATCAGAGCGATTAAACATAAATACAAGAACCCGACAATGATCGTCGGGGACAGTAGCCCACCAGACACAACACCCGTCTGGTCGGAGGATCCTCCCTTTTCAATAGGGGTGTGTCCCTATTCCTCGCCATCCCCAAATGTGTAACAACTGAAAAGCATAGCGCCAATGTGAAATAAGTCGATCACATGTCTATGTGAAATTAAAAGCATAATCATCCGGAACTTACCGTAATCATTAGTCGTAACAAAAACAATTTATGTGACACTAGTTTTGGCCCGCGGCTTCAACCGCGTTTGATTAGGGAAAGGCATTAGGTTCCATATGTTATTTTTCTTAGACATGGCAATGTGTATGCAAAATTTTATAAGGATCCGTTGAGTCATTAAGACGCGAAAGCATACTTAACAAACAAACTCACTTTCGCATATTAAATATTAGTTATGATTCTTGTTTTTAATGAATTACGATATGAACTACTCAATTATACATAGAAAAAAAAACTGTGAATGTCGAATTGATTCATCATCTGCAAAAAGCATCGGATAGACTGACTTTTAATGATAAGCGTAATAACTGACAGGTGTATTACTAAAAATGCTTTTGTAAACTTCTTATTACAACTTCACAACAAATTATCGAAAAAGATGGGAGGTACGGGATGGATGCGGACTGCCCAAGATCGGGATGGTTGGCGTTCTTTGGGGGAGGCTTTCGTCCAGCAGTGGACGGCGATAAGCTGAAAGAAAGAATGAAAAACAAATGATTGGATAAAATATAGTTAATATATACTCTACATTTATTTATTGTACACAGAAAACGATCCTATTACACGTTAATACTAAGTATATTTTTGAATTTGTCTTTGATCTCTCAAATTTATCAGAGCAAATACTTTTATACAGTGTAGGATTAGTTTTGCTTGGAAAAACATAGAGGTAGTCTATACTTGAAACGTATAGTTACCGTCAGTATAAACCGTTCATAATTTGAACGTAATATGTATAATGTACATTATTATTCTTTACTGTATACATTGTCAGATAAAAGTCACTTGTCATATTAATTACTCGGTAAGAACTCGATTGTGACGTGTTAAAAACCGTCTAACGGTGATACGCCAATTTGATGACTTTATTATTTAAATTATATAACTATTATACTCAGTATCGTAGCTAGGTGGGCCCTAGTATGTACAGAAACAATCTGGCTCTCTTATATATATATATATATGTTTTCTCTCTTTCTTTATGCTCTCTCTTTTCAAAGCTTAGGTTAGAAGGTAGAGGGCCCCTTGAGCTCCGGGGCCCTGGTGCACTACACCGCCTGGCCATACGATAGCTACGCCATTGATTATAGTCATTATCGCATTACTCTTTTTGGTATTTTATTATCGTGTTCTGAGGTTATACTTACGACTTAACTCCACTGGTTTTGAATCTCTTTCTTCACCATTCGATTAAACTCATCCCATTACTAGAAGTAAAACTATTTGATTATAGATCGCTTAATTTAAATCGATTTATAAAATGTTTAGTCGGTATTTAAAAAGACCATTATGAATGAGGTAAGCATAAAAACAAAACTTACTTATTTCCTGTACCTTTCATTTATCATCTGTGATGAAACCGGTTACCGGTGTTTGAGTTGAACTTCAAAGTATATATAAACGTTTACTTTCAATGTTACCGCTTCGTAATGTAACTATGACGCATTTAACAATTAAAGATTATAGTTCAAATGTGTGTATGAACTTAAGTGCTTAATTAAGAACTATATGGGTGTGTGAAGATTCTAGATATACCAAAAGTATAACGTTTTTCTGAATATCGACTCCGGTATGTGAACAAACACAGTTATCGATGGGAAGGCATTGTGATACGACCGGAGACCAGGTGTATTTACGGTGCTAGAGATACTAATACCAGCATCTTCCTAACTATGCCGTTGAGGTTTTTTTGGCGGAAAGGTTTATAGACACAACCTAGTTTCTAACCGTATCTATTGCCCGACCGATGAGGTGGTTAATTCTAAAATTAAAATGATTAAATAATAAACAACATAAAACCGATTTCGACATAATTTATGGTTTTTATGGTGATAATGCATACATGCATCCACGCTGCGTGGTGACGGCGTAGAATATCACCACCCCATTTCATCCCGTGGGGGGCGTAGAAGTCGACCCGAGGGAATATATACCGGAGAACGGGCAGCAGCGTATCTCCGAGTACTATGACCATCTTACTGCGATCGCCAACCCGTCTGCCAAGCGTGGCGATTATGGCATATCCCCCCAATGATTGATACAACCAAACAACGGCCCCTAGTCCCCGGCAGCCCTGCTATTCCTAGCCTCGGTAACAGGTATGGTAACGGCGGGGCAAGGGGTGCTAAGAATCCCCGGCAGATTTCGTGTTACCAACACCGACGACCTCTGGCCCTGGCAACATATAACACGCGTACACTGCGGACCGATGAGAAGATTATCGAACTGGAGGAAGAATTGAGCAGGTTACACTGGGATATCGTTGGATTATCTGAAGTCCGAAGACAGGGGGAGGATACGATAATCCTGAAATCCGGTAACCTTCTCTACTTCCGAGAGGGCGATCAACTGTCCCACGGTGGTGTCGGGTTCATAGTCCACAAGTCCCTTGTTAACAACGTTGTGAAAATCGAGAGTGTGTCGACCAGGGTGGCCTGCCTTATACTCAGAATCACCAAGCGGTATTCGTTGAAGGTCATACAGGTATACGCACCGACGTCATCACACTCCGACGATGAAGTTGAGGTCATGTATGAGGATATTTCTAGAGCCATACATACCCAGAAGACTCATTTCACCGTTGTCATGGGAGACTTTAACGCGAAGCTGGGTAAAAGGTTCGGTGATGAGCTAAAGGTGGGATCATATGGAATTGGAGACCGCAACCCTCGGGGCCAGATGTTGGCCGACTTTATGGAGAAGGAGGGACTCTTTATGATGAACTCCTTTTTCAAGAAGCCTGGTCACCGTAAATGGACCTGGGTGAGCCCTGACGGTAAAACGAAGAATGAGATAGACTTCATCTTGTCGACGAGAAGACAAATATTCAATGACGTCTCTGTGATCAATGCAGTAAAGACTGGGAGCGATCACAGACTTGTAAGAGGCTCATTGAATCTCAATGTCAAACTCCAGAGGTCCCGACTGATGAAGTCTACGCTCCGACCATCACCTTTCCAAATCCAAAATCCCGAAACCTTTCAGCTCGAACTCCAAAACCGATTCGAATGCCTAGCAGACTGCGAAGATGTGGACGCATACAACGACAGGTTTGTGGAAGCTGTCCATACGGCTGGGTCTAAGGTCTTCAAGACCAGCCGTACAAAGGAAACCAAAAATATCTCTGCCTCTACCGTACTGCTCATGGAGAAAAGACGGAAAATGGTTCTGACATCCCCAAATGATGCTGCCAGTTATCGGCTGCTCAACAGACGGATTTCGAAGTCTCTGACTCGCGACATTCGCCAATTTAATACGATGCGTATTGAAGAGGCCATCGAGCGGAACAAAGGCTCCAAAGTGTTCGCCAGAGATCTGTCTGTTGGGCAGAGTCAACTGACGAGGCTGAAAACTGGGGATGGTAGAATCGTCACGTCCAAATCCGAGCTGTTGGAAGAGGTTGAGAAGTTTTACGGTCAGTTGTACACGACAAGGCAATCACCTGTTGATAGTCAAGCTGCAGATCCAAGAGCAAGACTAACCCGACATTACACCGAAGATTTTGAGGACGTCAGCCTTTTCGAGATTAGAATGGCTCTCGAACAACTCAAAAACAACAAGGCACCTGGTGATGATGGTGTTACAGCTGAGCTTCTGAAGGCGGGTGGTACACCGATCCTCAGGGCTCTTCAGAGGCTATTCAACTCCGTCATAGCCAAAGGACAAACGCCAAAGGCATGGCACAGAAGTGTGGTGGTGCTTTTCTTTAAAAAGGGCGATAAAACCCTTTTGAAGAATTACAGACCCATCTCATTGCTGAGCCATGTCTACAAGTTGTTTTCGAGGGTCATTACGAATCGTCTCGAGCGAAGGCTTGACGACTTCCAGCCACCCGAACAAGCCGGTTTCCGAAAAGGCTTTAGCACCATAGACCACATACATACGCTGCGGCAAGTTATACAGAAGACCGAAGAGTATAACCAGCCACTTTGCTTAGCGTTTGTGGACTATGAAAAAGCTTTTGATTCGATCGAAACCTGGGCCGTGTTGAAGTCTCTCCAAAGGTGCCAAATTGATGACCGGTATATCAAGGTGTTACAGTGCTTGTACGAGAACGCCACCATGTCGGTCCGACTCCAGGATCAGAACTCAAAACCTATCCAACTGCAGAGAGGCGTAAGACAGGGAGACGTGATATCTCCGAAACTGTTTACCGCTGCATTGGAAGATGTTTTTAAGCTTCTGGACTGGAACGGAGTTGGCATCAATATCAACGGCGAGTACATCACTCATCTTCGATTTGCCGATGACATCGTGATTATGGCTGAGACCTTGGAAGACCTCGGCACTATGCTCGATGACCTCAGCAGGGTATCTCAACAAGTGGGTCTAAAAATGAACATGGACAAGACGAAAATCATGTCGAACGTCCATGTTGCACCCACTCAAGTAAAGGTTGGAAATTCTGCACTCGAAGTTGTAGACAGTTATGTTTACCTAGGTCAGACGATCCAACTAGGTAGGTCCAACTTCGAGAAAGAGGTCAATCGTCGAATCCAACTCGGCTGGGCAGCGTTCGGGAAGCTACACGATATCTTCTCATCCAAATTACCGCAGTGTCTGAAGTCGAAAGTCTTCGACCAGTGTGTGTTGCCAGTGATGACTTACGGATCAGAGACGTGGTCGCTCACCATGGGCCTGATAAGAAGGCTCAAGGTCACTCAAAGAGCAATGGAGAGGGCTATGCTCGGAGTTTCCCTGCGAGATCGAATCAGAAATGATGAAATCCGCAGGCGAACCAAAGTAACCGACATAGCCCGAAGAATTGCTAAATTGAAGTGGCAGTGGGCGGGGCACATCGCTCGCAGAACTGACGGCCGCTGGGGCAGAAAGGTTCTCGAGTGGCGACCACGAACCGGAAGACGCAGCGTGGGCAGGCCCCCTACAAGATGGACCGACGACATCTTAAAAGTCGCGGGAAGCCGTTGGATGCAGGCAGCGCAAGACCGGCCAAAATGGAAATCCTTGGGGGAGGCCTTTGTCCAGCAGTGGACGTCTTTTGGCTGATATGATGAATGCATATATGGTGACACGGGTGGTATAAGAGGTTGTTCTTTTTATATTTTACATTGACTTACGGGATATTGTTTTTTCAGAGTTACAAACATATAGCGCGAAGACTCGTTATTAAATATCAGCTTATCGTTATAGGTAGAAATATAGTTATGTATCAAGCCATCTTCGGAGACGGCGCCGGCGTGATCTTTGGCCTTTAAAGGGACTGGTCTTATCGTACCATCTTAAGCTCTATAGGGTCAGTTACTATGGACTGTTTATTTTTATTCTGAGTAATTAAATGATAAACATAAAGTAAATTAATGTCATGTTTTATCATAATATATCATATCATAATATGTACTGATAACATTTTAATTTCTTTTTTTTCTACGTTTTTGTTGGTGCTATATTTTTAGGGTCCCTTCTGCTATAATATAACGCTTCTATAAGACTTTGGCATTCAGACTTTGTTTTATCCATATCACTTTGATGTTTCGCGAGTGGAAGACATTGACTATTATAATTACAACTTTAGAAGGATGCAAATATCAAAATTGCATATCACCTCAAGTCGGTTTTCGACATTACGCCAGTGAAATGCGAAGTGAGCTCTCAAAGAACAATTGAATAAATAAAATTATTTTTCTATTGGAAGTAATTAAGATCAAAACCTTTTGTTTCTTACATAACTTCTATTATCAATCGGATATGAATATATCCTATGATAAGTGAGATTTTTGACTTCGCCTCAGACTTGACCGGATTTTATTATCTACGCTTCAGCCTTTCCTTTTATACCTACTTATATATTCCGTTTTGAGTTAATATATCAAATGATAATTGCTCCGTGATTATATAATTATATATATAATATATAAGAAGGGCTTGGTCCAGTTGGGGTCATTTATGGGATGTTAATTAACCAAAATGTTAATAATAAACTTTGTTATCGTTGGACTTGAATTGACACTAAAATATTGTACAACTTAATCATGTTCATTAAAATTTAAGTTAGCACCAGTTCAGAATGAAGATTTTATCGAGAACTCAAAACTCAATAGTTACAATTTTCCGACAGTTATACTACATGGATGACACTAGACTGAAGTTCCGACTATATTAATTTTTATTAAATGATGATTTTTTTATTAAATTATTTTTATAGATAATAAAATGTAATGTTTTATCGAGTGGAAATTTATATGCGGAATTTCATTATAGAAGCGAAACATAAAGGATTAATGACATTTGCGGAAACGGAACCTTGGTGTAATAATCTTGATAAATAAATTTGATTTTATCATAATATTGTTATAATTGTTTAACGATACGCACTCTATGATTTTTATTTAATCTTTGTTTATTTAAGTATGAATTTATTTTGATTCCTGAAACTACATTATGCAGTGATAGAAAATAGTAATTTAAAGAAAAGATTAGGGAAATGTAAACAATAATTATATTCGAATACTTTAAGCTTTCACTATTTAAATGACCGTTGTATTTCGTGTGTTGAAGGCTTTCAATGCTCGTGACAATGAAGCGAATGTAGATAAATTGCGTTTGACTAATATGTAACGTGAAACCACTGCAAATTTGTATGTCTGTGGCACTATGTTTATGTTAATTTATTTGTATCATGAAAATTACGTACTAGTACAATGTTACACTGCCAAATGACGTTTGGAG
Organism: Nymphalis c-album; assembly: GCA_963151315.1. Taxonomy (NCBI): domain Eukaryota; kingdom Metazoa; phylum Arthropoda; class Insecta; order Lepidoptera; family Nymphalidae; genus Nymphalis; species Nymphalis c-album. Next base: position 13,664,593 of record OY720592.1, read on the forward strand.
AGTTAGGTATATAATAAGTAGCCTATGTCTATGTTTAATCACATTTATGCAGATTAATAAAGATTATTATTGTATACATTTTATTCATTTATTTATATAATATATAATACCCTGACTGCTTCGTTGGTCTAGTGGCTATATGTAAGGCTGCAGACACGGTGGTCCTAGGTTCAATTCCCAGGTCGGGCCAATAAAATGCTATTGAGATTTTCTGTCGAAAATTCTCAGTAGCAGCCCGGAGTCTGGAAGTAGGAAGTGTGAACACTCCCGTGCCTCGGAAAGCACGTAAAGCCGTTGGTCCTGCGCCTGAACTCTTTCCTGTCGTGTCGGATTGCCGTCCCATCGGATTTTGAGAGCTAGAGAAGAGAGAGTGCACCTGTGTTTGCGCACACACTTGTGCACTATAATATCTCCTGCGCAGCTGGCTAATCTCTCTTGAGATTGGCCGCAATGGCCGAAATCGGCCAGGAGGACCATCATATAATACTCTATATTATATTTTAATGTATCTTTGTAAGTTTTAACAACAAAACTTGTTATCGTTATTTGTTATAATATCTAGCTAGCTACACTATTTCTAGGTATACTATAGATATAAGGCCATGTCACAGAGAGACAAAACATAGAAACATTTACATACAAACATTCAAACATTAAACAATACGCCAATATTATACCCAATACAATACTCGAGAATGTCGAAATATCTTATACGAGAATTGAATCGGTTATTGTTGTAAATGGTGACACTAAAATTCGTGTAGTACATATTAATTGCTGTTTAATTTCACACAAGGCTATTCAAGAGACCTCAGACCACACATCACTTACGTAAGAACAACATTTATCTCCATTATATTAACAACTTCATTTTAGTTCGTCGCTCGTTGTTTCCATTAAATACGTGAATAAAATTTTATAGGAAAATTATTTTACTTTAATCTCATTTTATCAGACCTTAAGTTTGTTTAACATATCTATTTACTAATACGAAACCTTTTATGTAAATATATTTTACTTTATGTTAACAAAACATTTTATTTAAATGAAAAAATACTTAGATTTTATAACTAAAAAATAAAGATTATTGAAGAAGTTTATTATTTAAAAAAAATAGTTTAGTCAAGAAATATGTTGGTGATCTTTGAGTTTATTGTTTTATTTATCGTGAACATGACGTTGGAATTTTGGATTTTTTTTTGTAATATCTATCAGAGGTATGAATGAGAAAAGAGAAAAGTGCTGGAATAGTAGTTCGTGGGAAATGGACACAATAGTTTGTGCTCTGCGGGTTTCACTATATTTTCTAGCTAATTACTGCTACTAAGCTGCGCTTAGTTTTAAATGGAATAAAATTACAAAATGAATTAATATCAGTCAATTGTGATGTATACTTAGATTATAATTAAATTATTAGCACTCATTTAAATTAGTAGAATAATTAGAAGCACCATGTCGCATCAGTGTCATTTTTTATGAGAGCAATAATTTAACACTATTGGTTGTTAAAATCTTTAAATAAAATTACGTAAACATTTCTTTTTTTCTATGCTTCCAGGTAGTTCCGGTTCTATTTATCGCCATACTAGCGAAATGTCAATGTGAACCAACGAATATTTACAACTATAATAATAATAATGGTAAAGCTGCATCACAGTTTGGAAACATATTGAAGCCGCCGCCGCTGTTGCCTATAATGGCGGTGCCATTCCATGGGGGAACGGGGAAAATACGTCAGAATAATGACTATCAGTATAATAATGGATATCAGTATCAGTCCCCTCCACCGCAAGCACCTCCAGCGCCACCTATTGCACAAGTCTCAGATTTTAAATTCCCTGCGCCATTTTACAAGCAATACAATTTTAATTTTGTACCAGCACCTCAGCCATTCACGACGACACCGTCGCCAAACTTGTTTCAAAAAGTTTCTAGCTGGCTTTTTCCTTCACAACAGACATCGTCCGAAATAGAGTCACAAGTAAATTACAATTATAACATAGCACCTTTAAAAAAAGACTGTAACCCATGCAACTTAGTGCCATGGATTCCAGTTATAAGATATGACTTAGCATCTGACAGCGGACGTCAAAGTAATAATCCTACTTACGGACCACCGAGTCCAACAGCAAAAGTTAATACTTATTCAGGGCAAAACATACCAGTACCCTTTAACACACAAAATAATAACATAAAACCAGGTCAAATTTCAACTGGTGTGCCTCATGCCAGTTATGGACCGCCGGGTTTTTCTCAAACTAATAATAATCAGTTCCGATCTCCAAGTTCAACTTATGGGCCTCCTAGTCCCACCTATACTATAAATGTTTCAAGTCAAACTACATCGACTTCTCCATATTCTGACATTTCTTCGCGTGAACCACTGAGCACGTCAAACGGTCTTGGTTCGAATTTCCGAACACCTAATTCTCCATATAGTACACATGATTCAATACATCATTCATCCCCTTTCATATATACAAGTCCTTCATTAAATTATAGAAACCCTGCACCTTCAACAACACACAACCCAGTTTCAACAGGCTATAATCCTGAAATATTAAATAAGCATTTACCGGCACAAAACAACATAGATGAATTTAGAGAAATAGGGCCAGCTACAGAATTGCAACTTCCTAGAGTTACACATCCCACAGGATTTAGAAACTCTTATGGAGAACCTATTATTAATACGTACAATTTAGATTACCCATATTCTGTGTCGGCTGCTGGTGCTGCATCCTCTAAGATAAAGACTGAAATATTACCTGATACAATTACAAAGACCCAAGGACCAAATACGACAATGGCGTTATCTAACCCTGCACCGTTTAGTCTTAATAGAGGGAGAAATATTCACACATTACAACCAGTTGCATTACCTAATCTCAGCGTGTCACCATTACCTCCAATTTTTAATGCACGACCGTTTCGGACGGTATCGACGAAATATCCTCCAAATGTTCTTGAAGGTATAAACCATTTGCAGTCTGGATCAAACAAGGTTGACATAGCAAAGAGTGTTCCCGTTGCAGAGTATACACAGTCTATAGAATATCCTACAACTTTTATTCAGTCACCGGTTATTGACATTGATCAAATAAGAAATATGAATCAGTCCAAAGCTTATAGAAACATAGCTAATGGGTATGAAATAGATGAAATACGGGACATATCTCCACAAGCTTCCGAAGATCATATATCGGCAGCGAAATCAAACCAAGACATGAGTTTTGAAAGTATTGGGTTTACTAATGATTTATATGATGCAGGTGTAACTTTCGACTTAAAGCAATCTTCCAAAGTTCCTTTTAACCACAAAGTTAGCTTTGCTGATTTGCGAGGACTTAAAGATGAAGATGTAGACAAATACCGCACTGAGAGCAATTTGCAGTACATCGATTCACCACTACTTTACTTAAAACCCAGCGCGCCGCATAAAAATTACGAAAATTTTGCTTTTTCGAGAACAACTCCAAGTAAAGAAAATGAATATGAAATATACGATGATATTCCAACGACCTTGTCACCAACGCAAACCACTTTTTTAAACAATTGGGATACAAGTAGAGCTCATGATACTGAAGGTTCGTCTCATACAACTGCAGAGGAAGAAAATAAAAATCATCCTAAAATAGTTCAAATTATCGTACCCTATACGAACGGTCAAAGAATATATGATAAAGATAATAATAACTTTTCACCCAGTCAGATTGATTTCACGAATAACGACCAAGAATATCAAGCTAGAAAAATTCAATCAAATACCGAGAACAGTTTTATTTCTGTCGCAACTGAAGGATATAGCAACACAGCAACTACAACTGAGACTCCAATGGCAACCATGACCGACCATTATGACACAGAGCGAATAAATACACCTGCTATTGATTTTTATGATGTTAAAGAACCACCGTTTGACATTATAAAATTACAGCATACAATTGATGACTGGACGGAGCAAGAGTATTCCAAGCACTATAGCATCCCACAGAAAACGCGTTCCAATGAAAAGTATGCCAAACAAATACCTGACGAATACTTCACAACGATCAGCCCTGTTACAAATTTCGTTACTGAAACTAGTAATTATAATTACGATTCATACGATCACGAAGGTTCGAGCAGTATACAATACACAGTCACTGAAAATCGGACAAATTCTTTTCCTATTAAACGTAAAGAATATAATGTGATTGAAATGACAAAAGATAGTTATAGCAGTGACAAGAATGAAGTATCAGAAGGTCCTAAGAAACTACATATTTATACAGCCGCTTCAACTTTTCGGAGCGCAAAGACCACGACCCCTGCACCATGGGGCCAAATACAAACATCAATATCACCCTTGACAAATGAAAAAGTGTATGTCGTTACATCGAAACCATGGCGGGAGAATAATATGACAAAAGAATATGATGAAGAATTCGATGACGATTCTTCTCTAGATGATCCATCATTTAAGTCACCCCGATTTTCGAACAGACCTTCATACGGATTTACAGCAGATTCAATAGAAACCATAAAGCTAGAGTCACCTTATGGTTATTCTAAAGGATGGCACCGAAGAAGTGAGTAAAACATCAAATTACTAATTATACTAGAACAATAAACTTTCAAAGGTTTTACTAACAGTATTTCAATACCTTATCAGTTACAAAAAGGCCAAAGTGCAATTCCTTAGTTATTTTTTGTAGGATGATTGAGTGATCTGGTTTCATTCCACGCATTCAGGTAATTGATGTGTAACACCTTACAAAGGCACGTGGCATTTGATGGGAAATTCGCTGTAACTATGTTATGTAACGTGAAGTGCGTTCTATTTAGTTTAATGCAATTAGATTTCAATTACACAAACATCATTTGCTACTACTATAAGAAACAATTAGTTATTTTTATTTTAAGGGGAAACATATATTATGAAAGAGTTCATATTCACTATAGAAAATTATATTTATTTTATATTTGAAATTTTATTTTTGTTTCAGTAAATAATCTCGAATATCCCAATTCTTCATCATTCGAAGAAGATTCTGATAAGGAAACTAGGGTAAGTCTTAAGTATTTAAATCAAATGTGTTTGGCAAGTGAGGCAAATAAAACTGGTAACTTTGGTTGACGGGCATTGATGATGTGAGGAATGGTTAAACTTCCCTCTTATATAATAATATCTATGGGTGATTCCTCACCCATAGATATAGGTGTAAAATGTATAAATATGGAGGGTCAATTGGTCGGCCTTCTAATTAAAAATTTAAAAAAATCTGAAATAACTTACACGTTAACATTAAAGTTATCTTAAAAGCCATTTCAAGGCTTGACGATACAATCATATTTTATAAATTAAATTTAAATCAATTAATATAAGTGAAAACCTGTACGGATTTATGTGTTATCATATACCATCGCCATTTAACGGTGACCATTTACCGTCAGATGGTCCGCCTACTTATAAAAACATATATAAGGTCCTCCAGACCGATTTCGGTCACGGCGGCCAATCTCAAGAGAGATTAGCCAACTGCGCAGGAGATATTATAGTGCACAAGTGTGTGCGCAAACACAGGTGCACTCTCTTTTCCTTAGCTCTCATAATCCGATGGGACGGCTTAACGTGCTTTCCGAGGCACGGGAGTGCACTTCCAACTTCCAGACTCCGGGCTGCTACTGAGAATTTTCTGAAAGAAAACCCTAATAACTATTTATTGGTCCGACCTGGGAATTGAACCCAGGACCACCGAGTCTGCGGCCTTACATCAAGCCACTAGGACTAGACCAACGAGGCAAAAGTTAATGGAATTATGTATAAAGTATCTTTTTTTATGTGCGATGACGCTCAATACAATACAGGTTTCCTATTTGTCACTGTTTATAAAATTATCTCCTGAGTAACTAAGCCCAATGTTGACCAATTATTTATCATTCTTAATAATCAAATATAATCCTCTTATTTCAGGAGCAAAAATCTTCAAACGCTGATAGTGTTGACGAATAACTGTGAAGGACCTTATCACTAGCAAGGCCAAAAAGTGTTCAGTGCTATCTACAAAAGACATTTTCAATGAATTATCGCAGACTGATATTAAATAGTGTTTAGTAAATTAGTGCAATTATAATAGATACATGAGCAAATTATGAAGTATACGTAGTTGTCTTCTTCATAATTTGATCAATTTAAAGTAATTACATTTAAAATAACATAAACCAAAGTAAGGATTTTTTCTTCGTTTTATTTTACCAAACTGAAAGTTATAGATACATAAGCGAGGTTATTGCTATTTGGTATCCAAAATGTAATTAACCGATTATCATAGTAACTAACATCCCACACTTGTAAATATAATTATTATGTAAATAAATGAGTTCTTAGGTTTAAAAATAATGTATTGTACAATTTATAATACGAAGATTTATGTACATAAGTTATAAAACATGAAGTGATGTATGTCTTAGTTAATAATATGTACATCGTAACTAAAAACATTATATATAATAAGCTAATGTAACGTAAAACAATAAATCATTCTATTCAGACACTTGTTCATTATTTTTGTTCTTAATCCTGAAGTAGATAAACTCAGCACTCCAAAGGATGACAGTCAGAAATGTAACAATATTCAGAACCATTATGGGCATCCTATAGGATCCAGACAAGTCACGGAAGCGACCTGAAATAAATAAAATATAGTGTTAAATATATATATTTTAGGTAATTTATAATATACGTATGTATGTATAAACTATACTAAGGTTATTCTGTACTGATCTATGAAGTTAAATACTTTGTTTGTAAGATCTAAACTCATAAAAACGATTCATTTTAACGTTTCGTGATTATCTTGTTTTATTCATCTCACTTTAACGATTAAAAATGTATTGCAATGCACAGTGAATTATGAACAGAATTATTTGCATATGCACTACGTCATAGGTAAAGGAAAACTTTCATGTGTCTGATGAAATACTGCTCCATATGTGTTTATTTAAGAGCAGAGGAGGCATTTGCACAGCAGCACGTCATTAAATAGCCCGCGAAAGGCGAATGACTGGCTAGTATCACGCGCAGGTAAGCGTTGAGAAAAAGGATTCAGATCTTTACTGACATTGCAGGTTTGTATTTAAAGCCTTTCTGTATCATTCTAAGTATAATGTTTTTATAATAAAAAGTTATTGAAGGCAAACCTCTTTATCATTTAGTAAAGTCATGCATACAACTCTCCCGTTTCTATGTTACATTTTAGCAATTATAATTTAAAAATATTTTATATGAACCGCTATCTCAAACTTAATTTATCTGATAAAATATTTATAACAGATAATTGTAAAAAGATAACATTCGCTACAGATGTATCGCATTCACGAATCCGAGATGTAATAATAACTATAAATAACATATTTATATTTTATAATAATATTTGGTATAATAGGCAAATGGTATCGGACATTTGATCACCCCGATTAGGGTTAGGCTAAACGTAAGTGTGGGTAGCATTTGCTTCGCGGATAAACGCGAGAGCGTACTCGTAACTATAAGTAGTACTTATAGTTAGCATGTTTAAGTGAGACTCAAGATGAAACAAATTCAAATTTAAAATACTTTATTCAATAATGAAGTATTTACACTTGCTTATTGATAGAACCGAATTCATCCAATAATGTACTTTTTTAAAATTACACACTGTCTTCTTTTCCTAAGTGCCTGTGTTTTAGCCTTTAGGTAACATACAAACATAGTTACATCAGAATGACAAACACACACATTACATATTCTTAAATATAAGGACCTCCAGACCGATTTCAAACACGGCATCCAATCTCAAGAGAGATTAGCCAACTGCGCAGGAGAAATTATAGTGTACAACTGTGTGCAAATACAAGTGCGCCCTCTTTTCTTTAGCTCTCATAATCCGATGGGACGGAAATCCGAGACGACCGAAAAGAGTTCAGGCGCAGGACCAACGGTTTAACGTGCTTTCCGAGGCATGGCAGTGTACACACTTCCAACTTCCAGACTCCGGGCTGCTAATGAGAATTTTCTGACAGAAAAACCCAATAACTATTTATTGGCCCGACCTGGAAATTGAACCCAGGACCACCGAGTCTGCGCCCTATATCTAGCCACTTGACCAATGACGCAGTTTTAAATATATATATATATATATATATATATATATTTAAATACATAGTACACACCAGTCCAGACTTGGGACGGGAAATGAACCCATAACCGATTTTAGGTATCAAATGAAAATAATTCATATAGATATATTTATGTATATTGTTTTCAGTTAGTAATTAAGGTATTTATTGTATTAAAATTTAATCAGATTAATGCAATTTCAAACTCGGCATCATGAGCAAAGCAAATGCAATGTTTAATCTTTTAAGATAAAATATCAATTGTGAACAAGATAATACAAATGATTGCGTAACAAAACAGTTTTATTTATAGACGCCATCCCATTATAATTTATTATACTAGTATCGTCTCGAATTTAGCATATTTTAATAGAGTAAAATAAAAATATACATATAAACACGTCAATGGCAGGGTATTTAAGGAGTGATATATAGATATATAGATACTCATAACTTCAATTCCTTTTGTTAATGAATATTAAAATTGTACGACTATTTATATCATTCATAAATTCATATAAAGCTAATTGATATGCCATACATATAAAATTAAGACTATATATTTAACATTTAGAAAATTAAACGATATTGTTAATTATATTTCAAATGTAGGTAGATTTCAATATTCAATCATAAGATTTTGAGATAAAATAAATATTATATTAGTCTAATATAAACATAAATTGTTAATATTTGTGCTATACGTACTATTTTGATTTTAAAAGCATATTTTTTTTTAAATTTATATACATAAATACTAATATTCCTATTGAGACCCCAGACTGTGAATGTCCCATTACTGAGCTAAGGCCTATTCCCCTTTTTGAGGAAAGGTTTGGAGCTTATTCACATTATATGAATACACATGTGGCAGAATTTGAATGAAATTTGACACATGCAGGTTTCCTCAGGATGTTTTCCTTCACCGTCAAGGGTGAATCACGAGATGAATTATAAACACACATTAAGCACATGAAAACTCAGTGGTGCCTGCCCCGGTTTGAACCCACGATCATTGGTTTAGATTCACTCGTTCTAGCCATTGGGCCATCTCAGCTCTTAAGAATGTTTATTGTTTATTCCATCACACTCTTCCAATTCCCATCGAAGCCTCAAATAGCAGTTTTACTCAAAAAGTTTTCCTCACCTGCTGATTAACATGAACACAAAGTATGAAGTACAGTATGATAATAAAAAAGTTAAAAAACGTACCTAAGAGTGATCCGATGGTGGTAATTACGATGCCATTACAAAGCATTTGAATTCCGGAAGCGAAGGGCAGCCGCTCTAGAGGCACATAACTTGGGATTATGATGTTCATGTACACGGTTCGTATACCCTTAGTCACTCCTATTAAAAATGCTACAAAGAGCATGCCGCTAAACGTTGTCGTGAACAGCATTACTGTAAATAAAAATATAAATAACAGATTATATCAGCCTCAATCGATTATAGAACCTTTTTTATAATAAACGAAAGCTGACGGACAAATGGACCATGGATGGTGGATAGTTGTCGTTACGGCCCATAGTAACCACTCGCCATACAAGCTATGATGTTACTTGTGCCTAAAGTGTTTCAAACTGGAACATAACAATATTTATTGCTGTTGGGCGGTAATATTTCTAATAGGATAACTGCCTAGGCAGGTTAGCACAAAGCTCTAACATCAAGTAAACATTTTTAACCGACTTCAAAAAAAGGAGGAGGTTATCAATTCGTCTGTATGTTTTTTTTTTTGGTGTTGTTACCTCATAACTTTCGACTGGGTGAATCGATTTTGATGATTTTTTTTTTACATTCTTTTCTTGGATGTATAAAATATAGTGTAGGAGGTTGAATGTAAGTTGTATGTAAACAGTTTTTACTAATTGTCGTATCCATGAAACGAATTTTACGAATTATACAGTGTATACAAAAGTATGTATTTAGTTATATGTTATACATTAGTATGTTCACAATGTTTGATCTTTTCAATCTTTTACATATATCCTCAAAAACTAATTATATTAATAATTATTTGAATTGATAATGTTTGTTATTTTAATGATAATTGAAGTTATTTCAATGATTTCTAACTTCCTTGACTTTATTCTGTATCCATGACAACGTTTGTGCTACTTGAAAATGTAATAAACGAACAAATTCACTTTCGCATTTATAATACAGTATTAGTATTATTAGTAAGCATGTGGGTAACATTGACACCCAGTATCAATTGTTTTTTTAATTTTTAGCAAAAACAGTTGTTAAATAACCTTACTAACTTCCGCTCTTAAAACGAAAGAATATAAATTATTTTTTGTTTAAGCGTGAAATTAGTGATAATTATCTTGTGTTTAGACGTATCAAACACCAGTACCTACTTTATATAGCTAAATTTGATCATCATAGTAATAATTAACTGATAATTAATAATTGTATTTAATTGAATATTAGACCTTGATTTGGAACACAAAAGTTTACTGTCTAATATACTGCGATACTTGTTAATCCGAATTAAGATTAGCAAGAGTTCAATTAATCGAAGGTGATATTACATAAATTCAACATTTAGCTAATAATAATTAGTTTACTCGGAACACAAAACATTCAAAATCAAAGAACATAAAACTGAAGAATGCAAATCACACCTAAAATATAATCGGACACATAATGTAAGGACCGCTGTCTTATATAATCTAAAATAATGAAAAAAAACAATTGTTTAAGTTCTAAAAATTAGATCAAATGGCTACCAATTTTAGAGAAAGGTCTATAACCTATAAGTTAATTGTGCTGTTAGATTAAAATCAGTATAGCTTTGCGCAAACAAGTACCAAGAACTTATCAGACATTCTACCACCCAACGGCAATATTTAGTACTGTTGTGTTTAAGTTTGAAAGGTAAGAGAGCCAGAGTAATTACAGGCACTCGGAACATAACATCTTAGTCCCCAAGGTTGGTAGTACATTGGACGATGTAAGGGTTGGTTGATATTACTTACACTGACTTTGTTTATCGGCGAAGTGATGACTAATTACATATTTGCTAGTCTGCATATTATTTAAAATTAATGCGTAAAAAATTACAAACAATCATATAAATATGCTGTTTTATAAAGTTTGTTTGGATTAGGTCAACTATGAAGTTTGCAACTCTATAAATATATATAATAATAACTACGTAATTTTATTTTATACCAAGCTGCCAAACATATATAGTATATGTATAAAATCGATCACGCCCTAAACATAAAAAAAAACATTTAAAAAATAGCTACGCTTTAATTTACAACTAACGAAGATAGTAAGTGATAGTGATATATATTTAACCTCAGAGTATGTTTTCGAATTAAGAATTCTCTAAACGGCTACATTTTTGCATAGACAATTAACACAATTTCTTATTCAAATCATCTTTAACATTGACATCCATTTTATGTTTATAATAACAACGTTCATGACGTTTTGCAAACCTGTTCAAGCTATCAATTAACTTTTAAATTTTACCACATATTTTTACAAAATTACATACAACACATATTTTAATAATTATATGCACTAAAATATTGCGAAATATAAGTATAGTAGTTAGTATTTATTTCAAATAAATTAACTGCATTTTTGGTCTTATATGTTACCAAGAATTTCGGCTTTCACGACACCTGTGGCATAAAACAAGGTGGTTCTACTTTGTCGGAAAGACATGGTTAATGTTTCCGTGAATTGTGTAATAAATTATTTGTAAATATGTAAATGTACTTACTTGTTCTTGTGAAGATGATTATAATCAGGCACACTACATACATGACCCGAGGTGGCCTGTGACACCACTCTCCAATGAAGGCTGACACGAGTCGAAACAGAGTGTCAGAGAATCCTATTACGGCCATAATCTTCGCGATATCTGACGTCTCAAGTTTTAACATGTCTTTGAGAATAATAGGCAGTAAAAGGGAAAAATTTGTTTCGACGCAAGATGCCAACGATAAACCTATTAATATATTTACAAATATCGGATCTTTCAGAAGAGTAAGATCAAAGAAATCTATAAATTTCTGTAGGAATCCTTTTGATTTATTTTCTTCAGAATAGTCTTTTGTTAGTTCTTTCTCTTTCTTATCATAGTCTTTTTCATTGAATATATTAATGGAACTGCCCAAATTAATTTCTTGAGATTCCCACCACTTATATTTGGACTCGGCAAGGGGCAATTCGGATGTCTCTTTACGTATGTCAGGATGCGAGATAGCATTTCTATTGATAATTCCATTAGAACCGCTTAGAGCTCGCATAGAAATACTTTTAGGTGGCGGTAAGCCATTTTCAATAGAGTCATCTAATTTATTGGACGAATTTATTCCTAAAAAAAAGATATTTTTAATTCACACTCGCTTTATTCGAAGAGGTTCATATAACAGTTCATCATGAATATCACCATCATTTTCTTGCGTTTATTAAATTATTTTTGGGATCTTATCGTATACCGTAATTTGCAATTGAAGCTGCCACTGTCTAGACTCTAGATAGTTTAGTGGCTAAGCTTAAGCTGAGACCCCGAAACTACATTCAAGCTTCAGGTTAGGCCGTCTGTCATGAGCAGTTGACTAATATCATTTGTTGGCTGACGTGATTGAATAAGCTCAGGAGGATAAATTTACAATACACAACTAAGTGGTAACTCTAATTCGAGCAAACTACTTACCTTGTTTTGACGATGTCGTAAAGCTTCCATTAACTAGCTCTATGCTAATTTCCTTGTTTAGTGGCACCATTTCTTCTGATATTTGGGGATCCTTTAAGTACCATTTAGCCGGTCTAAGTAAACATGCTGCTAAAAGGGAGTGAAGACATATGGCGCTTAAAATAAGTACGGCGTATCTCCAGCCGTACGCATATATAAGAACACTCATTAGTAATGGCATAAAAATGGCTCCTAATCCTGTAATTGACATGCCGAGGCCAACGGCACGTCCCCTTTTTTCTTTAAAGTACGAATTTATTGCTAATGAAAAGGCTGCCATAACCGCTGCAACCCCCATAGCTGTAAATAAAGAATGATGGAATAAGTCTTGAAAGTTAGATTTCTGCTATGGACATATGCTATATTATAAAACATGAATTACGGTTTTGATTTTCGAGGAATACGCAGAAAATTGTATGTTTTTGATCAAAATAACAATTAACAGATCGAATTTATACACAAAACAAGTAAGTTCATACAAATTATCAATTCATTAAAAAATTCTGTAATGAAAATGATAATGGGTTATTTTAATATTTGTAAACAAAGTGTTAAAGTCTATATAATATAAAAAAATATCCATCGTTGTAAGTCAACGGGAAGTAAAAACAATAAAATATTTTATTGTACCTACACTAGTGCATTTTTAGCGCTACATCTTCGTATAATCCCAATAAAGTATATGATCATAACATTTTTTTAGGTCTTCTTATGTTATAATTATGATTTTTTAAATTGAATCTTGAATATGATTCGTACCGATTGAGATTGCAGTCTTTAAGCCGTTATGAAACAAGAGACTACTTTAAATTTTAAGTATCCATATCGTTGCCTCCAACGCAATTATATATATTGATTTAAGGCCTTACATGCACTGTATATAAAATTATTCGCCGCATGTTTAATTGACACACTTAGTAGCGCGAGGCGAGAGATAATTATTTCGTTCTGGTATTTGTTCAGATGTCGGTATCGGTTATTATCACTAGCATTATTTAATGATAAAATTATAAGCCTGAACTTATGTCAGTGAAAAGTAATTTAATTTTGATTAAGCTTCTTAATGTTCAATCAAATACTTTTGATATAAATATCTGAATGTCAAATATACTATACACAATACTATGTGAATATGAAATAAAGAACAATGTTTCAACTCGAATAAGTGTGTTGTTGCGAGTTCATTGTACTTACAATTAATAATACTGTAAGAGATTATAAACAGCCAGAAGTTGGTCGCAGCGGCTGTTAGTATGAGGCCGGATACGACCAATAAAGCACCGACAACTGCCACTTTTCTGTATCCAAAGCGACTGAGTACTGGTCCTCCAAAAAATGATAAAAGCATCCCAAATCCATGATTTAAGACGATAACGAGGCTTCCTTGTGTCGCAGTTAAGTCGGTTTCCTCAAAGGCTTCTTGAAAAACCAAACCGAAGCCCACGATAAGAGGCAGTATTACCACCTAAACAAAAAAAAATGTCATATTCATGAATGCTAGAAATCTCGGAAGCGAAGATAATTTAAAAAGAAATCTTTACACCGTTTCGTGGTCTAATGACCACATATACATTTTTTTTATAATATTCAATGCACATCTGTATTTATCATAAGTTAGCAAACAAGCCACGAATAATTAACTCGGTTTGGCCTTTATATTTTTTAATTATACCATTTATATATTCACACTTACATTATTTAACGCGTAGGCGAAAGTGACGACCCATCCGTATCCTCCATCGGGCGGCACTTTATTTATTCCACGAGACATTTTAACGAAAGTGATTCCGGCTGGGAAATCGTCACATTTCTTGAACAATAAGACTTGTCCACAAAGTCCGTTTTGACTGAAGTCACTTTCACGGGTTCACTCAGTCTCCATCACAGGCGTTTATTATTGACCATTATTCGTTACCACTGCCTGCTCGATATATATCGCCTATTCAGAACGGACGGCACTAAACAGTATATTATGTCGAAGTTCGATAGGTCCAGAGCGTTGTACCCGCATGTATTGTTATAAGGCGACGTCTAGTAAGTAACTATACATTCAGACATTTGTTATCAGAGCGACTAAAATGTCCCTGTTATCACATAACGTACTATTGGCACTAAGACTTATATATTTACATGGTCTTTCGTAATTATAAACATTTTATAGGTAGTTGATAATTTTATTTATTTTGTGAAAAGAGATTTTTGATACTCCCGATATGTATATACATATATCGTATTTGTTATTCATTCTAGCCTCAAAATATTTATTATATCAAAAATTTCTTTCACATTTTATTTCATTAGATTTTTAAGTATTAGTAATTTTTTTTTTATAGATATATAAAAAAATGTTTTATTCGTCTCGTATTAATAACAATTTGATACAGTCTTGAAAGCGTATGACGTAAATATTATTTAAAAAAAAATAACACTGCAAAACTGTCTTAGATATAGTATAAAATAAAAAATAACATATAGGTATAACAATATTAAAACAAGACAGGTGTACAGAAAGCTCTTAATAGAATATTTATTCAAATTTATGTTATGTATGTTTAACATGTTCTTTGTACTGTAGTCTGTAACCAATGACACTAGTAATAAGTAGGAAAGCATTCCGCTCTCGACGACTTAAGTATATATGTACTCATTATTATTGCAATGTTCATTAATTATAACTAATGAGATAAATAGGTGTATAATTATGAAAGGTTAACTTATCCATCTGGAAAATATTGATAATTAATATACTGCTAGCATTCTTGCCACCATTCCACGCGGTCACGACTTGTATAATAATTATTTTTAAATGTTATTTGTATTTAGTTAAGGTTTTAATGTAAATAAATTCTATCGTAAAAAAAAAAAAACATTAAAATTGATATATCGATGTGGAATGCGAATTATATATTCCAATATTTTATTTACTTTCTAGTTTGTATATTTATTTTAAGCATAAACTAGTTTATCAATATATTTAAAACCAAATTTATTCTTAGTATGAATATTAATTATTTGTTATATTTGCTATTATTTAAAGATATTAAATAATTTTGATTATATTTTCCATTTTCTTAGCATTTTCCAATATATCATCCAGAGTTCGCTACATGAGGGGATGTATTATAAATATCATATATGAAACGGGAATAAATAATAATATATATGATGAACAGTTACGGTTTATTAAGCAAGATACTAACTATTAACTGTGTCAAAGATAATAGTCTATTTAAACAGCTAATGATTTAAATTAAATTATAATTTGTAAACAGTAATAAAAGTATTATTCTAACAATAATACTGTGTCTATTTAATAACATATTATATGTACTGAAATAGATAAATATATATTAGACTAAATAACGAGTATGTATTATATTTTCGAAAAAAGTTATTGACATATATAAAACCTCTTTTTCAAATTTATTCCTAACTATTAACATAGAATTAATATTATTGAATTAATAAAATCTTACAACTAACAATGCAAATTGTTATAATTATTATTTAAGATAACCTTTTTTACGTGAGATTAAAGTAATTTTATTAATGTGGCGCTTGGAAATCACGTAGCGATAACAAATAGAAACATAGCTTATAGAGAAAACTACACGTATATACAATACTAGCGCGGTGTGTTTGTTTGTATTGTAACGAGTAATACCGAAAACAAAGTGGAGAGACCTGAGCAATGCGCTTTCTGTACGAATTTAAGAATTATTTATTAGCTACGAGCAGTATTGCATTATTGCATATAGCAGTTTGCCTGTGAATATTTTACGTGATAAATTAAAACCATAAAAAAGAAGCAGTTTTTTTAGGAATTTCCTAATATTCCTATTCACCTCCTCAAAATAAACCTAAGCTCGTGTTAGAAGTCTATCGATTCTGCTACTTTTACATCGCTAGGCGGTCCATAAACCAATGCCTAATCCCTTAGTCTATTGTCTATTGTTGTTCCCACTACTTATACAAGCTGTAGGCTTTATTGGAACGGTAAATAAGAATATCCCTGTTTTTATGCTTTTTTCGCATCAATTATAATGAAAAAGTTCATTGTTTATAATTTATATGACAGAAGCAAATATGTGGAAAATTTTAAATTCAAATTGATAATATCTACTGGGTTAATCGGTCATTGTACACGAACGAAGTGACGAGAACCCACTGCGTGGCTTCATTTTTTTCTATACAACAAAATCGATCGAAAAAAGGGGTCACTACTTGGTGGTAGAGCTTTGTGCGAACTCGTCTGGGTAGGTTCCCACTCATCAGATAGTACTTGGTACTGTTGTGCTCCGGTTTAAAGGGTGAGTGCTCCAGTGTAATTACAGGCACAAGGGACATAACATCTTCGTTCCCAAGGTTGGTGGCGCATTGGCGATGTACGCGATGGTTAACATCTCTTACAATGCTAATGTCTCAATAGACATTTCGGACAATAGACAGGCGTTGGTCGACACTTTTCGACGTCATAATATAATGCATTGCTATTTGGTTGTAATATTTCATACGATTGGGGAGGTATTTATGGATATTGGTGGTACCACCAGTGAAATTTATATCCTTACGAAACCCTATAAATGTATTTAAATGTACATAACGACATTATAATCTACACAGCGTTGAAAATCTTATCAATGATAAACCGGTCACGCAATGGATTATATTTATCATTAAAATGATAACATCAATCGGATTATGGGAATTTAAGGCAATTAAAAATTAAATTATATTTAATTTAATGCATTCATATTAATGAGTTATTCCTTGAATTAATAATTAAAAAATATGGAGAATGTAATAAAGGCCGTTGCCATTTATCAAATATAAAAATAAAAAAAAAACAAAATACTAATGAATTCACATAATATCCGTAAAAAACTATAAAATATGACAATTTCTTGATAACGTAAAATCTACATACATTCCGAACCGGTGGTAGATTTACATTTAATTTAATCTTGTTAAACAACGATTCCAAAATTCTCGTAAGAGTTTCTTCGATCAATAAATTGATAAAAAAGTTTACCGTCAACGTAGTTGTCACTATATAAAATATTTATTTATTTATTTCATATATTAATATATTATCAAATAAAGTATAAAAACTTATGATATTCATTTTATAAAATTTTTAAACGTTTTACTGGTGGTAGGGCTTTGTGCATGCTCGTCTGGGTAGGTACCACCCACTCATCAGATATTCTACCGCAAATTAACTGTACTTGGTATTGTTGTTCCGACTTGAAAGGTGAGCCAGTGTAATTAAGGGCACAAGGGACGTAACATCTTAGTTCCCAACGTTGGTGGCGCAGGTTGACATTTTTTACAATACCAATCTATGAACGTCGGTGACGACTTAGAATTAAATACGATTTAGAATAACTAATATTTAAAGCTTTGGCGCGCCTTGGGATTTGGGAGAGGCCTATGTCCAACAGAGCCTCCGTTATCGAGTTTGCTGTTGATTAAATCGAACGTTACAATTGCTCCTAAAATTAATTTAAATACCATTTTAAATAGTCAAATGGATAGGATGATAAAAATTATTATCTATGTGTATAATTTAATGTGCTAAAAACACAATTTGAGTACAAATTATAAGTATTTTTTAATTGAAATAAGTTGTACGTAGTTATATCTGATTGCAATTGAAGTAAAAATAACTATTACTAAAACGATTTCTGATGGAAAGAGAGTAAGTAACGGAACTTAAGTTTATTTTAATACAAACTATTGGTTGCGTTATTCTTCTATATGATTAAAATATTTATATAAAAAAACTTTAACTTAACGAAACATTGCTGTAGTAATTACGATTACACAGTACATCGATTAGCTATTATACATTGTTAGGCGCTTTCATGTAAACAAAAAGTTCACTCGTTCAGTTATAATCGATTTAAACATGCTAATGCCTACTTTTATACTATATTCGATTTAAAAGTTATCTCTTATTTACACACATATGTTGTCGTCTGATTTATTAATTTCACACTCAGTAATATATGTAAATTATTTTATTATTTTCCCGTGATCCAGTTTTTATATCACCATGAGTTTATTATATTTATTTATTTTACACTTTTCACTTGTTCGAGAAGACTGGATATATCAATAAAATTCTTTTAAAACACTTAACACTTTATTAAGACGCTTACGAAAAATTATAAGATAAAGAGTAGTAATAATAATATGTATTGATAGGTGCTATCGCGACACATGTAACGAAGTTAGAACCGACACTGACGGTCCGTTTGACCTCAACAACCCGACCTCTGTCGACACTGCTAATCGACATCATTGGTTAATAGGACCCATTTATTCGGACATTATTCACTTAAACTTAACAACTTATTCTGAATATTTATGTCATATTAAACTATGCTTAGGATAAGTAAGTATTTCATGTCACGCTTTTATCGATTCATCTGTGATGTTCTGTTTTCTCACTGCGAAGTACTTCTCCAAGCCCCAGGAAATTGCAGTCAGCCAAGTGAATATATTAAGGCAATGTAGTGTGACGGTTGTGGATGCACTGTCTTTAATCCAGCCTATAAAAAGAATTATACGAGTTTTTTTATTTGTTTAAAATAATATATATTTTTTTACAACTAATATGTTAATGTTGCAAGTAATGTTGTTATAGGTACTGAAAGTATCATAAATTGTTTTCATTATTAGTATGCTTTTTAAAAAATCTTACCAACAACTGGTCCCAAGGTTAAATAAACAAGTCCAGCCGTTAACAGTTGTATCCCGGTAGCACCCGGCAGCTTATGTAGTGGTACATGGGTAGGAATTACAAGAGCCATGAACACTGTTCTTAAGCCTTTTCCAAAACCAATAATTACAGCCACCAGAAGGACTATGCTGTAATCCTGACAATAAGCTAGCACTGAAAATAAAATAGGTCTTTTGTTAATTTTGTACAAAGTTGAATTATATATTTTTATATTTTGTAATAGTATAATTACCTACTCTACCCATGGCCATAGATAAAACACCAAATAAGAAAAAAGAGTTATTATCCCAGCCAATCTTTCCAGCTACAAACGGAATACAAAATCGAACACAAATATCTACTCCAGCTAATAGTGACATGAAGAAAGCTACTTCTGGTTTCGTCATCCCGTAGTCGCCGAGAATGAACGGTGTTAAGATTGAAAAGTTTAATTCATTAAAGTTAGCCAAAGTAATGCCCAACATTAGATTAATAAATGTAAAATCTTTTAGAAGATCTAAGTCAAAAAACATTGCAACTTTTTGGCAGAATGTTAAATCCGGGTCTTCGTCTTCTTGATCTTCATTTTTTGCCTCAACTTTTTCTTCAAAAACTTCGTCCTCTGAAGGACCATTTACCAGGAGCTTAAACTTATTTGATTGGTAATCGTCTTGATTTTCTTTTAAGTATTGCTCTAATTTTAAAGAGGCTTGTTTAAGTACTTCACTCTCATAATTAAAATTATTAGATTTCCTTCTATGTTTGGTGCGAATAGACTGATTGCTGTGATTGTCCTTTAGATATTTTGGCTCTTCCGATTCATTTTGATTCTTTAAAGAAATATTGCTGTGATTATCTTTCTGATACTTTTCGCTATATTGTCCGTCCATTTTAAAAGATTTGAGACTTTTCGTTCCCGCTAAATGCTTTTCGTGTTTATCCGCAATATATTTTGCTTTTTCTGGATCTATCTTTTCTACTACTGCCTTTTCATCTGCTTTTAAGTCTTGAGGAGCTTTTAGTGATGGGCAATCTTCTATTTCTGATTCTTCAATCTGAGTATTGAGTGTTACTGAAGTTTTACGTTTGGGCTTATTTGTCTGTTTGGATTCACGGTCCGGCATCAGAGCGCCTAAATTAGCAGATGAATTTTTTTTGGACTCATTTAGATATAATGTTGATGATTTTCTTGATCGATTTTCTAGTAAATTAGACATAGATGTTTTTTTTGAATTTAGGCGAGATGTTTTAGCAGATCCTTCTCGGGAAGATAACTTACTTCGCGATTGCCTTGATTGACTAAAATATCCGTCATTCGCTCGTAACATCATAGGCACTCCTGGATCAATTATTTCATACCCAGGCGTCACTGGATCATCTTCATTGTACAGATATTGACTCGAAAAAAGACTAACCTTTTTCTTTGAAACTTGACTGAAATAACCACTCTCCTGGACATTGTTATCATTAGGTACATTAATTGTTTGTGCATTTGGCGTTAATAATTGCTCTTCATCTTGATCTTTAGTATCTGGTGATTTAGAATGCCATTCAACTGGCTGTAGTAAAAGAGCGCAGGCTACTGCATGTAATGCGAATCCACTTATAATAAGAATTGTCCCCGTTTCGCCAAAGGAAGCAAATAGTGCTGTTATAATATGCGGCCATACGATTGGACCTAAACCTGTAGTAGTCCATGATAATCCCGTAGCTAATCTTCTTCTCTTTCTCCAATAGGTATTTAGAGCTAAAGCATTGGCTGAACTGCTTACGCCATATCCAGCACCTGAAAGTGTAGTTAACATATCTTATATTAAAGATTCTATGCTAAGAAATGACTCGTAAAATATATATGACTTGTGTTTATAATTAATTGCAATTTCAGCTAGACATCGACTCCAAAAATAACAATAATTGTAACTACATTATCAACCACACAACACAATCGTACCTACATATTGATAAGTAGAAAAAAGTAAGTTAATTATAAAATTATAGAAGAATGCGCAATTATTTTTTTCCTTTTTAGTGCATATTAATTTGTTTTATTTTTGAAATCGGTTTTTATTTTGCTAAATTTTTTATTTATGTATAAGCGGTTAGATAATAATTATTCTTGGTGGTAGAGCTTTATGCAAACTCGTCTGGTTAGGTACCACCCACTTATCAGATATTCTACCGTAAAACAGCAGTACTTGGTATTGTTGTGTTCTAGTTTGAAGGGTGAGTGAGCCAGTGTAATTACGGGCACAAGGGACATAACATAGTTCCCAAGGTTGGTGGCGCATTTGCGATGTAAGCGATGGTTAACATCTCTTACAATGCTGCCCATTTTTTTATTGCATAGGAAGGCGGACGAGCATGTGGGCCACATGATGGTAAGTGGTCACCGACGCCCATAGACATTGGCGATGCAAGATATGTTACCATATGCTCGTCCGCCTACCTATACTATAAAAACTCTACTTAAATAGACAACTCATAGCTAGTATATACAGTAAACTAAATGAGGTCATATGTATTTGTTGGTTTTGTGCTTACCATAAAGAATTGAGAAACATATCAAGTACGTGACAAAGTTGTAGGAGAATGCGGTTAATACCAACGCTATGAAAACCACGATCGTTCCAGTGAGCGACACTTGGCGACAGCTGAAGATTTTAAAGACAGGGCCATTAGCTAATCCTGTAAATAAAATATGTATATATATAAAATGTATATTATACATGTAAAACGAGCAACTGATAAACTTTAACCGTAAATTAAAAATGATAAGATATATTATTTTCATTTAGTCATATCATATTAAGCAGACATTTGTAATTTTACTTCCTTCTTTATTGCCGTCATGGGCAGGCTTATAAATG
The DNA here is from genome assembly GCA_963151315.1 of Nymphalis c-album. Classification (NCBI taxonomy): domain Eukaryota; kingdom Metazoa; phylum Arthropoda; class Insecta; order Lepidoptera; family Nymphalidae; genus Nymphalis; species Nymphalis c-album. Next base: position 13,687,052 of record OY720592.1, read on the forward strand.
TTTTTGCATTTGTCTCTCAAATATTATCAGTAACAGCACAGAATTAAAAAGCCGACAGAGCTTACGCTCATATCTCGGATTGCACGGATGACTATAGCGGGCCTAAACTCTCTGCTGTCGTGTCGGACTGCCGTCCCATCATATTATGAGAGGGAACTGTACTTGTGTCTTTGGTCGTATTTTAGCCAGGACAGTTATTGAAAGCTGGAAGTTCTTTCATATGACACAACTCTCTTCTGGGATACTTATAAAACGAAAATTAAGAATCTAGACTAAATAATGTCATTAAAACGCTATGTAAAATGAATCATAATATCTTATCACAAGTGCCACTCCATATATATACTTGTTTTTGTGACTTATGAGTACTATGATTAATACTTCTTAGAATTAAATATAAATTATAAGTGATGAAGGATAAATATCGTGAGGAAACCTGAATGTATCTTACTACACTGAAATTCTGATACAGGTGTATTTCATTCCATCCCAACAGAGCAGTGAGGTTGAATAATCTCCAAATCTTCATCTCAAAGGAAGAGGAGGCCTTGGTCCAGCTATCATTCAAAAATATTTACTTATAGAACAGTTAATTTCAACGTTTAAAATTAAAATCAATTCCGTAAAAGTTTTGCTTCATAATATTTTTTTACAAAAGCGTAAAAGTATATAAGTTAATTGTTATATTTGTTTTTGTGGTGTAATCGTTAAAGCTGGAATCATAATATTATCCGCGTCACCATTTTTATAACTGGGACTTAAGACATTCTAGATTTAGGTACAGTCTACATATCTTTGGCACAACGCCTGGTCATTAAAACACTGAATTGCCGGTATGGTATTCAGAGAGTTACCATGCGAGGCGCGTCACGCACCGACGCAAGAGGTCAGCGCGGAGTTCATGTTGATGATGGTCGTCGTCTCCGAGCTGGTGATGCCCAGCCGCGAAAATTTGTCCCGGAACAGCAACCCAAACTGTTGTAGCATAGGCAGTGTTGACAACTAAAAGAGTTTTATATTTAGCGTTAGCTTATAATAATTTAAGTAACAAACAAACAGAAAATGACATGATCAGATGGAAACCGTGGCTATACGAGCCATTATCAATGTGCTTCTAACAATATGAGACACAGAGTTAAATACTTTGTCTATTAAAATGACTACTGATATGTAACTGACAATTGTTTCTTCAAACCAACGACAAGGTTGTACTTTTATATGAAGCATTTCATTATTATTAGACAAGATTTTTATTATTTACGTGTAGATTATATAAATACGAAAACAAAAAATGTTACAAACTCTATTTATTTAATATCGATAATTGCGATTTACTTCATTCAATTTATTATAGGGTCATAAAGGAATTTGTTGTTTTGTTGATTTCAAGGATATACTAAAAATGTAATCTGTCTGTAATCTTTACATAGATCGCTTATCATATATCAGTATATATTCAAACATAACAAAAACAACGTCTACAGACTTCCAGACGCAATATCCTATTTGTTATAATTCATCTCATACCCAGCGGTGAATAAAAATTCTCGATGTCATATCGCGATATTTCATTCACGATGACCAGACGGTCATGATAAAATTCCACATGCATATTAATTTGTTCATTTGTATCCACCGAGCAGTAGTGGACCAGCATGTTGAATAAGCTCTAAGGATCATTGTGCTACAAGCTTTTGGGTACTGCGGTTTTGCTATTTCACTTTTTTTTTGTTTAAGTAGCGACTTTTGTCTCTAGCTATGATCGTAAAGTACGGATTTAGAATTAAACGTAGTCTAGTTTATTATATTATATCTTACGACGAAGCAATTTAAAGCAATTGCTTTGTTACATAAATAAAACATACCTCTTATACGCGAATATATAATAGACATAGTTAATTTATTCAAGAGCATTCTATAAATGTGTTCCTTGCAGTCGCAGTGATTTTAACTAAACATAAGTGTAATATAATCAATGGAAATATTTTAACGCATAGGAAGCTATATATACCTAGATATATAAATAAATTTAAATTTATAACTTTTTATAGAGTAAGATTATTCGTATAACTATACAAATATTTATCACAAGAATATAACTTTCGGGCCTACATTTTAATCTTTATATCTCTAGCATTTATGTTACGAGTGTTAATGTTTATAGCGTTTAATAAAATTGAACATTTTGAAATGACGCACAAACGAGCGATATTAATTATTACATTTTTTGGTTACTGTAGTTCAAGCTGTGAAAACTATTATTTAAAAACTTGTCTTACATTCATCGTGTTTATCTGTTATAAAAAGAATGAAAATTGTATTTTTTATTTATTTATTTATTATGTTTTGCTAGCGGATGTTACATACATTACACACCAATAAATCATGTACGAAATAAGATACATTATGTACACCCATTCAAAAGCAAAAACTGCATGCATAGCGTTCTTGCTCCGATTACAATTATATAATTAAATATTGAAGTGCCTGATTAACATTAAGTAACAATATTTCGACATTGAAAGGAAAAAAAAGTGAAGAACAGAAATAACAAAAACGTCATTAGCTACATTACAAAGTACTATAACTTTACATATTTAATATGATTACATATTTAGATTTATATACTATTGTAACATTATATTTTATATATCTACGTAAATAAACGTTGTTTTTTTTTAATAACTACCTATTTTTTTTAATGTGTCAATGAAATTTTTTAAAGAGTCCGCTAATTTATCAGTACGACTTAACTTCGATGTAGGTATTAGCAAAGCGTTTATTGTCCATAAAACATTAGTTTTCCTCATTTTACCACTTGAGATAATAATGTATGTCACGTAGTACGTTTTTAGAAAAAATATATCGATATTTGATATAACTGATCTAAGTACCTATTCCCTTGAGTTTAATATACGAATTATCAATAAACGAACACACAATAAACAACACATTTTCCATGGTCATAGTGTTCAGTAGGTATATAAGTATAAAAATTGAAAATTCGTTTGGATTTTTTTTATATTTAAAATAATTTTAAAACCATTTTTACTAAAACTTAAACCAGCTTTGATAAGAATGGTTTCAAAATTAATTATTTTTATTAATTTAATGTGTAATATTGTCGATATCATGATTATTAAAATATTTACCAAATGCTAAAGTATTTTAGTAATTCGAGATATTTTAAAAATAAACTATTTATAGAGCCAGCAATCGTATTCCATGGCTATTGGTTTTTCAGTGAGATTTATGAATGAGCGAATACATCTTTAATTGAAATCATATAATCAATTTAAAAAATATTCAGTCACTCATTATATATATAAAAATACAAATAAGTAACTTACGTTAGAAAATCCGGCTGCTAGAACGATCATCCAACCCCATCCTCCATCCGGTGGAATAAAATCTTCATCTTTTTTTATTTTCAAATTCAACTGTTTCGTTTTAACCATCGTCTGTAATTTCAAAAAAAAATATATCACTAAAATAATTTACTTCAAACCAATACGATCCGGTTCCTTACTTCTGACTTGTACAACGTAACAGTTTAAAATGATAAGTATTGATTGTACGCGTTTATTAAATGGGACAATTATGATAGAGATAAACAACAAATTATTGACTATACGAAACGGTTAATTAGGATACGCGGATGACATTACCATGGTTTGTTTATTTGTACGTCATGTAAATGTGATATCATTTGAAAACATGGGATTATCCTGTATATACATAATACATAATGCATTAAATATAAATAAACAAAAGTGACGTAGACACTTCGATAAATAACGATGACGATTAGCAATTGGCATATAAAAATATCGAAATATGATCTCACGTGATTGCAAACTTAAGTATACAATCAATCAAATAATTACTGTCACCTTGTCATGTTGCGCATTTGCTGTTTCGATTAATGCTCTAGACATTGAAGATCAAATCAAATTCGATTTTTAAATTAAATTTATAATTGCAATTTTGTTATTGTAATTGCAATTAATTTGTTACTTGCAACTAAATAGTTTATACCAATTAACCAGTAAACAGATCTAACAATGTTGAATATTCACTCGAGTAAACATTCTCCAGCGTGAATTTTCAGATAATGCCCTCCTGATTGATTTCGGTCACGGCCAATGTCAAGAAATCTCTCTTGCAAGCCAACTGCGGAGGAGATATTATAGTGCACAAGTGGGTGCGCAAACACAGGTGCACTCATTATTCCCTAGCTCTCATAATCCGATGGGAAGGCAATCCGACACGACCGGAATGAGTTCAGGCGCAGGACCAACCGCTTTACGTGCTTTCCGAGGCACGGGATTGTACACACTTCCAACATCCATACTCCGGGCTGCTACTGAGAATTTTCTGACAGAAAAACCCAAGAACTATTTATTGGCCCGACCTGGGAATTGAACCCAAGACCACCGGGTCTGCTGCCTTATATCTAGCCACTGGACCAACGAGGCAGTCAGTGACTTTGGTTACTGTAAAAACCCTTTCATAAATAAAAAGGAAAAGGTTCACTGTGAAATCACAGGACCTTGCTTGTAAGCGTTGTTTAGCGGATGATTAGTTAAGCAATGCTGTCTTCTTCTATCAAATGTCAAATCAATAATGACAGAAAAAGAGGAAACAGTGATAAATACAAAGATTTTTTTGGGGAAGACAAAACAATGTCAATGTCGAAAAGAGTTCTGTGTTTAAAATCAAGAATAATAAATCTTATCGTATTGGAAAAAGAAGTAAATAATAGTTTTATATAGCAACCTAATGCTTAGAAACAGCACCATGTACTCAGTGTACATCACACAACAGTGTATATCCATAAGCTATATAAGATTATACACATTGAATTCGTAGTTCAAATAACGCATAAGTGACATTGTGATTAGATAAAAATTGTCACGCTTATTATTATCAAAGTTTTTAAATCCTCAAACAATTAAACTTAGCATAACTCGAAGGTATTTCTTTACACTTCTCAGTATGAAAGCGGTTAATTGCATACAAATTGTATTATCTTATCGCATTAAATTGTAACGAGCGAGCCCTTAGTCAGCCAATGACGACACGAGACAACTAATATTCCGATATCGTATTGCTCTAGATTGGACTGCCACGTGTTTATTGGGCTTTATTATTTTTGTTTAAATCAATATAAAAAAATATATATAACATGTCTATTGCAAGAAATTTGTGAATTGGCGTATAATTGTGCGTTGGTTATTTAATAAATGTTATTTTGAAACAATAACATTGATGTAGAGTCATTTGTATATCTCATTTGTACAGTGGCTAGTTTATACGAATATAGAGCAGAAGGTCTTAGGTATTAACTTTCAAAAAATGTCAATTGAGAAAATAAACCCGATTACTGACGATTAATATTTGCACTAAGTGATTGTCAGGTAATACGATATTGGTATTGGTCACTGACCAGGTCTGATTGACACTGTCACAGCTGTAACCATTCTTTAGGCCAACAATTCAACTAGGAGATTGTAGTTTAATCAAATACATAATTATTATATTAAATAATTAAGTAATACACAATATATAAATGTTTTATTCGTTCTCATGGCTAAGCGCTAATCAGTATGCCATGTGCAACTGACCAAGTGACCATTGTATATCATATGATACTTTGTGGAATTGCAGTTTATTCACGATGATTGAGTTATAAGTACAAATATGTATTTTGGTGTGGAGTTCGATACTTATAATATTCGACCTTAAATCCATATAATATAATGTAATCCATCATACATATTTATATATTAAGAAGTAAATAAATATACAGGACATGGTCTAACAAGCTGTTCTAGTTCTTACTAATATTATTAATGCGAAAGTGAGTTTGTTTGTTTGTTACGCGTTCACGTCTTATCTAATCGTAAAGTTTTGCGAAGGTTATATTGTTTACCTAGTTAATAGTTCAATTCAAAATACTTTATTCAACATTGAAGCATTATGCTTGCTTATTGATAGTCAAACTAGAAACTACCACCGGTTTAGAAAAAAAATGAAAGAAACTCAGACTACGAAATTAGCCTCGAGGATTAATACTTACAATATAATACTACCTACTTACATATTATATATACTGGTAATAAAAATAGAATCAAATCGTTATTCTTTTGTTTTTAAACTTTTATTCAATATGACACACATTCCATCTATTGTACGTTATGCAAAAAAAACTGTCGCGTAAATACTTACAGCAATTTATATAGGCATAATCCAATCGATACGCGAATAATAACATGAATATAGGAAATTATATGGTAGACATTTGTTTACTGATTTACGGAAATCCAGCGGTTTGGATAGATATATCACATACCTTAAAAAAACTGGCATAAGAAACGAAATTGTTTTGAAACGATTTTTGCAATAATATTTATTACTTCAAATGGAGGCGATTAATTAATTTCTAAGATGTAATGTGAAATGTAAAGTAATTACTCTTGTAGTAAGCATTACACATACAAACTTTCCTTAAGCATCAACAACTACTTGTTGTTGTTTTTGTTTAAGGAAATTGGCCGGACTTGATCTTTACAATTAAAAGTATTTGATCGTGTTAAAGTCCTCTAGAGTGCCTCTAAAGTATTATACTGGCTCTAGAAGCAGCGTTCAATTTTTTTTCTTTTCATAGAACTTATTTAGTGATACGTCGCACTTTCAAGAGTAACTAATTAACATAATTAAAATAAAATTCCAACAACCACCCAAGAATTTTAATATTTCAATGTGATTGATTCAATTGATACTGAATGTTTTATAAACATTTAATGTATGATTAAAATATTTTCAACGTCGAATACAATTCGCCGCGTGAATACATTTCTAAACGTTTAGAAATTAAACATACTTTTGAGACTTCGAATTTTATTACATAAGTATATATAATATTTGTAGTCTGTGTGTAAAAACATGATAAAACTATTGTAAATAACGTACCTTTATCAATAGGGTGCTAGCTACATAATTTTGTCAGCGTTGATTTTATCGTTGGCAAAGCACGCTTGCCGGCGCGTGATCTCATACTGACACACTATGGAAACATACTCGTTAGTATAATCAGCGTTTAATGCAACAATAAAATAAATACAAGTATCCGTTAATAGCTTTATCATTATTTATAATAAATAATCGACTTCAGTTTTTAATATCTATATTATACTACTCTCGTACTCGGTACTGTCTCTTTCATTATAATTGTTTTTTTATGGTCCATTACATAATTAATTGAACGTTTTATCCGGTAAATTAAAATATAAATATAATACGTAGTATTGTCTCAAATAGTAAACATAATAATTTAAAAACGACCGCTATTGACAAAATTTATTAGATCGGTTTTGATTGACTTCAGAACAGTATAAAATAATGAGCATAATTTACCTTATCAATTTGGGTAACTGCTGAATAGCGTTGATTAGTTTTTTCATCCTTATTTTTTTTTATCAATGACCTCTTGTTATTTTGACTTTGATTTTATTATCGACTGTTTAAATATTGTTATTTTATATTTAGTACATATGTGGCGAGCATCAATTAATAGTGCACGTACCTAACGCTTGTAAAAAATTCAACTCATCTATGTTCAATCCCCCAATTATAAATCTGTCCCCCAATCCTCCAAAATAAGTTTTGGCTATTACACATATATATATGTAATAGCCAAAACTTTCATTTATGCCTTTTTATGTAACATTAGGGTTTTAGCGCAATTAAACTGTTTTGACTTGTTTCGACTAGTGCAACTCGGTTAGGCGTCGACAATTTTTTTTTAGGTATATTAGTGCTTGAAATCCGATCCCATATTTAAAATTAATAACATATACTGCGGAAGTTATATTAACAATGCTTATGAAACATTTATAATATATTTTTCTTATAATATTAAGCATCTAAGTTTTTATCGGGTTCTACAGAAACTTAGAATAATTATTTCTGCAGTAACCTTATTCGCAATCACATGTCGATGAACCCTAAATAAAGAGGCATAAATGATAAATTTGATTGATCAGAGCCACTGTCTGGGCCTGAGAGCCGCTGTAAGTTTGTAAACAAAAGATTCGGGCAAAATTTGAACAAGTATTAAGTATTGAACAAGTAGATAAATCTGTTTGATGATCTGTTCTGTTTTCAACCCCAACTATAAAATATAGACGAAAACTCTTTATTCTATTATATAAATAAGCGTAAAATATTTAATATACTATGTGCAAGCATTGCGCAGAACGTACGAGAGCCTCTATAAAAGCTGTAATGGGCCAGTGGATGGAATAAAGACTCTAAATCGAAGGTCGCAGGTTCCAAATTGGTCTAGTTCTACTAAGTTTTAATAAACTTCAACAATAATAATAATAACGTTCTCCAGACCGATTTCGGCCACGGTGGTCAATCTCAAGAGAGATTTGTCAACTGCGCAGGATATATTATAGTGCACAAATGTGTGCACAAGCACAGGTGCACTCTCTCTTCCCTAGCTTCTATAATCCGATGGGACGGCAATCCGACACTTTTTTGGAGTGTGTAATGCTGTTGGCTCAAGCCGGAAATCCGACACGACCGAAAGAGTTCAGGCGCAGGCCGGCTTTACGGGTTAAGGGAGTGTTCATACAAGTCCAACTTCCAGACTCCGGGCTGCTACTGAGAATTTTCTGAAAGTAAAACCCACTAACTATCTTTTGGCCCGACCTGGGAATTGAACCCCGGGCCTCCGGGTCTGAGGTTTTACATCTAGCCCTTAGACGAACCAATTATAATAAACCTACCTACTAACTAACCTAACCTAACCTACTAATGGTACACCAACCCGCAGTGGAGCAGCGTGAAGCAGTTTATTTATATTTTGTTTACTATTATTTTATTATTCAAAAGCAATTTTATAGGAAAATATTTTTGCAGCAATGTTTATGAAAGGCTACGAATGAAAACTGCAAAACAAAAAACCTGATAATTTTTTTATATTAATTTTGCTTGCATTTGTTTGTTTACATTCAAATGAGTGTTATCCCTGCCTTAAGTGTATCTTATCTTTAATGCATTTAATTATCAGGCTGCTGCCTGTCTGACATCATAGCACGACTATCTAAGTTTCAGGATTAAAAATTGATCGAGATATGGTATTCATATGCAACATAAATGTTGGCTTGAACTTGAAGTCATAGTTCAGATGACATCTTCATGGACTCGGAATGTGTGCCAGATGACTTCCTTGAAGGGACGTTAGTTTTCTTGATAAAAAATATTATTTGACGATCGAAGGTGTGAGATATAACTCAGAATGAATACAAAGATGATCAAATTAAACAACAATTTAATACGACATATTAATATAGTTTCTGATTAAACGTTGTATGTTAACAAAGTCAACTTTGAAAGTAGCATGGAAATGACATGCAACGAAATGTTATAAAGTTGCTTGTCTATTACATTTAGATTTGCATTTATTTCAAATAGAAATATATCCCATTTTTAGTTTTGTTTGTTTTAAATAAACATTAAAAATAAATTTGTTTAAATGTAAATTTTTAAATAAATAATATGTCCCCTAACTAAATACGATAATTTATCGACAGTATCATTCCTATTAACTGTCAGGCACTATTTGAATCACGGTCTTATATATACATGTCTAGCGTCCGAGTCCAATTTCAGTCGTGAGAGATAGGCGCGATTGTGTATCAACTTTTATTTCGCAGCGGCGCCCACTGTACGTCGCTGCTATCGCCTATCGAGTAATTGTGAGGGATTTGTGAGGGTCGTGAGGGTGATGGAGAAGTATTGTGTTATTTAATCATTGTTATATCGTTTTGTTGTTATTTAACTGTTTTGTTTGGATTTGAAATAGTGTTCGGGATTAATATTACGCGAATTGTCATGCCTCTGGCGGACGTAAATTGAACTGAACAGCGTCATTAAGTCGACGTACCCCACTATTGATGTTGCGAGACCTGTGTATACGACCGTGATCTGAATAAAAATTCATCAATTCTATTTTATATTTTTTATCAACCATGGGCTATTTAATATATAAATATACTACTGTACTGTTTTTAATTATGCTTAATCTTTTCAATGAAATTTATGTAATTATGAAACATACTTGATGTTCAAATTGGAACGGTAGAATTTAGACTAGCTAAATCAAATCGTCAAGAGCAAAATCGATTAGTTGATTTCAAAATTTTCATAAAAATTATAATTGCTAATATTTTCAAATATGAAACTCCTAATATTTTAATTTATTATAATTTCACTATCCATGACTGGAAAAGGAATATTACAATGGACTGCGTTGTAAACGCACTAAGAAGTTGACACTCACGTAAGTGAGGAATTAAGAAATTTAATGAATATATAATAACATCTACTTCATTTTGTTTTTTTTTTACTTACATACTCTAAATCGATTACTGGTCTATTAAAATAAACTCAATATGATTCAATCGATTTATTTATTCAATTTTATAATCATTAGATCTTACATCTCTAGAAACTTCAAATCACAAGCGTCAATGTAACCGTACTACGTTAAAAAGTTTTTGTACTGACTGCTGACATTAAATGTGCAACAAGGATAAATGAAAACATATGAGAGAGAAAAACAAAGAGGTTATGGAAACAGAAACAGTTACTAGTTAGCATTTAGTACTCAAGAGATACATAACAGTGTCATCTCTTAAAATTTTAGTGTACTGATTCTTTATTTTTTGTGAACGCGAGAGTATACATTTCTTATCAATATATTTTTACTAAGAAAAGAAATGTGTATTAGTTGAAGTTATAATAAAAAAGTTATAAAACACTAAAGAGAATATACGTTTATTCAAAATAATTTAATTGGGATGGTGTTTTAAACTTATTTCGCAACGACGCTTATATGGGAAACATATTTCTTGAAACGGTAAGTACCCTTTGTTAAATTGTATTTAAATAATATTTAAATATTTGCCGATTTTACCTTGGCATATATTTCATGCTGCACACATGTTTTTGTTACAAATTAGATACCGAATAAGTAGCAAGAAACTTTATTTCAACTATTGCAATTCTCTGAAGGTACATGTTTCAAAATTAAATGAGTGTTTTATTTTAAAATATTATTTTATCGAGAGCAAGATAAGCACACTTTATTTTGATTTGGAAAATGTCTAATGTATGTATATAAAGTAGTCAAATTATTCTAAAATTCATATATTATATTACGATGATACATGATGATAAATGATGTATTTATTATGAGAATTAATATCTAATGCAACCCGATTAGAAAGTTTTATAGAACTAATACAGATAATCCAAATAAAACAATAAATGGAGATCATTTTTTATTGTAGATAAAATTAATCTTTTTTTGTTTTATATACCTACTTTATTGATAATTGATTAAAGTTTTAAACTATACAATAAGAGAGATACTTTAAATAAAGTCCACCAATTTTGAACAAACAATTTAAAAAAGTTATTGTAATTTCATAATAATGTATTTATTTCATGTGACATCCTTTTTCTCTCCTCTACCATGAGTCGGCCTGGGTGATATCAATCTTATCGGTTTTCATATTTATTGTCGGTATTTAATATTTAAGTATAATTATTGTACAATAAGTAGCATTTGTCCAAGTGTATTGAATCAACATTCTCTAGCTGTTTTGTCATTAATTTGGGTTTTGTGCAGTGTGTCATACTCTTATTTCGTTATGTTACATATCAAATAATAACTAAATATCTTTACACAGGCAACCTCTTTTTTGCTTTAAGTAACAGCCTGTATATATCCCAATGCTGGGCTAAGGCTTTTCCTGTCTTTGAGAAGAAGGGTCAGCGGATATATATGTGGCAGAGTTTCAGTGTAATTACACATATGCAGGTTACCTCCCGATGTTTTCCTACATTGCCGAGCATGAGATAAATTATAAACACAAACCAAGCACATAAAAATTTAGTGACACTTGAGTTTTAGTGATTCCTTGCCTTATGGCCAATCAATTATGCATGATTAATATTTTTGTAATCATCTCTCTCTGTAATATGTTTGATAATAAGTTTATTTCAGCTTTCCTTTCAAAGGAAAACTTTTAAACAATGTGTTATATCTATAATAAACTTCACATTGAATAAATAGTCATAATATATATATTTGACGCAATTAAATTCATTAGACCTTTAAAATATGGCTTCCGGTCAAACAATAATTAATGCAGGAAGTTGTTAATAAGGTAATTATACTCAGTGTTACATAAAGAGTCAATATATATAAAGAAAGTATGATGAACGCATGACATGTAATTATTAATTATACTAACGGTAAATAAGTTCATCTAAATTAACGATAAATTGAAACAATATACCTGAACACATTGTGACATGTTGTAGTTTTTAAGTTATTACAATATTAGGTGTAGTAAGATTACTGATGAAAACAAAATAATTATAAATGTTAATGACATATTTGTTAGTGTTTTAAGAAACACTTGAATATGTCAGGCTGTAGTGCAGAAAGTGCAGAAAGTATAATAGATAATACTAAAAAAACAAATTTATGAAATTGTTAAAATATTTTTATTCAAATAAAATATAAGTTATACGCTTTTCTGAGTTTTTGTCGTCACAATTTAAATCCAAAAATCTTCCATGTGTAGTTTTTGTGTATGTCTTACAGGCCTACATAGTTTCTTTATTATATTTTTATATCAAATCAAAGTATGTATACTGTTTCAAATTGTTTAGAAGTAATTTTAATTTGTTCTGTACTTCTCATTATTTTAAGTAAAATAACACAATGATATGAAAAGGTAAGAGATACCTTAACTTAAATGATCACGTACTATTTCGATTTGTTGCTTAAAATATCAAAATATATTGAAGACAATTTTTCAATTAACTATATCTAGTCCGACCATACACTTAATTTCGTTGTTTATTGTAATACAGTTCAAATTAATTATACGCATAGTTTAAAAACATTCGTAATTGTTCTTCATTATTTTGTGATCAATGTGTGACAGTGTGACGTAATCGGAACAGTTTCATTGCCCCCGTTCCATATCCACTTCTAAAGGACAATAATATAATTGTCAGAGGTGAGTAATGCGATTGTCGGAATTTTGAAAATAATCAGCCCGCTATTTAGTGGGAACAGTAAATAAATAAACCTCATCAAATAAGACCTCATGTTACAATATAAGTTTAAAACTAATATTAATAAAACAATTGACAGTCGTGTGTATGTGCGGAAATTTGTGATATTATAGGCGTAGTCCTGTAGATCACCAGGTCCTCACCCAACAGATATAGGTGTTTCGAGTACATTCATAAGTGAACTTAATGAAATCACGCTATGAAAGAGAAATAAAACAAAACAATGATATAGTTAATGGTAGATATGATATAAAGGCGTCAGATTTTAATCCCTTATGTATAACATAATCTATGCACGTTTGCTTTCTATATACGGACTATAGTTACTTTTTATATATCTACGAGAAATTAAATATTCAATTGTTATTTTTACCGTTTCGATAAAAGTCAATTAGGGCAACGTCATCTCTTCTTTGTCTTTATATTTTCGAATTAACATTGAATTATGCAAACAAAGAGTGTCGTGATGCAAATCATCTTGTAGTGAGGAATACTAAATAATTATGAGAGAATACTAATATATATATAGAAAAGATAACCGACTGACACATCACAGCTCAAACTAACTGGGGCTAGTACCATCAAAATTTGCATAAAGCTTACTTTTACATAGTAGGTTCGATGGTAAGTTTTTTAAAAATGTAACGCCTAAGGTTTACTAGCTACTAATTTACCAACATTATATTTTTGAAGAAATTGTAATAAATTTAACAATTTTACAGTTTAATTGTCTTGGTTTTGTAGTGGCTAGCGTCTGTTCTGCAATTATCTTCGTATAATATTTCAGCCACGGTCTCCAATTTCAATACTGTGTAAGAGATAAGTCAAAATGTGTACACAGGTCCACTATATTATATACCTACTACTCATTTTTATAGTTCTCTAGGAAGGACATTCGTGGTCATGGTCATTCGTGCTTTTACGAGAAGCCAGCTTGTCTCCATTAGACACTTGAAAGCTGGGTTTTATTGTAAGTGATTCAAAACTGACATTGCAATTATATTTTAATCTCTATAATTTTATACACGACAGTCTCGTGGAGCCTGTGGTATTGGAAGAAAAAATGGATTATTATATTAATTGGATCACGCGAAAATATATATCGTTTAAATCCTGTGTGCGGAGATAAATTACCTATTTACTTGCAGTTAATTATCGAAAATAATATTTAAAATAAAATAATCCTTTTTGTTTCCGACTGCACTGTTTTTAAGGCACGAGAGAATTATATTAGAATTATTCCAGCGTTATTAGCTTCAGATCTACAACAAATGTAAGTTAGCCAATTTTCCCACGAACTGGTACCTATAACTTCTTATACTTTTAATCAACGCGAATTTTAATATATTGATACATTGCAAGCTTTATTGTACCGGGATCTGGTTAATAAGGCCGATACAAAGTTAGCAGTGCTATTAATTTTATAATTAGTGAATTTTGAAACGAGGCCGGAGAAAGTGAAAAAGTTATAAAGGCGGACCGTGTAACTATATGTGGAAAAAAACTGCTCCCTTTTTTATTCGGTTAAAAATTTTCAACCTCGATTTCCATTACGAAGCCGAAAGTAATATTGAATCTAGCAACATTTATCTTGTACAACAACAATATTATGAATAGGGCTGCATAATTTAATCTCTGAATTTTCCACCACTAGGAATGTTTTGATTGTGTGAATACAATGTTGTAAAGGTTGTAGGTACAGTCATGTTGTTTACAAGCGAATGTATTGTCATCCGATATATTGAAATTTGAACGGTAAAAATTTGCTGATCTGTAAAATGACGCGGTTTCCTACATTTATTCGTGTAGTAATCACAATTTACATCTACGAAACATGCTTGTAAAGGAATGTCAATTTGTGTAATATTATTATTTTACAAATTAAAAAGTCCTCAAATAACTGAAGGTTTCAAAACAAAAACAAAATGCAGTATCGCATCCACGTCATACGAGATTAATTAAAGTTTTAAGTTAACGCCGGTGAGGAAAGACAATAAACTCGGTCTTTTCCGCCAATTTAATTACATAATATGTAAATTAGATAAAATGTTGATGTTATTATTTATCATGTATAACTCATTATATATGCTTTTTATCATCTATAATATAAACTTTTTTTAGAACAGTGTTAGCTATATTTTTTAAAATTAGCCTCAAATACTTTTATAGTCCGGCAGTGGATCGTTCACAGGATGTTATTTACTTATACGATGTTACTTACATTCGTTTTTTAATAAAGTAGACGTTTCAGTATATAATATTTATAAATGTACCTACATTTCACAAGTCATCAAAAACTAATTTCTATTTACACGGCAGAGCAAACGTAATGTGGGTTATGAAGCGTCAAGCAAAAAATTCCGTCCGGACCGTTGCGTTGGCCCATGTGAGGAGTCGTATGTCATTTTTATGGAGAAAGTTTACTAGAAACTTAGGAGTCCTAGATTACCTGCGGATGTAGTTTTCAACTTGACATTGACTTGTCAAAATTGTCACCCAGTTTAGACGAATTGAAAAAGTTATAGAACTCGATTTATGCTAAACTATAGTAATATTTGAAGATGAAGAGTTTGTTTGTTTGATCCGGCTAATCTCAGGAACTACTAGTTCGAATTTAAAAAATATTTTTGGGTTTTATCGTCCTTTTATCGAGGAAGGTTATAGGCTGGTTTTTATTCATTATATTTTTATTAGTTAATATAGCATTATTAACTAATAAACATAAAAAAACCGCGGGGCACAGCTAGTAATAAATAATTGTATTAGTTACATGTTGCATATTAATAATTTTGTTTTCTATATGTGCGAATAATGAGAATAAGTTTTAACTTTTAAGGGAAGGGATAAGATAAAATTAAAGATTTGGGTTACATTTAAAACCTAATTTTTCTCCGCGTGTTAGGGGTAAGTGGCGCGTGTTAGGTTATAAAAAGTAACATATTTTGATTTGATCCATGTTCATTTTTGTAACGTAAATTGGTATTTTCATCTTTAAATGCTTAGTTTTAATTCGTCTGTATTTTGCAAATCCGCGAAAAAACCATATCCGATATAGTTGGTGAAATGCTTTCGTGATGGGCTTGTCGTGATACTTTAATAAATACTCATATAATAAACTTAACCTGTATTCGCCCTAATCTGTTTTGCAGTCCTATACTGTTAGAAATCATTTCATTACCCGTGGAATATTGTCAACCGACTTATGGTGATATAAAATTTCGACACACGCAGTATTGTTGAAATGTTATGATTGTTGTGGTCAATGTCGCTGGTCCGCTTCGGATATTTTACGACCGTTTTCTGCGGTGAATTTCTTGTTTGTAAACACGAAGGATTTTACCAACTTATTATTATAAAATAGTAAACCTTTAATATCGTGTTGATATAACGCATCCCTTGTTGTGCTCCGCTCGTGGTTCGGCGGAGCTCTCCTCAGGGGGCGAAGATAATCTTGCCCCCCTGAACTCCTCGCTAGTGCTTACGGCCATCCCGGCTGCTTCATGGCCGTTTGAAATGGAACACGTGAGGCCCCCACCGCACGCATCCACGGCCACTGGTTACGCCATCCAGGGTTACGCGCTATCTTTCAAGCCCCCTGCATCGGGGCTGTATCTGCCGTAGTAGACTAGGCCATCTCGACTAGGAATGCTCTTTTTATATAAGGAATGACTTGTACTAGGCAGGCAGAAAGCTTGTACTAGGAGTGGGGACGACAATAGCCCAATGATCACAATCGAACCTGTTACTAATACACCGCGAGGCGGCCTGTAATCATTGCGCTATTAACGCTTAACGTTTTACGTCCAACGTCTTCATTTTTACCTGTGTAATATTAAATCGTACGATAACAACGGAGTGTACACTTTCACGTCTAGTATGTGAAAGTACTAAAATGCTAACCTCGTTCAATTAAATGCTAAATTAACTTCTGACGTATAACTGATACGAGGAAACCATAAAAACTATTTTCCCCTATTGTATAAAGCAGATTGATCACTATATTTTGTAATCTAGCAGCTACGATTAGAATAGGTTTAGGATTTATTCCCTAGGGTAAATCTGTGCATTATAATATTCCCTGCCTGTCCTTTGATAATGGAACCGTAGTCAAATTACAAAAATCTTCATTCAATGTAGAAGCGTTACACTTGCTTATTGATTGTCATAAATCTACCACCGGTTCGGAAATAAACACCTCATACCTGCGAAGTCTTAAAATATATCGAAATATTAATCATAAATAATTTTGTATTTAAAAAACATAATAGCTCGAATAAAACATGCGATTTAAATAAGTATTCACATTTTTATTAAACTACAATAAAAGTTCTATATTTATGATAATAAAGTTATGCGTTGCAATACCTCTTTACGTTTTTGAAAAGTATAATATTTCACTCTCATAAAGAATAATTTATACATACTAGTAAAACCTATTATTTTGTCGGCGTGGAATTCGGTTTGTCTCAGAATTATTCGTATAAAGTATTTAAATTATTAGGTACGTAGCAGCGGTAGTCTATAGAAAAAAAATGTTTGTTAGTTTCGATAACTCGTCATTAGCCATATAAACTTAAAAAGAGACATTTTTTTCTGAAACCACATATAGAATATAAAAGTTCTATTGTTAAGAAAGAATTGAATCGTCTCTTGTAAAACTCAAAATGTTATAAGTATTAGCAACAATTATTATCTCCAATATATAATATAGTATTTATCGCAAAGTATACATTGATGCCGATGATTACAGAATTAAGAACAATATTTATTGTCGTATAATAATATTTTGATATGTAATGCGAGCGCGTTATCACCAACGATATGAAAGTCCAACTACATTTCACGTGATACACAAAAACATACGAGTAATGGTTATAACTTTGATTGAAAAGTAGAAAACGTCACCGCTGCGGACAGTGGCAACGGTGCTTTGTGCTGCTTTTTATCCTAATTGAGACATAAAACAGCCTAAAATTGTCCGCCTTACAACCGCATGCCAGCTGCAAAATTGTAGTGAAGCAGTATTTGTTGTTGCAGTCAACGCTCCCTTCCTAGTTCAATAAGTACTCAAGCAACATTTTGGTGACTTTAACTATCATTTATTTAACTAACGATGAATTTACAGTTCACTCCAAAACGGAAAAAGGCTTACTACACTTTTGACATTGAAATGACATGACACGGACATCAGTAACTTGCTTGCAAGTTACTGAATGAGTTGCATAAGAATAAATGTTTCTCTAAGTAACGAACAAAAGATGATATTCAATTTTATTATAAAATATGACATACCCTATAGATATGACATAACAGTACCTACGTAAAAAATATTATTTTTATAGCTCGTCTGGGTAGGTAACTAGGTACCATCCACTCATCAGATATTCTACCGCAAAACTGCAGTACTATTACTATTGTTGTGTTCCGGTTTGAAGGGTGAGTGAGCCAGTGTAATTCCAGGCACAAGGGACATAACATCTTAGTCCCCAAGATTGGTGGCGCATTGGTGATGTAAGTGATGGTTAACATCTCTTACAATGCGAATGTCTATGGGCGTTGGTGACCACTTACCATCAAGTGGCCAATACGATCGTCCGCCTTCCTATGCATTAAAAAATTTTTGTAAAAGAATTTAATTGATGAAAAATTATAAAACCTATTTTTATTAAGCTTATAATATATCTTATTAGCATATAATTTGTTATCTATCGGTTCTAATAATAGACTCAAACGTTACCATGTTATTAATTTAATCTTTAAATTCATGAAATATATTCGTTCATCGTTCGTCATTCATTTTAGTTTTTAGTTGTGACGCAATAATGCGTGTGTGAATGTCAAATCGAGAAAATATGGTGTATCACGTTGTTATCGAAACTTGATTAAATTTAAAATGGATTGTGTCGTTAATAAAAGCTAGTCGAAAATGTTCTGTAATTAATTGTATTGTAGAGTCGTCAGTAAATGTCATACCATTTAAATTTTCATTTACAATATTCGATTTTTTTTAAACTTACCATCGGTCCGTAATGTAGATTCTCTCGAAAGGAACATACAAGAAACTGAGTAATATCGAACGAATGATCATATCCATATTTTCTATGTAACACTTTACAACCTTAACATTAATGATATTAGGATACAATTACGTCAAAAAAGAAGGTGTTTCTTCCAGCACACCCGAAAAGAGAACAGAAATGACTTAGAAGCAGACACCTACAATCATACAACAATATATTTATTTAAACCCTTAATAATTTACGGCCTTATTTATACAGGTTGTTTTGCGGCTGATTTGTGGAACATTGGTGCCGTATTTCTTTCTTCTTTAAATCAATGATAGAAATAGAGGAATCAGTGTTTAACCAAACAGTCTGTTAGCAACGTTGATAAGTAAGGCATCGAATCCAAAAAAATATAAGAAGAGTATTGGCCTATTGCCAGAATGTCCACAAAAAACCAGCGGTTCCCTCTTCACCATTGTGTGACGTCACGTGATCGCTTACGCATACCACTGGGTCATCACCGTTATAGGATCAACTTTAACTATAAAATATATTTCATTGTATCTAAATGATAAGTTACGTGTAAATAATATTTTCGTATATTATTTTTGTATTTTCTTCGGAGTAGGGGGCCAATAGCCCCGGCCTGATGGATCAATCAATCAACAACTACCAATAAAGGGATGTAATGCCTCACTTTCTTACTCATTCTTTAAAGTGGATCCCAATATTTGATGGTAGAATATAATTAAGGGTTTGTACAAGGCTCTACCACCTGTGTAATTAATTGCAGTTTTGCCATTTGAGAAATACATATATACATATGTATATACATAGCTTCGTTTATGTGTAGATGATTATACACTCCGCATTCGTTTACAGACATCACCAGAGGTTATTGACCTCTAATATCGTTAGCGATTTTTTGCGCCGCTCTTAATAATTGTGTCGAAAGTGAATATAAATAAAACTAAAGTTATATCATGTATTTGTGATTATACCATATGCTTATATATACTATATAGTTAATTAATTTTATCTATCTGTCTGTACTAATAAATAGACTACATGCAGCGCGTGTAGTAGATTTTAATATATATTTTTATTACATATAAGTAACTATGCTTTTCAGTTTCACCCGCGTTACATTCGTGAATTTCATTTTCTCGTATCAAATATCATACCGATATGAATTAATGTAAAACTAACTGGACATTGTGATGAACCTAAAACTGTGTATGAAAAATGTTTTGTTAACTGACAAAAAAAATATGGTCATTTCGTTGGTAATACGCCAAATGACACGCAATATCATGATACCTCGTCTATATGACGTCATTTAATGCGAGTTGCGTCATATACGCGGTATATAACTGACATTTTAGTTAATTCGTACAAATAATCTCAGTACTTTTGTAGATATGTGCAATTTTCGTATGTGCCTTTACATAGATACGGTATTTTGTTGTGTATTTTTTGTAATAATAACACCACTACGGATAAATTAATTAAACTTTAAAGTATTAACTTAAAAGTCACAAAAACTATAATCTATAAGACGTTAACTAAAGTAGCATAGTATTAAAAACGTATATTAATTTAAAAAATTACAACATAAGTAATTTACCCGAGAACACTTAAAAGACAGTAAAATAGATTTATTGGTAAGTAAATACTTATTGCATCTTTATATTACATAGCGTTCTGAGTTTTACTAATGTTTTAAACGAGGAGTTTGTTTGTATGTTTGTTACGTTTTCAAGGATTTTGTAATATTTGGCAGATATAGAAGTCCAATATTACGAGGTTTCATTGGATACTTTTTTAATCATATACATATATGTCGTCATATATGTATATGTACGTATTCTATCGTCCACTTATCGTTTATACGCTAAAATTTAAATAATAATTCTTAAAAAAACAAGGCTGCAGTTAATTTCCCAGTCTCTTTTGTAAACATTTTTTTTTATGATAACTGAGACTAGTTACTCAGGATAGCCCTCCCTGCAAGCATGGCAGGTTTTAAATTAATTACCGGATATCCTGTAATATGGCCTCCTGTATCTCCATCGGATGCAGGCGTGCAAATGGTGACATTTCAGGAACAGCCGTAGTTCAATTCTAATTTTTATTCAGCCTGTTTTTATGATAACATTTACCATTTACGAGAAAAACCTTGAGTATTTATTTAATAGATCTAGGTACCTACTTATTACATATGTATTAAGTATTCCAAAATAAAATTATATATTATGCTAATTTCCTAGTGTTTTTATAACGAAAGACTAAAAAGTTGTTCTTTAAATTGGTTGGAGTCAGTCCAACGTTTTAAAAATATTATGTACAAATATAGCTCACTGATTAAAACATCAATTTTAATAGATTACAAATTCAAGCGTAGGCAACCACCATCAAATAACGAAGAGAACGAAGAGTCGAAATACTATGAATTTCTACGTCGACGCGAAACAATTTACATAAAGCAATGTCATGTTAAATTAACGTCTCTAAAAGTAATTTTAATTAGTTTTTTAACATTCAGTCTCACTTAACTTGTAATGCTTAAACAATGACTTTGTATTTTCTTATGTAATATTAATAATGATTTAATAGTTGTGAATTTTTATCACGCAGTACGTGTACCTATTTTCGTCTTCATTATATATATATCTCTTATATAGATAATTCTGAAAGTCACATATTGGATTAATATTAAATTATCTAGCCGAGCGTTTTATTTATATGTCGCTGTCCGTCCGTCTGTCGGACGTAGGATAATTTTATGGTAATATTTTTTGGTATCAAGAGCGCTTGTCTGTAAACAAGATTTTATTGATGTAGGTAACATCTTAATATTTATTTAAGTGTACTTTTTATTTTTTTATATTATAAAAGAAAATAAGTTGAAATAATTATATGGAAGTGATTATTCTAAACATCTTAATTTTAAGAAATCATCTGTTTAATCAAATGTTGCTAACACACATTTCAGTCTCTAGTATTGCTGTGAACGGCAAATTTGGCACAGTTTCAATACTTGCTTTCCCACGTCTATTTTAGTTCCTATCACCGCTCAATTTTGTATTAAATCCTTTATTCTTATTTTTTTTTACATGATAATAAAATTTGCTATCAATAAATCAAAAGTTAACTATGAAGGTATATTTTTAAGATACTAGCTCTGTCTCCGCTCCGCATAGGCAGAATATTGTTCTAAATAGAACGTTTGCATCGTAACACTTTTAACTCTACACTACACTTGGTTTACACGGCATACGTCAGAAAAGCTTCCAGTGGGCAAGATTTTTTGGAAATGTTCCACATTTGTCGTCAGCCAATTTTCACAAAACATTAGTAATTGCAGGCACAAGGGACATAATTATGATCTTGGTTCCCAAGGTTGGTGGCGCATTGGCGATGTAAGCGATGGTTAACATCTTTTACAATGCCAATGTCTGTGGGCGTTGATGACCACTTACCATCAGGTGGCCCATATGCTTGTCCGCCTTTCCATGCCATAAAAAGAAACCCAGGAATGTTTTTTTTTATTGTATAAATAGCTGCTTACATCACCAGCTCCACCAGCTTTGGAAACTAAAATGTTTTTTGTCTGTGATTGCACCCACCCTTCAAACCGGAACAACAATAACAAGTACTGCTGTTTTTCGGTAGAATATCTAATAAGTGGGTACCTCCCCATACGAGCTTGCGCAAAGCTCTACATCAGTAAATGTTTATTCTTTGGTGAAAACTAAAAATACGTTTCGTAGTTTCGGTAGTGGGTTTGAGTTTGAAACGTGGCGGCGGACTTTGTTTTATTACAATGAATGTAGTGATTTACGAAGACGACAATAATTAGTAATTACTAAAATATATTGTAGGTAGGTAGGTACATTTAAATACATCAATATTTTTAATATTGAAAGTTAACACATATTATATACGGTATATTTTGTTTCAGTTTGTAGGACTCACGATTCAATGAGTAAATTAAAAAAAATCTGCAAATTATTTTTTCTAAAAAAATATTTCTCTGGTTGGACTTTATGTCATAAAATTCTTATCGATTACATTAATTTAATCGCTACGGAAAAGTTAATGCCGTCATCACCGTAATTATCTGCGTTAACATTTATTTAAAGAGTTATAAAAAAGTTGGTGTGCCAACAGTATTGTGAAAGCGAACACTAAATTTTTTATTATGTATTTAAAATTAATAAAATATATTGTTGAAAGAACGATGTTTTGTATTTCAAGTTGAAAATGATTTCGTTAGGTTACCTGGAACAGAGCAAAAACTTTTGTTTAGATTTTACTGTAGAATAATAAATATTTCAGAATATATGAACACATTTTATAATTGTTATTCATATCACGTAAGCTTAAAATGGAATAAAGATTTGAAGTTTTTTATTATTATTTATCATAATTTAGTTTACCAGCAGATTTCGTTAGTGATTTTCAAAAGGTCAACATTTTTACATGGTTTTAGGGCAATTCATGTAGGTATTTCATATGAAATTATGTATTATGAATTAGCTCAATATTATGTCGAAAATGATCCTTAATAAAAAACATATATATATATTGGCATAGGTACATGTTTCAACTTTAGTTTATGATGATGATGATGCCCCAATAACCGTATTCAGTCGTGACGGCCAACAAATGAGAATAGCGAACTGCACCGGATATATTACAGTGCACAAGCGTGTGCGCTAACACAGTGCACTCTCCAATCCCTCACTCTAACAATCTCACGGGACGGCACTCCGACACGACAGGAAAGACACAGCATTTAATACAGAAACAACGGATTTACGTGCTTTCCGAGGGACGGGAATATACACACTTCCAACTTCCAGGCTCTGGGTTGCTACTAAAACTTTTCGGAAGAAAGGAACCAATAACCTTTTATCGTCCTACTTGTGGTTTTATATCTTGGTCTTATTTTATTTTAATTTTAATTATAACCACGAGATCAACGAAGCAGTGAAATTTAGTTTTTTTTTATTAATAGTGCTTAAAGAATTTAGAAGTAAGTGAAATAGTCAATAGTCATGAAGCAGACACCGTAAAGCATATGTAATGATTTCGGTGTGCAAAATACGTGAGGCGTGTGGTAAAATGAAGTGATTGCTCAGTGCTGTAGATACAGATATAGTTGGGTACTTTTATAAACACTGCTTTACATTGGTAAAGGTAACGCAAACCAAATTAAGGGAAGTGAACAAAATATAAAGATAAAATCAAATTTATATTGAAGCGTCATTAATAAATGACGTCACAAGTGGTTGTACATACTCACAGCTCATTTTCAAAATGCTAGCCTTTATCTAGCAAATTAAACTAAACAGTTGAACTCATAATCCTAAAAAAATTAAATATCATATTTTATTTTTCAAACAATGCATAAATTAGGTAGTACCATATTTTGAAAACAAACTACGTTATAAATTACCTAGAAATTACTTTATTCAATGAACATGAGAAACAGTTCAAAGCTATTTGCCTATTTGTATTCCTTTGATAAGCGTTTTGAAGAGCATTGTCACAATGGCTCCACTCGATCATTATCATGTTTGCTATTCGTAATATCGCAATCGTTTAGGTACATTAGCCATCGAAACAGAAACGGGAATGTGGAGGGGCGAGTCATTGCTCTCCAAACGCTATCATTCGCTGAATCTATCGTATTTGTTTAATAAATAAATCCTATGCAATTTATTACTATTAATTTATATTTATGGATGAAAGTTGCCATACCTTCGAAATGTTTATTGTTTTAAAAATAATAATTGGTTTACAATATTTTGATATCGAATATGATGTTTTTGTTCGTTTGTATTTGAGAAAATAAAATAATTTACTAATTTGAACTAAATATGTAATGTATTATTATATTGAAGTTCTTATTAAAATTTTGGTTCAAGATACAAATATTTTAAGAGCATGTTTTGACCTCGCGCGAGACGCGTCGCACGTGTGGCCGGCTCGATGTCGACCACGTGTGTGTTGCGTGATTTTCTCTGCCACTGCCGTGCTATATACTGAGATTTGTATGTATTTATAAAAGTGTACTGTGAGCGTGCGCCGCGCGCCGTGCCTGCAAGTAAACACACAATCACACTTTCGTATCGCGAATGATGATAACTTCCCACTCGTAGGCTTTTTCAGCTCAGCTGATCTTTAATTGATTTCCGATTGACATACTTGTGAATTGTTATTGACTCGATATCAACTCGATTGTTTTGCGTAAATAAAGTATCGATAATCGATAAACATTGTTTTAAAAACAATGTTGTAGTAATTATTTATTTAATAGATAATTAATTCATTAGTACGAGGATTGAGGCCAGTTTCTATTAATATACTCCCTAGAGTTCTGTAAAAAGTGTAAGTTTTTTGATGTGACGCAAATTGTTTTACAAAGGATGACTCCGTTATGATAAAAATTATAATAATAAGTGCTTATATTAATTTGAAATTTATTAAAACATGTTTTTGTGTTTTAGTCGAGATTTATTTCTTGTTGTGTCATGTTTTATAGATGATATTCCGGCTGATATTTTAACCGGAATTTATTAATATTCAATAAGGTATTTTTTTGACAATGTAAATATTATTGCTTGTTACAGATTCATAGGTGACAAAGGCCAAAATGACGGTGGAGAAGAGCAAAGGGACGCAGAAGAAGGTCCCGCCGGCGACACAAAAAGTAGCGCCGGACGGCGGCTGGGCTTGGATGGTGTGCCTGGGAGTGAGCTTAGTTAATGTGAGTATGGAAGTAATTTAAATTTTGATTTCGTAGCGTGAGGTCATTAGCCTTGCTAAAACAAAGGGAGCAACTAACTTGAACATAATTATTCAGTTCAAATTCAGATGTTTCTGAGATAGCCTTCACTATATGTGTATATCCTCTTGCCTTTAACGCATTCATATGTTAGTCTTGATTCCATCACAAACCGTGAACACCGTTAGAGTCGAGCTCTGACCAGTATGAACAACATGCATTGTGGCAGAGGCATTCATTCGCAATGATACTTGACATTCATGCTCAAAGTAGCTCGTATCTTGCTCACACTGGATTCTGTTGTTGGTCGAAGTGTAGATATAATTTGAGTTTGAGCTCATTAACCGGTTTGATATTTTGGCACAGCCTCTGGTTCTTTTGCCCTCGATGTCACCTATCACAATAAGCGCTTGTTCCTACGTCACATGATGTGATGATAAAAGAGCATCTTCGGTAACATATCATACCTATTAAGACATTATGTGAAGAAAGTACACTAAAAGCTTCTTTTATTGAAAAGGGAGCTTGAGAAAAAGTTATCATTTCTGTGTCTCGTCTCGTTCCGTTTAAAGGTGAGATAAATAAACACAACATTTGACAGGACAATTAGGGTCAGTAGGTACGCTAAGCGATAATGTAAATTAGTATGACTTTTCTTTAAATAACTAAATTATGTAAATACATTTGTGAGTACTTGGTGGAAGAGCAATCCCGTCTTGGTAGTACCCTTCACATATTCTACTGCCAAACAGCAATACTTAGTATTATTGTGATCTGGTTCAAACCATCGTAACTACAGGCGCAAAGGGACATAACAGCTTAGTTCTCAAAGTTTCACCAACTTGCATTGGCATGACCATAAGAAATTGTTAAAACTTCTTACCAAATCTATGGGAGGAGGTAAGAGTAGTAGTGAGTTTATAATTTTTCGACCGCAATACATTAATACTTTGGATTGCTGTTCCGGCTTGAAGGGTCACGGCATAGAGTAGTGGTTAATACTACACATACAGCCTGAACTCTATGGGTAAAGTTGATTTACTATCATCCGGTCTATTAATTTGATTTGTGTGCCTAAAATAGATTAGAAATACATTATATTCACTAGTTATTGTCGTTTGTTGATAAAATTGTATCGATTAAGTCGTTTTTTGTTTTTAATAAAAATTGTTTCTTTATCTTTTATTTATTCAAAAATGTAATTACCCTTTTTAGATAATCCTGGTATGATTTTTCAAATATGATAAAGAAATTCTCTGTCATATATATGACACACATGTGTGATATCGTGAGATGATAATAATTAATTAGCTAAATCACTATTAAGTTCATTGTACTTTTATAAATCTCGATTAGTTGTTTGTAATTAATAAAGATTAATTATAATCGATAGCACACAAAAGATAAATTACTAACGCGATGTGCGATAATAAAGATTAAACAAAAAACTATGAATTTATCTATCGAAGTATTTTTGTTATAAATATCATCTCGGTCTACATATTTAAGATGTTCCCAACATTGTTTGGGTCTGTGTGCCAAAAACGTGATCACGAATGTGTGATGGGTCACATAAATAAATTTCAAATTAAATAAATTATTTATAAAAAAAATATGCTGTTATATAAATATGTGATATATGCTGTATAATTATTATATACAATAAATTATGCAAATATCAATGTGAACATTTAACTGTTAATTTGTTTATAATATAAAATCGACAATTCTCGTTATATACATTTATGTTAAATTTATTTCGTGTTTCTCCCCCAGTACCAGCTTCTTCCTTTTGACCGTATTCAACGTAGAGCAGTTCGAATTGTCGACGATCAGGCTATTACTGATCGGCTTGATCCTTTGGATTTGCGTAGAGATGTAGGGTCTCTCTGCATCCTCTACCGCATATATCTCGGGGAGTGTTCTGAGGAGTTGTTTGGTTTAGTCCCGGCCGCTGAGTTTCACCACCGGACATCGCGCCAGAACTCAAAGTTCCATCCTCACCACCTCGATGTCTGGAAGTCCACAACAGCCCGTTTTCTAAGGCATTTCCTGCCTCGTACAATCACTCTGTGGAACCAGCTTTCGCCGGCGACTTTTCCGAACCGATATGACTTAAGAACCTTCAAGAAGAGAGCGTACTCCTTCCTAAAAGGCCGGCAACACATCTGCATGTCCTTGGATGTTGCAGATGTCCAGGGGCGGTGGTAGTCACTTTCCATCAGGTGAGCCTCCCGCTCGTTTGCCCCCTCTAACACAAAAAAAAAGAAAAAAAAGAGTATGGTACATATAAATCGCTTTCAACAAATGAAGGTTCGATGTAAATGTTTATGTTAATAACATATTGATATATTTAATCCGCTACGTTAACTTGACGTCTATAACTTACATATAAGGATACGTCGGAATCTTCCACGAAATTCGTTTCGGCATTACGTCACTCCGCGTCTCTCTCGAGTTAAGTATTTGTTGTAGCCGGCTTAAAAAAGTAAAGATGACATGCAATATTCATACTTGCTTCTTGAATAAATAAAATATAATGTTCTACAACTAGGGTAGGTAGGTACATTTTAATCCGATGAATGGAGCAAATTTGCGAAATCAAACTTTGATTTAGATCTTTTTTTATTATATAACGAATACCTGACATTTTCGTGATAACTGATGTAAGTGTACAACAATACTAAGAATATTTATTCATCAATTCAATTTTATGTTAATTATGTTTCATTATAACAAATTATAACTAAACTTCGCGGAAATCTTCACATTCAGTTAAAAATAAATGTTTTTCCATTAAATAAAATATGTACAATCGCGCATGACTTCAATATTTACGATTCAGTTCTGATGTTCTGATGGTTACGATCCTTTTTGCATTATTATATTAAGATCCATGTTCTAACCATTGGGCCGTCTCCATAGAATAATTATATAATTAAATACAGTTTTAATCATCGCAAAAAAGTGTATAGTTTTTTACATATTAAGTAGCCATTAGTAAGAAAATATTTCAAACTAGTTTTAGGTGTTCTATTTGGAGTTCAAGTTTACTATATACCTAATCAAATTGGTTCTTTAGTTTAGCCGTGAAAACGTAACAGACTGACAGAGTTACATTCACATTTGTAATGTTAGTATAGATTATTCAGACTGACTCGTTGGTCTAGTGGCTTGATATAAGGCCGCAGACTCGGTGGTCCTGGGTTCAATTCCCAGGTCGGGCCAGTAAATAGTTATTGGGGCTTTCTTTCAGAAAATTCTCAGTAGCAGCCCGGAGTATGGAAGTTGGAAGTGTGTACACTCCCGTGCCTCGGAAAGCACGTTAAGCCGTTGGTCCTGCGCCTGAACTCTTTCCGGTCGTGTCGGATTGCCGTGCCATCGGATTATGAGAGCTAAAGAAAAGAGAGTGCACCTGTGTTTGCGCACACACTTGTGCGCAAACACATCTCCTGCGCAGTTGGCTAGTCTCTCCTGAGATTGGCCGCTGTGACCGAAATCGGTTGGGAGGACCTTATTTATAGATTATTCAATTGTGACTGGTTATTAATAGTGTGGATAAATTCGGTATTTCGGTAGAGGAAGAGAAGTGAAAACCGTTGAAGCAAGTTTCCGTTATATTATCATACATACACACAAAGTTAATGAGCGTGTTAAAACAAGTCAATCCTAGATAATTGTCTGTGTAATTGTTGTCAATTTAGCTATTTAGCAATGTTTTGTAGGTATGTTGTATTGGACTTGCTCGCGTGTCCGCTGTCTATCAAACAAATAATAATTACGGTTGTTTAACCGCTCGTCAGCTTGGAGTCATATGCTCTTCAATGACACAATTATTACTTATACGCATCGCTATTGATGTATTTGTTATGATGGTCGCCTATTATATTATTGATATCGCGTGAACTTATCGATATTTCCGATCGTTTGTTATTGTTTTAACTATGTAACGAGCATATAATTTGCTATATAGTATATTAAAGATTGCTCAGTGTTTCATTATGATGATTATCTTATAATCAATGATAAGGTACACCTCGTAAGGTAACCTCTATTTCCAGATGATATTAAGCATATTATGAGTCTGGGTATAATTATCTATATAAGTATGTATTTACAAAAGAAAAAGTAGTATTTATGTAGTATATCAGTTGTCTGGTTTCCATAACACAAGCTCTGCTTAGTTTGGGATCAGATGACCGTGTGTGAATAATGTCCCAGAATATTATTATTATTATTAATTAATTAACGCCCTCTGGTTGACTGTCAGGGTGGCTTTAAAATTTTGATTGAGGCGAGTAACTGTTACTTTAGTTAAAGCAATTTAAAGTACCCTTTATCATCGAATATTCTTATAGAAAACGTCATCAACCTCTTTATTTCTATTATAATCAGCAATATTTCTTGCTTACCCTCAATTTGTCCCGAAGAAAATAGATTTTTGGCACCCACACGACTCATTTGTACAAATCTTCTGAGATTTTATGTTTTTTCTCATTTTTCTTTATCTTAATTAGTGTAAATTAAATTATAAATAATCGATAAATTTAGGAATAATTAGCGTAAAGAATTATCTAATTATACTTCCTCCAATTCCATTCAGAATGTCTCATATATAAACAAATATATATAATAATAAGGATACATAAATCGTTTTAGTTATGTGAGCAATAACACGTAGGTACTTGTGCGTTTAATCTTTGATGCTTCTTGTGAATTATGCAAATAATAATTGAATTATCATTATGCAACATATGCCCACGGCCCCTGCAGTGAATCAGTGTAGAATATGCGAAAGGATATGCTGTGAAAAAGTATTATAATCATATAGAAACCTATAAATAATCAAAGATATAAGCTTCATGCAGGCACTTACATTTACTTTTACGTCGATTTCGACGCAAGATAAATAAGATTTAAAGTCACCACCGGCACCGGCTCGGAATGTAAGCGCAAGAAACTCAGTAGTTACTCTTTTTTTATTAATCACTAGCTGCCCGTCCCGACTTCGTACGGGTAAATTAAAAAAATTATCCCGTGCATTTTTTAATCAATAAGATATAAACATTCACCAATCGATTTATTCGCCCATACAGTACAGTTTATATATGTTCAGTACAGGGCATATAATAATTCTATTTCCTACTAATATAATAAACACGAAATTTTGTATGGATGTATGGACATTTGTTACCCTTTCACGTAAAAGTACTGAATGGATTTTAATGAAACTTTACAATAATATAGCTAATACATCAAAATAACAAATAGGCTATAATTTATAAAGCTATTAATAATTATTAATTTATAAATTGACCAAAATATAACAATAAGAATTTTAAAGAAGATAACTTTTGTCTCTTACACTATATCATTTGGACAAATGTTTTAAAAGTTACGACGATGACAAAGTGAGTGCGCGACACTATGCAGCAGTACACTGTGGGAGAAGAATTCGGTCATCGGCTCATCGCTGGGTGTGCGACTCGCATGCAGGAATACGTCATCGATGGTTGTCCGTTTTGCGGTTTTTCAAGTCCCTAGCGATTGCTTAAAGACGCACTTTACCTGTATGTAATTTATTAATAGGTAGGTTTTTATAGTGCCAGGTTGCATACCTTCGGGTTGTAGCGGAATGGGCCGGCACGCCCAGCCGGAGTTACCACTCTCTCACTTAAAATCGGCGTAAAGTAATAGCTACGCTACCATAATTTTGAGTGCAAATAACAAAATGCTAAACACACAATGTCTTACTGCTACCCTATGACAACCAAAAGTTCTAAGACCTGTCGTTTTCAATGACCGCCTTGGTTGATTTTAGTGAGAACTCTTATCACATGTACACTTATTATAGTGCATGCTCAAACAATGTCCATTCCCTGCATCGCTAATGCGCCATCAACCGTAGGAACGAAGATGTTATGCCCTATGTGCCTGTAGTTTGATAGAATAAAAAAAATTGTACGCTTGCTCTTTTATGGTTTTAACTATACTCAACGGCGTAGATAGGCGGCGGGCTATTTAATATTAACTATAAATATATTAAGTCAAACTACAGGAATTCATAATAAGTCCACTGATGATTATTTAAAGAATAATTATCAACTTCAAAATAAAAAAAAAACCGTTACTAAAGTTTTTCTTAACAGAAATGCATTTCATACATATTAATTTCAAATCACAGATTTTCAAATTTCAAGCAAACATTTATCCTTTACTTATATTTATGCGGGCAACAGCTAGCGTACGGGCGACAGCGGGACGCGGGGCGCGCAAGCGGTTGCATCACGCGTTTGTATGATGGGTGTTGGACCGCCTGAATTTATTTAGTGCGCGATAATTTTAAAATTACGATTACTCCTAAGATATTGATTTAAATTGGGTGGTGTAAAGGGCAATTATAATATACATTAAATGCTTAAAGTAAATAACGTATTTATTTTAATAAGGATTAATATCATATCCGTTTTTATAGCTTTCCAATTTTACCATTTTTATGTAAACATTTTTTAAACATTAAAATGGGTATAGTTAGCTATCCTTAAAAGATAGACATATGCCATCGCGGACTTTTTTGTAGATCTATGAAAGGGGAACAATTTCACCATACATTATTTTGTTATAACTCAAAGGGATTGTACAGCGTTTTCGATGAAAGCTCCCAATCGACTCGTTTTTTTTCCGACTTCTTCAACAATTATCGCTATATTTCAACAAATTTACAGAAAACATTAATGCATTATACACGTAAACCTTCCTCTTGAATCACTTTATCCATTGGTGATAACCGTATGAAAATCCGTTTAGTACTTTTTTAGTTTAGCGCGTTTATACAGAAAGACATGAAACGCGGGGGACTTTGTTTTATAATATTTAAGGAAGCGGTTGCATCACGCGTTTGCATGATGGGTGTTGGACCGCCTGAATTTATTTAGTGCGCGATAATTTTAAAATTACGATTACTCCTAAGATATTGATTTAAATTGGGTGGTGTAAAGGGCAATTATAATATACATTAAATGCTCAAAGTAAATAACGTATTTATTTTAATAAGGATTAATATCATATCCGTTTTTATAGCTTTCCAATTTGACCATTTCTATGTAAACATTTTTTAAACATTAAAATGGGTATAGTTAGCTATCCTTAAAAGATAGACATATGCCATCGCGGACTTTTTTGTAGATCTATGAAAGGGGAACAATTTCACCATACATTGTTTTGTTATAACTCAAAGGGATTGTACAGCGTTTTCGATGAAAGCTCCCAATATGCTCGTTTTTTTCCGACTTCTTCAACAAATTTCGCTATATTTCAACAAATTTACAGAAAATATTAATGAATTATACACGTAAACCATCCACTTGAATCACTTTATCTATTAGTGAAAACCGTATGAAAATCCCTTCAGTAGTTTTTTAGTTTAGCGCGTACATACAGACAGACATGAAACGCGGGGGACTTTGTTTTATAATATTTAAGGAAGGATAAGGATATACTCGTACTAAACACTCACGATTAAATTTAATATATCCTGTATGAAAATCAACGCTACATATTATAAGATTATTTATTACCTTCGGCCGTATGAATACGACGAGTCAATTAAAATGTTTTAGTGAATAAATCAATATCGAAGAGACAATAGCGATCTTTTCCCAATAAGTCTATTTCCCAGCTATTGTTGTTTCTACTGATTGCATTCGTTAAGCACAACCTTCTACTTAATTAGTAGAAATTATTGTATAACAGAGTTTTAATTATAATTCAACTTACCTACTTTTTTTGATCTTGAATTTTATCATTATAATACAAATTGTGGGGCGTTTTCTACAATCTATTATTAAGTGGCAAAGTGTTGTCGTGTTTCGTGTATTTAAAACGACGTTTGAATGCGATTGTTTTAAGACTTATTAATTGTTCCACTTGAACAAATATGGTAAATAATAATTTAGTTATTATAAGTTTTACTTGGTGGTAGAGCTTTGTGCAAGCTCGCCTGGGTAGGTACCACCCACTCATCAGATATTCTGCCGCAAAACAGCAGTACTTTGTATTGCTGTGTTCCGGTTTGAAGGGTGAGTGAGCCAGTGTAGTTACAGGCACAAGGGATATAACATCTTAGTTCCCAAGGTTGGTAGCGCATTGGGGATGTAAGCGATGGTTAACATTTCTTACAATGCCAATGTCTATGGGCGTTTGTGACCACTTACCATCAGGTGGCCCATATGCTCGTCCGCCTTCCTATATAATAAAAAAAAGAATAAAAAAAAGTATCATAAGGTCCTTCAGGCCGATTTCGGTCATGGCGGCCAATCTCAAGAGAGATAAGCCAACTGCGCAGGAAATATTATAGTGCATAAGTGTGTGCGCAAACACAGGTACACTCTCTTTTCTAGCTCTCATAATCCGATAGAACGGAAATCCGACACGACCGGAAAGAGTTCAGGCGCAGGACCAACGGCTTAACGTGCTTTTCGAGGCACGGGAGTGTACACACTTCCAAATTCCAGACTCCAGGCTCCTACTGATAATTTTCTGACAGAAAAACCCAATAACTAATTATTATTGGCCCGATCTTAGAGTTGAACCCAGGACCACCGGATCTGCGGCCTTATATCTAGCCACTAGATCAACGAGACAACCAATAAAGATTTATATCAAAGGAGTCGAGTACCTAAAGTATTGTTGCACTTTAACATATCAGAGATATTTGCGGGTTGAGTCCATGTGTGGTCATGTTTGTGATATTTGCGAATACGTCAAACGTTAGATCAAACAATGCGACATAACTACGCCAACATACGCCGTTCTCGAAATGAATATCGATTGTCCTATTTTTAAACGACGATGACATAGTTTTACATAATATTTTTACTTTATTTATAGTACAGTACGTTAATAATGCAATCGGTTATTACTATGCTGTTTCCAAGGGCATCCTCCCACGCGGACCGTTTCGTGTGAAGCAACAGCGCGCGAGTCGCGACAACAGACTCGAATATCGTAATCGTATAAGTAACATTATCGCGAAATAAATATTTATTTTTAAGGCCATTGCCTTTTTCCATCTGCCATTCTTTGGACAACATGATTTGTTACCGAGTTACAGTATAGGCGTTGGTACATAATGGTACATTTGTCCGATTACCTTTATATATGAATTTATAGAACTAAAGGATTCGTAGTGTAATACTTAAATCAAATAATAAATTACAGTAATTCAAGTGAGCGTTCAACTTTCAACTACAGAGTAGACGAAAACAATGTATTTATTAATTGTATGGCATATTCTTCTATTGTACACTATATACATATAAAATAAAGTACAAGGTACTTAACATAATACGCTCCTTGGTCCAATAAGGCGGCTTTATCCCTTAATCGCGATTTTTTCTTGATGGTAGAGCTTTGTGCAAGCTCGTCTGGGTAGGTACCACCCACTCATCAGATATTCTACCGCAAAACAGCAGTACTTGATATTGCTGTGTTCCGGTTTGAAGGGTGAGTGAGCCAGTGTAATTACAGGCACAAGGGACATAACATCTTAGTTCCCAAGGTTGGTGGCGCATTGGCGATGTAAGAGATGGTTAACAGCTCTTACAACGCCAATGTCTATGGGCGTTGGTGACCACTTACCATCAAGTGGCCCATATGCTCGTCCGCCTTCCTATGCAATAAAAAAAAAAAGACCTTAGGGTACGACATATGCAATAAAGAGATGATCAGGTGGTGCCATAAAATACGAATAATACTTTTAAATGTAGTATACAAATATATCAGATAATAATATACAACATATACACATAATAATATACAACATATTATATCACTAATATTACGTAGAGCTGAAAGCTAAGCTATCTAGTGAAAAGTTTGAATTATGTAGTTGCAGTAATATATAGATATGTAATTAAAAAGTACAAAGCAATATGTTAAGTGATCAATTTCCCGATGAATTCTTAACAATAGAGGTTGACGTTGCAGGGTCTGTTCAAAACATAAATGTTATGTTATATAAATTTGTTCCAGTTTTCAACGCGTTCCCTCGAGCCGTCCTTCGGTTTATTATTTAAGGACCTGTTGGACGACCTCGGTGTCCACACGACGGGCGCGTCATTCATCGCCAGTACACTCGACTCCGTGGTCAACTTCTCCGGTTTCTTCGTGGGCCCCGTGATAAAAACATTCTCTTATCGAAAAGTCTGTTTCGTTGGATCAACGATATGTGCATTCGGACTTCTGTTCACCGCTCCAGCCAACAGTATAGGTCATATACTGGCCACGTACAGTATATTGGGAGGTAAGGGCTTATTTATTTGTAATTCACATTGTTTCATATCATGTGAAGATGTTTCTTCGTTATTTATGTGACTGACATCGAACAAACACAAAGAAAACATTCGCGCCTTTTTCCTTATATAAATCAAAAATGGTGCTCAGCGTCGGTGTTATTACTCGTTTTATAGCGTTCTAAAATAAATATTCTTTGGTGAGAAGTTTGGTTAAAAACGCCAACTACAATCAAAAAGTAAATAAAGTAACTTAATAATAATTATTATTTGTTTCTGACGCAACGTATTTTCTTTAACTTATTTACAATAGAACGATGACTTAAATAAAATCGAAATATATTTAATATTGTCTGGGAATTTCTTAACTTGGTAATTTTGTGAATCCCCAGAGTCAGACTGTCTGTGTTGTCGTTCCTAAGAATTTATCCTGAGTGCAATTTAATATATACTAATGACGTAATTAGTGTTGACCTGTGAAAATATTGAATAATGGTTAACGATGACTAACAGTTTGCCCTTGCTCTGATAACTTATTA
The DNA here is from genome assembly GCA_963151315.1 of Nymphalis c-album. Classification (NCBI taxonomy): domain Eukaryota; kingdom Metazoa; phylum Arthropoda; class Insecta; order Lepidoptera; family Nymphalidae; genus Nymphalis; species Nymphalis c-album. Next base: position 13,723,854 of record OY720592.1, read on the forward strand.
TGACCTGATGCGAGCGAGAGACGTTCTAAGAACTTATATCAATAAATGAAGACTAAACCTCGGATATTAAGTTACTAATTAGCATAAATCCATATAATAACTTACTTTATAAGAAGAAAAACCAATTAATTCTCTTGAAAGCTCGTGAAAATTGTTTTAATTTTCTGTATAATTATTAACTATTTGAAGTTATTTATTAAGTGGTAGAGCGTAGAGTTGTACGCTACAAAGATGCTTATAATATTTATACATTTGACTATTCTCGCTATCGTAAAAAGTTACAAGTAAGTCACAGAACCTTGAATAACGAATATAACTTCTGCGCTATATAATCCTACGCAATTCGCCTCCTCCCATGAGAATGGTCGCCGTGGATACGAAGTCGTCATAATTTATTATAGAAACGGCTACCAATCACAAACCACAACACAAAAATTGTCAACTGTAGATCGGTAGATACAGCGCACAAGCGTATGCGTCCACTTTCTTTTCTATTTCTGTTATCAAAAACAAACGCCAACATTGCCATTTCACTTGTAATAATTCAGATCAGTTATTGAGAAGATTTCGACTGAAAAACTCATTAAATAATTGGTCTGATCTGGGATTCGAACTCCGGACGATGGAATCTACCCATTGATCAAGTATCTGTCACGTGATATAGCGCAATGAAAATGTTTACCCAGGGTACAAAGTGCGACCGTAGTACAGGAATGAGATTAATTTTGCTGTTCGCGTGATTCATTGCCAGACAATCAATATTTTTATTATATATTTGCAATGGAAATCGTTAATGACAATAATGTGTACATATCTTTGATATTCTAATGGCCGAATACTGAAACGTCTTTCAAATATGAAGGGGGCTCAAATATTTGAAACGTCTTCGAATTTCAAATTTCGCATACTAAATTTTGAAAAATAACGACATTCCAAGCAATTGAGTCCTAATCATATTTGAATGACGTTTCAGTATTCGGCCGTAAGAATATATTTTGTTCAAATACCGGTTCGTCAGTTTTATTTAAATTTCAATGACTACGAAGTTAATTGAGTCCCTATAACCGATTCTGTAAAATTATGTTTATACTAGCCGTGACCCGCGGTTTCATCCGCGTATAGTTAGTAAAAATATAATAAATAAAAATCAGCCTAGAACCTTCCTCGATTAAAGGACTATAGAATACAAAAATATTTTTAATTCGAACCAGTAGTTCCCTTGATTAGCCGGATCAAACAAACAAACTCTTCATTCACTTCACGCTTTATATATTAGTATAGATTTATATGAAATGACAATTTATTTTACTTACCTCGTTTCATAATATTCAGTAATCAGTATTATTTTCTAAACATTAGGAATAATACGAGAAAGATGTTTCACAATTTTTTAATAAATGAATGCATAGAGATTCCATGAATAGCTATATCCATACTCACCTGTTATCCTCGTATACCGGAAACTATTAATTTGTTTGTAAGTATTAATTAGTTCAGTATTTGATTTTTTTTTTTTTTTTTTTTTTTTTTTTTTTTTTTTTTTTTATTGCATAGGAAGGCGGACGAGCATATGGGCCACCTGATGGTAAGTGGTCACCAACGCCCATAGACATTGGCGTTGTAAGAGCTGTTAACCATCTCTTACATCGCCAATGCGCCACCAACCTTGGGAACTAAGATGCTATGTCCCTTGTGCCTGCAATCACACCGGCTCACTCACCCTTCAAACCGGAACACAGCAATAACAAGTACTGCTGTTTTGCGATAGAATATCTGATGAGTGGGTGGTACCTACCCAGACGAGCTTGCACAAAGCTCTACCACCAAGTATTTGATCTGCGAACATCGCATTGTAGTCTTCGATTGTCCTTGACTAAAACACACTGGCTAACTAACTTCTAAGCCATAGGTTATCCGCGTCACACGATAACATGAAAGTTATATATAATTAAGTTTTAGTCATAATAATACTTGCACTATGATAATATCGATTAAATACTGAAATAGATATATTATTTAATATTATTGTTAATTTACTTGTTGGAAGAGCTTTGTGCAGGCTCGTCTGGGTAGGTACCAGTAACTCATCAGATATTCTACTGCAAAACAGCAGTACTTGGTATTGTTGTGTTCCGGTTTGAAGGGCGAGTGAGCCAGTGTAATTGCGGGCACAAGGGACATAACATTTTGGTTTCCAGGGTTGGTGGCCGATTGGCGATGTGTGCAATGGTTAACATCTCTTACAATGCCATTGTCTATGGGCGTTGGTGACCACTTATCATCAGGTGGCCCAAATGCTCGCCTTCCTATGAAATAAAAAAATAATAATAATGAATCTATAGATGTTGTTAATGTGAAACGTTTATTGTTGAGATTTGAGTTGAGACCGCCTCGTAAGCCCTGACGTTATGACGTTGCATACTCATTACGTTTTGGTTATAACTAAAGATTATATCAATAACCATCGCAGTTTTGTATCTGCTGGGCGTCTCGTGACTACCACATAATATTTAAGACAAAATTAGGTAATGCTTCTTTATAATGACAAATTAATGGAGATCGAAAGAGAGGAAAAGTGTTAAATTAAAGAACTGCCAAACAAAGTTCGTAAGATGTTTCCTTTGAGATTGGCCGCCGTGACCGAAGTCGTTCAGAAGTACATCGTCATCATCATCATTATTATGTTATTACATTATAAGACAATCATCAGAAGAAAGTTTAAAATATATTAAGGGTAAATAATACTGGTAAGTTCCCATACCACATACTACCTGACATCGATTTGCAGTAAGAAAAAATGTTAAATCTATAATATATGGATTCATGGACCATCAAAATAAATAACCACAAACCTTTGCACGAGAATGCTACAAAACAAATATTGATATATCATTATTGACGTTATGTCAATATGAAAGTAGGCTTTGATAAAATCAAATGAAGTGTGATCTGCGTTATTGATATGTCACTTGAACTACTCAATAATAGTTCTCTGCGATTTAGTATTTTCCATAATGGTAGCACTTCGTTATCAGTATGTAATGTGATGTAATTTGAGTCTGATTATGATTTAGCTGTTACTTGAACAAGTTACAGAACAACTGATTTGAAAATAGGACCTTTGATTCGATAAAAAATCTTACGTAATGAGTACTACCTCTATATATTTTCGTTTATGTACAACAATATAAAAGTATTATATTGAATATGAATTCGCAGCGACAACGTAAAAAACAGAGCAATAAAATTTCTTATTTCGGTACCTATCGCATTTCAAAACGCCTACTAAAACAGTCGGGGTAGTATCGCCTTTGTTCTTTAAATTATTTCAACGTTTGGATTCTATGCCATTTATTTGTCTGTTTGATTGCATCTGTTTGCCCGATTGTGTATGTTATATTAATTATAGATTTTATCATTTAATTTTTCTTTGTTATGTAACCTAAATTCATTCTAATATACCGCAACCCCATGATTCACTTTCAATGACGTACGAAATGTACGATTTGTGCGCGAATCATTCTAAATTGATTATTATCAAATATTTAACTTCATAAATATTTATTGATAATATCCAAGTGGTTGATATTTTATGTTCGACGTCAATGATAAAGAATCAATAGATAACATCTGATTACTAAGTAGTATTCTTGACACACAAAAACATGTCCTCCTTTTTTATATAACACTAGATGGCTCCTGTGATTTCTTGCACGAGCCCGATACGTGTCGATTAGATGACTTGCACGTACCGATTTTTGTATTTCAATTTCATTCTATATCAAACTGGAAACTCTTAAAAGATGATTGTGGGTTTAAACCCGGGAAATTACCATTGAAAGAAGACATCGTGAGGAAACCTGCATGTGCCTAATTTCACTGAAATTCTACCACATCTGTATTCCACCAACCCGCATTGGAGCGGCGGGGTGGAATAAGGTCCAAGCCTTCCGCAAAAAGAGGAAAAGACGCCTTAGCGCAGCAGTGGCATATTAACAGGCTATTACACATACAATAGATAGACTTGTTTGCTCAATGCACACTTTAACTATCTCCTTATTCCGGCTCCGTAATGAAGTTGTCAATAAGAAATAACTTTCAGCCGTTGATCCTGCGCCTGATGTGTCTACAGCCGTTTTACGTTGCTAGGCGAAAAGTTTATGAGGATGAAGGAATTAGGAGTGCACTTGTTTTTGCTCATACTCTTGTGTAACATAATATTTCCTACGCGATAAGCCAGTTGTAAAGATTGTTCGTTGCAAACTGTGGGAAATTATAGGGTTTCATAGTTATGTGTTCGCTCTATCTCGAACTGTAAATTCTATAAAATATTGATTTAGGAAAAAGTTATAGTTTTATGAACTCTCTCTCTCTAGAACTTTTCTACTAACTTCAAACGCAATTTAAAGTAAATAAAACAAGATGCTTATAAAAAAAAACAACTACTGTTGCTTTGAAGGGGGACATCTTCACTCGCATACACGCAGTTACTCCCGCGCAGTCTTTGCGAATATATTTCTTGGTTGATTGATAGGCAGGACTTGGTATAACTTTAAAATATGTTTTTTGAAAACGCGAAGTGAATGGTTTGATATTACTATATAATATATATTACTATCGATTGCCTCGTTGGTCTACTGGTTAGATATAAGGCCGCAGATCCGGTGGTCCTAGGTTCAATTGCCAGGTCGGGCCAATAAATATTTATTGGGTTTTTCTGTCAGAAAATTCTCAGTAGCAGCCCGGAGTGAAAGTTGGAAGTGGGTACACACCCGTGCCTCGGAAAACGCGTTAAACCGTTGGTCCTGCGCCTAAACTCTTCCCGGTCATGTCGGGTTAAGGAAAAGGAGTGCACCTGTGCTTGCGCACACACTTGTGCACTATAATATCTCCTGTGCAGTTGGCTAATCTTTCTTGAGATTGGTCGCCGTGGGATCAATCGGTCTGGAGGACCTTACTAGGATTAATTACTATACCTATATAATTTACATTTACATAATTATATAAATTACGTGTCATGTAGAATGACGAGAATGATGACGTAAGAGGAAATAGTCGCCCTTACAGAAAAGTTAAAGGAAAATATGGTCTGAACTCTGAACGTGTAATACTAGCGCGCATGTATGTCGACTCGAGTGACGAGGTGATTGGCGAGACGAATCGCGATACGAATTGTGTCAACGGTAAGCTCATCGCTCGCCCCGCCACTTATCACATCGCTCATGACGTTTGCGTCGGAAGCGGTCCTTGGACGAGAGTCAAAGCACCAAAGGGTGGAGTGGCGAACTTTGTCAGTTCTGCCGTTGTGATGAAAATTAAATGAGAAATTTAAACAAAAGTGAAAGTGATAATGACGTATAAGACTTTTATCGCATATAAGCGTCTTTTCGTAGAACAGTCTTAATTGCATACAGAAATTCTACAATTTGTAAAAATGCTTAAAGCGTTAAACATGTAGACATAGAGTGATTAATAGTCGGAAAAAATTATATATAATATTATAGAAATGCACTGCAAATTATGTATCGTTGTACATTGTTTTTGTTTAAAACCCCACGATTGTGTAAAAGCTCACTCTTGTCCATAATATGAATGTTCGTCGTAACGTTTAATCAAATGATGACGTGAATCGAGAGCGCAGGCGTTAATGTAGGATTATGCGAAGGGTATAGGGATGAATCTTCCTAATAATAAATAAATTATATATATATTAATGTCATATTATAAAAAGTCCTGGGCATGAAAGAAGATGGTTAAAAGGTATAACGAATATTACCGATTAACTTGTGCGTAATAATACAAACGAGTAATGTAATTGAGAATATTCTCATATATTAAAAGAAAACCCGCTGAGTTTCTTTCGCCGGTTCTTCTCAGCTCGTAAAGTAAACGGCCTTATCTTAATGATGGTCAAAAACGACAAACGAATGATAGCAATGATAATGTTCAAATGTTTGATAGAAATTGTTTAGAACGCATTTTATTGCAAAAACTGTTTTCGCCTTGCATATCTTAAATCCTTAAAATATTAAATTCAGAACAATTTCTTACGCTGCTTAATGAACACCTGATCCAAGTTTTCATTAAATTCTGTACAAAAGATTTTTCTTATAAAAAAATACTAATCTCGGCCGAATTTAGGCTACGAGACTGTCCTATTTTCTTTTAATATTCCATTTTCATTTGCACACTTAAAACTGTACGAACGTATTAAAATAAATACATAACGATAGCGATACTATATACTGGGTCAACGTGAACGATACATGTAATACAATAAAAGTATTATTTTGTTAAAAATAAAATAAAAGGATTCCAGGAAAAGCCTCAACTGCATCTTTGTATTCAAAGACGACGTAATAAATGTTGACGCTGATAAAACAGAAAAGAGAATCTATGCATCTATACAAATAAACAAAAGTATTTTAGTTTTTATTTCATCAAAATCGGTTGAATCTATCACAAGCAAATTTAAGCGTAGCACAGCACAAGGAAAACATCGCGAGGAAACCTGCATGTGCCTAATTTTACTGAAATTCTACCACATGTGCATTCCACCAACCCGCATTGGAGCGGCGGGGTGGAATAAGGTCCAAGCCTTCCGCAAAAAGAGGAAAAGAGGCCTTAGCCCAGCAGTGGCTTATTCACAGGCTGTTACTCATATAATAGTTAAATTTGTTTGCTCAATGCACACTATCTCGTTATGTATATGTATACCCAATTTTTTTTTTTTTTTTTTTTTTTTTTTTTTTTTTTTTTTTTTTTTTTTTTTCACGCAGTGGAAACCTTCGGAAAGGTACCCGTCTCCCTTGGGGGGGGATCCAGGTTATGTGGGATTCTTACCCACTAAAACCACTGCGATGGCCGTCCTCGGCACGGATCGGAGAGGCTGCGGGATCGTGTTAATATAACGCATCCGCGGCCCCTCCCGTGCTTTGCTCCGCTCGTGGATCGGCGGAGCTCTCCTCGGGGGGCGAAGGCAGTTTCGCCCCCCCGCACTTCTCGCTAGTGCGTACGACAGCGCGAGGCCATCCCGGCTGCCGTCCTCCTCAGGACCGCTTAAAATAGGATACGCGAGGCCCCCACCTCACGCATCCACGGCCCCAGGGTTACGCCCTATCTTTTAAGCCCCGGGCGTCGGGGCTGATGTATATGTATACGCTGGGCTATGAAGCTTCAGGCTCCAGCTCAGTAATGAAATTGTCAATAAGAAACAACTTAAAGCCGTTGGTCCTGCGCCTGATGTGTCTACAGCCGTTTTACGTTGCTAGGCGAACAGATTATGAGGATGAAGGAATTAGGAGTGCACTTGTTTTTGCCCATACTCTTGTGTAACATAATATTTCCTACACAGTAAGCCAGTTGTAAAGATTGTTCGTTGCAAACTGTGGGAAATTATAGGGTTTCATAGATACTGTTCGCTCTACCTCGGTGGTAGAGCTTTGTGCAAGCTCGTCTGGGTAGGTACCACCCACTCATCAGATATTCTACCGCAAAACAGCAGTACTCACTATTGTTGTGTTCCGGTTTGAAGGATGAGTGAGCCAGTGTAATTACAGGCACAAGGGGACATAACATCTTAGTTCCCAAGGTTGGTGGCGCATTGGCATTGTAAGCGATGGTAACATCTCTTACAATGCCAATGTCTATGGGCGTTGGTGACTACTTACCATCAGGTGGCCCATATGCTCGTCCGCCTTGCCATGCAATAAAAAAAAAAAAACTGTAAATTCTATAAAATATTGATTTAGGCCACGTTTATAGTTTTATGAACTCTCTCTCTAGAACTTTTCTACTTACTTCAAACGCAATTTACAGTAAATAAAACAAGATGTTTATAAAAAAAACAACTACTTTTGCTTTGACCGGGAACATCTTAACTCGCAAACACGTAGTTACTCCCGCGCAGTCCATGCGAAGATATTTCTTGGTGGATTGATAGGCAGGAATTGGTATAACTTTAAAATATGTTTTTTGAAAACGCGAAGTGAATGGTTTGATATTGCTTTATAATATTTATATATTACTATCGACTGCCTCGTTGGTCTAGTGGCTAGATATAAGGCCGCAGATAAAAATGCTTAAAGCGTTAAACATGTAGACATTAGAAATTTATATATAATATTATAGAAATGCACTGCAAATTATGTATCGTTGTACATTGTTTTTGTTTAAAACCCCACGATTGTGTAAAAGCTCACTCTTGTTCATAATATGAATGTTCGTCGTAACGTTTAATCAAATGATGACGTGAATCGAGAGCGAATCTTCCTAATAATAAATAAATTATATATAATATATATACAGGGTGTAATAAAATTCGTGTCCGACCCGTGAAGTGGTTATTAGGTATCGTTAGTCGGTTCTATTTTAATAATAAATTTTAAAATTTTCAGCAAAATTTTACCCCAAAAAAAATTAATTTGACTAAATAACGACAATTATATTGCAACACAGGCGCGGGCGTCAGCGCTCGATAGCTCTAACCTATCGGGTAGGTCGGAGACGAGGTCATGACCTCAGTTGTCCATGAAATTTTCGTCATTTACAAATGAAATTGAAAAAAAAATTTTTTATGAGTAATTTTTTTGCATAATATTTTAATTTTTTTTACATAAATAGAACCGACTCACGATACCTAATATATATATATATATATTAATGTCATATTACAAAAAGTCCTGGGCATGAAAGAATTGAGAATATTCTCATATATTAAAAGAAAACCCGCTGAGTTTCTTTCGCAGGTTCTTCTCAGATCATAAATTAAAATTTCTTATCTTAATGATGGTCAAAAATGACAAACGAATGATAGCAATGATAATGTTCAAATGTTTGATAGAAATTCTTAAAACGCTTTTTTATTGCAAAAACTGTTTTCGCCTTGCATATCTTAAATCCTTAAAATATTAATTTCAGAATAATTTCTTACGCTGCTTAATGAACACCTGATCCAAGTTTTCATTAAATTCTGTACAAAGGTTTTTCTTATAAAAAAATACTAATCTCGGCCGAATTTAGGCTACGAGACTGTCCTATTTTCTTTTAATATTCCATTTTCATTTGCACACTTAAAACTGTACGAACGTATTAAAATAAATACATAACGATAGCGATACTATATACTGGGTCAACGTGAACGATACATGTAATACAATAAAAGTATTATTTTGTTAAATATAATAAAAGGATTCCAGGAAAAGCCTCAACTGCATCTTTGTGTTCAAAAACGACGTAATAAATGGTGACGCTGATAAAACAGAAAAGAGAATCTATGCATCTATACAAATAAACACAAGTATTTTAGTTTTTATTTCATCAAAATCGGTTGAATCTATCACAAGCAAATTTAAGCGTTATTTATGAATCATTTTTAATTTGAAAAGCATCGCAACCAACGCAGTTTCTACGTTGCTTTCACAATGATTTTTTAGACTTTGTTGACATGACATTTGAACGATGTGAAATGGATTTCGAAATTACAATTATATTGCTAGTAAACAATGAGTTAAAATCTGAGATGTTCTTATTACTAACGATGTAATTTTATAAATTTAAATGTTGTATCCATTACATATGTATATGGTGATATCGTTGACTTTTTACATAAATTATTTATTAACACTATTTTAGCCTAAATATTTATATAAAATACGTTTTCTTCCAGGGTTCGGTGTTGGATTAGCATCGTCGTCATCTTTTGTCTCACTCAATCACTATTTCTCAAAGAAGCGCGGGCAGGCCGTTGGCCTGTCTATGGCTGGTACAGGGTTCGGTCTGATGGTCATGCCTCAACTAGTCAAACTGCTACTTAGTGAATATGGGTTTCGATGGACCGTCATAATATTGGGCGCTCTGGCCTTCCATGCTGTACTCGGATCGTGTCTCCTACAGCCTGTTAAGAGACATCTAATAGACGTACCGGTGGACTGCGAGATGCAGTTGGTGAAGGTTAGTCCTTTGATGTAATTCCTTATTCTACCTACAATAGGGTATATCTTGTTTAATATGTCATGTCCTCGCTTAGTTTTTGGGCAATAATATATACTGATGTAAAATTAATTATAACTTACAAGAATAACTCATAAAATTTTGATTTTTTTATTATTTTTCTTAGGAAATGGAGTGTATACACGAGAGCGATGAAGAAGCTGACGATAAGTTCGAAATAAATCCGCTCGTAACGCATCCAATGCCAAAGTTGACCAAGCAGAGATCTAACGTCAACATGAACCACCCATCGGTTCGGACCGTGGGCCTCCCTCGGGCGAAGACGTGCGACAAACCGCTCCAGGAGTTCGATGGGACCGCAAACCCGATCGTCGGGCTGACGGGCGCCGCGTCGGTGGCCGCCATGCAGCGCGTCACGTCCAGCAGCAGCATGAGCGAAGCGGCCAGGAAGAGGAAGGTGTCCGTCATATCGAACATATCCAACATGGACTTCACCGGGAGTTACCTGCAGCTGTATCTCGATGTTAGTATAACAGTTCAATTTTAGTATTAAACCACATTCCCATTGACGAATTTCACCCTTTTTTTCTTTTAATATTCAGTGTTGGTGTTCCTTTATTTGAAAGAAAACCATAAATAACCAAGAAAAAAAATCGTCAATGTGTAAAATATCTCTTTTTTTTTTTTTTTTTTTTTTTATGTTAGAGGGGGCAAACGAGCAGGAGGCTCACCTGATGGAAAGTGACTACCACCGCCCATGGACATCTGCAACATCCGAGGACATGCAGATGCGTTGCCGGCCTTTTAGGAAGGAGTACGCTCTCTTCTTGAAGGTTCTTAAGTCATATCGGTTCGGAAAAGTCGCCGGCGAAAGCTGGTTCCACAGAGTGATTGTACGAGGCAGGAAATGCCTTAGAAAACGGGCTGTTGTGGACTTCCAGACATCGAGGTGGTGAGGATGGAACTTTGAGTTCTGGCGCGATGTCCGGTGGTGAAACTCAGCGGCCGGGACTAAACCAAACAACTCCTCAGAACACTCCCCGTGATAAATGCGGTAGAGGATGCAGAGAGACCCTACATCTCTACGCAAATCCAAAGGATCAAGCCGGTCGGTAATAGCCTGATCGTCGACAATTCGAACTGCTCTACGTTGAATACGGTCAAAAGGAAGAAGCTGGTATTGCGGAGCTCCCGCCCAGAGGTGAGAGCAGTACTCCATGTGGGGCCGAATTTGCGCCTTGTAAAGTTGTAGGCGATGGGCCGACGTGAAGTACTGTCTCGCCTTGTTGAGCACTCCAAGCTTTTTAGAAGCCAATTTAGCTTTAGCTTCCAATTGACCGCGGAACTGAACAATGTTCGAAATCTCGACGCCAAGTATCCCAATACTGGCTGTGGCAGCGAGGGGAGTATTTTCAAAATAAGGGGATATGACAAAAGGAGATTTTTTAGCGGTTAACGCGCAAACTTGTGTCTTATTGGGGTTGAATTGGACTAAGTTTAGTCGGCCCCAGTCCGAGACTTTGGTTAACAAGGTCTCGACTTCAGACACAAGTTTGTTCCGACACTCGTCGACGTGATCCCGAGAAATATTGCTACGGCCGGTGTAAAGAACGTCTATAGTGGTGTCATCCGCATAGCAGTGAATGTTACTGATTTGTAACATATCATTGACATGCAGAAGAAACAGAGTAGGTGAAAGAACGCAGCCTTGTGGAACACCAGAATTGACGAATTTTAAGTCAGAGCATGCACCGTCGACAACGACCTTGATGCTCCGATCTGCCAAAAAGCTGGTGATCCACGTGCATAATTTCTCGGGAAGCCCGTAGGAAGTAAGCTTCGAGAGAAGCGCTTTATGCCATACCCGATCGAAGGCTTTCGCCATGTCCAGGCTGACTGCTACTGCCTCCCCCTTGGACTCAACCGCTGCAGCCCATCTGTGAGTCAGGTAAACTAGAAGATCACCAGCTGAGCGACCTCGACGGAAGCCGTACTGGCGGTCGCTGATCAGCTGGTGCTCCTCTAGGTACCGCAGGAGCTGGCAGTTAATAAGGGATTCCATTATCTTGGAGAACAAGGAGGTGACAGCAATAGGTCTATAGTTTGTTGGATCAGAGCGATTGCCTTTTTTAGGGATCGGGTGCACCAAAGCAGTCTTCCAAGAATTCGGGACTACGCCTAATGTGTAGGAGTGGCGGAAAAAGCGCGTTAAGACCGGTGCCAGCTCGGGAGCACAAGTACGCAGCACAATCGGAGGAATGCCATCGGGCCCACTCGACTTATGGATGTCCAAGGAAAAAAGTGCTTTACGAACCGCACTTTGTCGGAATTTAATTTCCGGCATCGTGGTATCACACCGTAAGATTGTCGGTGGTATCTTTCCCTGGTCATCCAGAGTCGAGTTGGACGCGAAGTGAGTGCTTAAAAGATCAGCTTTCTCCTTCGCGGTATGAGCCAACGTGTCATCGCTCCTATGCAGAGATGGAAGGGAGGGCTTACAGAAATTCCCTAAGACAGCCTTAGCGAGAGACCAAAATGCGCGTGTTCCCGAAGGAAGACGCACCAATCTCTCGCCAATTCTGCCTATGTGCTCCGACTTTGCCTTGGCAATAACTCTTTTGAAAGACCTGGAGGCAGAGTTATATTCCTTTTTAAATGCGCTGGTATTTACATCACGCGATGCCGTCGCTTCAGCCCAGGCTTGATAGCATTCTACTTTTCGGCGTGACGCCGTTTTGCAGAAGCCACCAAACCAGGGCCGGGATCTGCCTCCGATGGGTACTGCAGAGTACGGAATGAAAAGTTCCATACCCTGAAACACCACATCGGCGACCGACTCAGCAACGACATCTGGGTCATCCGGCGAGAAACAAATCCGCCCCCATGGGTAGGATGCAAAGAAGGACCGCATCCCATCCCAGTCCGCTAACCTGTAGTGCCACACTCGCCGACATCCCACGAACCGAGGCCGTGAGGGGCGTAAGATCGGCACTGTACTCCGGACAAGACAATGGTCCGACGAGCCAAGAGGAGGCTCGACGGAAACATGGTACCCGTCCGGATGAGAGGTCAGCAGAAGGTCTAGCAGGGAAGGTGTATGATCATCCACATCCGGGATTCGCGTTGGCGAGGGAACCAGTTGTGTCAGATCATATGCCAAGGCAAAATCGGCCACAGATCTCCCCGCATGATCGGTGGTACGTGAACCTAGCCATTCGGCGTGGTGGGCGTTAAAATCGCCAAGAATCACGGTCTCTGCGGATGGGATCTGCTGCAGCATGGAATCTGTAACCCTTTGCATGTGCTCAACGAGCTGGTCAGTTTCGGCATTACCGCTATGGGACCTATACAGGCACGCGTAGATTCGCGGATGATCATCGCAGTCTACGCGCAGCCAGAGAATAGATAGGTCCCTCCCTTCAAGATGGGCGAGGCGACGAGAGCAGATATCCTCTCTGACATAAACACACACCCCAGCCCGTGGTACAAAGGAATGTTCCAACTTGTACCCCGGGTAGGAGAGAAATGAGGTGTCCGCCGGAGACGATATCTGAGTCTCGGTTAGAAAGAGCAAGGCCGGCTTCGCCGTCTCAAGATGGTAGTGGACGGCGTTTAAGTTGGAATTCAGTCCCCTGATGTTGCAGAAGTCCACAGTAAGGGTGGAAGGGGTTGCCTTAAGATGCCTGCTCCGTTTGCCCCGACCATTCAGGAGCGCAAAATTGCCCCCCCCCAGAATTCGAAGGGCAGCCTGGGCATCCCTGCTCAGGCGGTGTATGTCCTGAGCATGGATGTCCAGAGAGGGATTGTCCACCGCAGTCGCAGATGGTACCCTCCTGGGGTAGTTTTTTTTTATTCTGCGCATTCATTTTGTTGGGGGGGGGGAGGGAATTGGGCCTCCGGAACTCTCACATACCGGACGAAACGCGGTAGCATGGCTACCACTTCACGCCGATTTTAAGTGAGAGAGTGGTACTTCCCCGGGCGTGCCGGCCCATTCGGCTACAACCTGAAGGTATGCAGCATGGCACTACCACTATAAAAATATATAAAAATATATCTCTAGATTTTAAAGAAAAACATCATCCACTTTTGTCCAATTGAGTGTATTTTTTTTTTACGTAATTAATTACTTTTTAAATATGACATATATGTAGGTAGCTCTTTCAAATGTTATGAGATATTTTGTTATTATTATTTCAGACAGTAGATGACGATACGTTACAAATGAAAGCGTTCAAGAAAATCGAACAGGAACATGAACAAAAGAAGCAGGGCTTCTTCAGGAAGTTTATTGCGATGATGGACTTGGATCTGTTGAAGGACTGGTCCTTTTTAAACCTCTTGCTCGGCCTCTCGTTGTTCTGGAGCGGCGAGCTTCAGTTCAGGATGTTAACGCCATTTTTTATTAGAAGTTTAGGCTATAATATGAACGAAACAGCGTTCTGTTTGTCCATGACGGCCATAACCGATATCGGAGTGCGTTTGGTGTTGCCGCCGATATTCGACAGGACCGCGATCACTAAGAAGATGATATTTTTCATTTCGGCTTTCTTCTTAGCCGCTACTAGATCAGGTGAGCTATGTGAATACATTTTTTTTATAGTAAAATTGTATTTCGGTGTTCTTCGGACAAGATAAGAGTAAAATTTCAAGGTTACATTTGAGTGCAAAGTTTATAACTTATATGTGTCACTTGAGTGTTCATTTTCTGGCACAAGGTTTTTCTTTTAGTGTTAACTGTCGTCTGTCAGTACTAAACGTAACATGTTTCGTTATCGCTTAAGGTAGATTTCTAAATCGGAAACATAATATTTATAAATAATACTAGTTTCACGATCATCTAATAAGAAGTTAACAAGTAATAGTGTAACTAACAAAAAATCTCATATTAGCATTCATAATATTAGTTACCTGTATGTTGACCTGTTGTCGCTCCAGTCCTGGCCGAGCAGTCGGAGTGGGTGCCGCTGATGGTGTGGCTGTCGATCTGCGGGTTCTTCCGCGGCATGTGCCTGAGCAACTTCACGCTGACGATCTCGGAGTACTGTCCGCTGGAGAAGCTGCCGGCCGCCTTCGGCCTGCACATGGTCAGCAAGGGGGTCTTCGTCGTCATCATCGGGCCGCTCATTGGTAAGATAAATAAAATAAAATATTCACTTCGTTTTTTGAATCGTTGATCCCAAAGTTGGTTGGTTGGCCTTGGTTCCTAAAGTGGTCCGGGTGGACCACTAGGGGTCAACGGGAGACTCGACGGGGGTCTACGTTGGTGTGACAATAAAATGGAGTCCACAAGTGACAAAAAAAACAGTGACGTTTGGCCGTGACAGGTGTTTTTATGCATTCTATCTTAAAATATAATATTAAAAATCACTTCATGTGAATAAAAACCAACTTAGAACATTTATGGGACAAATATATAGTGACTGAGATATTATATTCATGAGAAACCGCTAATTACAGTGTCTTTGGTGCCTCTTCAATTACCTGTTTGGATCTGCTGTTGCTTACGTACCCTCAAAAACTAAAAAGGTGTATAAATAAAAAAAACTTTTTGTTTTTCAAAATTAAAATATTACTAGTGTTAACAATAACTAAAATTGGACTTTTAACAGTAATAACACGAGCTTATAAAGCAAAATTATATTTTAAATTACTAAACTCTAATACATTTATATCAGTGACATCTATTGGATATTCTACGTACTTAAATATGGCTAACAAATGTAATCAATGTGGGAAGTTCCTGACGCCAATAGATGGCGCCAAATGTACTAAATGTAATTCGATTTTTCACCGTTCTTGTGCTAATGTAAGCCCTGACTCCCGCCTTCCTGCGCGTTGGATGTGTCGCGCTTGTCGTGGACCAGACAATAAAAACAAGTCTGCTATAACCATTGAATCGCCCACTACGGATGAAATTTTTATAGATGCGCATACGGCAGATAACGGAGATAAAGCTCCTGCATTATCCTTGGCTGAAGAAATAAGGCTCCTAAGATTGGAATTAATTTCGGTTACGCGGGAGATGACATCTTTCAGGCTGGAGTTAGGGAGGCTCAATGAAAATATGGTCGATTTTAACAAAAGGGTCGACACCGTTGAGGAGCGTTTGTCATCTTTAGAGGATAAGTACTCAAACGGTGAGTGTAGTGGCTTAAAACTTGAAGAAACGATACAGCAGTTAAAAGCGGATCTTAATGACCGGGACCAGGTTATGCTATTAAATGACATACAAATGTCGGGTATACCAGAACAGAGCGGAGAGAATGTGGTGCACCTTACTCAGGCAATTGTGAGTAAGTTGGGAATCACTCTCGACACCCACGATATTGTAAGCGCAGAGCGTGTCGGGCTGCGTCGCGCGTTGTCGTCGAGCGAGGATCGGCAGCGCCCGCGGCCGGTAAACGTGCGCTTAGCGCGGCGATCTTTGCGCGATGACATTATAAAGTCAGCGCGGGTACGTCGGGGAACAGATACTTCTGGGGTAATTGGCGGCAACCCATCTCGAGTTTATATTAATGAAAGCCTGACTAAAGTTAACCGCCTTCTGTTTTATAAGGCCAGAGAAGAGGGGAAACGTCATGGCTGGCGTTACATTTGGACTCGGGAAGGACGAATCTATATGAGACGTGATACGAATGCAACCGTTCAGCGTGTTCGTACGGAAAAAGATATTTGTAATTTTTTTTGTACAAAATAAGTTGGTTTATTCCCTGTTATATAAGCATAATAGATTTTTATATTAGATACGTTTTATTTTCTATATATATATTTTTTGTTATAATATTTTTTAAGTTGTTCAAAAATTTGTTGTTAAAAGACAAATATAGTTTTTTTCTTTTATGCAACATTTATAGACATACTACAAACAATGATATTTTATTATACCATAATAAAATATATTCTGTAATCACCAGTGTAGTGTCACTTACCGTGCCATACTTAAATTTGGCTACATTTGATAAACTTTTAACCTTAAATACTTTTTTCAAAACAATTTTTGTATTTAACATTATTCGGTTTTATAGTTATAATTCTTACTCTAAGATCAAATACTATTATTCTGCAGTTATTTTTACGGTTTACCGGCTTACTCATATATATATATGTATGTTTGTATATGTATTTGTATTTATACATACAATATATGTAAGTACATTATATATTCATTTTATTTTCTTTTATTTTTATGTTTTATGTTCTTATATTTATTTTACCTTGTAATTAACGATGGTAAAAACAAATAACCTCAAATTAGGTTTGTTCAACCCAGGATCGCTTGGCTCACATCATGAGGAATTTATGGTACTTATGGAGCGTCATAAAGCAGATATAATTGCAATTAACGAAACTTGGTTACGCCCAGGTGAGGATGGCAGAGCCCCTCGTGTGCCAGGTTATAGCCTGCGTCATATACCGAGACCGACAGAAATACGCTCGCGAGGTGGCGGTGTTGGTTTTTACGTTAAACGTGGTATATCCGCACGGACACTAGTACATCCAATAGCGCCCTTGGTTGAACAAATGTGGATTAGTATAAAACTGAACTGCAAATCCATAATTATTGGTACGGCCTACCGGCCCCCATGGGCAAATATTACCGACTTTCTCAATGCATTGTCAGATACAATTAGTTCTTTACCTTATCATGACTATTTGTATTTATCAGGAGATTTCAATGTTAATTACCTGAGTGGAGCTCATGACTACCATAAACAAACGCTAGATCTATTCTTATCGACTCATGGCTTAACCCAACATGTAACTAATCCCACTCATTTTACTGCTAGTAGCGAAACTTTAATTGACTTAATTTGTTCTAATACAAAGGTTGGACGGATTATGGTGGAATACATACGAGAGTTCGGCGGTCATGCGTTTATTTCCTGCGAAATATATGTCACCAAGAACAAAACTAAAAATAAAACTATTATGTACCGTCCTTTAAAAGATATTGATCCAGAACATATTACGTCTACGCTTAATTTAGTAAATTGGCAAGCCATTTGTGGAATCAAAGATATCAATGACATGGTGGATGAGTTTACTGGGTGCTTGCAATGGGTATTTGATGTCCTCGCTCCAAATAAGATTATTTGCATTAAGGAAAAACATTATCCTTGGATTACTTATAATGTAAAATTGTTGATGACCAGGAGGGATGAAGCTCAGACTCGTGCTAGGAAGTCGAAGTCAGAATCGCATATTAGTTATTATAAGGATCTAAAGCTACAGGTAGTACAAGCAATACAAAGAGAGAAATCAGCTTATTTTAATTTGCACATAAATGCAAATATTAAAAACTCAATCGTGCTCTGGAATAATTTGAAAAAATATATTAATGTAAAACAGAAACATAACCATATTATACCGCAAAACCTTAATGATCCCAAAATGATAAACACATTCTTTCTTAATGTACCCGGTAGCAACTATATTTCACAATCTCTCATTGATTATTATGAATCGCACAAACATGGTACTGCAGTATTCACGTTATTGCCTTCTAATGAAATTGAAGTACAAAAAATACTGCGCTCTCTAAAATCAAATGCTATGGGTGTTGACGGCATTTCGTTAGACATGATTTTATTGACGCTGTCAAATACATTATCAGTGATCACTAGAGTTGTTAACACGTCTATTTTGACCAATATATTTCCTACCCAATGGCAGACCGCACTAGTGAGACCCATTCCCAAAAAAGATAATGTAAGTGAACTCAAAGATTTACGCCCCATAAGCATATTACCTTGCATATCAAAGATTTTAGAAAAGATTGTTTGTAACCAACTGTCACGTTATTTAGAATCTAACAATATTCTGCCATCTATGCAGTCAGGGTTTCGAAAACATCACAGTACCACGACTGCTTTATTAGATGTAATAGACAACATTTTATGCGCACAAGACGAAGGTGAGATTACAATTCTCATATTATTGGACTTCTCTCGGGCTTTTGATACTATAAATAGATCATTATTTTTAACAAAATTAAAATATTACGGATTCACTATTGATACAATAAAATGGTTTACAAGCTATTTAGCTCATCGGCAACAAATTGTGGAGGTGCTGAACGATAATGGCTCAAGAGCTATTTCCGACTGTTGCCCCGTTAATAGAGGAGTTCCTCAAGGTTCCATACTAGGGCCAATTATCTTCGCATTATATTGTGCCGATATAGTTAACAATATTAAATATTGCAAATACCACATTTATGCTGATGATATTCAGATGTATATATCATTTAAGCCTGCGGAATTTCACTTAGCCATTCAAAAATTAAATGAGGATCTAAATCGTATATCAGAATGGTCAGACTCACATAACCTTATATTAAATCCAACCAAAACTAAATACATTGTTTTAGGAACTAAAAATCAAGTTAGCCGAATCAGTCATTTAAATCCACTGATACAGATCAATGGTGAAAAAATTCAACGCGTTACAGAGGCACGGAACTTAGGCTTATTATTTGATGAGAATTTACGATTTGAGAAGCATGTGGTTGATACAGCGCGTAATTGCTTCTATAGGCTTAAAGTCTTATATAAAATAAGAGATGTCCTCAGTGTGGTCATGCGAATTAAACTATGTGATTCTTTAGTGCTATCTAAACTTAACTACGCTGATGTTGTTATCGGGCCAAGACTACTAGCACGAACAAAGAATATTATTCAGCGTGTACAAAATGCTTGTATCAGGTACTGCTTTAAAATACCGCCCCGAACTCACGTAACCCCTTTCCTTAATGACGCACGAATGATCAAGATGGAATATCGGAGACAATTACATCTTGCAGTCTTACTTTTTGGTATTGTTCAACATAAAGCCCCTATATACCTATACAACAAATTGAGCTGGTTGAAAGACACTAATAAACTGTATCCCACAAGAGCGTCATTGTATAATTTGCTAAGTGTGCCACCACATCGAACAGTGAACTTTCGTGGTAGTTTTCGATATGCAGCGACGAAGTGTTGGAATAACTTACCACCTCCCCCTTTTGGTCTTAAAAACCTTGTACAACTTTCGTATCAAGTACAAGTCATATTTATATAATTTACAACTACAATCGTCATAAATAGTATTTATATTTTTATTTTATTTTTTTTATTTTTTTTTTACTTTCACTACACGCTGTTCCGCGCTATTATTATTATTATTATTATTATTTTGGGTATCTGTATCTTTATTTTATAATTTAAAATTATTATTTTATTATTTTAATAGATTGTTTTGCATTTATTTATTACTATTTAATTTATTATTAATAACATTATGAATTGTATTAAGTATGTAAGTGTAACGTATTTATTTATATTGTATTATTGGATATAGGTAACTGTAGTTTAGTTTTATTTATCACTTTGTCACGGCTCGTCACAGCCACAAAGGGTACCATTGAAAATCAGCGTTGGGTTCTAACCCAACATAAAAGCTGAATGGTACACCTCTTCAGGACACATCACGGTTGCAGACATGATAAGATATAATTGTGTTTGTGTGTGTATATAAATTTGTTGCTTTTTTTTTTTTTTTTGTTTCTTTGTAATTTTAATATATATAGTTCGTTTTTTTTTTTTTGTTTTTTGTTTTCTTATAGTCATTAGTTAATGTTTAATTATTTTTTATACTTTTTTGCTTTTTTTATTTTTTGAATTTGGTGTTTGTAATGTGTTTGTCCTGAATAAATGTTTTCTTATTCTTATTCTAAGTCATAAGCGGGGGTCCACGAAAATTTGTTTGCTTTCGATAGTTCGAAGAACTAAAAAGTTGACTTACTTCACCTACCACCCACCCTTCCATGTAGGCAGAAAATTTTTTGAGAAAAAAAGGTAAGTGATGGTAGGTATGATGGAGGTAGGTACAAAAAATTGTCGCTCACCTTTTTTTTTCAAGTTCAGGGTCTCCCGGAACCAGCTAAATTTTGAAAGTGGTCTATGACAAAAAAAAGTTTTGGGAACATCTGATGTAGTGGTTCAATAAGGCTGCAGGTACTAAAGCAGGGTTCAGACTCCCGAGTCCTGGCGCCGGAACTCTTTTCGGTCGTGTCGATCGATTATGAGAGTGAGGGGATGGGAGTACAGTTGGGTAATCTCTCTCGAGATTGGCCACCGTGGCCGAAATCGCGCAGGATTATCATCGTCATCACTTAGAAAAAAAAATCCATATAGTTTTTTGTTTCTGAACTATACTAATTTTGCATGCAAATAATTCTATTTGTAAGCCTTTTAGAGATGAGTCGCGCAACTAAACGTGAAACGTTGTCGACAGGCTACGTGCGGGACTACACGGGCAGCTTCGCGACCTGCATCCACGTGCAGAACGCGCTCATCATGTCGTGCGTGCTGGTGTGGGGCGCCGAGTACGCGCTGGCCTTCGCGCGCCGCCGGAGGGTGGTGCAGATCTAGCGCCGCACCCACCGCCGCCGGAGGGTGGTGCAGATCTAGCGCCGCACCCACCGCCGCCGGAGGGTGGTGCAGATCTAGCGCCGCACCCACCGCCGCCGGAGGGTGGTGCAGATCTAGCGCCGCACCCACCGCCGCCGGAGGGTGGTGCAGATCTAGCGCCGCACCCACCGCCGCCGGAGGGTGGTGCAGATCTAGCGCCGCACCCACCGCCGCCGGAGGGTGGTGCAGATCTAGCGCCGCACCCACCGCCGCCGGAGGGTGGTGCAGATCTAGCGCCGCACCCACCGCCGCCGGAGGGTGGTGCAGATCTAGCGCCGCACCCACCGCCGCCGGAGGGTGGTGCAGATCTAGCGCCGCACCCACCAACATGCCAAACGTTCGCTTCGTTCATGTCTGTTATCGGACCGCACGTTTTGACACGGCGGTACGTCGATTTGTAAGTCTATATCCAGTTTGAGGTTAGTTTTAGTAATCTTATCAGTGACATTCGAATTTATATAGCTCCTCTGAGCCCCGTAGGAAGAAAGTGCCGAGTGGAGAGTTTTGAAGCGTTTCTCTTAATGATATTATTTATTCCGTAGTTTCCTTTGAATATTGTCCTAACATATAAAGCGTACTGGGTAAACTCGTGGATTTATAAAATGCAAGACAAATAGGTATCTTTTAAATTTATTGTATGTTGACTGAATGGTGTTGTTATTGTTGGATGAAATGTTTCTTCTAGCTTTTTAATTTTAGGCTCAAATATTTGCTTTATAGTCTGCTCCAATAGCTCTCCTATTAGAATGACATCTAATTTCAATTGACATTTTAATGTTTTTTTTTCTTTTATATGGTATATTGAATTACATGACAAGGTCATAAATTTTGATCCAATTCGATGTGATTCCATGACTTGTTGAATTTAGTAGACATATTGAGTACATGACATAGCTCTGAATTTTTTTGATGTTTTTTTTAGATATTCATTTTACTATAATATTTTTAGACGACTGTACGTAGTTACGTAGAAATTTAGATGACTCTTTGTGTAGACTCTTTGTCTATTGTTCATATTAATCGACGCCAATTTGTGAAACGATTGTGTTTCAATTAAAAAGCAACTGAAAATATAGTGAAATATTGTTGACATTATTGTCATATATCGTCTTTTGTAGGTGAACAGTCCACAGTTGTTCACTTTTTATTTTGTAGTCTTCTTACCAGTGACATTTATCAGAAGTGAACTTCTCTCTCTCTTATCGTTGACCATTATTACGTGTAGTGAACTAAGACTGTAGAATTAATGATAAGTGCTGCTGTTTCAATCCTGCAAAAACCTCCTGTCCTCATCCTTTATATATATATTTTTAAACAATTTATTCACTATCTGTGTTATTATCAAACGGAATATTTTTATGCGTTGTTTTAATCTGAGATCTCATTAATTGCAAAAAAACTATAAAGCGTGTTTTCACACAAATTCGTCACAAGGAGTTTTATTTAATGCAATTACATTCATTTTCAATAGTAGGCAGTTATTTTTTAGAATACTAATAGACTCCTGACTTAGTGTGAATCATTATGTATGTTTGTATAGAATTTAACGTAGTACGATGAACGCACACCAGATGGCGCGAGTTGTATAGGATAATTGTTTTAAAAAGTTTTGATGGGGCATTATAATGCCTTAACTGGTTCATGTACATTTTTTAATTTATTATCCATGTTTTGCAATTAATGATTTCTTACAGTATTGATTATATGTGATTAAATAATAGTAATCATTGTTTTCGTATTGTTAATACATTGTTTAAATAATTCCAAAATGTATTAAAACAATAATTTTTAAATAAATATAATTAATAACAAATTATAATATAAATAAATAAATAATAATCTGCCAAATTTTTAAAACGTTTAGTTAAGTTCTTTATATTCATGTTATTAAAATGTAAACAATATTGTATTGTTATATTTCTAACTTTCCGTCTTCCAAATTTTTTTATAATATCGATGTATCGTGGGCTTTTCGACATGTGATTTTAGCGACCAAATAGTATACTAACTTTTGATAAATGCGTTTATTGTACTTAGAATATAAAAAAAAAAATGTTTGCCTTTTTGACATTTGATCTGTCATTTTCTTATTAGGCATTATAAATAATCTGTACTTATTGTAATCATGCAATCAATTAATGAAATGTGTGTGCCAATCTTTGTAAATAATGATACGTATATTCATATGTAAAGTATATATTTTAATATTTGTACGGTTATACATGACGTCGTGAATGGGAAGGACTGCATGACTCATTTTGAATTATTATTTCAATGAGTTTTACTGTTAAATATTTGCTGACTAAGTTTCATATTGTATTGAAATGTATCTTTTTGATTTATTTTTTTATATTAGTGGCAGTAAATGTCCACTTTATTTCTTATTTTAATGTTCTTTTTAGCGTTTAAGCCATCTGGAGAAGTATATATAATGTTTTCATAAAATTATTTATGTTTCCTTATCGTACTTATAAAACAAACATGTATGTACTGAAATAAGAAACATATCAAGCCAGTATATAAATATGTTACTTTTGTAAATATTTAAAAACATTTATGACATCAAATATGAAAACACCTTAAGGTACAACCTCACCTACCTACCTTAGTACTTATAACTTTTTCTTTTTATATTTCATCCAGGAGGATGAAAAATCCAAATGATCATAAACAGAATTTTGAAATTTTCGTATTAAACTAAATGGCCATATCCATAATTTTCTAAATAGTTGTTGTAACATGGCAACTAAATAATTGCCAGTTATTGAAATATAAATTAATAATAGTGCTTGCATAGTTATGATTTAAATAAAACTAATATTACTGTTAATAAAACTAATACTAATATTAGTTTTATTAACTCATGACTATGTATTGCTTTATATGCATGATTTTAATTAGCTGAGGTTACAATTAAAAACTATGTTATTATTTTTTATTAAAAAATAAATAACTGAAGTCGAATTACGAACATGCTATTTATTTTATAATAATAACAAGTTATAATTTTGTATCAAGTGCGATTTTTCAAAAATCAAATCAATTGAAAGCAATGAAATAACTTTTTGAATATATATTGTCATTGAACATTAGTATTATTTCTGTACGTAATGACGTCACTTAGAACTGTCACTGTCAGCATATTCTGTAACAGAATCATGTTACGACATCAATTTATTAAAAAAAAATACTTATTTTTCTAAGAAACATGTGCAGTAACTGTCAACTGTCTCGAAACATCTGAATTAATTTCTATGATATATATATATTACTATATATAAAGTAGAGCTTTGTTTGTATGATTTTTGCGTGTCAAGGTTAATAGAGTTATTTATTGTCAACATCTCAGGTGGCAATGGCGAAATTATCTGTGCCATGCAAAACTGCAATCCATGGATAAAAAAATACGTTAAAATGTATTGAATACGTATTATAATATACAAGGGGTGGTGAAGCGACATTGTAATTTATTTAATGACATAAACATTTATTTGAGTTTGATATCGGGGTCTCGAGACAGTTGCGGTTCGATCACCTCAAAGGTTAATGAATGAAAGCGATAACTTTAAATTGATTTATTTATGTTGGAGAGTACGCGGCGAGTAATTGTCTGTCTAGTTATCCTACACTATGTAACAACAACTCTTGTAAAACTAGCAAGACTTTTTATAAAGACTTAATCTATTAAAGTACTTATTGGTTACCTTTTTATTTGTTTTATTTACCTTTCATGCAGAGTCGGATTTGAAGAACAGATACTGTCCATCAGTGACTACAGTCCCAGAGCCAACACTTTTTTATTAAATTTATATAAATAAAGATATAATCATACTAATATTGTTATGAAATAAGTTTTGTTTGTTTGTTCTACCCGTTTCCCGCAAAAACTATTAATCTGATTAAAATATAACTCTCTATCATTTATGTTTATACACCCCGGTCACACCTTGGCTATTTACTATGTTAATATGTTGCATATTTTTGGATATATAGCTTAATACGTCGACGTAATCGAAGAGTAAACTGTCGGACGAGCGGGGTAAACCTTGCCAAAACAACAACTGATAAAACTTTCTATGACTAGAGGTATCCGAATCGAAATGTCTATAGAAAAATCAGTGATAGTATTTACATATATCCGTAATTTTCGAATAATTTAGTACCTATTTTATGTTAAAAAAAAACAATATATAAGCCTTTAACACTTTGAAATATGAAAAATAACTAACTTTTATATACAAAAAATAAAAAAAAATATGACGAGATATTTAAACAAACTCCTGTAACTGTATTTATGTCATGTCATGTCATGTGTATTCCTTGTCTCCAACAAATCGTCCTATCCTAATAAAATAAAAGAACTCCTGATTATACGCAGGACGTTTAGTATGACATACGAGCACAGTACTGGCAAATATATCGTTTGGCGAATGTTCAATCAAAATAAGTGATAATAAAAATCGAAATGATCAATTTAGACATAAAATATTAATTATAATTTTATTACACTTACGACGCTAAAGCTAGAAGCTGAATAATATAACATGTCTCGATAGAACTTGTGGCCAACAATGTTTTGCTATATTCTATTACAATCTAACATATAAGCAAAACAACTTGAAAAGTAACATAGTTGCTCGATGCCTATTCCCAGTAGACCAAAACCCTAAAACATAGATTGAAGTAAAATGTTGGTCTATATATATTGTTCGCAAAAGGTACACTTTCGTTGTTTATAAATGCCAGTCTATTAAGTACCTATTATAGTTTAGTATGCGTTGATATTGTATATTTCTAATGTCGGGACATTGCCTTTTATTAAATACTAGCTGTTTCCTGTGGTACTCGCGATATATTAGTATACGTGACTTAAATATGTACATATTTATATCTAAGTAAACTTTAAGTTGTTATAACTCGACTGGACCGACTTTGAAGGACTAAACGGTACCTTCGAATAGTCTACTAAGTCATTTGATTGCCCTAAAATATATAGATTAACAGGTAGACAAATATTTGGTTACATGTAACCAGCTATAGCTCTTGTTGTTTTGTTATTTGGAAATCGGAAATATACATTTCAATTTTTTTAATGTGTCTAGTTAAATATATAGTTTAGATAAATGTGTAATTTAGTATTGTAGTATAATATAGCAGATTGTACCGTCTCCGTCCGTCATTTGTTATCACAATGGAATGTGAAAACAAGCAACAAACACACATACTAATCTTTATCACTAGATATGATGTAAAAGTCATACATTTTATTTATATAGGTCATTTATAAATAGTCTTGTTAAGGTATTTCTAATACAAAATCTGCGTTTCCAAAAAAGGTAATTGGGAACTTTGTGATGTTAACAGGCATTGGTGACAAAGGTTTCTAATTAAGTGCCTTAAGTTGTCAACAAAAATGAATAACCATCGCACTTAGACATTAGCTATGTAAGAAATATTAATCATTGCTGCCTTTCCCTGTAATTACACTCCTCCCACTCACACTTCAAACCGAAAAACAATTAAGTAGGTACTGCTGAGTTGCGGTAGAATATCTTACGAGTGGGTGGTAAATATAAAATACTTCCACCTAGTAAATATAAAATATAAATAGTAGGTAATATCAAATATTTCTTTTTGTATTATATTTAAAAATTTCGGTTGATTCTAAAAAATTCTTGCTAGAAAAACCTAAAATTTGAGATCGCACGATCCCTAAAATCTAATTAGTCGATCAACGAGACGCACATTGATTTTCAAATACACTTGATTTAAATCAACCATTAAAAACCGAACAGCCTATTCCTAAAATAATTCTTTACTTAATTACTATAGATTTATAAGTCAATAAAAAAGCGGTGCCAATTCTCGCAGTGAACGTTTGTTAAACGATATGAAAAAACAACGTGATTATAATTAAAATATCTCTGCAACAGATAATATTATCTTAATCTGTTCATCATTAAGACAGCGTTCATATATTCATTCAACTTGTTGATACCACATTATAAATTCGATTATGATGTAATCTTGCGCAATAAGTTAAATTGGTTTAAACATTCGTTATGAAACATATAACATTATCTAGCTAAACAAACCGACACTATGTTTTTTATTTATGTTTACTTTTTTTTCAAGTAAAGGTATATAATGTGTTCTTAGAGATTTACAAAAAAAACATAATTTTTTGTTTCGTTTAATTGTTATGCTTCCCGTAAAGTTCTGTTAATTTATATTATTAAGTAATAAAACAAATGGATTGATTAACATTTATGTTATAAATAAATAACTTCATTATAGTTTAAATATTAAAATCAATAATTTCAATTTACTACGACAATATTATACAAGTCTCCAAAGTTATAATATGAACATTCTTGAATGCGTTGTAAAAATATATCAATATGTTTATTGTATTTCCTTTAATATTTAGCGAATTTAGCGTACAGATATGTGATAATAAATTTAAAATTTTCAAAACAAGTTTTATCTTTGCCCTCAAAATGCTTTGAAATAGCCTCATTGACTTCAGTGTCCTTTAAAATGTTCTCGAACTTAAACTTTTTTTTTTAATATGGATCAAATCTAACTAATCTAAATAAGTCGGTAAGGGATGAATCCAGAATGTTCGAACAAGTGGTTCAAAAAGTATTTATAATAGCAAGTTTTCTCTTGTAAAACGGGCAATTGTTTTGTAAAAGCAACACACATTGGATAATTTTGCTGATATATTTTCTGGTACCTTGATGACTATTTTTTTTATCTTTCTAATATTATAGGAGTGATATCTTCGCCCATAATCGTCGTAACCTTTCAATAATCAATAAAATCCTTTATGTCAAAATCAATGTTCAAAATCTATACATCATCGTTCCGGCTGATTCTGAGAATTAGGCTTAGAGGTTGGTGTACCCTTTTTGTGATTTACATTGACTCGAGATTGATCCCAGTTCAGGGTGCGGGTCGTCTCAATTCGTCTCTGTATTGTTTTAATAGATCGGACCATTTGCTAGCAATTACCAAGAAGTTACCACAAACCGAAAACAACTTTCAGTCAAGTTGGCACCAAGTAAGTATCGCTACCTCCACACTTTTTCCTTCATAAAAATATCAATCAAACGAGAATACACTATACTTGCATAAAGCGTCTTCCAGCGTCGAAAAGGTCGTCAAAAAATAAATAGCATTAATTATTATATAAAGGAGATTATAACTTGGACATTTTTTATCTCTACATTATACCAACAGCCCGGCCTGGATCTAACTTTTTTTTATAACGCTGGAAAAACGCATGACGCGTTTCCCCCAC
Organism: Nymphalis c-album; assembly: GCA_963151315.1. NCBI lineage: Eukaryota > Metazoa > Arthropoda > Insecta > Lepidoptera > Nymphalidae > Nymphalis > Nymphalis c-album. Next base: position 13,752,567 of record OY720592.1, read on the forward strand.
GGAAACAGTTGGTAGGTATGTGGGACTCACTGTATGTCCAGGGCACCGAGTGCACCCCGGACATCGGAATACCCACTAAAAAACCAGCGGTACCCTTCCCGTCTTAAGGGGGATCGCTTGCGCATTCAACCGTGAGCCTGGATCTAACCTGGATCAACAACCTATTTGTCACTGTGAAGACATTCTATTTAATATTATAAATGTGAAAGTTTGTTCCTTATAATAATTATTTTATCAATGGAAAGTTACATTATCATTTATACACGGGAACGGGAACTACGCGGGTGAATCCGCGGGCAAAACGCTTGTAGTTAACTAAATCTCCGTATTAATACCTAATATAAACCTATTAAGGATCAAAATATCCATGTAAATAGAAAAAAGACATACAAAATTTCAATTATTTAAGTAGGTATAATTAAACTCTATAGGTACCCAGTTTTGTAACTATTATTTACCAGCGTTTTGCTCGTAAATAATTTCGAAATTACTTACTAATGTCGAGATACATTTTTGTGTTGGAAACACACAGACTCACACATGCACCCCAAACACGGCTAAAAAGCTTTTCTTTTTAATCCAACAAGTGGGTAAGTTAGCAATATATATCCTGTGAAAGTTGTACACATGTATGTGTTGTTGCACAATTATAATTTTACGACAACCCACAAAATTATAATAAATTCTAGAGAGTGGTTCGGACGTACTGACTACTTCGTAAATAAATATAAAATAAATTATATTTCCTAACATGTTATTAGTTTAGAGGTTGTTTACAACAGCATTTGTATTGATTTAAAAATAACATCAACCGATCCGTGAAAGTTTTTGCAAGATATAAGTATCATAAATTATTGTAAAGAGATTATGTATGTCCTTTAAACCAATGTCAATATGTCATCCACGCCGGTCATTCTCAAGGGAGACAGGCGACTAGAGATATATTGCACAAGTTTGTCCTCGAGCACAGGTGCACTCTCTATTCCCTCCATACACGCACAGGAGTACCATTATTGCTAACTTCCAAACTCTGTGCTGCTGCTTGACCCATCTTGAAATGCTTTTACAGAGAAACACATTCGGATCGATGAGGGATTTAAACCTCGGGATCTTCACTAAACATAATGAGGTATGAGATGATAAGTATTGGCCCTAAGGGATTAATAAGGGAAACTGATAGTATGCTCAGACGATGTTTTTTATTGTGTAGGTAAGATTAAATAATATATTATCTTATATGTAATCATTAACATATTAAGCATGTAGGTAATACAGTTAAGATGAATTATAAGTTATATAATATGCGTAAATACTGGCATGTAGTAAAAGCCTTTTACGACATACTTAGATAAAATAAAAAAACGAATACCTACATATAATATATACGATCACAAAAAGACTTGGAGGCCCGACATTTTTGAGTTGAGGAAGTGATGATTATTTAGTATATAAAACGTTTTTTAAATTTTATTCGAAAAACATTAAATATTTATATCTGAATAGAAATAGCAAGTTTAAAACATCCAACTTTTTGGAGGCCCAAATAAAATGATAATTAATCAGCATTTAGAAAACGTAACGAACCATCATTTGATTTGGTTATCCATAAATTGGAATTTAACCTGAAGGTTTATTGTTCCCGAGATAAGAGTGTTCAAATAAATGTAATACTTTAAGTATATTATAGCCTAATTCGTGGGCACTAATTAGTATTAGTAATTTATTATTATTTTTTAAAAGTTAGTTATTTTTTTTATTTATACCAATTTTAAATCAATCGTGAATCCATGAATAATTCAAATAGCTCGTTACAGATGCCGAATTAAATTTCTTCGGTATAAAAATCCGCCTAACTGCCTCAGTCCGCATCTCACAGTAGAGTCAAGACTACAGAGAGGACAGAAGGAGGCTAGCTCTTACGCGTGCGGGTTGTCTGCAAGCCTTGCGGACAAGATGCAACTTTCCATTAACCTTAAATTGCGTATATAATTTACGAAATTTGATATAATTACGTTTACCAAATATGAGCATAGTCATTTAATTATTGAAAATATATAATACTTGTATTTGTGCAGTGAACTTTTGAAAGATTATTTATAAAAAATGGATGAGGCGTTTGCACATTTAGAGGGAAATAACTTAAGGAACAATAAGAAAACAGAGATCGCTCCGGATGGCGGGTGGGGATATGTCGTTTGTATCGGTGTTGGATTTACCTTCGTGAGTATTGAAGTTTTCGCTAATTTGATTAGTATTATATTTATTTTTAAAACTTTTAATGTAAGGATTCGATAATGATAAGGATTCATAATTTGAATCCTTATTTTAATACATGAGGAGCGTTATAAGTTCCGAATATCTTTCTTAGTGGCTATATCACAAATATTAATGCATTGTTTCTTAAGGATATTATTTTTAGTATATCACTCGAAAGGTCCGTAACCTATAAATAACCATCATTTTAATATTTAATTGTTTGTGATAACAACCACTTACCATATTTCACTGACCATTCATTTATTATTACTTATAAATAAACTTTGTTTTTATAAAACTTGATAAAATGAATTGCGCTGTGTTAAGGGTTTTTACAATGGACTAGCTGTTTCTTGCGGCTTCGTCCGGGAATTATCTTTGACCTACTTCCAGTAAGGTTCATGCGATGATTGCGATGCAACGTATAAGATAAAATATACTTAAGTTGCATCAAAATAGGCGCATTATTTTTGAGATTGCTAAGAATTAAAGGACATTTTGATGTATTATAATAATTTAATTTGACACCTTTGTATAAATGTATATTGCTGTCGTAAATCTTATTAAACAACAGATTTATTTGCAAGATAAAATTATAACCTGTTGTATTTATTTCTCACGGCTACATTGTATGTTTTATTATATAGTAGTATTATTGCTATACAATAAGTTAATATATATGTAATATGTATATCCGAATCGGCCGTTGACATTTATGCTATAATATATGTTAATCTGCGGATTGAAATTTTGCAATTTGGTTGATTAAATAAATTACATTTTTATTGCTATTTTTTCTATAAATTCGCAAAATAAAATTACATTTCCAAAGCATAATTTAAAATCAGATTTAATAATTATATATTTTCAATTTAATTTAAAGATAACATAAAAGAAGAAGTGAAATTATGATTTAAGGATATTTTTTATTAATTAAATATTAAGCAGATATTGCAATAGGTATTTAATATAGATAGAGGTATGAGGTTTATAGTTATCCTTTTTTTATACAGATGTATACCTTACTCGTACATGATGTACCTAGTTCTACCGCTAGCCAACCTTTGAGCACGGGATCTATTAATCAGTATTCGTACATTTTTAGTTAGCTGTATTAAGTAAAATATTTATGGCTAAAAAAACATGATGTGAGAAACTGTATATCTTATAAAGAAACCCCTAGTCATAGAGTTGTTACCGCCTACCGACAGTTGTAAATAAATCGCCTTATCCCGAAGATTAAGGCTACCGCTGCTCACTATGGTACTTATGTCAGTGCACAACGGTAGACGTATTATTAGGTGGTATATTGTAGTTAATTGACGGCGTCTCCTTATTCAAATGTGATATAAAATCATACATCCCTTATATTTGTGATGAAATTGTCTATAGCTACTAATTTATTTTTTATGGTATGGGCAAAGGGGTCACCGATGGTAAGAGGTCACTATCACCAGTAGACAAAGATGATGTAAAAAAATATTGCCATTCCTCCATACCAAGTTATGTCCCTACTCTGTCTTACGTGCCTGTAGTGACACTGGTCCACTCTCTCTTCGAACCGGAACGCAACAATACTGAGTATTACTGTTTATCAATCACATACGATATAATACGAAAACTTACAGTTTCGCGGTCAAATGTATCATAATTACGGCGCAAGGCGTGATTTGATTTTTAGACGTAAAGACGTTATTGTTAACTAATATTTAAATTATATTATGCACATTATGGACATTGGCAATTTATTAAAAATTACTGGATTTTCATATTATGCTCAATGAATTCATAATTCAATTCGTGCTCTAATTTCACTGATATTCTGCCGCATTGGAGCAGCGTGATGCAATAAGCTATAAAGCTTCTCCTCAAAAAAAGAGCAAGCCTTAGCAGTAGCAGTGCTGCCTTAGTCCACCAGTGGTGGAAAGTGCAATAAAAGTTAGAAACGTATTCTAAAACCCGATCGATTCCATATTAACCGCGATCGTAAGGTTGTTTATGCATTATATTATATACCTCTCGGGTCTACCGGTTAGCTCATTGGGCTAGCTCTTATATACCGGTATTTAATCTGGGGTAGATGTGAAGAAACTAGAGAATTGGTATGGTTTATACACCCGTAGCTCGGAAAGCATGGCAAACCGTTGGTACTGCACCTGTAACTACTCTCATCGCATGTATTAAATTTCCGTCTTATTGGATTGTGAGTCGGAGGGATTAGAGATTAAATCTGTTAGGATCCACACTTGAATACTATCTATTGAAACTTAAATTATACAAATTCAAAGTATTAAATAGATGAATGCTTTATAACATTACAATGTGCAAGAATAATTGATACCTATACACTTTCGATGTCGATACTGAACGCGGGCAATTGCTATTAATTATTGAACGTGTTTGTCGTCTTTGTTGCATCAATGACGTGCTTTACAATATATTTGTAGCCAATTAGTTCTTCGCACAATCATAAACTTGAATATAGAAGTTTTTTGTATGCAATTTAAATAAAACATTATTTTTTTGTCTTAGATGAATAAAATAAGTGGATTTAATCATCGCGGTCGTTGAACTAGCGATTAAAGATGGTTCATATGTTATATGCCAACTAATTATTATATGACGGTCATTGCCTTGAAGTTTATTCGTTGCATTATCTATGGAATTACTCGCACTTGTGATGTAATATTAATAAAAATAATTGCACCTTATGACTACCATCCTCTAGTAACATCTTTAAGAATTCCTTTACAAATTCAGTTATAAATACATTTAAAAAAACCGGTTAAGTGCGGTGCAAGGCGGCGCAAGTCGGACTCGTGCGCAGAGGGCTCTTATATATCGCATGGGAATTTTATTTTAGTTTTTATATTTTTATACTTAGTATTTTTGGATAACTTTACCTGTCAAACCTTATAATTCGTATTTCATTAATTCATTTAAAATAAAATTCTCCGATTCACATCATCCGCCCGTGGTTCAGTCTTGAATTTGAAAGTCCAAAAATCTTTTCAGAATAACTTGACAAACTTGTAGATTCGGAGTAATTAGGCTTTCAAGATATACGTAGGTATATCAGTCATTCACGCTATACATGCTTTAAATACCGTTTGCTGCAAATGCTTTTTTTTTAATAAGCAGCTTGAGGGCTTAATACATGGAATTGGTGTTTTAAAAGTAGAAAAACCACCAATGTTAATTGTCAATATGTCTACTTTTCAACTTTATATTCTTAAAATATTTGTAAAGCTAAAGTTCGTGCACACGTGCGCGATCAAGCGACGCGACCGATTGCGACACAGTCGTGTGGTATCAGCAAAAGTGCTTGATAGCAAACGATACGGTTTTGTATCAGACGTAGTTACAGTTTCTTGAACTTACAGTGCAACCTCATCCACTTTTCATTATGAATTAAATTAATAAATTTAATACAAAGCGATTGTATTCGATAAAAATTCATTTCGATTGATATTTTCGTTTTCAATTCAATTGTAACTTTAGTTAAACGGCGTTGTATTTATATTGTATGTTTTTGTAGATCATTTGCTCAAAACACAGAAGCAAAGTAAGACGAATAAGCTGATAGAGCGCCAGAACATGATCAAGTTACAAAACTTTGTTTTTTGTTACAAACAAAGTCTATTGAATTTGGAGTATACATGTCCATTCTACATTCAGTGCATATCATTAACTAGATGCGTATATAGGTTCTGTTTCACTTGTTCGACGTCCGTCGATAACCTAGGTCGACGAGTGAAGTAATATTATATCCTACTCGCTACCCGTCCTGGCTTCTCACCTGTATATTTAGGGTCTAGATAATACACTTATATCGTAATACGTAAAACTGTTTTCACTGCTGAACGACTTCAGTCGTCATGATTTTTCCGCCATTTAACCCAAAAGCATGATTGATATGAAAAGTATGAAAATCCGTTCAACAGTTTTTGAGTTTATCACGGACAGACAGACTTTATTTCATAATATACATAGTGATAATCATCTTTAATTAATGAACAAAATTTTACGCAAAATATTTCTTGGTATGGTAATTACTGAGAAAAGTGCAAACGCTTAGCTTAAATCTTTCGCGATTTATGTATTCATTTTATACATTTTTTTCGGACATAATGCAATTTTTATTTTGCTTGACTTGCAACTATCAGTGTAATCGGGCTAACTATGACTTTAAGCAAGTACCTACTGAATTTATTGGCGATTCTTCTTATTTATGTACCGAATGTCTATATTAACCAGTAGTGGTAGTTTTTTTTTTTATGTTAGAGGGGGCAAACGAGCAGGAGGCTCACCTGATGGAAAGTGACTACCACCGCCATGGACATCTGCAACATCCGAGGACATGCAGATGCGTTTTATATTTAATATAATCTTGTAAAAGACAACACTAATGTATTATACATGTGTATATGTTGTGTCATTGTATAATGTATATTAATAAAAATTTGAATATATTATATGTAAAACGTGACGATCAGGTATGCACTTCAAGGACGTTCACTTCGGAAGGTATACAATACATAAAATAATAATATTGAAAACAACAAATTATTACAAAAAATATTTGTATGTCTACATAAAATTGATACTGATATTTATTTAAAAGGTAAAATTATAAATGTCATGATATTACCATATTATACTTACCTATATAAAATAAATACATACAATGAAAGCAAAAATATATATTTTATTTTTAATTTACGGAATTAAGCCATTAATAAAATTCTTACGTTTAAAGTTTTAAACTACCTGTAACCCTGTAAGGTACAGATTTATATGTATGATGTACTTACATCTCCTATGTTATACAGTCCTATATAAGAATTGAGGTTGAGTTTTCGAAAATGAGTAGAAATGTTGAAATGGTATATACTTGACATAATATTTTAGTAGATATAGCTTAGGACACTAACGGGTACAAGTTACTAATCTATTTAGATATATGTCCGTAAACTGCCTATCGAGAATCAGAATATTCTAAAAACGAAGTAAAAAGATCAGCGAAGACGCTAAATAATAACAATTTTAAAGATTAAGATAACATTCAGATCAATCGGTATTTTACAAAAGTCAAACAAGTGTCTGGCTTTGCTTAATATCGTCAACAAAAAAATCCAGACTTCTTTTGTTTTCTTGATTAAATACAAAAAAAAGGTTTTGGTATTTAATATTAAATCGAATAACCTATTCGATAAAAACATTTACATATATCATAGAAATAAGCGTTTCTAAGAAATTATATTTTTCGATATAATATTGAGCGAATATATCAACTTACTATAGCTATCTGATATGTTCGACGAAGGTTACGTTCCCACAAGAGGCAGAAAATATTGTTACTATGGCGGAAGTTACTTTATCTGTTCATTACGTTAGGTAACAAATGATTGTTATATTAACTAACCGATTCGTTGGTCTCGGCTTATAAAGCTGCAGATAGCCAGGTCATGGGTTGAAATCTCGAGTCGGATCAATAAAAAATTGTTTTTTTTTAGTAAAAAATAGCTAGTACTAGCAAGCCGAGATGACCCAGAGCTTAGAACACCTTCCTCATGACCGTAGTTTGTGGGTTACCTAGACAAGCACCGCTGTATTTTCTGTGCTTATAACTATTGATCTCCAGCTCGGCAGTGAAAAAAATACATCGCGAAGAAACCTCATATACATGTTTTGGATGAATATCTGACACGTGTGTTTGAATAAAACCTTTTTCAGTGGGACTTTTTCAGGCTATTACTTTAGGTGCATCAGCAGTGTTCATGTCGATGTCAGATGTGATCTGTGTTTTGGCCAACATTTGTGCATTAATATATCTCCTAGCTAATCTAGGAGATATTTAAACGGGAACAGAAAGACAATTTTCTTTATTATTTTTTGTGATTTTATCAAAAAGTGAGCAGTTGTTAAAATAATGGTCAAGTGATCGTTCATTAGAGCGTTGAAGGTTGAAGGATTGACAAATGGTAAAACACGTGACACTTGTTAAGTAATCAACAGACTTATATTACTTATACTTAAACTTTCTCAGAAACTTCGCATCAGAAATATTATGGGAATATTCAATGCTGAAAGAATGATTCTGTATAATATATTAATGAATAATTACATAAATACGGGCCTCGAAACTGTTTCTAAAAAGAATACATCCTGTATGAATGGATGACATGAAAACGCAGAATATTATAGAAATATATATTGTAGAAATTTGTTTAAATTGCAGCCGTTAAAACAAGTCTATTTTATACCAATTATATCATCAATTTAGTCACCTAAATAATGATGGATCAATCTAACATATCATTTAATTGAAACCAAATCGATCGTTTGATTATCATCGTTTGATAATTATTTTCCATTTCACTGATACTATGTCTCAAGATGTCCTTTGCGAGATTAGTTGCTCGCTACAAGTACACGGTCATTCACCTATTCTAATATAAAGCACCTTTCACATTTGTATACTTATACACGTAGTAATTATATAGTTTTTCTTAGATTTAAATAATATATATTATCATAGTGCGTAGCATTGTACGATTTTCGCAATTTTTTTTTATTTCGTTATGTACAAAGACGAATGCGTGTAATTTAGATTATTATAGATTTTGATTACTCATGAGTATACTATATCTATTTAAATAGCTGTTTACTATTATATAATTGTCACTATACATGTATACAAATACAGCTTTTGTTATTTTAGCGCAAGTGTGGACGAAGGTTTATAATTGGAATAACGAACGTGGAATGCGAATTTAGTTGTCGTCTTTATTTTTTTTCACAAACTAGTTCCTACCTGTTCTTTATTGTGTAAAAAAAATATATTCATATTTTTGATTCACAAATTAGGACAAACATATGAACTGGATAATGTATATAGAAATATCATTTTATTTTTTAAATTATAACCTCTAAATTCAGAAGTAAAATAAGTTAAAATTTATTTACGATCTTTTCCGCATTATGATTTATCAATTGTTTCAATAAAAGTTTATAGCACGTGATTAGTTATTTATATTCGTCTCTTTCTGTCATCAGTAATGTCACATTCGATAGAAGAGAAACCATTGAGTATAACCGATACTATTAAGGTGTCAATTGTTTACATAAAGTAACAATCGTAATAATCGAAATTGTTAATAAATTTGTTTTCAAAATAACCAGTTCCGTGAAGTCGAATACATAATGTTAAACCAAAGAATATTGAGATATACGTCAATGCATTTATAATTTAAGTGTAGTGGTATTAAATTGGTCATTTCATTATTTGATTTCTTTTATGAATGCTTAAACGGCAGTAAGTAGTCACGAGAGCGCTGCACTTGGAAACATTCTTATTGATTATTAAATATTGCAGGTGTTGATTGAGGTAAATCCTTACTAATAATAAAAAAGCGAAAGTAGGTTTATTTGTTTGTTACGCTTGTAAGTCTTAAATATTTAAAAAATGATCATTAAATTTTGCATGCACGTTGCCAGGTACAGAAACATACATAGTGTGTGAAAACGCGGCATCATCAGATATTCTACCGTAAAACAGCAGTACTTGGTACTGTTGTGTTCCGGTTTGAAGGGTGAGTGAGCCAGTGTAATTACAGGCACAAGGGACATAACATCGTAAATCCCAAGATTGATGGCGCATTGGCGATATAAGATTAACATCTCCTACAATGCCAATGTCTATGGGCGTTGGTTACCACTGACCATCAGGTGGCCCATATACTCGTTCGCCTACCAATGCTATAAAAAATATATATATTTGTGCCTGTATTTCAACTGGCTCGCTCAACCTTCAAACCGGAATAAAACAACACTAAGTACCTACTCCTGTTTAAAATAACAATATTTAGTAATGAGTGGGTTGTGCCTGCTACTTAACCAGAGAGGCTATAACATTTTCTGGAGACAATATACATTATTATATTCTCTCCATCTTGACCAATGCTTAAGAGCATTAGGTGAGCAAATAGTGTATACGCAGCCTTACAATTACAAATAAATGATTACCAATCGATTACTTTCTCAGTAATAGTATATATGTATTTGTTAAAAAAAAAAATAGGACATTTTCGCCTCGCGTCACCAAAGGCCTATTATTTCACAAACGGTATTTAAAAATGTAAAGTGAGAAGTGTGATACAGTTACAGGTAATAGGCAATAATTGGGTTAAGCCGACTAAAACAGTTAAATAATCTACTTAGGAGCTGTTAAGGTCGAATTCACTAATCTCATTTTGGCTTCTTATGGTAATTTTGTATTTATTATACTATAACTTAATTTAGCCGAGATTGCCCAGTGCTAGAACACGTGTCTGAAACACAGACTGCAAATTGTAACCCGGGCAAGCAATTATAAATTTACATGCTTCAATAAGTTTATCGTAGGATGAAATCTATTTCAAATTTTAACTAACCCTTTGTGGCTTACATGTTTTTCCGACAATAAAGGATGAGACTTTAATTTTTGATAATGAATTCATACACAATATGTCTTATTAATAACAATCAAATAACAATTTTTTTTTTCTGTGTGAAAAATGAACAACACCTTCGGGCAATAAGTCTGAGCATTTCTTTTTCTATTACAGTAATACAGATAATGGTTAGAGAACTTTTGATTGTATAATTTCTGATTGTAAGTTTATTAGAGGATTTAATCCAAGCGCGGGCCGCACTGGCGACTCCCTTTACGCACATTATACAGTGTCTAGAGTCTTGTTGTCTCAGCTGTTGTTATAGGTTATTTAATTTTATTTTACGTGAATACAAAGTCCAAGAAATACATTGTAATATTTGTTTGTGCCCAATATCCTCTTCATTAGATAAGTGTCCGTGCTTAGCTCGTTGTCTGTTATCATGAAATTTACGAAACGAATTTAATTACGTAGTGTTTTTGAGTAATTGGAAATGCAGGTTTTAAGTGCCATAATGCGTTGTGAACTAGATTTTCGATAATGAAGAAGTTTAAAATCGTGAGTTATTAGAGAGCATACTGTATAACGTTCATGTAATGCAGGTCAGCATTGGCTGATGCAGCATCATACACGATGCCTTACGGTTTCAATAACATCACAAAAAACTACAATAAAATAACAAACATATATTACGAAACCGGCTTATAATGAAATATTATATACGTATAATATTATATTTCCATCATTTTGTATTTACGTTTAACTATATGATTGAATATTATAGTTAGTTTCCGCGTTTTGTTGTTTTTCTTCGAAGTATGTTATACTCAGGCGACATAAGACATGAATTAATGGCTGTAACTAATAAGCCATTCGTCAAAACTCTGATAAGCTATGTATAATGAAAGAATTATTTAAATAACAAAAACATTTAATAATACTAATCTTTATAATTTGACTTGTTTACATTTTATACGCGCTTTACAAATATAGAAATAATACTTTGTGATTAGTCAACTATTTCGTCGAATGTGTCGTTTCATACGCCGTTGTAATAAATTCATTATTTTCTGTTAATGTTTAGGAATACAGACGAGCGGTCACCTTTACCCATGGTGACGGACACTGGCAACAATTACAAGTTATGGTAATTTTGCACGCCAACATGCAATGTGCCGCCTGTTATGGCATATAATATATCATGTCCCTTATGTCTGTCATTACACTTATTCACCCTTCACATGAGAACACAATCGTACACAATATTGATAGTTTGCGGTAGAATAATGAGCAGGTGTGGTATCAATTCAGATAAAGCGGTGTAAAGCTATTGGAAAACTTGGTATAAAAGTGCAGTACAGCTAACAGCCTGTAAATGGCGCACTGGCTTGTGAGCGCTTGAAGTTATATTTCGCCACGCTTTTTTAATGCGGGTTGGTGGTAATTTTATCTAACACATGGAAGTTTCCTTACGACGTTTTCCTTATGAAGAGGCAGTTAAATTTTCCAGCTTTGGGAAATCTTCGGTAAAGTTTTATGTGTTTGAACCACTTGGCTATCTCGTCTCAAAGAGTTTATTTATTCAATATTATTATATAAATATTATTAGTGTGATATATAAGAACTGACTAGATTCATATCAATCATTTTATATCTTAAATCTTATACGACACATAATAACAGTAACTTAGTTAACTCGTTGATTGTTTTAAATCATAACTAACGTTATAATGCGAAATTGATGTTGTTTGTTACGATTTCACATTATTTATATTTTACTTGTATCACCTCGGAAAATAATAATCATAAATTTGTTTGTGTGTATGTACATTTAAAATTAAGGCTAAAATTGTCAAGTTTCCAGTCTGTCGATATTGATCGACAGACTGGAAACTTGATTCATTTTTTTTACACTTTTCAAGTGATGTGTGCACAAACAAACACACAGATTATATTTACCTACTGGTTCTAAGGTTCGTCCATCCCGAATATTTGGTGATAGGGCTTTGTGCAAGCTCGTCTACCTAGACGTACCTACCTACCTAGGTACCACCCACTCATCAGATATTCTATTGCAAACCAGCAGTACTTGTTATTGTTGTGTTCCAGTTTGAAGGGTGAGTGAGCCAGTGGCACAAGGGACATAACATCTTAGTTCCCAAGGATGGTGGTGCATTGGCAATGTAAGCAATGGTTAACATTTCTTACAATACCAATGTCAATGGGCGTTGTTGACCACTTACCATGAGTTGGCCCCTAATATACTATAAAAAAACCTGAATCAAATATCTAATAGTCTAGATAAAGACTGTAAAATGTAAATTTGTGTAACTTTGGCAAGAAAATCAATGCAAAAATTTAATTTCCCATGCCTCGGAGAGCACGTAGAGCCTTTGGATCTTTGGCATAATCTTTATCCGGTCGCATCGGATTGCAGTCCAATCAGTATAATGAGGGTGAAGATAAAAGTATATTATTATATAGTGTGCACGCATTTGTGTACTATAATATCTGCTGCGTATTTGACTAGGGAAATTTATTCCTTTGAAATGTGCCGTGGTGGCCGACGCTAGCGCCGGAGATTATCTCTCAGTAATTTTGAAGTATCAATTTATACTTGTTGCTAATAGCTTCGTAGACGTTTTATACTTAATTATAATCTTGTTTAAATATTTATTTGCTCATTTGCATTCCTAAGCCAATAAATAATCTAGCTATGGAGATTATGCACAGATAAAACGAGATTTGAATCTATATAATAGGAATATGTATATTGTATATTTGTTTACTTATCTAGACAAATAAATAAAATTGATGTGTTTGTCTGTGATTTCAAAGTAACTGCCTCTTTTACAGTTAATATGGCTATTTGCAAGTTACGAAAACCAAAATAATATTCTCTGACTGTCTGTCTGTTGTAAGCCGAGATGGCCCATTGGTACGCGTGAATCTTAACCGATGATCGTGAATAGAACCCGGGCAAGCACCGCTGAATTTCATGTGCTTAATTTGAGGTTTTAATTCATCTCGTGCTTGACGGTGACGAAAAACATCGTGAGGAAACCTGCATGTGTCAAATTTCACTGAAATTCTGTCATATGTGAGCAGCGTGGTGGAATAAGCTCCAAATCTTCTCCCCAACAAAGGAGAAGAGGCCTTAGCTCAGCAGTGAGACATTCAAAGGCTGTAACTTTACTGTTACTTTAATATCATAAATATGAAAGGTTGTGAGTATTGTTTATATTTCTTATTTCCTCAGGTCTTATAGCAGCTAAAATATAGCATAATTAGCATATTTTGGCTTTTTTATCCCGTTTAACTGGATGTTCGATTACGACGCATGCAAAGCCGCCTGCAAGCCGCTAGTATGCAAATATATTAGTATCTTAGCTATTTCCATGTTTTTTTATACATAATTACGTAACGGAAGCGTGACTTTGCCGTAACATTGACACTGACTCTTGAAGTATACAATTGAGTTTCTATTGAGTGCTTTAAGATTTATCAAAACTCGTTTCACTTCATTATTGAATTACATATTTCTTAGTTCTGTTTAATGTCTATCCTGTTGAGATACTTTGTTTATATTGATTGTTACATTTAAGTTTTTTTATAAGATTAGATTTTTAATACCCAAAACAGCAGGACTTGCTATTGTTGTGTTCCGGTTTGAAGGGTGAGTGAGCCAGTGTAATTACAGGCACATAAGGCTATAGTTCCCAAGATTGATGGCGCATTGGCGATGTAAGCGATGGTTAACATCTTTTACAATGCCAATGTTTTGGACTTACCATCAGGTGGCCCATATGCTTGTCTGCCTACCAATGCTATAAATGCTCTTTGTGCCTGTATTTAAACTGGCTCGCTCAGCCTTCAAACAAAACAACACTAAGTAACTACTCCTAAAGTGTCAATATTACGTAATGAGTGGGTTGTGCCTGCTACTTAACCAGAGAGGCTATAACATTTTCTGGAGACAATATACATCATATTTTCTCCATCTTGACCAATGTTTAAGAGCATTTCGTCTGCAAATGGTGTATACGCAGCTTACAATTACAAATAATTTTACCAATTGATTTCTGAGCTTATATATGTATTTATTCCGATTTAAAAAAATAGGACATTTTCGCCAAATAGGACGTGTCACCAAACGCCTGCTCGCAGCCTTCCTATGCCATAAAAAAGTACAAAAAAAGGCCTTTTAATGTCACCATTCTTCTCCGTATGAGAAATTGCTTAGGATTATTACACCACGCTGTTCCAATGCGAATTAGTCAGATTTTAAATTAAACATGAAGGTTTCCTTCATAAACTCAAATTAAAAATATGAAATCGGAATACCGAAAACCAGTGCCCGTCCCGTCTTAACGAGGAGCGCCACGGGATCGCTTGCGCCTGCTATCCTGATCCTACGACACGTAAATTTATAGCCTTAGCCAAGCTTAGTTATTGATGACATATTTTTTTAAGTTATGAAGAAAGTAAAAGCTACCCGCAAAAACAATTGTTTAATTTCGTATAATAACTTGGTCAGTATACAAGGTTAAAGGTACATTTAATAACATTTTGCATTATTTATGTGCACTACTAAATAAAGTGACCTCAATTTTCCTTGAATAACAATTTATTTAAATAAATACTACAATCGAAAAACATTTAATGATAAATATTAATTTTAAAGAATAACATTTTATGATTAATTAAATCATTTAACTAATAAGGTTAAACGACTTATTTATTTCGCCTTAACAATAAGAAAAATTTATTTAATGACGCTGGTAAAAAGCAGAGATTAATTAATTTCATTCATTCACCATTAAAGAAATATTAATTGTTAATAATTTCAATTCAATTATGTTTTTCTTAGATTACCGGAAAATAATGAAAAAAAATTGAGTCAGTACTGTTAAAGATAAAATACTTTGTCCACGTGAGGTATAGCGTGGCGGATGTTTTTTTTTTGTATTATATCTAGTCATTAAGTATATCTCGTTTTTAGTTGGAACAAGTTTTACTCAACATCCGTATATTTCACCTAAAAAGGAGGAGGTTATCAATTCGTCTGTATGTTTTTTTTGACGTGACAGCGTCTAATGAATCGATGAACGCTGCCTGCATGCACGAAAAATTGTCCCGTTACACTCATTGTCCCGTTACAATGTTTTGTTATGACGTTGTCACGTTAAACTATCGTCGTCCGTAAACGGACTTTACAGACAACCATTTTTTTCTACAGATGCTCGGGTTTGGATCGTCTAACGCGTTTGGTATTTTGTTCAACAATTTCTTCCTCGAGCAGAACGGTGCCAGCGGTCTTCCGCTTGTCATAGGTGTTTATAATGGAGCATTATCAATTGCAGGTAATGTAATAAATATATATATTTTTTCTTTTTTCAAAGGGTATATGCTGCTAGCATTCTTGCCACCATTCCACGCGGTTAGACTTGTATAATAATTATTTTTAAATGTTATTTGTATTTAGTTAAGGTTTTAATGTTAGTACTCTTAACTATACATACATTTTTTTTTATGAGAAGGCGTTATTTTAGTAACGTTCATAAAACTAATACCAAAAGATGCAACGTGCTTCGGCCAAGGTTTAAAGTAAGCCATACAGTTTTAACTATTGATGTGACAAATGGTAATTTTATGTTTTGAAAAAAGGGTGTATTTATCGACCCAGGGCCCGTAGACAAGTGGCTTTTACGTTAATAGAATAAAATAGAAATAATTAATGTTCGACATGTAATTTGACACGTTTCGAACGCGAATGTCAAATTACGTTACCCGTCCCATCCAGAATGCAAATAAAATATTGATCACTCTCAATCAGAATAATATAAAATTTGATTTGAATTAAAGCAGTTTTAATTTAAAAAAAAGAATTTTTTTTACTCTTATATAAAACAAGTCTAGATAAGTGATTGATGGTTTTAATTATTGAAGCGATGAGTTAATTCCTAGTAATTAATAAAATCAGGTCGCATGTCAAATTTCAAGGCTCGTGTTACCAATTTCAATTAATAGATGAAGACTACACATTTCATTTTAATCCGTCAAATCCGTTAATCTAAACGTAAAGTCTTGTTTATGATTGTCAATGACGTTTCCATTCAGCTCTCCCATTTATTGATTTGACCGATATTCTCATGGGAACAGAGCCAAGTCCAATTTCCAAATAAGGTGAAATGTCATCGCTCTTATGTAAATTATATATACGTCCACGGGTTTTGATAGGTAAGGTTGGTTACAATTGAAAAACTTTTTGAATTATGAAAATAAGAATTGTAAATTCTTCATTGTTATAAAGTGACGACTTTATTATGCGAATTATACATAAATAATCGTATGAATAGTTTCTGAAGAAGACTTCGGTAGAATGGGGGCACTCTCACGCTCTGCCGCCTTCTTTCTTCTTGTTTTGCAGCTATCTACATGCCTAACACTCTTCTCTAATTCAATAATTGTGAACATAAATAGAATAATCTACCTGATTTCGGTCATTAGTCATTTTTAAAAGAGAAAACCTATTATAGAGGAGTTATTGTGAGACACGGGAGTGCATATACTGCCAACTTCTACGAAAACAATAAATAGCTTTGAACTTACCTCGGGTTGAGATTTGAGCCCAAGATCTCGGCGTCTCTCTATAGAGAGATAAGATCTCTTATATATATGTGAGCTCAGTAATAGTGTGAAACTAATGTCTAAGTGTCTAGACGACATAGTTACCTTAATTTAGAACCTGTTGATATTGTAGTATCACAACGACATCAATTAAATTCTTATACTTTTAGTTTGTTCCATCAAAACTTATATGACACAAAATTAAATATTATTTCAATTTTATTTTTAGGATTTCTCAGCGGAATAGCCTTGAAGAAATATTCTTTTCGTCAAGTTGGCTTGGTTGGAGCTGGCCTGTTTGTTTTAGGGGATATATTAACTATATTTGTCCAAAGAACTTACCAACTTGTGTTCACGTTTGGAGTTATACGAGGTACCTTTTTAATTATTATTTATTCTATTTAATAAATAACAAATTTATTTCATGAGCCTTTGCTTACAAAATATTGAAAATAGCTTTCTTTATTATTATTAATTTCCTATTCTCTGAATAATATGTTAGTTTTACGGTTCAAATTTGTTAATTTACGTTCATTCAAGTTGACAAGAATAATGACGTTACGCCAGTGTAATGCGAACTGAAGGATTGACTTCTTGCAATATCTTTGACTTATAAGTTTTCTCGCGATAACTTCCTTAACGGTTAAAAGAGACAAAAATTACGCATCTTTTGATTATTTTCATGTCAATATTCGGTTTGCTTTCATTTATCTTTATTGCACTTTATTTCTGTACCAAAAGTAAACAAATTTAAACAAATTTCTGTACCAAAAAAAATATGTACGATTTATTTTTTAGGTGCAGGCTTTGGCGTGATGATACCAGTTAGTTTTACAGCGTTCAATTGCTATTTTACGAAAAAACGCACAACAATGATGAGTGCCAATCAAACCATGAGTAGTATGGCGTCTATTACCTTTCCCATTCTTGTGACCTACCTTCTAGCAGAGTACGGATTCAGATGGACTTTAGCCCTGGTCATGGCTGTCGATTTACATTTAATCTTTGCCATGATTGTAATGCATCCCGTGGAATGGCATATGATCAAAACGACTGATTATCCTGAAATAGGTAGGCATAGATTATATTTATCATATCATCGGCATCGCTTATTGTTGCGTTCAGTGTCTTTATGTACCGCTTGTTTATAATGAGTACTCCGAAATTTATTGTATATTGTTTTTTATTTATGCCTTATTTGTAGTACTGTTTCGTCTGCTCTTCATTTTTAACATTTCACATTTCTAGAACTATCAGCGACTTCCGATGCTAAACGTTCTTCTAAAATAAAATGCAACAAATCGGAGGCTTTTGATGAATCTATTATAAAAATGTTACCAGGTGAAGACAATGTCGTCGAAACTAAAACGCCTTGTCGACACGAGTCCATACAAAAAAGCATAATGTAAGTGAACTGTATCATACACGAAAACCTTTTATTACATATTTATTACAACGACGACAACTAATATTTTGGTTCCTTTTTTACACTTCATTAAGTTATCAAGTTTATAAAAGTTTTAATATGATTCTTATATTTTATTCATTTAGATTATTTAGGTAAGGTTTCATCAAAGTTTACCTATAATACATATAAGATAAAACGTCGAAGTATTAAATATACCTATACATAGATAATGAACATAGATCTGAATCCATAAACGCGAATAAACGATGAAGAAACTTGTTTCTCCATCAATCTGCAATGGAGTTGCGTTGTGGAATAACCTGATAGAAGAGTCTCTAGACGAGGGCGCCCTTAACCAAGCTATGCTCTGATACAACTTGAACTGTTAAACAATAAATTGAATTTCTATTTCATTGAAAAGGATCCATTTTTATATTAAAATTCTGTAATATTTTTCAATGTCATTTACGTAATATAGTAACCATGATATTTCGTACATTTGTACATAAAGATATTCAAAAGAATGAAACTATTGAATATTTTATAATGATTTAAAAACCAGATAGTTGACAGACTAGGTATAATTATTTAAAAAACATTTTTGCTGGAAATCAAAATATTATTAAATTATGTAATAATGTTACCCGAGTCAATTTTATACAATTGCTGGTTCGGAATCTAGCTTCTACCGAGTTAATCCGGAAAGAGACCTCTAGCGGGTCTCTTTATCCGTTTATATGAAAGCGCAAGTTACTCGTACATATAATACAGTCATCATTTTCTTGTCTTCATCCAATTTACTTCTCTCAAATTTACGTCTCTATTCAAATCATCTATTATGCATTGACTGATCGTCACGCAATTGAATGCCTCGTTGGTTCAGTTGTTAACTTATAAAGCAAATCTTGAAGTTTTGGGTTCAAAATGCTTGTGCCAATAAAAAAATATTGCGTTTTATAGCCGTCCTCATTCATACCTCATACTTATCCTTAATCATCAATTCATTATTATGAATAAATTTAAATGTTATATTACAAACCAGAAATATATAATGCGTATTAGCTATTTCATAATACAAAAATGTACATATGTGATAATAAAATTTAGAATTCGTTTTCGCAAACTGCCACTGAACAATTTGTTATTCAAATTAGTTAACACGAAAAGGCATGCATTTAAATGTTTAACTACGTTTTTTTTGACAGCCCTCCCGTTCCGGGAAAAAGAAAACACAGCATTATTTAACATCACCGTCAAAATATCACCCGCTGAAAAACACTTTCAAGTTTTGCGCTAATATTATATGTAGGAGTATATTAATATATATGTAATTATCTCGTATATATTGTTTTATGTAAACAAGTTTTATCATATCTCCTCGTAGACATTTCTAGGACCCGTAAGCAAAACGAATCGTTTTTTGAATAAAAGAACTAGGGGACATATCTATCTGGTATTTCAAGTTTATGTGTACACTAATATTTCAATTAATTCCTTGATATATATTAATCTATTGATATTGTGAATATTTTAGCAAAGTAATATATGAAAACGTTGAATTGGACTTGCTAAAGGATCCTCGTTTTGTGAGCACTCTGATCGGACTCGGATTCGCCTTCGTTTCTGATGTGACGTACTTGGCTATGGAGCCAATGTTGCTATTTTCATACGGATATTCGCAGGTTAGCAGATTTTCATATTGAATTGTGTTCCTTAAAAAATGAAGTGACGGTTAAACTGGTAAATTGTAGTTCTTGGTATGAGTGACCGATATATCTCGTCGATATCATTATTTACAAGCATGTATTTTAATGTGAATGTTATCTTTACAGATGCAAGTCGCTACGTGCGTTATGATCGGGGCAATAGCTGATCTAGCGGCAAGATTCTGTCTCGCGGTGTTTACATATTTTTATAATGTAAATAGTAAAAAACTCTTTTTCATCGGTACTTGTGTGACTATGGTTCTACGAGTAGGTACGTCTAATTCTAATTTATATAAAACAATATATTTGTAAAACTTATTTTCTTCTAAGATATAAATAATGTAATTATCATATCGATACACAACTGCGCAGGAATACATAGTTGTGTGTGCCATTATCTATTTCTTCAATCTCATAAATCGATGGGATGGCAATCCATCACGACCGGAAAAAGTTCAGGTGTAGGACGAAAACTTTACGTGCTATCCGGAGCATCGGATTGTTAACATTGCTTAGTTCAAAATTCGATCTACTCCTAGAATTTTTTGACACAAAAACCAAATAATATTTATTTATAGTTTGAATTCTGGCCCTTGGATCTGCAGGCCTATAAGTTAGCTAAATCAGTCACAACATTTACAATATAACATAGACTCTATTCTGTAGTTGAATGATGTAATGAATTTAATTAAAAAAAAAATCGATTATATTTACGCAATCAGTACAGTCAGAACGACAAACAATTGATTATTATGTATGTATGCTTATGACGGTGCATATTCACATTGGTCAACAAAACAATGAACATTAAATCATTTTTATATTATATATATTGATTGGTTTTAAATCGATTAAAATTATATGGATTTATGTAAAGAGGTGAATGTCATACTTGAAGTGTTAGGTGTGAATATGGACAATGAGACAAGAGAATAATCGAGTAAATTAGGGAAGAACTGGAAGACGTCATCTGTGCAAGGAAAGAGTTACTGAGGATAGAACTTGGTGGTAGAGTTAGAGAATTCACTCGGTGGTGTGAAAGCTCGTCTGGGTAGGTTATAATGGCAGTACTTGTTATTGCTGTTTTCCGGTTTGATGGGTGTGTGAGCCAGTGTAGTTATAAGCACAAGGAACAAAACATCTTAGTTCCCAAGGTTAGTGGCGCATTGACAATGTAAGCGATGGTTAACATTTCTTCCACTGCCAATGTCTAAGGGCGTTGGTGACCACCTACCATCAGATGGCCCACTTTTCCTATAAAAAAACTAGAAATAGAGATTAATAGAAGACAAAGCGAAATACAGATAATTGGAAGAGTGAAACAAAAAATAATTAAATAGCGACATCTCTTTCTGTTTCAGCTCTCGTATCGTCTGATAATCTGACATTTGTGATTACGATCACGGCTGTTTCCGGTCTGGTCAGGTGTTCAGTACAAGTCCTATTTCCTCTGGTCTTGGTGAATGCGGCGCCCGAACGATTCCCAGCTGCGTTGGCGCTGCACATACTGTTTTCAGGATTCTTGATGCTGATGGCTGACCCGTTAATAGGTAGGAATACTTTTATATTGTCATCTAAGCTGGTTAAAAAGATAAATACATTTATTTGTGTGTTTGTACGTTTGTTATTATATCATGTCTGAACTAACTTCGACATTATATAATATTGTTATATTTTAAGTAAATAAATATATTTTATATGCTAATATGAAGTGATGGCATTTATTAGCGTGGCCGATATTTTTATATATTATAAAGTCAAAGTCGCAGGAAACTGCGGAACTAGGGTTGCCAACCAGAAATCAAAATATAGTTTATTGTAACAACTTTATTTTGATAAATGTATGATCTTAATATAACTCAAGTTATTGGTTGCTAAAAAGTTCTGAATTTTTTCATATTTTAAGGATATATACAGGGTTTGAACGTTTATAAGTCTACCCGCATCGCACGCGCGCCCGAGCGTCGCGTCGTCCTTTCGTTTATGAATTAAATATAGACCTACAAGTGTCACTAGAGTACGACAAAAACTTGTATTTTTTTTTCATGTATTGAGTTATGTCCGACGTCGTAGAACAAAAGGTGTTGCTTATGATGTTAGCTGTCTAGAAGTTATGGCACAAAACTAAATCATGTTTTCTTTTGTTCCAGGCGTGATATACGAAGCAACGGGAAGTTACGTCAATTGTTTCCTGGCTATGAGTTTCTGTTGTCTAGTTTGTATAGTGCTTTGGACGGTAGAATATTTTGTTAGCCGTAAGCATAGCTCTTGAGCTTACTTAAAATTGTTATAGATTAAGTCTGAAGGATGTTCAAATATCGAAATATGTAATAATGAGCACAATAGTCCAGTCAAGATTAATAGGTTGCTTAATTATAGAATCAATCGTTATTTTTTCAATTGGAATATATTGTGTTTTCCTCCTGTAAGTGTTTGTGGACATCTTAGATAACACAATTTTTGCTATCATTTCATAAACATGAAATAAAGCTCACCATCTCCAAAGATAATAGTTGTATTAACACCAAAGTCAACATTTCCTAGCATTTCGTTGACGACGTGAATAACCGGTATTTATGATTTATATAATTATTGTCTTAAAAACACGTTACAGATTAATTGGAATTATAAATAAGATAAAAACAGCATAGAGTATAATATATTATATAGTTTCGGTGGTAGAGCTTTGAGCAGAACAGTAGTACTTTGTATTATTCTGTTCTGGTTTGAAGGGTGAGTGAGTCAGTGTAATTACAGTCACAAGGGACATAACATCTTAGTTCCCAAGGTTGGTGGCACATTGGCGATGTAAGAGATGGTTAACATTCCTTACAATGTCAATGTCTATGGGCGTTGGTAACCACTTATCATCAGGTGGCACATATGCTCGTCAGTCTACCTTTACAATAAAAATATATATATATACATACATATATGTAACAGACATATTCATAAATGTACCATAAAAAATATAAATGTTCCTTGGTTGACTAAATAGCTTTTATATACTACCGGCCGAATACTGAAACGTTATTCAAATATGAAGTGGGACTTAATTATTTGGAACGTCATTCACTATAAATTTAGTATGCGAAATTTTAAAATTCGTTTCAGTATTTGGCCATATGTTTTGTAATAATTAAGTTGATATTCCAAATGAAAAATAGTTTTTACGATAACACTATAACTTAGTCGAATGTATAGCAATCTAAGAATTTGTAAATGGGAGTCGAGTTCATCAAATATTGTCTAATTATACATATAGATTCACCATTGTATTATTTTGACTCTATGGCCACTTTACTTCACAACTATCGAATAATAATGATTCGATATTAATTAATTTCGTTTACAAATATTTATGTTTTAAACATTTTTAGCCAAGTTAATAGTATAAATGTAAGCATAATTTTGTATTTTTGTTGTTGATAGAAATTATTATTTACTTAAAATAGATCGAAGCTTTAATGATAAATATACAACTTAAGTTTTCTGGCTGTAACTGAACCTTGTTTTCTTATGTTAAGGGACAATAACTAAATAAGTAAAATTTTCTCAAATAATCTATTTCTATCTATTTATCTAGTTTTATATACTAATGTAAAAATACAAAATATATACAATTTTATCTAAAAAACGCATTGTTTTTCTCGAACAGGAAATAAATTTAGGTTTTAATTTAAATGGCGTTTTTATTTAAATAATTTTGTTTGAATTTATTGATACTTTATATATACTATGTCATATTTTATTGATATTAGAAATGCGAACGTTTGTATATGTCTGTTTGTTACACAGTTGTACACGAACGAAAGCATAGAAATAAAATATGATAACAATAAATATATAAATAAAAATAAAAAATCAGAGAGCAATTAATTTAATTCTGAGCATTTTAATGAATACTTGATAGTATGATCAAAAGCTACTTTTATTATTATAGATATATTTTACATTGCACTGTACTTGTATTAAATAAATTGTTGTTATTATTATTTTTAAATATTTGAACTTCGTTACTTTTATAGTAACGTTGATGATCCTACTTAGATGATTAACTGATAACATTAATATAATTAAAAGATATTACATAATATGTATCTTTTCGATCAAACATTTAAAAACATGTTAATAAGACACGCGCTATGTTAATAGAAACGAGTTTGGCCGTGTGTTATACTTGATATAAAACGCTAATTAATTATTATTTTGAAAAACTCGAACGTTATATTTTAATTTTACTTCTACAAAAATACCATGTGTATGTGATTGAATCAAATGTAGATATTTTATTGAATATATATAATTTTATAATATTCGATTGATTTTCTTTTTGTTTTAATGTGTAAGTTTTAATTTAATATAATTTTTACTTGTATGTAGTTGAAAATGTCGGGTTATAATCAGATCTAGAAAGTCGATTATAACCTATATACCAACTTATTACATGTTTTCGTATCGACTTGACAGTTATAAATATACATTGAATATTGCTTGAGTCGTATGTATCTAGCCCTGTAGGTAGATAATGTTAATTTTAACCGAAGGTCGCCCCCACTTTAGTATTCATTTGATGGTGGTGATGGTGGATTCCTCACTTGATGATGGTTCTAGTACTTCCTTCATGACGAAGAAAAATATCAAGAGGAAACCCAAAAGAAAGCATGTCGGTAGTGCATAAGAAATTCATGCTTTGATTATTCAAAATTTTTCATGGAGAAAGCAGGCATTAGCCAAGCAGTGGGCCATTAGCTGTAACTGCAAAGTTTCCAAGGGTTACCTTTATTACACTGGTAATAATATAAAATATAATTTTATTTTAAATGTAAACACCATTTATTTACAATAGGTGCTTATTTTACAGTTAAAAAAAATGGTTGCCTGTAAAGTCGGTTTACGGACGATAGTTTAACGTGACAACGTCATAACAGATAGATGCGGCGCAAGCGCACAGTAACGGGACAATGAGCACAACGGGACAATGAGTCATCCTTTTTCGTGCATGCAGCCAGCGTTCATCGATTTATTAGACGTTGTCACGTCAAAAAAAACATTTTATAATTTTATATATTTTTTTTATTTAGTAATTTAACACTTTACATTTAGTTATAGTATAATTCCATAATATTATAGTAAATATATTTTATGCATATTCTTCTTATAGGTAATAAATGTAATATAAAATAGGTTAATAATGCAACACTTATTAGACTGTATAATAATAATTATATAAAAACAAATATATAAAATAAATAAACATATCAGGAGTTATCTATCAGTGGTTTACGTTCTCACCAATATATAATTAATATTAAAATAAAAATTATCAAATAATATTATGCAGTTGATGGAACCCTCTTCCTCGGTTCGATTTGAACCCTGAACCCGTCGCTCCTCTTGAGGATAATATCAGCTTGAAGCACGAACTGGTCCTCGGTTATATCCGACACCATCTTGTAGTTACGGAGAATTGTGGACAGCAAAATTTTCAGCTTCAAGATGGCGTACTTACGACCTAAATATAAAACATTAATTATAAAACGATATAATCAATTAAAGATTGTGTATAGATTAACAAATAAATGTAACATACATATTTATACTATATATTTACATTTATGTTATATTAATGAAGTATTTATATGCAAGGATACTTTTAAATAGCTAATTATGGTAATATTTGAACAACAAAATTACTTAAAATTTTACTAAAATTGTAATTTAAAACAATCTAATTAAAAATCATACTACCAGGCACGAGCCAAGAGCCTACTTTAAAAGCTATTAATATTTCATGTGATGGTTCTATTTATTAAACTCGTTTTCCCATCGTCGCTTATCGTATAAGAAGGCGGATATTCAATTTTTGAAAATTAATGGCGTTATTATAATATACATTGACGCGTGTTAAAGAATTTGTATATAAAACATTTATATTATAAGCATAGTTTTATGCTTATGAGAATATTTATTTTTCACTATTATGTAAACTCAAAACTTTATTCTACAAATGGTATGACCATTTGTAGAATATGAATTGTAATTATATTTCACGGTCCTATTGAAATGTTCAAAACCAGGCCAAACGTTTATTATTATATGATTAGAGCAAAAATCTATTTATAAAAGAACATTGTTAATTATTGCTTTAAAATTCTGAACAAAAAATTGTTTACATAATTTTTTTTAATTAGAAGTCTACTCACCCACACAACTCCTGGGACCAGCGCTGAATGGAATATAGCTGTAATAATGCCTGTTCTGTGTGTTTTCTGGTAGGAAATTGTCAGGATTAAATACAGTAGGATTTGCGTAATATTTCGGGTTCCTATGTATTTGGAATTGTCCAATAACGACGGTCGCTCCGGCCGGAAGAACATAGTTTTTGGTTGCTGTAAAGATAACAAATTTACATTAGAATTTAATGTTTTATTGATGACACTTGATTTTGTTTTTAATAGTTCAACTAAAATACGAAATAAATAGTGTTTCTCAATATAATATTACGATTATTGTTAAATTATTCATATTTATAAAACGTACCAATTTTGACATCGCGGTTTAACTTCCTAGCAATGATTGGTACGGGTGGGTACATTCTGAGAGATTCGAAAATTACTCTTTCCAAGTACTTCATGTGGAGAGTGTCTTCGAAAGTGGCGGGGCGGTCAGAATCACCAAATATTCCATACAACTCGTCGTAAACTCTAGCCTGGATGTCTTGGTGTATACCGAGGAGACACAAAACGAAGCTGGAACCAGCTGCAGTTGTGTCGTGACCCTATAAACGTATCAAAATATTTTGTTCAAGTGAATTACTCTTTGTACACATTGAAATACACAAGTGCTGCATGATACATCACTTAGTGGTACTTATTTTCAAGATGTCTGCGTACCACCCACTAATCTCTTATTCTAACATAATTGAATGAGCCAGGCAAAATAACAGCACAATGGCTATAACTTCTTACTTTCCGTGGTTGGTGGTGCATTGGCGATTTAACGAGCGGTTAATATTTTATACAGTGCCGATGTTATTGGGCAGTGAGGACCCTTTTACCATCAGATGTCTCATTTTCCAATGCACCGACCTTTTACAAATAAAAACAAAACAATTTATCTTGAGCTTGACCAGTTTTATTATCTTCAGTACGTTACGTTCTAGATATGAGTTACCGTAATATTTGTTAAAACTTTTTATATTCACCTCAAACATGATGGTATCGACCTCTTCTTTGATCTCGTGGTCTGTTATTTTATTTGTTCCATTCTGAGCGGATTCGATCATAAGGTCCAAGAAAGCGAGACGTTTCTTTACACCTTCAATAAAATAATATATTAATATTCGGTATGTTTGAAGCTTAGATTAATTAGAAATGTATTGTGCTGAAGCATACAAAACAAGTTGTTCGATTAATTTGTAGTAATTACCAAAAACTAAATAATTATCGAATTAATAACATCGCTTTCTTTGAGATAGTAGGAGATACTTTGGGAAATGTCAAAGAAAATCTTAACTTTTTTTTAAACATTTTAAACGGAAAAGTTGAATGAGCATATATTAGCTATTGTTTGCATTACATACCGACATCGTTTTCATCATTAAAGTCCAAATCGTCACGGTAGCCCTTGAAGACTGTATCAGCAAGAGTTTTGACATTAGCGAGTCCAGTTTCGTTTTCGGATGTTTCTCGAATCACTTCTTCAATAGTCGGTGGAATGATTCCCTTCGCTTTGTTTTGAACGTATATTTCTTTTTTATTCTTAATAACCTTGACCGAAAAGTAAACAACTTTAATTATATATTTTTAAGTAATTAAATTACTTTATAATCATTGTCAGCGATTGTCTTACCTTGTTAGTCAGCCCATGAATAATACTAAGAAGTTTTTTCTGTTTCTCGAAGAACGATGTGAACTTGAATATGGAATCAAAGCGCAACCAGAACTTGTAATGTCTCTGATGAATAATGTCACACATCCTGAAAAACGCGAATATTTAATAAAGTTCTCTTATAAATGTAGTATTTCGTATATTGTTTAGTACGTACGTCAAATATATCTGAATATTTATATTTAAGACTAGCTGTACCCGCGACTTCGTCGGCGTGGAATTGAACAAAAAAGTTAATTAGTTTATTTATTTTTTTTTAATTTTAATTATCATTTTTCTCTAAAATAAAACTAGCCTAAGTTACTCCTTATTACATCTACCTGCCAATAAAAGTCCCGTCATTTTGACGGTCCAGCCATTTCAGAGATTAGCCGGAACAAACAAACAGACAGACAGACAGACAAAAATTAAAAAAAATGCTATTTTGGTGTATGTACCGTATTTATATTCATATGCATGTAGTAAAAATCGGTTATTTCAATATTACAAACAGACACTCCAATTTCGTTTATATGTATAGATGTATAGATGATGGCCTAACACCAGAACAATTTATATAAAACCAATAATAATATAATAAATAAGTAGCACATAAACAAGCACTGTTTCAGACATATGTACAAATATTTATTATATAGTCTATTTACATAATAATTTAGAAAAGTAGAGTAACGACCAGTAATGTCACCGCCAAGCTAGGACCTCTACTTTTAAGCAGAATTTTGGAGCTCATTCCGTTACCCTGCTTCACTGCGGATGGGTGGTCGTGATGTTTTTATTCCAAAACATACCGCAAAGTTGCAGTACTACATATCTTCTGCCCTACTTAAAGGACTTAGAAGCCATACATGAAGTATAAAGAACTTACTTCATTACTGCCATAGCGTAGTCAAACCCGGCATCGTCTTGTGTGTCCTTCGTTATTCCCATAGCAGTTTCTATAAAATAATTTTAGCTTAAATTAAACTATTTTTGAATGTGATATGACTATGCTAACATTAAATATTTTTACTTATGACGTAGTACTTACATTCAAATTTTAGATATACATACTATAATTGCATTAATGAAAGATATTGAATAAATTAGATTTAAATGGTTACAATATTTTTTAAGTCATTGTATGGTAGTTTTTTTTTTAAATTAAATTTGAGTCGACCTAAAATTTTAACGCAATTTATTAAAATATAATCAGTTTACAAAAAGCGAGTAACATAGAGGAACCTCATATATTTTGGCCTAAATTATTTTTTCTCCTTCAATTTCTTATAACTATCAATTTTTTTCTAGTACCTAAAGTAAAGAATAGATAATTGATAAAAGAAAAACTATTTAAATCAATTCTATTCTTTAAGATTTCTTTAAGACTTCTGAAGGGTATCGATATTCAATAACCCTTTTCCTTTCTTGTTATGTACTTATAAAATAAATATCAATTAATATTCACATTACAAATTAACGCAATCATCGAAACACAAAGGAAATTGTGTAATATTATTAAAATGACATGTAAATGCGTTCATTGAGAATTAATTACGGAATTGTTAATGTTGCCTTACGTTTAGTCAAAGTTATTTATTTAATACGAGTTATATAAAAATATAAAACGAAGCACATAATGAAATCTATTTAACATTTATTTATTCGTATAGTACTTATGTTAATATAATATAATTATATGAAAGAGGCCAAAGTTTTTTGTACTTTACATATTTATTGCGACGAAGTGGTATCAGGTTAATAATAAAATTGACGTGTAAATGTAACACGCGATGGAAAGTTTGAGTAATATATTGTTTGTTATATTGAGGTATTCCAATTATATAGTGTAATTCATGCCACTGCATGTACAGTGTACACATAGTCTTACAAATATCATTGGATAATCTTTCTGACTTCTTTGTGAATTACTTTCGTCTAAAATTTCCGTATTAAACTAATTCATTAAGTAAATGTATGCATGTATGCATTCCGTAAAGTTGAAATTATTCGAAGTTATTCGTACACCGTAATGTCGATATATCGTGTTAATATTAGGTGGTAGAGCTTTGTGCAAGCTCGTCTGAGTAGGTACCACCCACTCATCAGATATTCTGCCGCAAACAACAGTACTTTGTATTTCTGTATTCCGGTTGGAAGGGTGAGTGAGCCAGTGTAATTACACGCACAAGGGACATAACATCTTAGTTCCCAAGGTTGGTGGCGCATTGGCGATGTAAGCGATGGTTAACATTTCTTACAATGCCATTGTCTATGGGCGATGGTGAACAACAGTAATGTCAAATATATATATTGTTTTTTTATTGTATAGGAAGGCATATGGGTCACCTGATGGTACTTACCATGGTACTTACCATCAGGTGACCCATATGCCTTCCTATACAATAAAAAAACAATATATATATTTTACATTACTGTAAATGTTGTTAAATTAGCCAAATGGCTCAATAAAATACAAACAGAGAAATTAAATATTACATTACAATTTATACTGACAACAAAACAATATTAAAGTAATTTAATCATAATGACGTCAGTGTTGTTCGAAGTAAACAGCTTTTTAAATTCAATATGGCACCCGTAGAAAACATGTTTACGCAAGTTATTTAGGCTATATAAGGTCGGTCCAGTATATAAGCTGTATCCAAAGCGGTAGAATGATTTCAGTTTTTAACAGAACGTTTATCTTATGGTTACCTTTGTTTCGTTGCTTTCATTGGTGGATTACTTTCTCCCATATAATGGGATGGTAAGCACAGATGGTAACACTTACCTAAAAGAATGTCAACAGTAACACCGCTCATGTAGTCGTGGACGTCGAATACTTTTCCCGTTTCGCCCCTCATTTTCTCGACGACGTTCCTGCTGTTCTGGTTGAAGATACCAACGAAAGATTTCAAGATGTTTATGTGGAAGGTTGGAGCGATCATTTTGCGATGTGATCTCCATTTTTCGCCTAAAAATTTGACATTTATTATAATAATTCATGCAATTTCCTGCAGTTTTAAAGCTGATGTAGTTTTCCATAAAATGCAAGTTGATAAAATGAGCGTTTTCAAAATGTATGGTTACAAAAGTTTCTGTAATACAAGATAGGGTACGCTACCAAATATTGACACAATATAATATACCCAGATTATTGAATAAGGATGCAATTTGCTAACTTTTACGGCGGTAATGCACCATAAGAATATATAACACCTAATCGATTCATATGTTTATTTTTAAAGACAATTCCTCACAAAAATCTTATTTAAGTCATAGCCATTTTCATTTTATTTTGTTTAAGTAGTATGTTAAAAAATCTACTAATAAACAATACATCTTTGAAGAAGAAATATTTTGGATTAGTTATTTTATATTGTCAACCAAAATCTAACCATCGATATATTTTATATTATAACTTTTACAAATATTTGTTCTAAATTTCGATTAACCAAATTCCATTACCATCACGGTATCTTAAGTAATTTATTAGTATTCAAAGTACCTGAGCTGATTAATAGACCTTCACCAAGCCATGGCTTGAAAAATCTGTATTCTGAGGCTTTATCGATGTGAACTTGGCTGTTCAAAATTACTTCAACATCGTCGGGGTCTGACAAAAATATAAGTAGCTTTGTTCCAAGCCATCCTCGGACAACGGTTCCGTATTGATCAGCGTACTGTAACGCCATCGTTATTAGCTCTGTTAAAAGGAAAAAAAGTTGAACATTAGCCAAAATATTACAATATTTCATTTATAATAGGTAAGCTAGGACTGGAAAACGAGTCACCTGATTGTTAGGGATTGTTAATATTTATCGCTCAGTGGTCACCACTGACCGATAAATATTAACAATCCCTTACATTGCTAAAACGTGACCCATGGACCCATGGAGGTAAGAAGTTATGTCCCTTGTAGTTACAGTAGTTACACTGGCACACCCTTCAAACGTGATGCGTAGGCTTAAAACTATTGGATTGTTATTTAAACTAGTTCAATTAATGTTAAATTCATGATCATTACCTTCATTTAATGATTATCAATATATCAAATAAAATCACATTGCAATCTCATTATTTATAAGAAACATTTGTTGAGTGATAATTTTATCCGTTTATAGTCATACCTTCGGGTTTTTTGCCATAAGCTAGGAGAGCGTTTCCGAATACAGGTACTGGTAGTGGACCTGGCAGTTTGTTCCCTAGTTTATGAAGTCTCGACTGTTGCTGCCATCTGTACAACAGCCACAGGCCAGTTGCGAGTAGGACTAGAGGATAGAAGATCAATCTCGTCGAATCCAGCGTGTATGGACTAACGTCTTCGACGACCGACATTTTGCTGAATAAAATGAAATATAAATATCAACACTTCGTCGAATCAAATATAAAAAAATCTATCCTTGGTTAAATTTTCGTAATTTTCGTGAATTCATATAGTTAAATCCGTCTAATAACATTTTTATTAATTGGTTTTAGTTTTCGATATTTTACGGGTGAAATTCAAGATTTTTTTTCCGATTTCGTAAATTTTCTTTTATTTGTAAAATTTACTTATTTGAAATAGCGGTGTAGATTAATAATAATATACTGCGAACAACTGCGAAAAAGTCTTAGTTTTATTATTGTTATTAACTTTAGACAAAACATATTTTTATTATTAGTGTGTATTTTGCACATATATGTTTTTAAATAATATGTTGCCTTAGGTAACTCTTGGAGTTTTTCTTTGTATTTTGTTTTGGAGTGGCCAAATGCTCCATACCTAGCTTTTTTATTTTTTACTTGACATTTAATAATAAATGTAAAAAAACGAAAGATTTCTTATTAAAAGTAAAATAAAATATAATTCGGGAAAGATACATTTTTGCAAAACAGCAGTTCCCAAAAATCGGTATTTTATGGAATACAATTGATTCCATACATTCAAAAAGTGGTGAGAACTATTTATTTGTAAAACTGTGTCTTATTAATATATTAAATAGTATTTTTCGAGATATAGTCAGTTGAATAAATTTATATAACACAATTATTTTCATCACAATCGACTTATGAGATATTTGCAAACGCACAACGCTGTTTATTATTATATTTCCTAGACTGAAATAAAGTTTCAGGAATTTGACAAACACTCATATTACGTGAAATATTCATGAACAGATATACTGGTGATTGATATAGGCTAGGAAAGAAATAACGATTAAAGTTTTATGTTCATAAAATCTTAAATCTTAAATGAATGTACCTGTTATTTTATTTCCTTACTATATCAAAATGTCTCTTTCGCACTCCACAAACCACCACAAAACTTAACATAAGACACTTAGCCCGTATGCGCACTTTTTATATTACAGTCAGCTCAGAACTTTTGTTTAAATATGCAATAAATAAGCGTTATTAAGGCGAAGACTGTACATTTATTTAAATTTATATTTGTTTTCCTAATTTTTTTTAAACTGTAATAAAAGTTATATTTAATACCAGGATTAGACAGGGATAGTTTAGGACCTGGGTATATTGGGGTGCAGGTCAGTCAATTCCTCGTAATACACGATGTGCGTATTCGCCATGGCGAATAAAAGACTATTTAAGCATAACGTATGAATTTAACGAAATTAAAGTGTTAGACTATCCGTAAATGCTAAACAGCTTCGGACCTTTTTAATTATGTTTTTTAAAAACCTTACTCTCAGGGTGAAAAATTAATAACTACTTCGTCGCAAAAAAATACATCGTGTATTTTTTTTTATGAAATTGTTTCTGTTCCTTAATGGAATACTTTAATTTGTTGTCATAATGAGTAACCTTTGACCAGATATTTTACATTGTTTGTTAATCGGACCTCGCCACAAAATAATTGCCAATAGAATGACTAGCAGTATGACAGCGCTTCCTATAGGCGGCGAAAAAAATATTTCTTTTTATATCTAACATTTAATTTTTACTCTCTCTCTTTTATATATTTAGGATTGACTGCCTCGTTGGTCTAGTGGCTTGATATAAGGCCGCAGACTCGGTGGTCCTGGGTTCAATTCCCAGGTCGGGCCAATAATAATTAGTTATTGGGATTTTCTGTCAGAAAATTCCAATAACTAATAATGGCCCTAAGATTAATAAAAGAAATAGGAATTCGATAGTAAATCTTTAATTATAACAGATGGGACATTCCAACAACGAGCATTAGGGTAATATTTATATGTTATAATTATTTGATAATTTGACGTATATTAGCACGGGTAATACATTGATTGGTCATGCTGTTGGTCATAATTCCGTGGGTATTTTGACGTATTTATAAGACTGCAGATCACGAAGTTCAGCGATCATACCCCGGGTCGGGTAAAAAATGTTTTGTGAAAGTTGTGAGCAACCAAATAAAATTACTGGTGGTAGGGCTTTATCCACGCTCGTCAGGGTTGGTACCACCCACGAATCAGATGTTCTATCGCAAGCAACAGTACAGTGTTGTGTGCAGTATAAATTGTTGTTTTCCAGTTTGGAATGTGAGTAAGCCAGTGTATTTACAGGCACAAAGGACGGTTGGTGGCGCATTGACGATGTAAGCAACGATTAACATTTCTTACAATGTCAATGTCTATGGGCATTGGTGACCGCTTACCATCAGGTGGCCCATATGCTCGTCCGCCTTCCTATTCTATAAACAAAAATACTAGTGAAGCAATTAAGTTATCTTGTATAACTTATGGATGTTTTTAGTCTGTGACATCAAATAAAAATATATGTACCTAATACTATACCTATTGATTATTTATTAGTAATTTCTGTTATTGCGTATTACATTACAAATAGGTCACAGTAACAGTATTAATTATTGCAACGTCTTAATAACCTAAATTGTAAGTCCTAATAACCTAAATTGTAAAATTATGTTTGTTATGTATGCCATTTACTAATGTAATGTTAGTTTCAGAGATGAATATTACAAGCAAATAGTTTGGATAAATACTTCACTTTGATAATTAACATACTAAATTCGTGTTTCTGCGAAATTGATATAAAATTTGTTCAGGCGTTATAACTCAATATTGAGTACAAATATTTTATAAACTTTATTTAGTATATTTAATAAGTAGGTAATATTAATAAGTTATTAAATAATAATACTAATTTATTGTACTAACTATTTTAAGAAGTTTATTTTGCATAATAAAAGTTTACTCGGTGGTAGAGCTTTGTGCAAGCTCGTCTGGGTAGGTACCACCCACTCATCAGATATTCTACCGCAAAACAGAAGTACTTTGTATTGTTGTGTTCCGGTTTGAAGGGTGAGTGAGCCAGTGTAATTACAGGCACAAGGGACGTAATATCTTAGTTCCCAAGGTTGGTGGCGCATTGTCAATGTAGGCGATGGTTAACATCTCTTACAATGCCAAGTCTATGGGCGTTGGTGACCACTTACCATCAGGTGACCCATATGCTCGTCCGCCTTCCTATACAATAAAAAAAACGTCTTTACTTAAGGTACCTTTATATATAGGTACATTAAATTTTTGCTCTTCTTAAATTGTAGGGATTTTATAAACTAAATAATTTATATTTAACAACTATAATGTACGTATTATGTTGTAATTTCTACTACAAAAAAATACTATTCTATTTAAATTATACATATTTAATTAATTAGAGTCAATAAACTAGAACAATACTGAACTAAAAAACTAACAATGCTTTTTAGAATAACACTACATAATTATAAGTTTTTTTATTTTCAACGGATTAATAAAATAGTAACAAAATATTTTAGTTAGGTACATAAAACTACCTCTAAATCAACGAATAATACTACGTTTGATGCTGTAGCTGGGAGAGAAGCAGCTAAAAAGTACGACAAGTGTCCTTTGTTTTACTTACCCCGAGTGCATTTCTACTAATTCTTATCGCTTACGACGTATTGTAGTTGTCCAGTACTACGATTCTGGATCAATTCCAATCAAACTACGACTATTCTAAATATATACGACTGGAACTGAAACTGATACAACGTTACGATAGTATTATGTAGTATCTATCCCATTGTCAAAAGCTGAACTTAATTGTTTTAAGTGTTAAGACTGTTTAGTAAAATACTAATCGCTCTAGCTGTTATTTTTTATTTTTATATGTTACAAAACTGTCTGAAGTTCTATTTTGAAATCGTTTAAAATTTTACGACATGTTTGATTGTTTATATGTAAATATATACACACATATATATATATATATATATATATATATATATATAATTATGTAATCCAACACTATGTTGTATTCCCTTTAAGATAGACTTTCGATAAGAGCTTTCTTTGTAGCTTCTTTGTCAATAATAAATAAATAAAGGGTCTTAAAAACAGTTTATAAAACTACTTGTAAGTGTTACCGAACGGGGCGCTACACGTGAGAAGCTAGTTTATTTAATTATATCCTTAAGCCTTTTTATAATAAGGTTAAAGTCCTCTCTTGTGAGTCCCGGTAAACAACTCCCTCGTGGTCATTTAATGACATCCTTTTTTTAATCTGAGTTCTTTGACCTTTTACTCTTGTCCGAACTTTATTAGAGCGGCACGGATATATTTTTCCTCTCATCACTCTTTCTTTGTTTAGTTTTTGCAAGTACAATAAAGAATTACAGCCTGTTAATTTTGTTTTTTATAATTACAAAATTATGCGTATCTTAAGGTTTATAATTTTGATGTGGAACATCTATCGGGGCACAGACGTCGTATCCGCTACCACTGTCTATTGACTTGTGTGTGTGTGTTTGTTGTGCGTGTTCTTATATATAATATAAACGTCATTAATACATGTAAGTGGCCCATATTTTTTGGTAAATTTCGTGAGCACGTAAATACCTCAACTACCCAACTTTGGATTTAAGCCTAAGCAGCAGTATTCCCAAGGAAGGTTTTTTTTTTATTGATTTCGCTGGAAACACGCATTCACGCGTTTCCCTCCCATGAAGAGGGGTTTGTGGGGCTCGCCGGTGCTGAACAACCCACCCATGTCGCCAATGCGCCACCAACTCTGGGTGCTAAGTCCCTTGTGCCTATAGTTACACTGGATAAATCACCTTTTAAACTGGAACTTTAGATTAGTGGGGAACCTAAACAGATTAAGTTAAAAGTATAAAACAAGTGTATGATGCCGCGGAAGCTCAATCTAGTTTTTAACACATGAAGATTAATCTGAAATATTTAAAATTAATTATTAAAAATCATTTCATATAACTGAAGGGGGTGAAGTTGGTATTTGGATATGGGTGGAGTCTCTAAGATCCGAGCTTAGAGACTTCTATAAAATGCCCGTCCTCCAAGTGCAGTGCTCTGATGGTGGAGCACAAAATTGCAGGTACCAACAAGTCCGATCTGTCCACGTCCCCGTCGTACCCCCTGGGACCTTCTGCGCGCGTACCCTAAGTACGAGCACCATCCCCCTTTTTCAGAGCGCAGATGCTAAGGACAAAGGGCGAGGGCGAGCAACCGGCGCCTTAAAACTGGTTTCTACTCGGAAGGGACGATACCTGAAATTAAACGGAGCTCGGTCTTGAGCTCGAAAGTGGCAGCCCCACTAAAGATCTAGGATGCAGGGGGTTAATCACCCACTCGTCTGAAAACTAACGATTGTGAAAGGAAAAGTAAAACTTACGGACCGGATTTTAAGCCAACGACCTGGCTACTCAAAAACGGCTAACGAATTTACTTTATGTACATGGAACTTAAGAACACTCAACAGACCAGCGGGCTTCCAACTTTTATGTCAACAACTTGCAAACCACGGTGCTGATATAACAGCTGTTCAGGAACTTAGATGGTTGGGACATGGCATCATTGATAAACGAGATTTCACTATATATTACAGTTACAATGACAAGCATCACACCTTTGGAACAGGTTTCGTCGTGAGCAAACGC
The DNA here is from genome assembly GCA_963151315.1 of Nymphalis c-album. NCBI lineage: Eukaryota > Metazoa > Arthropoda > Insecta > Lepidoptera > Nymphalidae > Nymphalis > Nymphalis c-album. Next base: position 13,790,784 of record OY720592.1, read on the forward strand.
TTAAAACACCTTGTAATCGACTACCAATCAATTAGTGAACGTATGTGTAAAATCAGACTTAAAGGTAAATTTCAAAATTACACCGTAATTAATGTGCACGCTCCGACGGAAGATGCCGATCCGGAAGAGAAGGAAAGATGGTATTCCGAAGTGGATAGCGTGTACTCTAAATCTCCCAGAGGTGACATAAAAATCATAATTGGAGATCTGAATGCAAAGGTAGGAAGAGAAAACATATACCGGCCGACAATAGGCTCCCATAGCCTCCATGAAACGTCCAACGACAACGGCACACGCCTCATTGACTTAGCAACCTCCCTGGGAATGATCGTCGGTAGTACACGCTTCCCACATAAAAATATCCACAAGACAAAGTGGGTCTCAGCGGATAACGTCACCCGAAACCAAATAGACCACATTTTGATAGACGGAAGGCACTGTTCTAATCTTTTGGACGTTAGAAGCCATCGAGGAGCGAACATCGACTCCGACCACTATCTGGTTGTATGCAAAATAAGAGCGCGCATAACCCGAATCAAGTACTCCAGAACGGACAAAGCGAAGAAGATCGACACCACAAAGCTAAAGAGAGAGCAGAATGTCAAAGCCAAATACATGGACACAGTTTACAGAGAACTCATGAAGAGGGGTGAAGGAAATAAGTCTGATGATTCTAATAGCACCTGGCACAATCTTAAAGAAGTTCTATCTACGGCTGCTAGTGAAATTCTGGGATTTGTAGAAAAGCCAAAGCGTAACGAGTGGTTTGATGATGAATGTCAAATAGCCACTAACGATAAAAATGAAGCATACAAATTAATGCAACAGAAATACACCCGCAGACGAAGAGAAAACTATAAGGAGCTAAGAAGACGAGAAAAACATCTACATAAGAGAAAGAAAAAACTAGGCGAAGAACAAGAACTGCGTGAGATTGCATCCAACTACACTCAAAAGGAAGCTAGAAACTTTTACAGCAAAGTTAACAAGGGACGGAAAGAATTTAAACCGAGAACCACGGCATGTAGAAGTAAGGAAGGACAGATACTCAATAATAAAGATGAGATCATTCAAAGATGGACAGAATACTTCAGTGACCTCCTTAACAGTTCAGCACAAACAAACACATTTTTCGATTCGATGCCAGAGGTACAATCAAATGCTCAACAGACCGAGAATGTTCGGGATCCCACTCTAGAAGACACTAAACGAGCCATTCAGCTTATTAAAAATAACAAATCTCCGGGAATTGACGGTATCCAGGGTGAACTTTTAAAATATGCTGGATCTGATTTCGAGAAAGAATTTCATCAACTGGTTCTTCAGATTTGGAACAGTGAAAAAATGCCTGACGACTGGAATACATCTGTTATCTGTCCCCTACATAAAAAAGGCGACATATTGGAATGCAATAATTACCGAGGCATATCTCTTTTGAATACCGGTTATAAAGTTTTTGCCAATATACTCTTCAATAAACTAAAGCCATATGTAGAATCCACCTTGGGAGAGTATCAGTGTGGGTTCCGGCCAAACAGATCAGCAATAGACCAAATCTTCTCGCTTAGGCAGATCCTTGAAAAAACCTTTGAGTTTAACGTCAGCACCCACCATCTTTTCGTTGACTTCAAGGCTGCATATGACAATGTGCACAGAAATTTCCTATACCAGGCCATGATAGAGATAGGCATCCCAACGAAGCTTGTGCGCCTGACAGAAATGACCCTTAAGAATTCCCAGAGCGTCGTTAGGGTCCAAACAGAGCTATCAGAACCCTTCAGAACCAACGATGGCTTAAGACAAGGGGATGCACTCTCATGTCTACTGTTTAACATCACACTCGATAAATGTATCCGCGACTCAAAGATCGAGACTAAAGGCAATATCTACCACAAATCCGTCCAAATTCTGGGATATGCGGATGACCTAGACGTTATAGGAAGATCCCTGCCTGCAGTGGAGAGTGCATACCTTGCTCTTGAAAAATCAATTACGGAGGCCGGTCTCCAAGTTAACATGGCCAAGACTAAGTACCTGAAAGCGTCAAAAGACCAGCAAGCTCCAATACAGGGAATCAACATTGGCAATAACACCTTCGATAGCGTCAATGAATTCGTTTATCTTGGGTCCTTAGTAACCGATAAGAACGATATATCTTCGGATATAAGCAGGAGAATAACTGCAGCTAACAAGTGCTACTTCGGCCTGCTAAGATACTTTCGCTCGAAACTTCTCTCAAGAAGCATAAAACTTCTGCTATACAAAACCTTACTAAGGCCCATACTCACATACGGTTCTGAATGTTGGGTGCTGAGCAAAAGCGATGAAAATTCCTTGTTGGTATTCGAGCGAAAAATACTAAGGCGCATCTTCGGAGCTGTGGTAGAAAATGAGAGGTGGCGTACGCGTTATAACCACGAGCTATACCAAATGTACGACGAACCCAACGTCATTAAGATCATAAAGATCGGACGCCTCCGGTGGGCAGGGCACGTAGTACGAATGGACGAGGCCAGAGTACCCAAGCGCCTCCTGGAAGGCCGGCCGGAGGGCCGCAGAAGTAGAGGCAGGCCCAAGCTCAGGTGGTTAGACGGCGTCGAACAGGACACCAAAATCATAGGAATGGCAGGTTGGAGAGGAAAAGCCATGAATAGATCGGACTGGAGAGTTTTACTGGACCAGGCTATGGCCCACCCACGGCTGTAACGCCTCAGATGATGATGATGATGATTTCATATAACTTTATATAACCTGTGTTAATAACCTCATTACTATAAGCAATTAATATTTACTTATAATGTTTATCATTTGCTTGTTAATAAGATTAAGGAGAATAAATCACTCATAATTTGTGTGTTTATACGATATTTATTAGCTTAATTCATATTATGTTATTAGCAAAAACACATTAATGACTCATTATGTAAGCAAATAAAGTATATGTAAAAAAAAATTATCTACTTGCCTATGCAACTTTGCACAAAATATGTGTATATACATACCCATATGTTTTTCGAATCAAGTAAATACGTGTATAATTTGCAAATATACGAAAAATTTACGATGTTTACTGTGTAAACAAACTTTTTTTTTAATTAATAGTTAATGTTGTTTGTTATAAACATAGCAAACGAAATACATTCATTGTTTTTAAGTGCTATTTTATTTGATTATTTTGAATTGATATACAATTTTTACTTTTTCTTTTTTGACTTTCTAATTACATCATTAAGCCGGAAGTAACATTGCTAGAAGATAAAGTAGTACTAAAACTAATTTCAACAAATAAACATTAATTACCCATATATGGACGACATGTTATTTAGCCAGTATGTATGTTTTTATGTATGTATTCCCACGTAATTTTATTTAAAAAATTAATGCATTAATTTTTTAATCATCATCATCAAATCATGTGGTATGTTATATATATATTATTGTGCTATATATATTTAATGGAATGTTACTGTATATGTTTCGGTTTTTGCCGAAGAAATTAAATAATATACTTAAAATATAATAAAATTGGTGATAAGAACGCAAAGATAACGATGATAATATTTTAAATAAAAGTAATAATATCGTTTACATAACTTGTATAATCTATAAATCATAAACGAGTTCCTCCGACTGCGTTTTGGTCGTAAAGACGAGACTTGGTGGTCATTTTTCATATTAGAATATTTTACCGAGCTTAGAATACGCACTTTCATATTCTGGTTCCGTTACTCGTGAGCTTATGTGGATGAAACACGTTTTAGTATGACGGAAGGACCCAATGGTTCGGGACTTTAAAAGTGTTCCTTGGTTAAATTTATTGATCTTGACAATGACGGTTGAGTTGAAACGTGAAATGATCATTTGTGCGAGTATTTACGAGTCAGTGATAAGATAGTGAGCATCAAACATGCGATTGGTTTCATAAAACCCTCGTTTCGGACTTACGACACAGTATCACCTCTGAGTCGAAACGCGATGGACCGCGCGACTGCGTCTGAGTTAGAAAAAATTAACTTGAGTGAATACGAAAATGGTAACGTAAAGAGCGACTCTGAACAAAGGACTTCGAAGACGTATGATGAAGTACAGTCCAGCCATTCGCCGTTTTGGAGACAGGTTCGTTACGTAATATTTTGGATAATAGTTTAACCCTTAATTAAACTTTCTAACGCACAGATAATGCAATAAATCCTTATTAATAAAAAACATAAATATAAACCCAAATAATATACCTATGAATTAGAGAAATTGGTGTCAATTTTAATCGCTCGTGCTAGGGACGTTATTTTTGTTGAATAAAATTAAATTGATATATTTTAATTATTCGTTTATTCTAATGAATTATACTAATTAATAACGGCTACTATAAAAAAATATTAAAACACATGTTTTAAGATGATTGTTTTAATGATCTATATAGACCTTGATTTAATGTTTAATATAAAAATATTCGACGTACTCGTTTTAACTAAGTATGCAAGTCGTTCACAACTACCTCGGGAAGCTGGTTTCTACTAAGTGTCAATACACAACGAAAGGTTATAAACCAAGCTACTTTTAATATTCTTTGTTCTCGACATAAACGTTATTAATAATTGCAAGTTACGTTTAAGTTAAAATAAAACAACGTGTAATAATAAATTTAAAAAATATAAAATAGTGTATTTTTTTTTGGTACTGGTTTAATATTGCATCGCGAGTTATATGGATATGAATTATTGTTCTACATTTGAGCGGAAGTGCTATGGTGCGTCATTGGGTGAACTTTAACCATGTATTCTATAATGCTAATTCTTACAATGACTTAAAACGTTAATTAATTCAATAAGTTACGAATATTTTTTCACGTAGTTACGTCATTTGCCTTCTGGCCTTATTTATTTTGAAATGTAAATTATGATAATACACAACATAAGACATGTAATGACTGTGAATATATATGAAATATATCATAACGATTTTGATAAACTACACAGCGTCTAACACACCCCAATATAATTGTTTATCTTATCAAATTTCTGTATGGAAATTTTTTCCTAACTATCCTTATTTTAGCTTACAACGCTTTACTGTATCACATTTATGAAAAATAATAATATCAACATATTTATATAACCTGACCTTTGTGACAGCGCTGTTCCATTGTCGCGTGGGTCAGATAAAGTGTTCGGAAAAAAATACATGTAACATTTTGCAATAATAACCAATACAAAGATAAAACAATGCTACATTTCTTTGTATGTAAAATATAAAATAAAATAGTTCCTATATTTTCTCTTCTGGAACTTATTCCACCACTCTGGTAGTATTATGAGTCTAGTATTAGGATCATTTCTATAACCGCCGAACACGAAAAATCAAAATTATGAATAGGTAATGACCAATAATATGCTAAAATTATGTTCGACTTTAATGTCCCATAAATTAATAGTTCTATAAATAAGTTTAGCATAAAAAACCGATGTCAAATTTTTTCATCTTTATTCGTTATTAATAATAATAATTCATTGGTTTGAAACACGTTCCTCGCATGTCCCCTTGAACTCAATGAGAGTTGTCAGTATATTCTTTTAGAAATGCTCTCGATGGTATAGTAAGTTTATAGTTAAAGTTTCCGGCCTCTACATGTCAAAAACAAAATCGCGCGTAAGTTCAATATGAGATATACAAATTGTTTGCACTTCTTGTTTTGTGGTATCGCTATCCCATCGGCACATCCCATCCCATTTATTTATTATTATTTTATCCAATCGGATTATGAGTATGACGGAATAGTGACTGCTTGTGTTTGCGCACACTCTAGTGTCTACAATATCATTCTTGCGCGGTTGACTAACAGAAGTTGAGATTGTCGATTAACACCATTGTTAGTTATTGTCATTATTTGAAAATATAAGTCAAGTTGAAATATTTGCTTCCTTCGCTACTACGATAGTGATAACTGCAACGCGTCGCATTGTGCGTACTAGATACGAGTATAGAGCGTGTTGGTTTTTGTAGCTTCGTGTATTTAAATCATCTCTTTGTAATACAGAGGTATGCAATATGTCCCAAGACAATCAGAAATATGTTATATCATTAGATAAAAAATACTCTTTGATCGAAGTACATACTGCTTTGGCTCTTTATTTTTAAAAACTAACTAACGTTATAAATAAGAAAGTGTGTTTGTTTGTTTCTTTGTCTGCTTGTTAAGCTTTCGCGTCTTAATTACTGAGGAGATCATAATGGCTTTTTGAATACCTACACGTTGACAAGGACTTAGAAAAGGATGTAGGGTACCTGCCGTGTCACCCCCTCATATGAGCCGTGGCGAAAGTAGTAATTATTAATCTTGTCACGGATGGACTTGCCAAAGTAGCACTGATAACTTGATTCAAAATTTAAGTTTATATTGATAGTTGTAAATTTAGTGTCAATGAACTTAACACGGCATATGAACGACCAGTTTCTGCCCGCGGCTTCACCTTCGTGTTATGGAGGAGTTTCATTATTATCATTTGAGTATTTGAGACGTAAACTAACTAACGTTACGTATGCTTGTAACATTAGTGAGGGTATTCGTCACAAGTTTCACTAGAATTTATTTATGAAACGTTCAATAAATAACTCAATTTTCGCTGTCATTTTAAAATTATATTTTCATTTAATTTGTTATAGAAAGTAATGAAGTATCAGGCCGTGGGAAAGTTACATTATTTACAATTAATATTCTTTTTATTAAAATTGAATACGTTTATTCGAATTTTATGATAGATCTGATAGTTTTAACTGGAAAATTATATTATATGTTCATCGATATCTTCGGTATATAATATACAAGTTTATATACAGAAGTGAGCGACTATGATTTTATTATCCTGTTGTTAGACTTGAATTTAACTATAATAAGATTATATAAGTTATACGTAGATATTTCTAAATTCCTTAATAAACTAATGCTTTTTTCAGGCTTTTATAGCTCTGGGCTCGTTTATGCTGTCCTTCAGTGCAGGCGCAACTGCTGGATTTTCAGCTATCCTCATACCTCAATTACAACATGCTAAGGGGAGACATAAATATTCAACGGAAATGGTCTCGTGGGTGGGTAGGTATTCTTGACACACATTTATAACTTTATTTTCACTAAGAAGTCTTGTCACTTTAGATTTCCAATGTCATTGTGTTTATGATGACTTAGTAGAACACGCTAAAATTTATCGAAGATTCTGAGTTCAAACCCAGACAGGCCTTTCACCCACCTTCCCTTGTGGAAGACAATATCGTTAGAAAACCTTCATATTCGATAAGTTCCAAATTTTTTCCTGAAAGGGAGAGGAGGACATTGCCAAGCTGTGCAACATTTACTCACTGTCTCATTTTTATGGTCGCGTAGATTAGCTAAATCTTGTTAATTACTGATACTACAGTGCTCGTATCACCGTCTTGCATAAAGTTTATTTTCATTTTGAAATTATTACATAAAAACTGCGACTGTTTACTGACGTTGTTCTTTTATTTCTTGCAGCGGCCATGGCATCATTTGCTTTGTTATTCGGAAACATGATATCGGGATATTTGATGGAAAAAATGGGAAGAAGAGCGTCGCAAATATTGTTATCAGTGTTTTACATTGGTGGCTGGACAATAATTGGATTTGCCGGAAACATACATTTCATTTTACTCGGAAGATTTATTACAGGATTCTGTCAAGGTTGGCTCGGTCCACTGGGGCCAGTTTTTGTTGGAGAAATTAGTTCACCCGCTTACAGAGGGCTATTTTTAGCCGGTCTCTCCCTAAGCATAGCGTCAGGTGTCTTTATGTCCCACTTGTTTGGGACGTTTTTACATTGGAGTCACGCTTCGCTGCTTTGCGGAGCATTCCCTCTCCTTGGATGCATTATACTTTACTTTGCCCCAGAATCACCAGCTTGGCTGGCATCTAAGAACCAAATCGACAGATGTAGGCAGTCCTTCCAATGGTACAGAGGTACGAGCCCAGAGATGAAATCGGAGCTCGATAAGATGATTGCTGATCAGACTCAAAAGAAAGAAGAGAAGAGCAAATTGGCGACATTAACGGAAAATATTAAGAAACCTGAATTCTGGAAGCCCCTGTGTATAATGATAGTATTTTTCATAATTACACAGCTGTCAGGGATTAACGTTATCTGCGCTTACACAACTGACATTATGGAAGTACTGATTGGTGATAGTTCAAATACCTATGCGGCTATGTTGGCAACGGATGTTTTACGTGTGATTGCCTTGGTAATAGCTTGCATTTTACTTAGGAAAAAAGGACGACGACCTCTAGCTATATTCAGTGGTATCTTCACTACCTTGTCTCTGATATTACTGGCAGTCTACTTATATCTAGTAGAAAAACGTGTTATAAGACATATATCCCCATTCATATCGTTAGGTTTAATGGCGATCTATATTTTTGTATCCAATTTGGGAATATCATTGTTACCTTGGAACATGGTAGGAGAATTATTTGCAACTGAAACAAAAGGCTTGGGATCGGGTATAAGCGTTATGATGACGTCAGTTGCATTCTTTGGAACGATAAAAACTGCACCCGCCATGTTCCAAGGGATAGGATACGAGGGTACTTATTTATTTTACGGATTATCGACGTTATTTGGAACGATATTCTTGTACTTTTGCCTACCTGAAACAAGGGGTAAAACATTATTGCAAATAGCAGAAGAATTCCGATACGGAGACAAAAGAAAAAGAAAAGATAAAGATAGTGTGAACGTATAATGTTATGAGGTCGTGAGTTCAAAAGAAATACCTATTGAATATTATTTAAAACGTCAGTGTGATAGATATGAAAAACTTTTATATAATTAGAAAATATCTTTATTGTATTTGATATAATTGGTAATTATTTAAGTACGTTTATATGTAACTTGGTCATATTGTAACAATTAAGTGACATTGAGATTGTTAATAGAGGTAACTACTTAACCTAGTAAGATAATGTTTTCGAATCGATAGAGGACATTGTTATAGTTCGTGCTAAGTATCGTTTAGTATTACGAAACATATGCATGGACTTAACAGCACAGTAATAATGTTCATATAATCGCTTTGTGATACGTCTTATCGCTTACAAAATGTTTTGATTGTTTAATTGAAATAATTGTGCTATAATTTAAATTAATGTCTCGATAGAATCATGTAATATATTATTATAACACGATATTAATGATCCATTTAAAATATTTCGTTTATTAAACGAGCAGTACGTTGTTGTAAAACAAAGTGGATTCGTGTCGCATCGATGCACCCTAGCTAATAAAAACCTGAGGTCTATTTCACAGTACGTTAGAGACGGACAAGTGGCACGCGTCGTCGCTAAAGTACATACATCTTCCTGTTTTGACACGTGTATATGACCTTTCTAAGTGTAGGCGTCTCAATGATTCGCTAACATCTGCGAGACACTTTCGGAGACCAGATATTCCCACATCGGAACGCGACATGTTTCTGAAGGAGGCAAAAAATCAGGAAAACATCTGGGACATGGAAACGGCTATATTTAGATAACCACATAATTGTGAAAGAAGATGTTATTTATATTTTATACACAAAGTAAATTGAAGCGATAGAGTGTATTTATGTTCGCCCGTGTGTTCGTGTTTTGAAAACATATAAGTACATGTAGATTTGAAATTTTAGGATTTGTTTTTCTACTTTTATTTCAAAATTTTCTTTTTATTTATAACAATAAAGGTCAATGCTACTAAAAAAATATCGCTAAAAACAGAGGGGAAAGATACTTGAAGTATTTGTCTTTTAATATATAGATAACAAGATTTTATCTTTGACTAAACAAATTATGTATTAAGTCGTTATGTCGTAGTCTCGAGTTTTATAAGTATTATGTAATGTTAATACTTATAACTACTAGCGTCATTTATGCTCGATTTCATGTTGTAATAAAAATTGTATTTTGTGATCTCCTTAACGAACTTGCCATATTACCATACTGTGATATTGCTTTTGACTTAGATTTGCATTTTCTATTGTATATATAATTAAGAAAACTTGTACTTCGATCTTCGTTCGTTTAAATGAAATGCCAAGGACTTAACTAGACAAGGAAAGGAGGCTAATAACATCGACATACGGAACTCAAGGCTAAGCGGAGGATGAATCTTGGGGAGCGCGTCAAAATTGCCTTTTATTTCCACGTCAAGTAGTTCCTGTGTTTTCATTTGTTTATTCCATTATGCACCACTTGCATATCATGCCATCATCAGTGCGAGCGATGGTTCGCTCGGAGCGGAACGAATATTTAATAACTTACAATAAGACACGTGGCAGAGCGGAAGTGGCACACGTGCTATCAATTAGACTTGTATAAAAAATACTAGAATAATTCAAAGGCTCACCCCTCAGTGGGAGGAGTTGTTAATATAAAGCAAGAGAATATTATACAAATTTGTATTGATCTATGAAGGTTATAAACGTAAGCTTAATAACAACATATCGTAGACATAATGCTCAAATAGTTTTTAGTACATTATTGTTAATTTAGGAAGATATACAATAAATTATAATTTTGAAAACCACTGAAAAGTATATTATAATTAAAATTATTATTACGTAATTGTATGTCTGTTGAATCGAGATGGGTCAGTGGTAAAAAAAAACTTAATTTTAATTGAAGATCGCGGGTTCAATCCCGGAGAAGCTAAAATGAGTTTATAAAATGTGCATAGATTTTGTTTGTAATTCTTTTCATGTGCGGCAATGAGGTAAAATATGTGTAATTAATAAGCTGCATTAGAACAGCGTGGTGCTTCAAAACCTCTCCACAAGAGGAGACCAAGGCCGTAGCACAACAGTGAAACATTTGAAGCAAATTGTATAATAAAAATTGTTTTTTTTTTTTTTTTGTGTTCGATTCAGTAATGTCGCGTTAACTTCGAAACCTTGATAATTGTATATTATTATTATAAGTACCTACTAATAAAAATACAGCAACAATTTTATTATTTGTAATAGAAGAATAGATAATGCCTAATAAATATGATAAGAAAAAGTATATAAATATTTATTTTCCAAGCTTCCGATCCGGTGCGCGATATGTTTGTTAGAATAATAAAGATATTAATAAATCCTTTTTTTTTTTTATTGCATAGGAAGGCGGACGAGCATATGGGCCACCTGATGGTAAGTGGTCACCAACGCCCATAGACATTGGCGTTGTAAGAGCTGTTAACCATCTCTTACATCGCCAATGCGCCACCAACCTTGGGAACTAAGATGTTATGTCCCTTGTGCCTGTAATTACACTGGCTCACTCACCCTTCAAACCGGAACACAGCAATAACAAGTATTGCTGTTTTGCGGTAGAATATCTGATGAGTGGGGTGGTACCTACCCAGACGAGCTTGCACAAAGCTATGGTAAGATATGATGTAACTTAATTCAAAATGGCTTATATGAGCTTACTTAAATATAACATGAATTTATTTTCAATTTTGAACGTTGATTTCAATTAAACAAATAAAGAATTACTTACTTTTTTATATAATCGATTGCGATGGAATAGTGTTTTAAGTTTTTAAATGTTTTAATAAAATTTACATTATACGTAGCATTGACCCTCCATCGAGTTTTTTATAAAAATAAAATAAATAATTAATGACTTGATAGACAATCACGAATGTCGTTTGGGTATGTTTCGAATAATTTAAACTCTGTGACATGTGTCTGACGTGCGGAATCATAGTTGAATTGTGCACGTAAATCTGCGTGCACGTGTAACGTAGTTCCGTGATTCCGGTTTTGGTAATGGGGTAGTTTTATTATTTAAAAGATAAAACTACGGAAATAGCTATCGTAATGAAAAAGTTACGCTACAATTAAAATAAGACTAGATATTTATATCTTAAAATAAAAGTATATTATAAAACTTTTTGGTACTTTTATTGCTTTGATCATGGGAGAAATTTTGACTTCGTCATGGTAAAGTTCCTACGTAGTGACTTCCCCCATTTCTCCTTTTAAAGTTGAAATTGCTGCTGCTAAGAGCGCAGTAAGTTGATGCTTAAAAATATTTTTTCCACTTTTAACTTTCTTGACTCAGAACTTTTCAGACTTCTATTTTTGGTAGAGAGTTGATAGTGACTCAGAACTATATAAGTGAATGGTACACTAAGGTAGGACTTTTGCTAGTAATTACAACTCTTCAGTATTATCCAAAGAATATTAATTGTAACTTTTTATATTTAATTATAGAACGCAAAAAAAATGCATATTGCTGAACGGTATTAGTTTTTTAATAATAACAAATGAATTAATATTCTTTGAATATGTAAATAAATTCCAAGACGTCTTCAAAAGAGACGGAAAGATCTTATATCGTAGGGTAAGCCGTGAGCCCTTCTTCACATTGTCATAACTGCAACGCTCTTTTATCTCGCGTTTCCTGGTTGAATCACACATGACTCTCAATTCTATTTTTGTATCTCTTAATTGTGGGTTATGCAATACATGTGTTCAACTTGTTCTTACCGTAACTGCGTAGAATTTAAAGTTCTTGAGATAAACATACGCCTTATCGTCAACTGGCAATTTACTTTTGCTTCACTCATGTTTCTGCTTTTATCTGTTGTTTGGTTATGAAGAAAAATTACTTTATATACTCTTGGATTAGCTTAGTGTGTACAGCTTAAGTGTTTAATTACAATCCATTACAATGAAATGTAGAAGTTATATACAAGTACGAGAATGAAAGAGCCAGGTTTATAATTTTTGATCTTTAACTGTTCTATTACATTCCTACTAACTCTTATATTGGATCAAATCAAATCAAAATATGATACTCTGTTCAAGTAGGCACAAGCACTAAAAAACCATCAATATTCATGGAAAATAGTAACTACATAGTTTCTTGATCTTTCGGAAGAATCTACATTCTGAACCGGCGGTAGTTTTTAAATTTAATTTATCTGATAAACTAGGATTCGAAGGTTTTCTAAGAGGTTCACTTACATAGTGCGATATATAATACTTTATATCACGTGGTCGACGGTATAAAATGTGAATTATACTTCTTTTAGTATCGTTCTATAGGTGATCAATACCAATAAATAATGGTCCATTAGCCGACCTAACTTCCCGTTTTAAATAAATTCAATAAATAAATCTCACACGAGTTTAATGATTAGTCGATGACACATTTTATTTGTCTATTTTCTAGTAATATTAAAGGTTCGTGACGTTAGCTAGAACACGTTTTGTTACGTATCCGTTAAATTGATTGTAGGTACATTAGCGAACAATTATTTAACTTTAAAACTGAAATTGGCAAAGTTAAGTGATACGATCATTATTTTAATTATACGTTTTGTAAACACGACATTACTGAATACACGTTAATGTATTGTTTATTTTTTGAAATATATATTACTCTATGTGAATACTCATATGAGAGACGGAATGTATAAATGGGCAAAATCAATAATGATAACTTATGCAAATCATAACTAAAGATAGCGGGCTCAAATACAATCGAATCAAAACGCTCATCACATGCTCGGTGGTAAAGGAAAGTTTCATGAATATACCTAGTTATATGTCGGATGAAAAGGTGCCACATGTGTCTCCACCAACCTGCATTAGATGAGGACGGCGGAATAAGCTTTAAACCATAAACCAGCAGAGAGATATTTCCTGGCCGGAACTTTACTACTTTGTCTTTTATATACTATATCCTGCCGTCATATTTGTATAGAAAATGTACATAAACTGCTAAAAGTATTAACTCATATTGAACGAGTAACGTTACAGCTTTAAATAATAATATATAAAAATATGTTCAGGTATATATATTGTAACAAGATCACAAGTAATGAATTAATTACGCAATAATTATTATTTCGCATTAAAACGGCCATGATCGTATACTAAATGGAGCTAATCTTGGCTTAGTTTATTTTAAGTTGGTGTTTGTAATATTTTAATAAATCGAATGATATAAACATCTACATATCCATTAGCCTTTATTATAAAACTTCAACAACAATTTATTTAAAATATTTGTTTGTTAATATTTATAATATATACACATGGAGTATCAATTTAATAATTTTGATTTAATTTTGGGCTACAGTGACCATTGCGTTGTAGATATTATATGATGTTACGCATGTGCGCACACAGTTTACCTTTCTACTTTCTCACTAACATGGTTTATGATATATGGCTGGAATAAGACTATCAACTTCTTAATTTAGGAACGTAGGCAACTTTTACTGAGAATTCCTTGACATCAAACATACCAGAGAATCGAACTGGTTCAATGAGATGCACGCGACGACTATTTACCCAGTTATTGTACATATTATATGTAAATGGATTGAAGGAACAATAGTTTAGTATGTAGGTATTATTAAAATTTTAAAGAATGGTTATTTTCCAGGGAAATATTTATGATTTCAGATTGTTTTGACAGCCAGCTTATATCTCGTGCGTAAAGTTTGAGTTAAATGAGCTATAACCGATTGTTTAGACATTTGGCAGCCTTAGTGTTATCTCATTGGAATATTTTCAACGTTAGTACATGCGATAAACAAAGACAAGTCGGTAATGACGCGTTGACTGTTTATTCTAACATTCATATACTCGTAACATTCGCGTTCTTTTGAATAATGAAAACTGCAATTTCGTGATAAGCCCAGCTTATGTCAAATGATGACTTAAATTAAGTAATTCATTACGTTATAAACAAAATTATCGTAGACTTGCGTATTGTGCTAGTTTATTTGATAAGGACGTCAGAAAAAAAATCTTAAATAACTTTTTAATTCAGCATTTCACCCTGGAATGCTTTTTATATATTATTAATCAACTCCACCTTGGTAATGATAGGATTTTTCATTTTAAGCATTTAATTATTGAAACATTTGAATAATTATTTTTTTTGCAATTTAACGTCCACTAGTCCGTTTTGTTAAATTTAATTATGTTAAATTTAATTATACTATGACCTTTAAAAAACTAGTCATACGATTGATTAATTTATTCGCTTTTGCAAATGAACATTACCAGTAAAAGTTATTTGTAATAACACGAGTGACCGGGCAAATTCACAAAATTATTATTTAGAACAAAGTTAAAATGGTGATAGGTTAGTGTGACTACTAGGTTGTCTTGTAGCCGATACTAATAATACCAAGCGGAATTAATAACAATTTTAATGGTTGATTTAATGGGTAAATTAAGTAAAATGCTTAGAGAAGAACTGGTAAGTACATTTCACATAATGATCAGTGTTTAACTTATTTATTTATTTTTATTATTATTATTATCCCACTGCTGAGCTATAACTATCGGTGGACTTGTTACATTTACATTGCAGATCGTTCAAATCGATTCCAGGTGCAGATTCAACCTGCTAATGAGCGCGCTATCCTCAGAGTATCTTTTAAGATAAAATCATCAATGCTATTATTTATAGAAATAGTAGAAGAAGAGGAATTACAACAAATTTCCAAATTAGTTGATTGAAATGAGCTTGTCACGTATGTCAAGAGACAAATGGCTTTGAAATAGTCTAGTCCTCCATCTAGGTAGACCTGAAGAAGACCTGGATATAGAGGAGACGAGGGAGTTTTAACATGTCCTAGGAGAACTCTATGTCTAGTAGACTGTGATAAGCGGGATGATGAAAAAATATCATCGTGTTGTTGAGATTTTCCAATTGTGAAAATAATGTAATCGTTATGATCTAATTTATTTCAGGAAATCGTGACACAGATTCAAATGTATTTCCATATCGCTAAGTACACGTTGCTAATTATTTTGTGCCGTGAATCATTAATAATTAATTGTTTACGCGCTGTATTTCAAGTCAGCTGTTTGTTATCTTGCCATTTATGTAAACGAGCTCGCTCACTTTGAACTTTATACGTTCTATATATACGTGTTGTGTATATAATATACTATTTAACAGCATTTATTACTTTTAAAATATAAAATTCAATTATTCAAGCAAGTTTGTGAAATAGCCCTGAATTCAAGTGTTTATTTATACGACAATTGGGTCCAGGAATATTTTATCTATGTTTTTAAATATTCTCTATTAATTCGATCGCCTTGAACGAAACCGTTAAGGACGAAATCATCATAGAGTTTTTAAATTAAATACATTTAATAATTCCCAATTGTATTTATTTTATAGCCAAGTAGGACTATAAAGTAATGCAGCTTATTAATCATACCCAATTAAATAGAGAGTCTTTCATTGTGAAGTACATAAGTACATATTTTTAACATGCTATATATTCCGTGCTATGTATAACAAACACGATGGTGAAAGTCTTCTTTAAGATACATAAAAAGCAAATAATAAGAAATACATTAAAATAAGGCTGTTAAGTACATTTTATTTTTGTTAATTGATATAGGTGGTCTGAACATCGAATAAGATTTTTTAAATTAGAGTCAATAAAAGCATATGTTACCGTGACTTTTTGCGTTTACTGTAGTTAAATTAGTGTTGGTTTTTGTAACGTACCGAGTCAGCCAGATGGTTGTTGCCTTGTGTCGGTCGCATGCCGTATGGCGGCACCAGGACTCTGAGTCTGGCAATTTCTCTGTCTACGATCTCAGATAATCTTATTTACGTCTGTTGCAAGAACTTTTAAATCTACACTCAAGTATGGTTACAAAGGAACATTTAAACAAGATTTCTGATGAAGTTATATTTGAGCAGCATCGCGTAGTATTACGGTAACTTAGTGTATACTTTAGAAATAGTACCTAATATCGTACTATTTCTTATTTCTAAGTACGGAAAAAAAACGAATCGAGTTTCTGAGATTACCGCGTCAAAACGTACAAACCTCCAGTTAATATTGAAGTATAGATTACGATACGACTCTAATACAAAGAATAATACTTCTGTTTTGCAAGCTATAGTTAATATTTTACAAATATATTTATATTATGGAGAGCATTTTGCTTAAGTATAATATATATTGTTTATATAAGATATATAATTTGTTATTATAAATTGGATCATTTGTATATATAAATGAAGATAATAGTAGTTTTACGTGTAAAAAGTTTTAGCTCACCTTTGTATAAACTTATAATACATATGGTTTTTAATATTGTGAAGTAACAAAATATTCTTTTCTTGTCTAGTATTATTAGGTTTGTGCGTATTTCTGTTTCGTAGTGCCTTGTTTGCAATAAATATACCTATAAATTAGAAATTACGTTTCATGTTTACGTCTAAGAGCCCAAAGGTCTTCGCATAGAATGCAGAGATTATAGACGTCATTCTAATCTCTGAACACGTGGATCTGTGCAAGCAATGCGTTGAAAAACTGCTTATTCAGTTTTGAGCGTTGTACGGCTCAAAGCAAAGTCCGTTTTTTGCCCGTTCCCATGAACCCTGCGACAATGGAGGCGACCTCGATGAAAGACTCGCATAGAGATCCACGCAAGAATAAATATTACAACAATAGGGTAGCTTCTTTGACTTTACTTCGCGTGTGGAGTCGGCCTACGACGATTTGATACTTGCACTGATTGTTTTGTCTTATATATATATATATATATATATATATATATATATATATATATATATATCTTATATTGTTATATATATTATAGGAAAATTTTAAACTATTAATGTTTTGATATATGATCTTTAACCAGATTGAAACAGTTGGATACTGGAACTTTATGACTAATTTATGATCAGTGAACCAAACCTAGCAAGTAAGTAACGTAAATAATATCTTAAATATTAATTAAATATGTTCTGTTTTAATGGAGCACTATAGTACGACTATATATACTATATATATTATCTGGAATGGATATTACATATATACATATGGGTTAGTATTATATTGTAACTTCTTTATTGTTGTATTTATCGAGTAAATGTAACTTCTATAAATATTTTTATTTTACCAATAAGATAAAAACAACAATATTGAAGTCATTTCAAAATCGATTATTATTATTTTTTTAAGTATCATGACTATGTGGTCTCTCTACAATCCCCGAAATAACAAAAGATATAGCGGCTTCTAACGGACTTTTTGATGCATCGATCAAGATTTTTTCGTCGTGTAATGTATATAGACAATAAATGCATTTTATAATGCAAAGACCAATTCTATATTCCCACGCTTTTAATTTTTAATATTTATTTACTTACTTATATATAATTAACAAGATAATTATTAATTTTATCGTAAAATACATACTCTAGTTACGATAATTTGTTTAAAGGAAGCTATCAAAAGTAATTAACTAACACTTTATTTGAAGAGCCTGTGGGTACTTAAAGCTAAGACGCTCGTTATTTAAAACGAGTGCAGTAAAGACCCTTAAAATCTCTCGATCGTCACTAAAATTCTAGTGTAGTTTTAGCCTGTTACCCAGCAGTGGGCCATTCATAAAATTTGTTATTCTTACTGTAACCTAATCGTATTATTTATACTAATACCTTTATAAGTTAATTATAATTGCCCTTATTTTAAATTAAAAAGGAAAAATATCATCAAATAAATTACTACTCTGTTTTAGTTATGTCTTATTAGCTTTGCATCAAAGTATATTTTCTGTATTATATTTCTATTGTTATAAATCAGGTAAGTGAACTGCTTGTGTGTGCGAGGTAAGCAACGCACCGGTGACTTAACATAGCTTGATATAATATAACCAGTATTTTATAAGTTGCATATCTCGAGCTTTTGAGTTTTTTTATTTACTACGGTAATTTGTGACAAATATATTTAAATCGTTTTACGTTAGACGATAATTATATAATAAATTATTATCTATCACAATAAGTGATCACTAATTCAGTGATAAGACTGCCCTTTGCACGCCTTTATTTTATACTAGCTTTCTCCCGCGGCTTCGACCGCACTTGAGAGCGGGTAGGTATTGGGTTGTCTATTTGTTACGTCAAGGGATAAATCTCTTTTACTTTTATATTAATTTATTTTAATCATACAAAATATTTAAGGTTGTACCTTTAACATTAAATAATTCGTTTTTTTATTTATTTATTGTTTGGTAGTTCCGTTTTTATTCTTCTGTTTGAGTGTGCAATAAAGATATTTATTATTATATGTAGCTTATTAATCTTATCCAATTAAATAGCGAGTCTTTCATTGTGAAATACATAAGTACATGCTTTTAAAATGCTATTTATTCCGTGCTATATATAACAAACACGATGGTGAAAGTCTTCTTTAAGATACATAAAAAGCAAATAATAAGAAATACAATAAAATAGTTCCGTTTTTATTCTTCTGTTTGAGTGTGCAATAAAGATATTTATTATTATATGTAGGTATACACTATTTAACGCTACCTGGATGAGTTTAATGGGTTCGAAAATGCATTTATTTCGCTGCTCCCTCACGTGTATCTAAAACACTAATCATAGGGAATAGTGCCTGACGAATGGGGCGGAAAATATTTAAATAGAAGCTAAAATAGCGTGCAACGTTCAACCCGTAAAATATGACGACGTTTGATGAAAAAAATATATGAGAAATTAAAATTCTTAACGCTCCCGGAAACCGGACGCACGCGCAACGAAGTCGTGTTATTAAACGCGGTAAATGGTTCAAATTTTTCGCAAGTTTTGTGAGCTTTGATGAGGAGAGAACTAATTATATAATATGTATGTGCTATTATTGACTTTTTAATAAATAATTGATACTTTTTTTCGCTATTATTTCTGCGTTTATTAATTGTTTTATTTAGTATCGTTAAACTTTACGGATGTGTTGTCCGTGCCTTTGGTGTATCTGTATGTTATTTGATTGAATTTGGTTGTTAAATTAGTCGGCATGTTTTAAGGCGGCATCAAATCGTGATGATTTTAATTTCATTCTGCCTAGTTGTTATTTTTTTTTATTACAATAGATATGTAAAGGTAATCAAAATGTAGAGCTTGTATTTGCACAACATAAAGATGAAAATAAATGCCAATGTTGGACCCGACTGCCCGATATTTACGTAAAAGGCTCGGATCGGTGTACAAAATATTAATGCAGCTAGCAAATAAATGTGACTTATAATAATCAAAAACGGTACAATATACTTTTTTTTTACATAACTAAACAAAAATAATACAAGTTCTCGGAAATACATATCTTTTATATATTCAAAAGTACGAGCAAGTAAATTATTCCTTTTAAACAATAAAAAAAACGGTTAATTTGCATCAAAAGTACGTTCGAATACCCGTTCCGAAAATGCTCCTATTCTTTTCATCTCCCTTGAAATCTGGTATTTTTTAGACGAGCAGTAACGGCGGCGCATTACAATCATAATGGCGATACAGCCTAACCGTTACCGGCCCGATCTATGGGACCAGTCGCACTTTCGGCTAATCGACTACAACGACTTTCTCTTAAAGTATCAGAGATAAATTGTTAAATATTAAATAAAATAGAAGAATAAATAAACGTAAAGATACTAAACACTATTAAGTAAATCTTATAAAAACTAAATGTAGATACTATTTTCATATTTACATTTAGAGTAAGGTGAAAAAATTAAACTACCAGTTAAATTGATTATTAACCGGAGTTTAGTATGTGTAGTTGAACTGGCTCGGCGGCTTTTTGAAACACAAAGCATTTTAAGTAGGTCATTTAACGTTCAGCAATTTGGCTGCATTACCATAGGGGTTTGTTTCAAGGGGTTGCTATTCAGAAGATGTGGCATTAAGAGTGTGATTAAGATTATCGAATGACGAAAATTAGATGAAAATGTAGACGGGCTGTTATTTAGAGGTCGTGCTATAAATTAAATCACGAGGTGTCGATAAACCTTTTTATTTATTATTCTTAAGCCTATTATCTAACATCACATAAGTTTTAGTTGAAGGCACAGTGTTAAGTTATTATCATAATTTGTATTTTTATTAGGTGCCCTATTTGACATTTATGTACATACTTATTATATAATAACCTATGATTTAGTATATTATGACATAATCGTTAGCGTAAGATCAAATTACAATTAAACATTATACAAATAGCAAAATTCTAAATAACATAGATAAAGATATATAATATTATTAATAATATTGTTTAAATAAGTTATTCCATATTTAAATGTTAAATATCTAAGTCTACAGTATTTTAATCAACGTTACGTCGAGTGACCGTTACAGAACACCTTGCGCCCGCGTCGAGTACACTCTTTGGCAACGACAGCTGTATGTGTTTTTTTTTTGTTTAAATAATTGCAATATATTTACATTGGAATTAATTTCTTTAGGGAATATTTTCTAAACATTAAATACTAATACATTAATTGCTATTTTTAGACAGCAAGCGAGCCTGTCTGGTCTTTTCTTGCCACCATTTAAGCGTTTCTTCGAATTGCTCGCGGTCTTCAGGGGTCACGTGGATGTCGGGCAGTTCTTTTTTTAGCTCAACATCGTTGTACTGCTGAATCTCCAGAAACTCATTTGTCTCCTCTTTAAATTTGTACTGATTGTTGGATATCATCAAGCCGGGGTCTATTGCATCCAAATGCATTTCAGATTCCTCTTCGAAGTTGGCATCGAGCTGGTGGTGAATAGTTTCTGCGTATTTCACTTCGAAGTCTCCGTCTGTTTCGCTGCAGTAGGCCTGTTCAGGAATCACGGTGAACTGTTCGGCTGAATTCGGAAAAGGGAAATGACTATCCAGAACATGTGCATTCATTTCATCTTGTCCTATGAGATCTGATGAAGGCGTTAGTGGTTGTCCACCACCATCTTCCTCCTCATACAAATGAGGAGTTGAAACTAGCTGAAATGTTTCAGAACTTTGTAGGTCAATGTATTGCTGACGTGGCAACTGATGAAGGGATCCATCCAATTCGTCTTCATCTCCGTCTTCGTCGTCTAAAGCGGGTGAGTTTATCGAATAGTAGCTTCTCTCCTGGCTGTTGTCTCTTGGAGATGACGATGCCGGTGAAGGAAACGATTCCATTGAGGGGCGCGAAAAATTTTCTTTATCGGCGTGGCCAATGTTGAGAAGACTCTCGAGGTTCCGAATGTATTCCACAGCCATACGAAGCGTTTCCACTTTGCTCAGTTTTTTATTTGGCCCTTTATTAGAGTTAGCGTTTTCAAATGCAGAAGCGACTTCTTCGGGGATGTGACGACGTAGAGCAGCAAAGCCGTCATTGACTTGACGAACTCTGTTCCTTTCCCGCGCATTTCGTCGCGCTACCGCTAGAGGAGTCGGGGTGCGGGAAGCCTCCTCGAGAGAGTTTTCACGAAGACGAGGTCGTTTCACTAGTATGTTTGAATTCACGGGTTCGTTAGCACGCACTAATGACGTCACTGAAACTGTATTCTGTGGAGATTGAAGTTTTTGTTTCTTCCTCACTATAATGATTTCACGTTTCACATTGTTCACGTCGTTGTTGCTTATATTTATGGAATTATTCACGGACTCCTGCAACACCTGCGCCTTTAGCGGTGAGTTGCGGAACACTACGACGCCGATCGAACTCATTATGAAATAATGATTGGCTTTTTTAACATATTATAACTGTTTACTTTTCATTAGTTCCAGCTCGGATAACTGATAGAATATGGTAGCTAGTTAGGCTAGTCTACCAGAATATGTGTGGCCTTAGGTGGAGTCAGAGCGCCGGTCGCGACAGGAATGGCGCGTGCCATGCGGCCGCACCTGGGGTGGCTCGCGGCTCGCGGGGGGATCAACAGGGGTTGTACTTACGTTTACTAGTTGCACACATGCCCTTCAATTCAAAGGGCGCAATGGAGTAGCGTCGTTGTTCATCACACTATTTCTTTTTTTCCAATATTAATATTTTTACGCTGCGGGTATATTTTATTATTATATAAGTATATTTATATATTTTTTGCTTGCTATAATAAAACTATAATAAAAATATTATAGTTATGTAATTTTATAAATTTATTTGTTTAAATTTTATAAATTTTATAAATTTATTTATTAACGAATTTCGGAATTTAAAATTAATTCTAGATAATGAAAAACTTATATATATGCATATATTTTCGTCACCTTTCGAATAAAGTCTACTTTATTTTTAATATGCATTATTATTTTAATTTTCTTTCTACAACATATTTAATTTTACAAATAAAATATTAAACATGTACAACTGTCTACTCCGAGAACAGCGAAGGACAATAATTTCATGGGGTGTCGCACCCAACTACGATTCACGTTAATGTGTGAGTGTAGCACGCACACATCCGTTATTTAGATGAAATGTGTATAGATAGATATGTGAAATAACGGGCTCAAAACCGTTCGCGTGTAGCAAAGGAATTCGGAATGCGCTGGCGCAGGGATGCTTAATACTATTGGGATAAATTATTACATTTGCAGCTAAAATTTTGTTTACTCGGAACTACGATTTCAAATTTAAAGGATATTTTGGGTAAATAATCGTTAATTTCCATAGCTCACATATGTAGAAATTTAAATTATTAGAAATGAAATAAGCTTTAAAGCTATGAGCAAATGTTTATTTTCATTGAAGACGTCTGTAGTCAATTAAACTAATGAAATGATAAGTGTTGATATTTTTAACGGAAGCACCTTGTTAGCTGTTTACTTGAGCGAATCATGAGATAGATATTATTACTTACTATGAGTTTTGCTATTAGCTGTCAGTGTAGGCGGATTGTCGGATACACACACTAACAACCTACGTGTATGTACGTACGAGCTCGCCTACGCCAGCTGCCTGTCTGCCTGTATGCTTTGTATTATGGCACGCGCCACTTTTCTATGACCATTCTTCACTATCGCAGTAATCTATAAAACTAGATATCATTTACGATGTTTATTCGAATATCACTTCTATGTATTAGGTGTTACGGTTTACTTTTATTATATTAAGATGAAATATGTTAACTTGATCAGATTTAATGGTTTGTGTGCATGTAATAACAATAATTATGATTTGTAATACATTAAGGACAAGTAGATCGTAACCGAATATCGCGGAATCAAATCCAGACAACAACCACCAACCACCGATATACAACCACTTATGTTTAATTCTAAACAAAAGTAGTTTCGTATTACTTAGTAAAGAAAAATTGGGAAGGCACCGGAGCGAGTCAGATTAATTCTGCCCCATGTATATCCACCGACCCACTCAGAAGCAGTGTGTTGGAATAAGCTCCAAGTATATTTGTAAATGAGAACTAAATATCAAGGCTCCTATGTCATTACTTTACTTGTATTAAATAACGTTAGAGTCAGCTCGTGACAAAAACGCCTGTGGTACTGAAGCAGCAATGATAGAAACAGCAAAATGATGTGATAAAGACTTTAAGGCGTATAATTATGTGATGAACCATTTCCAACTGGTAAGGCCTGGACTCTGGAGACACACATTTAAAATAACGTGATGAATAATTATCATTTTATATATTATATATCAGATTTGGACTATCTTATTAGCACGTGACCATGTGTGAACTATGTATCAATGTTAAAAATAAACGAAGTGTTAAAGATACATTTTTATTGTTATTAGTAAATTTAATAACGTCAGTATATACTTTCGTATAATTCTAAAATTATCTTGTAAATAAATTCAATATTGTTATTAATTTCATATTTCGTTGATAATTTTTCTGGTATATATAGAGTTTTATTTATCATGTTTAATAATTTAATAATACTTATTACGAGCAAAAATGTTAAATAATTGCAAACTATTTATCAAAACATGTAAGAGTGATATCGCATAAAAAGTTTCTCAATCTCAATAAGTCGTTTATTTATTAAAGTGTAATTATTTATATAATAATAATATTATAGTGAATAATGTCCCAAGTTATTATACTTGGGACATTATTCACACACGGCCATCTGATCCCAAACTAAGCAGAGCTTGTACTATGGAAGCCAGACAACTGATATACTACATATACTACTTTTTTCTTTTTTTTGTAAATACATACTTATATAGATAATTACACCCAGACTCAGGACAAACAGACATGTTCATGCACACAAATGGCTGTCCTGGGTGGGAATCGAACCCACGACCTGCGGCGTGAAAAGCTAGTGTCTTACCAACCACGCCAACGGGCTCGTCATATGATATATATGCACAATAAAAGCTTAAGGATAACAACAATGATTAACGTCAACCAATTAAAATAATGTAGGCTACTTACCTGTGTCCCTCAAGAATTATAACAATAATAACCTGCGACTAATAACCTTAAAACTGCGAGGCGAAGTAAAATCTAAATAAGATTCTTATCTTAAGTCCTAATACTGTGAAAGTGCATCCTGTAACTCAAGATGTACTTTTTTCGCCCACAATCCGCTCAGTAAGGTGAGTCCCACCATCTTGCGAACATGTGGGTCCCGTACAAATGTACACCATGGGGATTAGTGCTATATTTAGTTTAACCATATGTTAATAGCTCTGTAGAGGAAGGTGTAGCAAAACAGTTTTTGAATTGCACGTGAGTCGGAGTGCTGTCTAAATATTGTAACCCTTTCCTATTTTTTTTTTCACAGTTGAAATATATTTATGAACCTATAAAAGGATCTACAAAATAAGCAATTATTATGTTCAAAAATACTTATACCTCAATAATATACGAGCACTTGTAGAATTGCTATTAAAAATCATCTGGAAACTTATATGTACTAACATTTTAATATCAAATACACCACACGTGATTGTACACGCAATTCTAAAAAACACCTAACCTGCTGACTTCTAAAACAGCTGTATTTGTAGCCCCTTGGGTCCTGTCGACCTTCAATGCATTAACCTATCTCAATACAGGTCGCCTTGAAATAGTTTAGCTATTCAGACTTTAGCCAGACGTATTATTTCTTATTAGAATATAAATAAAAGGGAACCTTCAACTTGTGAATGAAATAAGCTAAGGTCAGTAGAACAAAGCAGGTATAATGTGTTCTGCATCTACAGGACTAGACCGTAATAAGCGTTCGTTCTGTTGCTATAAGGGGGACTTCTAAGGGCTTTTATATCCCACTTCCTATTTTGTTAAAGGGCTCAAAGTTATGATTCGAATTTAGAATTTGTTATTTAATAGTTCGAATATTATTAAGTCATATTGTAAAGAAAGGTAAACTTGTTGATATGTATTAATATATAATAACATCCATTTAAATTATAAAATGAAACTTCACATAATTTGTACGAACCACATTATATAAAGTTACCTTACCAAGTTTTTGTTATGTCAAAAGTGTATTATTTTAGAATTAACAAGCAAATTTTAATCAACGCAACGAATATTTATGTCTAAGTAATAAAAAGTTGTACTTACATAATTATAATATGTTTCATAAAGCGAATATTAGATATCAATAATAATTGAGAGTGATATTATTATTACTTTACTTCGTATAATATTTATAAATATTATAACAATCTGTTAAATTATTTAATTCTCACTATATTCATTCTACATAAGCTATGTTGTTATTTATATATAAACAAATAAAAAGCCTTAAAAGTGGTATCGATTGTAGAGCTAATTTCTCTTTCGTTTCATGAGAAAGTGTAAAACTCTTTGTTACGACCTCGAAGGTAGAATCTCATCGAATGACTTCACACGCCTAGCTTCACGTTCCCTTTCAATACATATAGAGCAAAAATAACAATAATAACATCCAATGCGCTTTCAACTTGTGGTCCAGACACAAAACGCTTTTCAAATTCATTGTTTCTCTCCAGACGAACATTCAGAAACTTGCCCCTTGCTTGGGGACCTTCTTACTGCAATTGAATGAACTCCTTACATCCTACAAACTTATATTATACGTAATAAATGTTGTTGGTCGTTCGATTTTGTTTTTAAAGTTTTAATCCGTACGGTCGCCTAGCAGGTTCTGTGGTGTCTTTGGCGAATGAACGAGATTGCGTCTGGTAGTTGTTCCGTTCAATTATTTAGCACTTTTCAATGGCAGAAACCGTTACATGCTGAGTGCCTTGCTTATGCCAGGAATTATAATTTGCGGACTCCTTCTTTCTTAAATAACTTCCACACCCATGTCTTAATTATGCTTAATTTACTTTATTTACTAATCCTACTTCAGTATTAGTAAATCTTAATTTATTAAAATGAATTATAAGTAAATCTCTTTCGAAACATTGAAAGTAATATAAATGATTTTATACTATACATTAATCAACCAAAAAATATCAAACTGGCAGATGTTTGAGCCCGCGCCATCTTACACACACAATAAACTGCATCATATATTTTGTCTTTATCTACGTAAGGGATTTTGCGTTACGAAGAAAGAGAGAAAATATCGATTAGGGGATGTGACGAGGGTTTTGCCACGTGACCTCAGTTTCGTTCACACACACAAGCGTAGAGAACCCTCGATTATTTTATTGATTTGAAGAAAAAATCTCTACGATTAATGTTATTATTAATGCGTTATTGAAAATGCTTGTAGGATTAAAGAGCATTATATCTACGAATATAATAAATACGAATATTTTTTTTCATTATGTACAGTACTAGTCACTATATACTTACATTGTGTAATATTAAAATAAAGTGTTTATTTTAAATAATATTACCTGTATTGATTGTTTAAAAAAATAAAGTACAAGTATGTAAATATAACACTTGGGCGAAGGTGTTCCCTTGATGAAGTTGAATTTATTCCACCACGATGCTATGATACTTCTTGTCCAGGTTTCAAGCCGCAATCTTCAGTTTTGATTCACAAGAGACAATCTCGGCTATTAGCATAAAAAAATAAGCATGAAATTATTCAGAAGGCATTAGACATAGCTTATAGTACATTTATAGACGTAACAAGAGTTTGAATAAAGCATACAACGACAAGTGATAATAGTAGCGGCTTTTATAAACAGTCTCCTATTAGTTCATAATTGATCTTCAGTATATCATGCACTCATTGGCTTCCGACAATTTGGAGCGTGTAAGAAAAACAAACTACTGGACTCGCGTATTAAGTTACACTACTTAAACTGTCATCAGCCGCCACCCACACGCTCGATTTTGTTTTTTATTCATATTTTTTGGACAACTAAATAGATTTCCTGTTAGAAAAACAAACAGACACAGACATTTTTCGTTTTAGTACGTCTCTTTGCGGATGAATGATGGCCTTCGAATGACTTGAGTTTTGACGGATGGCGCTTCCGATGTTACAAAATTATAGTCATTTCATACAACAGAAGTTATGAGAATTATTTTTATAATGTTGTTTGCTGTTATTGTGAAGGTATGCGAATTTTTGAATCATTATTGTGGGTGGTCTTGTTTATCACATAACTAGAGCTTCCTGTTCGAAAGAGTAAAATTGAAATGTTAGATTTATCTGTTCATCTCCACCGTTTAAGGGAAATATATCAAGTTTTATAAAATTTTGGAATCAACTTCGAATCGACGGAGCGTGTTCAGTGATAGTAATCGTCTTGTGTGAGGATTGCCTTCATAGTTCAGTAGCCAAGAATGACAGTTAAACTTGATATTTAACCTGTTTGATCTTATGTAGGAAAAACGAGTACAAATACTATTAGCTAATTTCGTTGTAATAATAATAATAATAATATATCTTTATTCATTAAAGAGATTGAATAAAGCAGTTTACTTTTACAACTGGCTTGTACAAATTAATTATAATTCCAATCAAGTAGGTGCAGTATATGCTATAAACTTCATTATACAAAGAATAACATTGTCATATAGAGTATAGTACTTGCTAACCCACATTGGGTTAGTGGAAACGCTTATGACAGAATTTCGTATGGCACATGCAGGTAACCTCACAACGCAGATCACTAGACAACTTAACATGTAAAAAAATTGAGATCACTGGCACACAAACTTTAGTTACATTATGTAATGTTATATGCCCATTTAATGGCCATATCGCTTTCCTTTACATTAAATATTTAACGAGATTTTTTCGGGAGAAAATGTCAGAGTTCGGCAGAACACTAGAGGTATTCATTCGTTAATTTAAAAGTAATATATTATTTCGAACCTTTTGCTTAATCCCAAAAATGTAGGTATAGGTCTGACAATAGTTATTTTCTTTTATTTAAAAAATAATGACAATTTCCATTGGGTGATTGGCTAAACTTAAATATACTGAAATTTAAAAAACAAATAATTAGCAACTAATTGTTTGTTGTATTCAATTAGTTTCGATTGATTGAGTATAAATAATTAAGCAATGCCAAACATAAGAAATACTTTGAATTTAGAAATAATAAGACATTAAGCATATTACTATTTTACAGTATTAAATAAATTTAAAAACTTTTACAACTAGAAATTCCAATTATAACGCCGCTAAGGAAGTTGTATTACGATCCGTTTTTTGCCGCGTTGATGCGATCGGACAGCGAAAAGAGATATCAATCTCTCACTGTGGAATATTCGATCGAAAAATGCACAGGGACAGCGAGGGCACTACCGGGGACATCGCTTTGATTTACAGGGAATAAAAATTTGGGACGATTTAGCGGCGCAATTAAAATATTTGGAGAGCCACCCTCAGTGGGTGGTGGGCGACAGTTCTCACGAGCCTATTAAATAATATTTTATTTTGTTTTGTTCTTGTTTTTGTGGGCGGAGACTGTCCCCGGATTTATTGACGTGGACATTTCGGCGCACTTTGACGTGTTTATGACATGCGCATTCGGCACGGTGGCGTTCGGCAATTTTTTTTTGTATTTCACTTCCTATGTGGAAATGATATAAATTAATCATTGGGTATTTTTTGGTGCAAGAACAAAAAACACGTTCTTTTATTATTTCTGTTTTATACGTACAATATAGGAAAATTTTTGGTTCGGTGTATTATGTGTGTAAGAAATCAAATATATTCTTACTTATATGCTGATCCAAAACCACAGTTACGAGTACGTTTGTATATGTTTCCTATTATATATATTGATAGCATATATATCGAGGCACAGCGGGTATTCTGCAATTATGTACTGGTTTATAAATTGGAAACCGACAAGTTATAATATCATGACAATTAATTGCCCGTTATTCAAAGAAGTAACCCTTTAAAGTCGAGTGGGCCGTTTGTCCAAATGTCAACATTCATAACCGCGCGATGTTATCAACGGAGCGCATACGTGTAGTGTCGGCATTAAAATAAATTCTATTATAAACGATTTGTGAAATGCGTTGTCAGCATGACGCGAACCACGCTTAGTGAAATCAAACTTTTTATTCAACAATAGGCATAATAGTTTTGTCCTCTGACAACGCTGATGAAATGTCTTAGTGATTTCACAGCATGTGGCTGGCGGACCGTTCACTGTTTGGAAGCTGCCACCCGCTTTGAAATGTGGGTGAAATTAACATATAACATTCATTTTTAACTCTTTGCATTAAGTGGATGTCGGGGCGAGGTAGTAAAAGATGAAATTAAAATAGTTTATCTTTATGGCTCGACTGGGAGCGGAGCATGTCATCGGTTAGGTTGGGTCGTTAGTATAAATCTGCGCACCAGATAGTCGGACATCAGCGGTACTGGGCCCTTTAAATCATTGAGCCCTGAACATGGAGCGTGTGGTACTAATCTATTGCAATAATTTCTGAGGCGTTAAAATGAGCCCGGCCGGTGTCGGCTCGCAACAGAACAATTTAATTGAATAAAATTAGCCAATAAACTTCGCCTGTCGAAGCCTACCACAATGGAATACCGCCTACTGCACTCGTAAACTTGCTTTATTTACTGGAGTCTCCTTCGGGAATCCACATTACGAAGTCTTAATACGCCCTTGGAATTATTTACATGTGTTCATAGCTTGGAGAGTAACTTAGAGGATTGTATATATTTTAAACGCTTATAAAACTTAGAAAATACAACTTTGTTCTGATTCGGCTTAACTCAATTTTTACGTCTAAACGAAATTACTCTTTATTTGTTCCCGTTTTGAGTCTTAACTTGCTTGGACATTTTGTGATCTTTAAAGGTAGTGTCATCGCTTTTTTGACGTCATAAATTCAGTTGTGTAGGCGTTTTTGGGGTACTTACAAAATCGGAAATTCTTCTGATCCAATATTGCAGTACATATTTGTCTTACCTTATTATTACTTTATCATCATTCACGGTTATGTTGATTTAATATAATTTATCAAATTTTCCAATATCGAAATATTACAATATGAAGTTTCAGAGTTCAATTCTGAACCTTTGAATTTATCTATCCTCACTCCTAATGCTAATTGTGTAATCTTAAATGAAGGGAATATAACAATATTATAAATTAATTGAACTGTAGATACGTTATTGAGATAGTTATTTAAAAAAAATGATTTTTATAATGAGGTGATTGCAGTTGCACCAAATCAACTATTACAGGTGCTCGGGACACGCACGACCGCGGGGGTGCCAACGAGACGAGCAGAAGTCTTAATCAGAAGACTTGTTTATATCATTATTAAATCTAGTGATGACCAATATTTAGAATTCAAATCTATCGATATTAATTTCAAATTGATTTCCAAACACCGCTGGATATGAAGCGAACTGAGACAGTCCATTGGTTATAACTATGAATCTTAACTGAAGATTATAAGTTCTAACCCGAACAAGTAAATACCACTGAAATATCATATATGTGCTTAATTTATGTTTATAATTCATGTAGTCGGTGAATGAAGTTAGAATAAACATAGTGGGACATTTAGATACAAACGGCATGACCGTTTGTACAGTCGATTCAAACAAAATGACCCAGCTATATTATATATTATATTTCCACGAATAAAGTATTTGTTTATTTCCTATGCGAGTAAATTAAGCGACAAGGACGTTTAGTAATTTACGGCCTTATATAATGAACATTGCTTAGCGACTCTATAGCTCAAATGTGATTTATCTCTTTCTGTCATTGTTGATTCGATATTCAAAAGAAGAAGACGGCATTGTTTAACTAACCACACTCCAAACATATTTTATAAGTAAGACCATGGTTAAGTTTCATACTGCGTAAACCCTTTGTGATATGTATTATCCCTTTTTAATTATGTGAAAAAAACAAATTTTAATAGGTATTTTATTAAAATAAGCTCTATAACGGCCGAATACTGAAACGTCATTCAAAATGAAGTGCCACTTAAGTGCCAATTAAGTCCCACTTCATATTTGAAAGACGTTTCAGTATTCGGCCATTAGTCCTTTGAATTGTCATATTTCAGTATACTACTAAATTTAAAGTAACTACTGTTTAGTAAAAGTAACTAGTGAAGTACTTTATCGAGAGGAACCGGCAAGAACTACTTTCCTCTTTTCCACCAATTAAACCACAAAAATACATTTTATTAAAATAATATAATTAGTAAAAACTTTAACAAATGTGATATAATTATAGAAGGATTGTGATAATCATTATTGTAATATTAGTTTTAGTGTCCAACACTAAATATCGAGCGTTCGAGAAGCAAGGTGCGACCGCCTACTGATTGTAAAACAATGCGTGCCACCTCTTGCTCACTAAATTAAGAGATGAATTTAACCCAAAAATAAAACTTGTTGATTAACACTTTTGTATCTCTCTCATTTGTAAACAAAGTTTTTATTATATTCTTATGACTTACCTATATTGCATATTATTACATTTTTCTTTTCGGATTCGATAATTTCGTTAAATCTTTGAGTTAACCTGGTGTGCGTGGTTTGCTTACGTTAACTTGCTGCTCGACATAGCTGACTTTAATTATTTTTCAATAAATGTAATACAGAAATATATTTTTTAAATCGATGAAGATTCCGCGACGGGCGCGTTCGAACAAACAAATAAGTTCCTAAGCTCTAGAATACTAGTTTAGATTTAAAACATTTATATTGACTTCGACCAACACTGTAACAACTCTCTCAATTATTATTTTACGATTTAAAAAGTAAAACCAGAAGGTCTACTTCTGGTATAATATTTAAATAATAGTTATTTATTTATATATAGTTATTAAATGAATACGGTACGAAGTCAGGAAGATTAGCTATAGTGTGTAATAGTAATAGTATAAGCGAATAAGCGAAACGGAGCTGTACAAGAAAATTCGCTATTAGCGATACTACCGACCGTGTGACAAATGTTGGCCGGCTCTTTGTCGGCGGCCTAATGAGACGCCGCGTGAGCCGGGGACAAATTTATCTCATAAATAATCCGATACATCGATCTACAGCTTTAATTTACTTTCGATATCGATATCGTAAGTCATTCATGTATTTATTACGTCATTTATATTATGATTCCTCATATATCCTTTGAGAACTAGCTTAATGTGGTTTAAATTTGAATATGGAATTAGTTTTTTTTTTAATCTTTTTATTAACGCTTTAACGATAGAATGATTGTCAGCTATAAATTATGTATTTACTTGATTTAAATTTAATATTATTATACAAATAATTTACGAACCCTAGTTTTTAACAAATTTTTTTATTGCAAGTTTAAATCTTACTTTCGTTCGTGTAGAAGTTCCTTCGTTTTTTTTGCCGGCTGCCCGTTAAATGATCAGATAAATTACGCCTCATTTCTCAATACAACGCGCTATAAATTAAAAGTGCAGCGTCTATTTCATTAAATCCGATAATCGTAATGATGCCCTGACCTTAATCACTGTTCGTATTGCAGATTGCAATGATAGCATAACTCTGCATGAATTTGACTAATAAATTCGCGTCATAGTTACTCGGTCCCTTTCAGGTGTATGATTAATAAGCGAGAGAGAAATTGCTATCAAATATTTGGTCAGCAATGAGGAACGATCGCTCAGAGGCACGGACGAACGGGAACTTATATCCTTAACGAGTGCTCTCGAAGCCTTAATACTGGTGAATGAAACGCATATAATATGCAGTCGTAAAACCACACGCCGTGCTCTCGACCGCCGATTTTGATGCAAATAGGAACAATATGTTCATATAACCATTATGCTAAGTAGACTTTGACGTATGCCACTCTTTATTTATTAGTTATTCATTTATTGAGTTACAATAATTTTATATCAGACAATTAATAGCTAGGTTTTATTTTGTAATCACGATTTTTGCGAGCCGAGATGACCGAGTGATCATAACGCGTGAAGCCAGGCAATCATCATTGAATTTTTTAATTATATATCTTGCTTAATATTTGTTTATTATATAATTCGTTTCGTGCTCGAAGTTCAACCACCACCAACCTGCATTGAAGCAGCGTGATGATGATGAAAAATGATTGGATAAAGTTTCAAACCTTGAATCTGAGACATATTTTGCTAAAAGTGGGGTTCCACAGGGCTCACACTTAGGTCCTCTTTTGTTTCTCGTTTATATAAACGATATTACTGAGAATGTAAAGCATTGTAAGTGTTCATTATTTGCATACGATCTCAAAATATACAAAATAGTTAAATCAAATTTAGACATAGATTTAATACAACACGATCTCAACAATATTATTGCATGGTGTCATCATAATAATATGACTCTTAATGTAGGCAAATGTTTTCATATAAAATTTACCCGTAAGAAAAAACCGCTTGTTTCTAGCTACACTATTGAAAATAAAAAACTACAAGAATTATCACAAATTAAAGACTTAGGAGTCACTATAGTCGGGCGATTAACCTTCAAAACTCATGTTGATAATATAGTTGTTAAAGCTGCTCAAAATCTTGGCTTTATCAAACGGAACACACAGGGATTCTCAAGGAAAACTAAAATACTCTTATACAATTCTTTAGTGGGTAGCTGTCTTGAGTATGCCAGTATTGTATGGAATCCACTATATTCCGTACACTCTCAGCGTATCGAGAGTGTTCAGCGAGCTTTCACAAGACATCTTGCCTTTCATGAAAAGGACTTTTCGCACAGACAGATATACAAGGAACGATTGGATAAATTCAATATGATTTCACTTCGAAGTAGACGCGAAATGTTAGAACTTACCTTTCTACACAATATAATTAACCACAAGCTGACCAATTCAGAATTAATTGAGAACATACTGATATCAGTTCCGTCCAGGGCACACAGAAGTACTCACACCCACAGAATATTCCATACTCCTTGTGTAAAGTCAAATATTGGTAAGCAAGCTCCTTTAGTACGGTTGTGTAATAAATATAATCATATCGTTAAAGCAATTCCTGGCATTGACATTTTTTATGATTTTTCCTCAATCTTTAGAAATAAATTATTTAACTATTTTAAAATGCATGATTAGTTTAAAATTTTTATAATTTCAATTATGATTTCGCCAATTGATTGATTTTAATTATTATTTTATTTTTTTCTATTATTATTTTAACACTGACATTAATTTCTTATTTGACTGACATCTTCAAAAATGCATGATTAGCTATAAATTTTATTTCTTTATTTTTTATAACTTCAATTATTATTTCGCCAATTGATTGATTCTTAATGTTTTTTTTCTCTATTATTATTATAACAATTATTTTAACTTTTTACTTAATTTGGACATTTTTGAAAAATTGCTGATGACTTTTTTTTTGTTACTTTTAATTTTGAATTAGATTTTGTAGTGTTATGAACACTTGTAACTGATATGCATATTAGATATTAATGTTTTATATGTTCCTTTTGTCAATGTTTTATATGTATGTTGTAAGTGTTCTTTTACAAATAAAATAAAATAAAAATAAACCTTCTCCTAAATAGAAGAGGGGGCCTTAACACACTAGGTGGACGCTCACAGTTTGTAACATGACTTTTTCAGTGTTCACGTAACTTATTGAGTTCTATTTTGTTAGCTTTATTAAATGTAACTTTTCCCACTATAAGGCAAGATTAGTATTTTGTTTAATGAGTTTTTTTAATGAATAAGTAAGATTGTACAATACAATTAATAACTCCTTGGTATCTATCCGACTGAGACTGTCCTAACATCAGATCTTGCGCTTTATGTATTTTTTCATTAGTTGTTTAATGGATTATATCAATAAATTATCCGTACTGGTAATAATAAATGGTATTTATTTTACATTTACTTCAATTTATTTGTATCATTTCTAAAGCAATGATACGTATACTGCGTAACAAATACGGTTAAACTAAAGTGTAGCTTAATATTAAAATAGGTTTTGTAATCTATGTCTAAATATAGATATATTACATATCGTTTTCCAATTTTGAAGCCATTCTAGGAATTCTATTTATCGTACACAATATTTTCTTAAATTCATTATTATATTTTTTAATCGTATAGTTTTTAATTTTACTTTCATTCGTTCAAAAGCGGCCAGATCAGCAGTTGTCTCTTCGATTACATTGATGTAATAAGCTATAAAAAAGATACGAGATTAAAATAAAAAAGATATTTTATAGCCTATGAACCCGCATATTGTGACAGTTCCATGTCACTCCGATTAATGGAGTTTACGTAAATCCGGAAAATATACAAACAAACGTTACGTCATTGTAATATTATGTTTTTTGTTTAAAAATGCATGAAATGTTTACGACATTTGTTTTTCTTATACATAGTCTTTAGGAGGACAGGCAGATAAGCCACCATGGCAAGTGGTCCCCAATGCTCATAGACATTGGTGCTGTCAGACATGTTACCCATCCCTTATATCGCCATGCACATAATGCCAGACCAATGTGGGAACCAAGATATTCTATCCCGTGTGTCTTGAGTTACACTGGCTCACTCACTGCTGTTTCGCGTTAGAATATATGACGTTTAAATATAAGTCCTACTCAGTTCTTAGTTAAACTTAAACAATAAAAACATCTTTGTTGCATCATCAGATAGATGCAAGAGTTGATGATGACATTTAAATCATAAAAATTATAACATAATAATTGTAAAAAAATATACTTGGTGGTAGATGTAAGCCTTTCTGGGATGGTACCACCCACTCGTCACTTAATAATATCCTGGGACATTATTCACACCAGGGATGTTGCGGATGCCGATTTTTTCACATCCGCGGATGCGGATGCGGATGCGGATTTTTGAAGGCTCACATCCGCGGATGCGGATGCGGATGCGGATGTTTAAGATCTCATGTAAATATAGTATATGAATGAAGATTTAAAACAATGTTAAAGCAATTATTAACATTTTTATTACTTTTTTTTTTATTGCATAGGAAGGCGGACCAGCATATGGGCCACCTGATGGTATGTGGTCACCAACGCCCATAGACATTGGCGTTGTAAGAGCTGTTAACCATCTCTTACATCGCCAATGCGCCACTAACCTTGGGAACTAAGATGTTATGTCCCTTGTGCATGTAATTACACTGGCTCACTCACCCTTCAAACCGGAACACAGCAATAACAAGTACTGCTGTTTTGCGGTAGAATATCTGATGAGTGGGTGGTACCTACCCAGACGAGCTTGCAAAGCTCTACCACCAAGTAAAAACTAGTATTAAGTATAATGCTACAATTTTTATATAAGTACTTAAAAATAGACGAAGTTAAAAATAGAAGCATTATACTTAATAAAAAGTAATATTACCGCCCTTCCTGATGTTCTTTTCTTGTCACTTGTTCTTTTTTAATATTCCATTCAGAAAGCATCGTGTTAAATTCTTAGGTAATTATGTCACCAGTGTGACGGCCGTCGAATATCTCGCATTTTAATATAATCGATGATCTATTAAAGTTTTCTGCAATACCATGGCAAGTCAGACTAAGCAAAGAAGCATTTGAGCTTGTAACCGACCAAAATATGTCAGACGTAAACGACATGTACATTTTCGATTAATTTTTGTCGTTGTTAATTTGACGAGGTGGTTCAGCCCTTGCCAGAGTAGCTTTAATTGCATATTTTCTTTCTTGTCGCAACTTGTATGACATCCGCATCCGCATGAAAATCCGCATTGATTATTGCGGATGCGGATGCGGATGCGGATGTCCAAATATATGCGGATGTTCCGCATTTGCGGATGCGGATGTGAATATTCGCAACATCCCTGATTCACACACAGCCATCTGATCCTAAACTAAGCAGAGTTTGTAATATGGAAACCAGACAACTGATATACTACTTTTATTTTTGTAAATACATATTTATATAGATAATTACACCCAGACTCAGGACAAACCACAAATGTTTGTGCTGGGTGGGAATCGAACCCACGACCAGCGGTGCGAAAGGCAGATGTCTACCAAATACGCCAACCGGCTCGTCAAACTTATCAATAAAAGGTTCAAGGGACATCCTAATTCCCATGCTTGGTTCCTTACTATGTCAATTATTATTGACGCTGGTCTTGCCATCAAATTAAAATAAAAACAAAATAAATAAATTTACACTCAAAGTAAATTCTAAACTCCTGTTACGGTTCTATCTTTCTGTTAGCAAGTTGTTAACAAGATCGCGACCGATCATTATTTACCGAACTAACAGCGATAACAAGCTTGAACATTTTCGGTCTACTTTTTGAGATTTGGCAAAAACACAGAACGTTTTTTTTTTTCGTTCGCATGTTTTGTTCACGTCTTCAAAGTTTCTACCACCCGTGTTCTAATAAACACTTATCGGAATGCGATCTTAAGGAGCAAAGAATTATGGCATATTTAAACAATTTATTGCCGCCGAAGAACAAGGGAAACACTGATAAGCCTCTTGTTCAGCGATAACGTTCTTTAGAGTCACCGAAAACATGATATTATTACCGCGTAAAGATCGCCGCTGTCATATCTTATATTTTTTACAATAATCACTTTTGTTGTTTTATACTATTTGAGAATAACATTCTACAATAATAATATAGTTATATTAATGGAGACATGACGATATTGCTGTTTTAAATATTTAACGAGACCTAATGAATAATATTTTAAAGATAATAGCTAATGTTATGAGTTGCATACGAATTGTTTGATTCGCGTTGTTTTCTTTTTAGTTTATTATATATTAGCACACCAATCTATATTATATAATGATGTAACATTTATGAATGAATATTGCTTATTTATACGGTTCGCAAGTAAAAATAAATTTGTAATAGTTGAAATTAAGTTGTAGTTGAGAAGTATTCTATATATTGTATAATCATGAAAGTCGAAGATAAACTGGTATCATTCTACTTGGAGACTATTCTTTTATGTTAAATAATATTGTTATTTTATACAAGAATGTGGCTTAATAGTTTTTATCTCAAAAGAACAAAGTTCACTTTCGTGAGATAAATATATAAATGATTAGGTTGAAAAAGTTGAAGTATTATCATACATAACAAAAAAGCGTAGGTTTAGTATTTGTTAATTTTCAAGTAGGATATATAAAATTAATGGTATAAGTTATTAAGCTGAATTTCACCACCGGACATCGCGCCAGAACTCAAAATTCCATCCCTACCACTTCGATGTCTGGAAATCCACAACAGTGCGTTTCTTAAGGCATTTCCTGCCTCGCACAATCACTCTGTGGAACCAGCTTTCGCCGAGGACATATCCGAACCGTTATGGCATAAAAACCTTCAAGAAGAGAGCGTACTCTTTCTTAAAAGGCCGGCAACGCACCTGCAAGTCCTCGGATGTTGCAGATATCCATGGGCGGTGGTAGTCACTTTCCATCAGATGAGCCTCCTCGTACATAAAAAAAACATAATTATTATAATTATGTATATGATTGATAAAAAATATTAATTCTTGTTCTAATGTGTTTAAATTAGTCTATTTTTTATTTTTTTTATACTCCTATGGTTTTAGTAGCAATATAAAATATTGATGGTTTAAGACAAAAAGAAAGTTTTTTCATAGGATCGTATAGAGTATTCATTTCAAACATTCGTTTGTAATATAATATTTTTGCTGACCGTGACTACTGAGCGCGCTTTGACGTCTCAATATAATCACCGAAATCTTATTAAGTTACATTGATCGTTTTGTAGCAAATTATTTACAAATCAATGATCCCCGAACGCGTGCCGTGATCATTATCATTCGACGACTTAAGGTAGGTCAATAGTAATTTGATGTAATTTACAATTTCATTTTCTTAATTATTTATGTAAATTGGTATTTAATGAGTTAATTTATATATTCAACGAGTTTTAAGGATGTTCGGATAGATATTTTTTATATCATTAGAACGACAATGTTGCGGATAAAAAAATAACGATGTAAAATGTTTTAAATGTGATAATTTACGATATTATGTAGTTTAGTAACAATATTAACAATGTTTTTAAAGTTGCGATCGTGTGTAATACCCACACTGTAAAAACTCTTTTTCGTAAGAAATTATGTTTATTAATGCATTCATTTCAAGTATATAAATTAATTTTACAGAGTTAGTCCAGTGAAAACGTGATGTCCTATCTTACCTGAAGATTGTGGGTTCAAATCTAGGCAAGTGCCACTGAACGAAAAATAACAAGATACCTTTATCCAGTGTATTATTGTATATTTACAGGGTACATTTAGTAATTTATAATAATTACAAATACACATATCATCAAAGTTAAACAATATGTTAACAACGTGCATAGGCGTCCTTACAAAGGTAAGCCCTTCCCAACACACACCTTAGTGACAAAAACTTATCTGTAGCCATTAAAATGGGTGCAAATTAAAGTAGTTAAAACAATATCAGAGAATGAAATGACAATAGCTTTATATATAATGATAGTTTCTAAATGTAACAAATGTGAAATACCGCGGTTCGTTTCGGAAACGATAGCGCCGCGTAAGTGATGACCAGCGATTCGATAAGAAATTGCTATGAAGCTATTATTAATACATACTTTTTTCTAACCGCGTCGTTATCTGACGCGAGAATCCTTTCAATCTATCCATCCTATTGTTTTTGAATCACTTTTTTATAGTGATATCAATATTTTTTCCGATGGGAGTAACGATAAAATAGTGATTTGTTCAGAACTGATATCGAATGAACGAGATGCCTTTAGGCCTCTTATGATGCGTATATCATTCGGCGGCAACCTTTCTTTTGTATGTAAATGTTTTATTGTTACATTAAAACTAGTTTATTTCGAATATCTTTGGTGTAAGATAAATATATTACTTCATAGTTATTTAAATTATTGATTGAATTTTCATTTTCGTTATTGGGAACGGTCGATAACTAATTCGTTTGGCTTAGGTCTTAATCTGACAGTGATTTTTACTTTAATGGGTTCATATGAGGTCTTAAAACTCGATTCCTTTATTCCACAGTCGTTTACAGAAACTGACTCCGGGTTTCTAACAATACGGGACGTTCCTAAGTAGACTATAAAATATCATCGATTTTTATGGCGGCCGCTTTTGCTGTTGATAATGATATTGCAATATTTTTCTCTTATACGGAGATATCGATACAATCTCGCGGTCACATTTTAGGTATTTAACGATTCTTATATTTAATATCTAGCTTTGAGACATTTTTATTGAGACATTATTAAATGAAGTAGCAATTTCACTTTACGAGGCGACATTTCAGACTTTAAACTCAATATTTATTGTTATTGTTAGTATTTTGGTTTAATAAATTTTAGTTTATTTGTTATATGTTTTCAATAATGAATAAATAAAAAGCGTTCATTGAAATATTTTAGTAATAAGTATTAACATATACATATATTGTAGTTATAGTTATTTTACTAAAATTAATTATAACGGCTTTACTTATTTGTTAGTTAGTGATTCGTTAAACAATGTTGTCTCTTCTTCGTTCCTATGTCAAATCAGTAATGGAAGAAAGAGGGAAACTAATATTTAACTAAATTGTCACTACGTTTATAAGTTACGCCTTAGATGTATAAATTTATATAAACAATTCTATAAGGTTATTGTTTTTTTTTTATATTCACTAGTTAATGTTAAATTTCCTTGTTTAGTTTTTGATTTTATTATATAGTTTTTATTGTAAATAATTTTTCCATGGATTTATTTTGACTTTATGACGGGAATGTTTGTTTGTCCTAAATATATGTTTTGTTATTCTTATTACTCACTCTTTGTCTGTTGTGGTTATCCGGATAACTTACCTCTTGTTGTGATACACTTTTTATGTCCACAAAACTATCCTGTCTTTTTTTCACCGTAAAAAATCAAATCATTTAAATATAATTGACATACAAATATCGATTAAGACGCTTTCAAATTGAGTTTAAATATTCTGTATTTGTTTTTCTCGAAGGTATTTTGATATATTACGATTGGATCTAAATCGTATTTGATTACAAGTTTAGACAATCTATGATTAATATTGCTCCCGATGTTTAACTCAACGTGTTCAAAGGTTCAGGAGAAATTAATAGTTATGTTTGTTTTAGTGCTACGAAGTCTATCGCCGCGGGCGTCTAACGTATTCAAATCTTTAATGAGGTGTTGGTTGTTGATTGTTACTGTGAAAATGTTTACTTATAAATACATTTTACATTTAAATATTTAATATAGTCTTGTATGTCACTTAGGTTCTATTTAAAAAATGATATAGCAACACGATATTGTTTGTCTGTTTATAATAAATTTATTTTTAAATTTCATTGTAGTTAAATAAAAAATAATATTAATGAAATCTCCTATAAATGTTATATTTCAGGTTTATTTTGTGAGTTGGTGGATTCAATTCAAATGATTATAATTGTAAGCAAATGGTAATAATCAGTACTATTATATTCTAGTAATAATAATTTCTTATCACTTAATCTTTCGACCTATGTACTATATACTATATAGTTTTAAATAAATAGATGAACGACAAATGAAATCATTTCTAATATGATTTGCTAACACAATGATGATATTACTTAACAATGCTTAAAGAGCATTTTGTTTATAAGAGCAGAGATGGTATAGAGGATTTTAACAGGAAATGGAGGATTAATCCTCATTTCACTGAATTAATTACGATACACGTAATTATTGATTTTAAAATTCATCAAACGATCGACCTTTAAGACAACTTTACATATGAAAATCTGCCATGTATACCAGCATGTGGTGGATCAGGATTGCTGAGGAGAATAAAGGTTTCCAAGCAGCTGGACATTCACTGGCTGTTAATGATAATAAAAGAATGCGTTTCGATTAAAATGATAAATATCACGTTAAGATATTTGATAGTGTAGTAGCTAACATTGCTTCTGAATTTAGTTACTGGTCATGAATAACAGAACGTTAGTATCGCGTTAATGACAATGAGTGTAGCCGACTGAGATCTAAAACACGATAAGGCGAGCACCCCGCGGCCCATCCATACATTTACAGCCGAGATACAGTAGCCGACAAATATCGTATACCTTAATAAAAATTATTTGCTATGCGAAAATATTTAATTTTAGGTCAGTTTTTCTTCAAATAGGAAGGTGGACTGGTAAGTGGGTCATCTGATGGTAAATGGTCAACATGGCCAGAGGCGCTGTAAGAAATGCTAACCATTCCATCCATCCATGGCCATCTTGGTCGCTTTTGTAATAATTTAAATTACCTAATATTATTAATATCTTACTAATTCTTTTTAAAGTAGCCAATGAACGAAATAATTTTAAATCCTCGCAAAGTTTTTAATTTCCATAATGATGTAAAATAATTAGGCTGCTTATTATGTCATCGATATATGGAGAGTGACCGCGTTTGTTCGTATTTATCTATTTTGTTTATATGCTAGAATTACATTGCAAAATGATTTTAATACAAAATATTGAAATCAATTATTTTATGCGATATTTATTCATTTGAAACAATATTACCATTTTTAATGTGTCCGACTGTACATTAAACGTTGACCAGTTCATAATAATGAATTTGTTTAATTCTTACACAGTTAGACGTATCTCGTTAATTTTAATAGAATAAATAAGTAGATAATTTGAATATTATCGTTTGTGAAAAGGGTCATGAAAGTTATACATCGATTGGATGTTATTTATTAAGTGAAAGATAAACCGTTCACATTAGAGACGATGGGAAGATACATGCGTACATACATGACGGGAATAGTTATAATAAGACATGACGTAAATGTAGTAATTGTAATAAATAATATCGTATACTGGTTATTCTCACGATGTAACTTTTGATATCAACGTTTGATTATTTATTAGTGATAAATATATTTTTTTATAATTTAATCTCAGAGCGTGTCATTTGTTAATATTGATGGCGTGACGTTTTATGTTTGTGTATATCTTATTTTGTAACGTTTTGATATTATGGTAAATTATTTTATACTTTCGGATTAACATTTGAATATCAATGATAACTGGTATTTTTTTTTAATAAGCTTGTGCCTTCGTCTTTGCTCGCGTTGACTCTGTATGTGGATGTAGTTGACAATAGACCACTTAACTCTCATTTATTTATTGACAGTAATAAAAATGTCCTATGGATATGCAGTTGGAACACTTGTGGAGTAATAGTGCAAAAATAT
The DNA here is from genome assembly GCA_963151315.1 of Nymphalis c-album. Classification (NCBI taxonomy): domain Eukaryota; kingdom Metazoa; phylum Arthropoda; class Insecta; order Lepidoptera; family Nymphalidae; genus Nymphalis; species Nymphalis c-album. The sequence continues at coordinate 13,835,154 of OY720592.1, forward strand.
TTAACCTCATCTTATTGTTTCCACCGGTGACAGGGCTGGTTCACTTTTCGTCCAGATAGTTGGAATAGCGATTCCACGATGAAATTCTCCTAACATTCTTGCCACCGTTCCACGCGGTCATGATTTGTAGTGTAGCCTTATTTTATTTATATTTGTATGTACTTTCCCATTAAGTATTTTCTTGTCAACTTCTGTTATAGCGCACGGTGGTGGGATTACTCTCTCTCTCTTCTGAGGCGAAATCCAACGAGCCACGAGAGGAGCACAGCATAGGATTTGTTTTTGATCCCACTGGCTCTCTAATTCACGTCAAGGGCGGCCGACACAATGGGTTTTAGTGGGTACACAATCACACTAACCCCCCGAGTAAATGCGAAGATTTAACCTGCAAGAAAAAAAGACGATGAATGGATTTAATCAGCGTCCTCTGGTTAGTCTGGTACATACTCAGCTATTCCGCCGTCTTTTTTCACTTAGAGAGGTGAGTAAGCCAATGGTCTTACATACACAAGAAACAGAATAACTTAATTCTAATGGTTATTGGCTAACTGTGTAAGGAAACCTAAAAAAAATAACCAGTTAATGATATTTCTCATTTTTAAGGAGCTTAGAATTTATTCCATCACGTCGTTCCAGTGTGGGTTGACAGCAAACAGCTGGAAATCAAATGTAAACATAAAAACTTAGCGGCGCTGGTTTGAACCAGCATTCTAGATACACCCGTATTATTTCTGTGTCTTCTCGGCTATTAAGAAATAGTATTTATATTTATTACAGCATTGAGGTTATGGGCAGTGACGAGCACTCGCTACCAGATGGCTCATTTCGAAGTCTGCCTTCCTATCATACACGAAAAAAACACAGAATGCGATATTTATCATTACCTACCTATATACGGATTGTTTACGCGTGTTCATGTAAACACGCGGACTGGCAGTTTTTAAAAATATACATAGCTCACTATGAATATACCAGTAGGATAGATTTTTAAAAATAAATGTTACATAAGGACAAATATATTATAAATTACCTTTCAAAGAACTGTACACGTTATTTTTTAAATTGGCTAATTTAGTAGGGTCATAACACCTTAGTTCCCAAGGTTCATGTAACGAATGTCTATGGGCGGTGGAGACCAGTTACCGTATATTATGTATAAAAAAATGAATTAATTAATTACTGTCGATTATGTCTATTACAATTGTTTCAATTAAAACATGTAGGTGTTAATATTTAAACAAGCCAAAAAAAAACCAGAAAATCGGTATTCCAGTAATTAGTAGGTATAATTAAACAAGGTATGTATTTGGTTAAGATATAATTACCGCAGCTGGTGGAATACTTTATTTTTATTCAGCATTAAAAATTGGAAACTTGACTCAATAAAATTTCCATAACACGCTCTTTCGCTATAAATTAATTTAAAAGCACTCTCGAAGCCACCTCCGCGCTTCCCCAGCTAAAACTCATACCGTGAAAAAAGACTAATAATTCCAATTAACCCTAATAATAGGCTCCGGGCACAGTGGAGGCAGCGCGATTAAAAAGACAAATTCCTCAACCACTTGACTACAATAGCAGGTTGGAAGCATTCCCTTCGAGTCTCGCCTTTATTAATAGACGGCGACCGGTAGCCTCGGTCGATGCTAGCGAAATATATGATTAACACAAAGGCACATGCGACCAGTTTAGGAGCTATGGGTAATGTGCAACCGCAGCAGGTTCCCATCATATTCATTACAAGCTAATATTGCCCGTGCGACATGCACGCGAGCGTAAGAAATAGGTCTTAAGCGCATTGGGGTGGCTATTTTGTGAAATTATTGTATTATTATATGAGCTTTTGATTGTCGTATTCTTATAAAATATAAATGATTAATGTGTATTTCTTGATAGTTTAGATATAAATAAACCCTTTTTGTGATATATTGCAAATTCTACTTAAAAATCAGTGGTTATGATTTTGTTGACTTCCATTATAATTGCTTTCGTTTGCTAAGTAATATTTGTATGAGCTAACATTTTAAAAACGGATAAGGGCCGCGTTCTCGTTACTGGAGTTTCTCATCGCGGAGGTACTTAAAAACATACGTATTCGATGTCGCGTCCTTAATGTGTACATACAGCCTTTAATTAACGAAGGCGCAGATGTCGATCTGGCACGTGACCATAGTATCAGACGAGAATCATTTACCGTGTGCTCTACGGCCCTCGTCTGGTATTCATTTAAATTCATTTCGCACTGCGCTATAATTCAACTCATTTACTATTCTGTGTCGAAGATTTTTGTGATTGCCATCGCCCAATTATCGCTAACCTGCCTGCCTGCCTGCCCGCTCGCTGCGTAGATTCGATATTCATACATGCATCATTTATCTTTATCTATATTCATATATGTATTTGCATACGATTTTGGTTTAAGAGAAACCGCTTTCATGATCGGTGAAACATTCGTTTCTATGCCCTTTGTAGGATGGAGTATTTTTCTGTTTTTTAACAATTTTTATTTTTAACCAGTTCGCGAGGCAACCTTTACGATTAAGGTGATGAAAAGCTATTAATTAAGTTAACGACAAAGCCGTTCATCTCCCGTTTACTTGGACGTTTATTTGAGTGTAAGACGTTGTAAGACGGCCGACCGAGCCATAATAAGTCAACTAGTACGACCGTCTTAGGAGGGCGTTTTTGTCCGTCTGTGACGCAAGTAGGCGTTAATCGTGGCTGCCTCCGTATCGCTTTTTCAAATGTATATAACAATAATTCAGTTTTATCTCGTGATAAATACACAGGGGCGATTGTAAATAACTTTCCAATGACAAGGGATGTAATTGGTTGAGCTTCGACATCGATCAGACGGGTTCGAAGTTATTGCTAAACGAAACGCGACTGAAACGCGGGACGCGTATATTTATTTTGTTGACTTATTAAACGCTCGAGGCGTGTTCTATTTGAAGTTCGACTAAAAAACAAGCAACCGTATATTTACTTTAGTTATGGTCCGATGAGAGTTTTCAATAAATATTAAATAAATCTCAAGACATATATGTATACTTGTATCTCTTACTCAATTAGTGAGTATAGAATTTTAACAAACGCCGCATTACGTTTCTAAATAATTATAATGAGTAAATAATTCACTTTTACAATGCAGAAAAATCGATCTAACCTTGCAATACCTAATGACGAGTATCCGCCAATTAAGGTGCGTAAGCTGAACAACCGCGACAAAAAACTTGCCCATGAGCTTTAAGAGGCGCTACCGAACTTAATTGGACTCAGTTATTGACTGGTCGGCTATTGTACTAATATGCCATCGCTATTCGAAGGTCGCTTGACATATCTAGTATATAGTATCTCTTTAGACAGACTCCTCGACTATTTCTGGATGATCGGTTTAAAAAGACGAGTGAATAGTCAAAGAATTCGAACTGTCGCTAGGAATACTTCGTGAACGTTATCACGTAATGTTATTCTATTTATATTACACTAACTGGTTGATGTTTTGTTGTTAGTAAAAAAAAAACTATTTTCTGTTAGGAATTTTAAAATGTTGTTTAATAAAACCTTTTATGATAAATTTAAATACAGTAAACATGTATACTGAAACGTAGGCTGTTTCGAGGTCGTTATTTGTCTCATAATTATAATTGAAAACAATCTCTTCAGAATGTTATTTTTTTGATGAAATTTAGTATCTAGCAAGCTTGAAACCCATGGAAGGATATAGGTTACTTTTTGGTACGTAATATCTGACCCCTCCTTAATCCGCGGGAGAAAACTATGTGGCCATATACATTTGTGCCTTTACATTAAGAAGGCCGTAGCACCTTAGTACAGGAACAGCCTGCCAACATGAATGTCCCTCTGCTATACCAAGATCTCCTCTCCTTTCTGAGGAGAAGTTTTAGAGCTTATTCCATCACGCTGCTCCAATGGGTTGGTGGAATACACATGTAGCAGAATATCAGTGAAATTAGACACATGCAGATTTCCTCGTTAACTAAAATTAATTGATTTTATTTACTTTGATTGGGTTATAACTACTAGACATTTCGGATTACACATAATATGTTTTCACCTGAAAATACAAGAGTCTGTAGCTTATTAAAGTAGTCATAAAATATTTTGTTTGTATTTATTAAACTAAGATATAAGAGATCCATTAACAATGTTTTAAATAGCTATGTTATTCTGTAGGAGCTCACTTCTATCTCTTTGTGCGACTGTGACATTACTTTCTGCACCCCATACAGTCTACCAGACCAACGCTGATCTGTAGTATCTAGCATATGTAGCCTTATATCTAGCCATGCTAACGAGACAGTCAAATATATTATATAGAGATTGTTATCGATATTAAAATGGTAAGGAAATACAGGATATATTCTTATGGAAATAACCATGTCCGAGGCATGGTTATTTCCATAAGAGTGAACAATTCAGTACATTTAAGGTAAGAATTTAAATTATTGAACCATTACTTCGTTAATATTTATACACAAGAAAACAATTTGACTGTTTTTGTTAAATGCTTCAACGAGCTTTGATGCGATCGGTTTGGTATACATAAGTGCACTTAATTTCCGTTCGTGTATTTTCATGTTATTAATGATAATTGTATAAAAAATATAAAAAAAAATGTTAACATTTATTCAAACTAGTAAGAATACATAGTAGCGTTATATATACGCGTAACGTTAATTTAGTATTATTGCACCAAGTCTCCTGCTAAAACTGTTCAAGTGCAGTTTGGTGAATTTGTGAAAAAAATGCATCCTTATTGAAATAACACAAATCGTAAAAATAGAATATCTCCAGTTCAATATGCTGATAAATTAGATCTTTACGGTTTGCAGATAGAGTATATACTCCGATGGTAGCTTTACATTACACTTATAGAATAATGTTGTAATTAATTTTGCCTTAATGAATATTTAGATTTGAATTTCCCTCTATTTACTTTAGCTTTATTCTATACTGCCTCGTTGGTCTAGTGGCTTGATATAAGGCCGCAGACTCGGTGGTTCTGGGTTCAATTCCCAGGTCGGGCCAATAAATAGTTATTGGGGTTTTCTGTCAGAAAATTCTCAGTAGCAGCCCGGAGTCTGGAAGTTGGAAGTGTGTACACTCCCGTGCCTCGGAAAGCACGTTAAGCCGTTGGTCCTGCGCCTGAACTCTTTCCGGTCGTGTCGGATTGCCGTCCCATCGGATTATGAGAGCTAAGGAAAAGAGAGTGCACCTGTGTTTGCGCACACATTTGTGCACTATAATATCTCCTGCGCACTTGGCTAATCTCTCTTGTGATTGGCCGCCGTGGCCGAAATCGGTCTGGAGGACCTCATTCTATAACCGAGAGGCGCTCGGTATTTTCAAGAGCAGTAGCAAATTATGATGTTGCCAAAATAAATAAAAACAATTGCTATCGAAACATTATTAAAAACTGTGACTCTGCCTCTACCTTACCTACCAGCCGCATATTATTTATAACCTGAATATTATACCATACTACTTTAGTTAGTCTTTAAGAGAGTGACAGTGAGTACGATTTATTTCAAACAGGTTGTAGCGATGGCGCGTGGCACTTACTTATATACAAATACGTTTATACTTGCTGCGCAGGATTCAGTTTATACATAAAACCTATGCTCACATGTGTGCGTAACTTAAAAACCTTTATATACAGCTGATTAAGCTTTATCTCATTGTATATGGCTTGTGTAGGTTAAGTAATTATATGCTATGTAAGAACTTGAAGGTTTGCAAGTTATCGGCTTATTAACATACAAAGTTGCGTGCATGTGAGATAAAAACTATATCAGCAAGTATCGTTATTATTATAATCATAAAAACTTACAGTCAGCGTAGATCGATTGAGCTAATTTTATAATTAATAAAAAAGAATATTTTTAGCCAGCTACTCGGGCCGGGTAACTCCGCACAGGTATTAATAAGGGTCTATATAAAACGTTTATATCGTAATAAATATAACTTTATTGTTTTAAGCGACATAGCTCAGGAAAGCGCAGCGCACGTCATATTTCGGCCAATTTTCAGAAACCGTATATGAGTCCGTCGTAATAAAAAAATAAAGTTCCTTTAACCGAAATCTGATTATAAGAAATTGTCTTATTAGTATACAGATAATATAATTCATTTTATTTAACGTAATTTATTTGAAACTTATTAACATCTCTTGGTTTTTTAAATTCTTCGTTAGTCACTACAGTCCTTACTGGTGGCTTTTTTATTAAATATAGTCTTGATAAATTAATGAAATCCAAAATGTACTTGAATATAACCTATATTTGATTTTGTGTACTATTACCTCTTTCATTTAAAATGTTATAATTACCGATATTGAAATAGCGTATGTACGATTCTTAAGTCTACTTCTTTTTTATTTTAAACGAGGCGTGCGTTTCATTTATTTCTTAATAAGCGAAGCAAGTGTCCTTTGGGTTTGCGGTTTAATTGCAAACTAGCGAAACATTCGTATTGGAGCGGATCTGCATAAGTATTTGTATTTTAATCACGATTATTTATAGACGCGATTTAATTTTGTCAGGTAATTTAACGGTGATTAATATGTTACTTAAAGTGATGAATGCGCCCGTTTAACGTTTCTTATTTTCGCTAAAGTGATATTAAAGGTTCTAAAAGAACGAAACGCTCATAAAGATATGGGCGGCGAAAATAATTACAAGAAAGCGAGAGAAAAGCCTCAAAGTTACTGCGAAAGGGTTATAATAAAAAAATATATATAGGAGGTCGTCGCACCGATTCAATACTCGCATTATTCTCTCAAAATGTCGAATTTATTAAACATATAATTGGTAAGAAAGCATAACACGTGACAACGAAAAATATGTTACAACTTTGTCGAATTCATTCGACCTGTAACATTGCAGGCGCACATTTTTCTTTCGTTAAACTTTACGCTTTGAAACGGTTCTATAAATGACGGCTTGTTTATCGAGTTTTACGGGTAGGTAAAAAATGGAATCTTGTGTGTCCAGAAGGAGTCCATTTAAGAATTTGTTGACAAGCAATTAAGGGTTGAGTATTCGCAGTCGATCAAATAAGTGAGAGGCGATTTCGGGTGTGACAGTTTTACTTACCTCGAATAAATCTCGAATCGAATTAAGATAAAAATTTAAGGGCTAGACAAAAACGATAATGGATTGTCACTTAAAACAAGAAGAAGTATTTTTGTGTGTACATATGTAAGTAAAAACAGTGACAGAACGCTCGGCGATTCACCAAATTCCATTTCACGAAAAACTTTATCTTGTAAATGAAAGCTATATGAACACATGAAAGCTACTTAGTAATATTTATTTATATACATAATATACATATATATCATCTTCGTTTATGAGTGTAATTTGAGGCAAAGTGCTTCACTTATGAGTAAAGCTTACTTTTATTGTCAATAAACCAAAATTAAAGGTATTTAAGTGTTTGTACGTCTGCGTACGTATTATGAAGTACGTTTCAGAATCGTAAGAAATAATTTTCTGGTTATAAAAAAAGTTAGTATGCTGTTAACTAAATTCAATTAACCAACCAATTAGCCAACAAGTAAAAGACCAGCGTTTCTTAAACTATTCACATTAAAACAATAATAAAAATGTATTTCGAAATTAAAGTAAAAATATTTTATAAATATACTTGGTACAACGATTAAAATAATTACAATTAAATTAATCTGATACAGATTAATTTGAATATAATTCTCGTTTTATTTCATATTAAAGCCCTATCCGATGCGCGTGAACCCTAGGGTCCATTCAAATTTTAAGAATCCAATTCAATTCATTTTATGAATTCAACTAGCCCAGGGCTTAGAACACGTCAATATTAACCGACGATCGTGGGTTCAAACCCGAGGAAGGTCCGCTGAAATTTCTTAATATGCGTTAATAATTCATCTCACGTCACGAGGAAACCTGCTTTTGTCAGATGAACTCTACCACATGTGTATCAATCTAATCGCATTGAAGTACAATGGTGGAATAAGCTCTAAACCTTCCCCACCAAACGAGAGAAGGCCTTAACCCAGCTATTTACACTAACTTGACTACTACATTTTACAATGCATCACTTACATTGACGATTTAAATACTATAATATTATAGTCGTTAAGATTAGTTCTTATTATATTGCTTTGTAGAAAATACCGTCTTCATCGTTACCTAAATTAAAATTAGTATTCGAATTAATTGCATTCGTATCTTTTTATACAAAAACAAAATACCGACCGAGCACCGAAGCTGTTACCCGCGCTATTATTAATAATTAAAACGATTATTTACACGAGACAGTTCAGCAGCAGAAAATAATTAATATTGTTAATAGCTCGCTAGAGGCACGCGTATCCATATCGTAGTGCCGTGTAATGGACGCGATAGTGGACACGAAAACATACGGCGGTAAAAACTTACGACGACAAAAAACAAACGCGCTACAATTTATTACCTATATTATAATTATATCTATATTAAAAACAAACAACATTTTTATGACGAATTCTATATTACTGATGAGAGAGATGACCGTCGTCATCTCTCGAATTGATATGTCTTTCCTTTTGGCTACCTACGGACATATACAGACTACCTATTCATGACTGTGTAATTACAGGCACAAGGGACATAACATCTTAGTTCCCAAGGTTGGTGGCGCATTGGCGATGTAAGCGATGGTTAACATTTCTTACAATGCCACTGTCTATGGGCGTTGGTGACCACTTACCATAAGGTGGCCCATATGTCCGTCCGCCTACCAATACAATAAAAAAAAACCTCTGTGTTTAACTTAATTACCGATTATTTCAGTTAGGTTAGTCAGATAAGGTAACAGAGAGACATAAGCATTATGTTTTCACATTTTATTTCATACAGTTTTATAGATTGTTCAACGTTTATGGTGACTACTTCGGTTAGCTTGGTTACGTCGCTAATAACGTTCTTTAACGAACAGGTAATCTAATACAAATTATTTTATGAAATCGGTCTTTATATGTAATATTTTATAAACAGATAAGGAGTCTTTGTGATAAATAGTTAATCAATTAATTTGTTATTATATTAATTGCTAATTTTCACGTAACAGTCACGGTTGTTCATTATTTGTAAGATGGTTGCACTAAATTCAATTATGTCGATTATGTCGAGTACAAGAACACATTGACGGACTAATCGTGGGAATAGTTTAGTAACGTATTATTCTTAGCTAATCGTTAAAACTATTCGTGCTACCAAAATTGTAAGTCAATTATACCAATAACTAAGACATCAGAAGCTCAGTCGGGTGAATTATATAGAAACGGAGACAGCAAAATTTTAAATAAATATATCTAAAAAACTCCGGTTCCTTATTACATATTGCGATACTACTGTATATTTTAACGATTATTCGTATGTGTTTTAATAGTCGCAACTAATAAGGAAGAGTCCCGTATTTTTTCACGCTCAGACAACGACGTGGGCGAATATCGTCATCAGGTCGGAGCCATTATCGTCAACCTGTTTACACTTTACTGAATAACAATGTAACTCGCAACATCTTGTACTCCTCCATACATGGCCATGTTATGAGAGTGTACAAGTTGACTAGCTAGCTTTAATGGGCTATTTTGTATCAAATTTGAATATTATATTTCAATTAAGATATTTTAACGATATGGATATTGAATAAAATGTTCTTTGGTGCTACAAGTCCGAGATGATAGGTCTGCGATAAGCTTTTACTTAAGTACATATATAATAAATATTCAGTCATTCCGCCTGGCTTACCGATGTGTACAATAAGGGTTTTGTTCGTGTTGATTTTTATTTATATGTATACGAATTGATGTGTCCGAAAGGAAAAAAAAAGTCTCCATCTAACCGATGCGTTATACGCCCTTGTGCTAATACTTTGTTCCAAACATATTTTAATATCTTAAATACTGCATTTAAGTTTTAAAATATATTTTGAATTTTCCTATTATTTATTTCAATATGTAGTATGTATACTACGTTGAAAATAATTTGAACGTTATTATTATATTCTGTCTGTCTTTTATACTATGTATACATATATATGTTAAAACCACAACTATTGTAATGAAAAAGTTTCGTTTCAATCGGATTAGTAGTGACAAGTTTGATAAAAACAAACAAACTAAACTATTTATAGCAGTATAAGTATGACAGTGATGAGTATATTATTAACAAGGTCGGAGGATCGTTGAATGATGTTGAATGAAAATAAAATATCAATGTCGTGTCATTCATATAAGCTGTGTAGTTTTTTTTAATATGCAAATAATTTTATAGATATTCTTTCACATTCTATTTAACTTAAAATAGTAGGTCTTATATGTCCCACTTTTGGGGCTTAGAGCGTATTCGACCATGCGTTAAACTTATCGGCTACATTTCAAGTAATTATTATTAAATGTGATTAAGTAATTTACAATGTTCCTCACTTATAATATCTGCAGCTTATATTTAGCAAAAGTTAATACTAGCAAGTTTTAAATCAGCGATCTTTTCGAAGCCAGTGGAATCCTGGCATATTCTGACGTCTTTTGATTTATAAGAGATTCATTGCAGGATAAACTCAGAGCCTTATAATCGTTAAGATAATTGTTGGTTTAACAAACGCAATCAGCGGCATTTAGACTTGTCGCCGATGCAGACTTCAGACAATTATATATTACGCATGAGCCACATCTATAACTGTTCATTATTACTTAAAATGTAATAAAAAAACAATACTAATCATATTTATTAAAGATATTATTCTTTAAATTTCATTAGTCATTATTTATTAGCTTATAATTTAATTAATGAGTTCGTTGTTACAGTTGCGATTGACTTATGTCTGCGCCGCCCTCGACTAACGCACGGCAGCTAAAATTAATGGACACCTGAATTAAACCTGCGGTCCGGAGTCGTAATGAAGATAACGTCAGTGTAGACGCGGCTCGATAAACAACCGGCGACGTTCCTGCTCCCAAGATAAACCTTTAATTATTAAGATAATGCCCTTTTCAAACTAGACTGAAGTCGACTCCGGTGGATTGGACCTGGCCTTGTCTAGTGTCTGTCATCCGCTAGGCTGGACGCTGCGTTAATTTCTTAGCTATTTTAAATACTTTCATGAAATGTTTGAGTAAATACTTCATACGATCTTCTAGAATGTTCGGTTAAAAAGAAACACCTAATATATACAACGATATGATTTAACTTGCGAATCTTAATGCGTTCATATTTCGTGTATAAACACACGCGCTTAAATTACTTACTGATATTAAATAAAACTCGACCGTATCATTTCATATTCGAGCCTTAATCCGTTGAGATATTCGAGTAATAAATTTATGCGAAAGTGCTAGCTGGGCTGTGTTAATATTGATTGACGAGCCAGTCGTATTGCTGCTCGGAAGAAAGCGCGCCTTGTTAACGCTGAGCTTCTACAGCAAAGAATTATTTCGGTATCTTTAAGCCATCAATCTTGAATTCATTACTGCGGCAAGTATTGATTGCTAAGAAATCTTTCGGCTGCTCCGCCTACATTTCGCACTAACGAAATGTGTTTATAACGATGCGTTCGACACCCCCTCAAGTCGTCGGACTGGTCATTTCCTTTTTAGCTAATAGACAATGATAAATGTAATATTAGCAAATTACACATAAATATAAAACGACTACAACTGCATTATTATATAGACATGATTAATGAGGTTAATGATATAAAACCTGGTGAAGTTGTTTCTTGTACAGTAATGCGGAATTATCTTTCAATATTTCGGGCGGAAATGACAAATAAAACAAGTTGGATGGGAGATATCGAGTTTCCGCTATCAATCTTGGCGAAAAACAATAAGTTGGCATCGAGGAGGCGATTTCCCACGGCCGTCGGCCAATCACGACGTCCGTCCGTAGCGAGGCTGAGTAATAAGTCACGAGATCCTGAACACGGGTCCACGTCTCCGTATGATATTCATTTAAAATAAACAGTTTTTATACGTTTTTATATTAAGAAGTAGAATTATATATTAACTGCAATACATTATTCATTTCATTCTTCTTAAATATATATATAATTATATGTAAAAACTCAAAAAAAAAAACACATTTTGTCAGTGCAATGCCACATGATCTCTCTCAAGTTGGTATGATTCAAACTACACTTTCTTGTCGGTTTGTCTCGGTAGAATCTACATTTCGACAAGATTACCTCAATTAAGTATATTTTGATTAATTGATTTATTGAAAACTATTGAATAGGCTCATTAATGTTTTATTTTTAGATCATTCGATTGAAGCAAATAATATGTGTGCTATGTATGGGGTGGTGTATCGTACATAGATATCGTCAATGAGCCACCTTTGGTAATTTCCAGGTGTTATATTGTTATATGATGATTTTTTTTAATAACTTCCGGGAGGGCAAACGACTCTACTCCGCGTGATGATAAGTGGTAGTAGAGTCCAAACGCGACGACGCGACGGCTAGTACAGTCGGGAATAATGATCTGCACTAGCCGCCCCCGCCTTGCCGGCCCGCAAGATGTCTCTTCACGCCTCGTTTGAACTTTTGAAGGAACTCAGACCAAAATTTGCTTATATATTCATTTCATTCGTAACATACAAAGAGCCGCCAATCAAAAGTAAATAATGTTTAAATTTATTGACGAAAAAAGCAATAAATTTTACAAGCCTTAAATTAATATTACAGGTAGTCATGACCTCTGGCCTTAAGAAGGCTCGGAAGGTATTCCATCACCCCGCTCCGATGCGGGGTATATATATGACAAAATTACATCCGATACGTGCATACCTCAAGGTTTTTAATTATGACCTTTTCTTTTTAAGCTACCCTAACCATTGCGTTATCATGGTCGTAAGACTCAACTACTCCTTTTTAAGGGGATCAATTTCGTGTCATAATTCAAATTTAATTAAAACGTGGCTCGAACATCGTTTACATCATGTTGGTAACATATTCGGAGACTAAATTAGCAATAATTACAAATTATTTCACGGACAATTAGTGATGATTTATATTTATTAATTTGCGAACTTCGTTGTACGTAATAAATTATTTTATATAATTATGCGTTCATATTTATGATATAGTTGTAATTTGTGATCTTGTTATGAAACAAAACAGTAAGTAGGAACAGCCAGTGAATGTCCCACTGCTGGGCTATGGCCTCCTCTCCTTTTATGAGAAGAAAGTTTGGAGATTATTTCACCACGCTGCCCCAATGCGGTTTGGTGGAATATACATGTGGCAGAATTTTATTGAAATAAGGCACGTGCAGGTTTATTCGCGATGTTGTCCTTCATCGCCAAGCACGAGATGAAATATAAACACAAATTAAGCACATGAAAATTCAGTGGTGCTCTCCCGGGTTTGAACCCACGATCATCGGTTAAGATTCACGCGTTCTAACCACTGGGCCATCTTGACTTTTTGGAAACGAAATAGCTGTCGAGAATTTCATGAGTGTTCATTTTTGATTCACGTAGTTATGAATTATTTTCTTTATTTTATTACCAAAGTACTAATGCTGCACCAAACACACTGTGAGGCAGTAAACGGCTGAAGAAGTTGTTTTATTCTACAAATGAAGGTGATTTTTCTCAATCACTTTTTACTTATTATGTATTAACAATAGTGTAAGCAAGGGAATAACCATTAGCAAATACTTAACTTTGCTAAAATAGATTTTTACAAAAAGCTACTGCTTGATCTATTAGCTTGCTGCCGTGATGATCTTAAAGTTAGTTTAAATCTAGTTCCATACATTTATTGGACTTATTCAGTGAATAGTTTTGAACTATAATACTATACAGATATCTTGACTCTAAATTGATCGCCACGGCATAATTTGCTTTGGACGTATTTTTATAATGATTATATGACAAAGTAAAACCCATTACAAAATGTTAAATCAGTTTTCATTCATATTTAAATAACAACTGAATACCAAAAGAGGTAATATCGTACATAAAATTATGCTAAACACTGTAAGCGGTTAAAGGAGTACATTCTAAAAGAACATATACTCGTACTCGCACTGCCCACGTCGAATACGACTTGTGGGACGCGAGCCCGCGGCGGCAGACCAATTTTACAGTTAATATATTTGCAATGATTACCGGGACAACGCTACGCGTATTTATTTACAGCTGTACTTCAAACACGACTTGAGAAGTTTATTATTAAAGTTAATATAGTTCAAATTTATTATGTCCATTGGCAACTCCTCTAATTACACGCACTCTCTAACAATATCATTTTAAATGACTATCTATCATGCGTTGTGTTAAATTTATTGTATACTTTCAATATTACTACGACAAATCGGTGGCAAATTGATATGGACGTGATAAATATAACTATACTTAATTCTCAATGGTGCTATTTAAAATATGAGCGCTTAAAATATGTAATATTATTTATGCATTTATAATTTCCTATTTACCTACTAACGATGGCAAATAAACTTATCCGGCAGAACTAGACCGTCGTAAGAAAGTGAAAACCATTTGTTAAACTATTGACGGAACTACTGATTAATGTAATGCCAACCTTGAGAAATAAAATGTAATGTTCATTGCGTAACACAGTTTGATGGTCCGTTAAACCGGAATGGAACAGTACAAGGTAATTGATTATCTAAAAATTTGATATATACAAGTAGAAACGATGAGTAATTAGTACTATCAAATAAGCTAGGGAGCCCTACCTACGACAAGCTTTTATATATTAATATAAATGTACATTTAAATGTAATTATTTATCGTTGAAAGGATATATTTATACCAGTTTTTTGTATATAAATTTAAACATAATAAATGAGACAAAAAGACATTAATCTTATTTTACAAATTAAAATGTATATTTAAACTACCTACATAAAAAACCTTTACAAGGAAACATTTTTCCAAACACGCAAAGAATTAAAGAACTATTTAAGACACCATATATAGCAAGTTACAAAATGGAGCCTCCGTCATGTCCTGCATCCAAATAAAGTAAAGTAATAATATTATGATCTCAGTATGCATAGTACAATTGTACAGCTCGGTATTCCGGTGTCTACAACGAGGGCGGATAAGTAAACAGCTTTTTGTTCTGTCGGTAAGTCACAGTCCACAGACGGCTTTCGGCTAATGAGCGGATAGAAAGGCGATTACGCTGTAGACCTACTTGGGATAACTGTTACGAAATTTTCGTTTTCGATTTTAAATCATTTCACCTTGTTTCGTTTTTCACGTAAAATATAAATGTTACTTTGTAAAGTCATTAAGACTACAGTATACTTTGATTTTTTTTTGCCATTTACTTAAATATTAAATAGTCATTGGTCTGAAAGAAATATTATTCTTATAAGAAAAATACAGCGTTTATGCGTTGAATATAGTAAATACAATACATTTACACTGGATCACTCACACTTCAAATGAAACTAGAGCAATTAGAATCACGACCTCACGACGAACGATTTTGTGATAAAAAAATCACGACCCATCTCGTAAAATTAAATCTCAGTAAAAAAAATATTTTAATCAAATTATTTTTTGTTGACGTAGTGCGGTAAACATACTTTACCCGGGTGAGCTTTCACGAATCCCTACCGCGAGTAAAATAGTTTAAGCTATTCAACCTTCTTGATAAATCTAATAAGATTACTTTAACTAATCAATAAAGTTTTGATTAAAAAAGTACAAGAGAAGATATTAATAATAGAATTATGTAAAGTTGTTTGCTATAATATAAAATCAAAATAAAGTAATTTACGTATAAATATATGGTGGAAATTTATTTAATTTAGTTTATATAAAGATTATTTTATTTAATGGGAATGTGTTTTCTTGCCAACTTTATACGCGGTCATGTTTTTTATAATAGCTATCTGTAATTTTAACTTTTATATACTTATATAAATTCTGAAATAAATAGGTATAAAAATTAAAAATAAGTTATACAAGTAGGCTTTTTACAAACGTTTTCAATTCAAGCATTTTACAAGATTATATTGAATTGAAAGCAACCACCGACAATGTATTCTAATTAAGGAAGGGGTAATGAATAAGCAAAATTTATACACGAATTGGTTTCGACACGAAATGGTCGGCTATATAATGAAGTATAAACAGTTCTTGATTAATATAACTCTATTTGCTGACGTTACTACTTATGTATATCCAGTTTAATTTTACTTCCAAAGTTCACCTTTATGCAAAATGCCAAATTTTCGCGATAATGAATACTAAAGTGTAATCAAGATCTCGTCGAACGATATCATTTCAATTAAATGTTAAAGTTTTTTAATTGTCTTTACCTTCTTGTGAGTTGTTTGATTTGATTTTAAAGTTGTTGCGCATAAATATATAATAATATGTACTCTCTATGCCGGAGAGAAATCAGGTGTCAAGTCTATGCGCTTTTCTAAGCAACTATAACTACTGATTTTACACTACAAAGCTAGCTGGAATTTTATGTACAAAAAATCAAATATTAATTAGTTTTAGCCGAGATTTGAATTTGAATTTTACTTGTACGCTACAAGTTAGCCACAACGAGGTGGTTAATAATATTGAACCTCGTACTTTTTCAATGGAATCATGCTCATTAATCATTATAGTGGTAATTAATAAGGGCTTGTAATAAAAACGCAGTAATAATACTTTAAAATCCGTTAGTCCGTGTAAATGTTGACCCCGTTAATTTTTACGTTTGTTATTTTTTGTAGACCCCTAAAGTTTAACTAACAGTTCAGTGAACTTTCGTCTTGAATGTTATTGTTATTATGTTCTTAATAATTATTATTATGAGGGATGAATAAGGGCGCGTGGCCTAACGGTGCGTGGGTCAAACTCTCTGACTCCGATGTTTGGAGGGTCAAAGAGTATCAAACCGATAATTTAAGATGTATTTTGGCTCATGTGTTATTCAATAATATTGTAAAATAATAATTAATATAAAAATGGTTAAGTATATAATTAGGAGGAATTTATACACATATTTTTTTATAAATAATCAAGCTTTGGATAAGCATGGTGGAGTAAGTTTCACTTTACGAAGATTTGTCCTCCATTGGGACATTCGTGGCCTTAAAATTACGTTATTTCAACTAAAACAAAATCAAAACTATACAAATTCGGTCATATGTAATCAAATAATAATAATAATAATAAGTACGAGGTATATTAATAATGCACCCTGCGCCAACAAGAACAATAAATAACCAGTTGCTATAATATCCATTACCGTGCGCATTTCTATACAAGTTCAGATTTGAGAACACGTTGGCCACCGGCACCCTAACCTTACAACCAAATAATGTAGAGCCGTGAACGATTTACTGACTAGTGGGATTGTATAGAAAACAAGAGGTCCCCGCACTGGTGATCGGTCTTATGCAACATGCGTTAGCGTCGCGTGTCGCGAGGGCGCGGGACAGGTGTGTTCCACCCCTTATTTGAGGGAATTTGAGGCCATAACGCATAACTATACTTGTGCAGACTATAATAATGATCGGTAACCACAAATTACAGCCAAAAAAGTAGCACAAACTTAAAAAAGGAGATTGTTTGAAAATTGATATTTTTTTAAGAGGGAAAGTCTTTGTCAAACTCATTATGCGATTGCATTTGTATTTCAATATTTTTTTGTTATATATTTCAATAATTGAAAGATGGTTACAAAATGTGTAGTCTGTTTGTAGTGTTCTAGAATTTTCCTATTTAATCATTAGATATTTATCCCATACGGGTTCGATGTAATGGTCACCCTACAATCGGTACTCATCCAGTAAAAGCACGTTACACTTATCGAATGCAAATAAACGAGTTATGTTTGAATAAAGCCAACCCTTCGGTTGAATTAAAATTTATAAGTGGATATGTAAGTACGTACACCGTGCTGGGTGGTTATTTATTATTACAACCCGTAATTGTCCCACTGCTGGGCGAACGCTCATCGCAAGTCTTGGAGCTTATTTATATTAAGTATAGATAGGAATTATCTCATCTTACACATGTAAGTTTTTCTTCAAAGCATATCAAAACTAAGTTTGCCCTCAGATCTCCGTGCTATATCTAATGAACCATCTCCGTTTAATTATATCATAACAATTAAAAAATAACACATTCAACCAATTCATATTAAAACTTGATGTAAGAAAACTTTTAATTTGCAACGTTTATATAAGTTTCATACGAAAACGTTGTCTTATAATTCGACAATATTCGACGATGTATAAAACCGTATAACGCAAAGAACTAAAATGAATATTAAAAACATAAAGTCAGAATCATTATTTACTCGACGGTAGAGCTTTGTGCAAGCTCGTCTGGGTAGGTACCACCCACTCATCAGTTATTCTACCGCAAAATAGCAGTACTTTGTATTGTTGTGTTCCGGTTTGAAGGGTGACTGAGCCAGTGTATTTACAGGCACAAGGGACATAACATCTTAGTTACCAAGGTTGGTGGCGCATTGGCGAGTGCCAATATCATTGTCTATGGACGTTGTTGACCACTTACCACCAAGTGGCCCATATGCTCGTCCGCCTACCTATGCAATAAAAAAAAAGCTCGTCCAGCAACCTATACATTTTTTTATTTCTTTTTTGTTTTGTGTAAAACCATATGAATACATAATATCATAAAACAATGTACCACGCCGCATCCGTTTGTCTGAACGCGATAAACTCAATAACCACTTCTCTACAGATTCTCATTCGGTTTTCATCGATGGACAGATTGGTTCATGAGGTAAGTTTAAGTGAGCTTCACAGTTATGCGCCGCGTTATATCAGTGTGTGTGACATGTAGGTAGTTTAACGTAAAGAAGAGGAATGCATTCACGACTATTCTATTTCTATCAAAATTTGCGATATCGAGATAAGAACCAAGAATATTAAGAATAGAATTTTATCGTAAAGTCCAACCAATGTTTGGATATTTTGACCACAAGATAAATCAAATCACCGTACTTATATAGAATGTTTTTTTGTAACACCTTGATACCTTTTGTTAAACGTCGGTATATTGAAAGTGCGTCTGTCTATATGATCTGATCACGTGATACCATTCATATATTTCGTCACCATTGTATAGCTGCTTCGAAACGATCTGTGCGTTTCTATTGAAACGTATACATCGTTGATGGGAACTTTATCTCTATCGTCACAACTCACATTACTATTTTATAGAAAACTTAACGGGTGAAAATTTATTTACTTTTAAATTTATTGATTTAAATCAGAATTGAAATGAAAAATAGTTTATTTACACTTTGAAATATTAATTTTACAATATATAATTAAATGTATGTACATATATTATATCGATAAGTCGGTTTTTTTTACTATTTTCATTATAATTTTAAATCGAAATCTAAGTTGCTATTCAAAAATTAAAGTTATTTGTTTAATATTGAAAAACTATTTTTTATGACAATAATATGCGTTTATCTATTTAATTTCTTACTACAACATATGCACTATAAGTTAACAAATAAACATTATATATAAACGCTTACACTCACTACAGCTGTAGTGTATGGCTAACTTACTTATGGCTTGATTAAGACTGTGGAAACAGTTAATGAATGAAATTATTTGTTACGTCAATTATTATAAAAATAATAAAAGAAAAATAAGTTTGATAAAAAAATATATAATTTACCACCATGTTGCTCCACGGTCGAATTATAAACATAAATAAAGCACACTAAAGCTCAGTCGTGCTTGCTCGGATTTGCTTTTCGATTAAGCTCCACTTTTTATAATCCGTGGGTTTTGGGATTTAGTTAAACCATCACTATGGCCTGAAATATACGAAATTAAATTAACTTTGATTCAAATTTTAACACCATATTATTTAACAACACGGGGAAGTTATGAAAATTGCAATAATGACGTTGTTTCAATTATCGACTTCACCTGAAATTCAATTTACCGAAGACATGTTTAGATTAATTGAGTTTTCGAGTTTACGAAATAAGTATAAAAAGTGTTCGAATACAAGGCAGACATAAATTCAATCTTATTATCGTCGTCATTAAATTTAATAGACGCGGAGGAGTATTCGATGTGATTATATAGATTTAATTTCACACGCCCGCGATATTGATTCTTCATACATTTAATATTTCATACGCGCCCCAATGAATAATAGATACTTGTATTTTTGCCTTGTAATTGACACGGCGCAGTTCTTGTGCGAATTAACTTATGATATAGTTAAAACGATGAATCTGGCGCGGTAGGTGGTAACATTTACGAATAATGAGACGAAACTCCTCGAGAGCACTTCGCGTGCCAATTATTGACGTAATTATTTTAAAAATATGACCGTCCTTCTGTTATATTAAACACTTTAAAGTGGTAATATTTTTTAATCACCCATCGCGATCGGTGTTTATACACTATGCCGTCCGGATCGTTAATTGACTCTTTATTCGACTCTCAGTTACTACACATCCACAAAGTCTTAATGATGAAGTGTCGTTTCATACATCGCCGGTGAGTGTGACGAGCGCTTTATAAAGTCCGCGAGTCGTTTATTATCTGTGATACGTTCATTGAAATTAAGTACATACGTTCAACTTGTTACATGATTGAAACTGGCAACCCGAAAATAATGTAAGCGTCGTTATGGTCGAGTGAATCACATGCGATGCCATTAATGGACGAAACAAGTAAATCCAGGCGTGGATTGATGGTATAATCTGTGGTACTTAAGCTCGTAATTAGCACTTATTGGATGTTTTCCTGAGACGATACGCTTAAACGTCAAAGGGATTATGTAAAAATAGTTGGTATCAATAAATTGACTTTTATTGCTTAAACTATACCAGATCGTTTTTTTCATATTATTTTAGGAATGTAAAGAGCTTTAAGTCTAGCTGATTGTAAGTATTCACTTTCGCTCATAGACAGGACTGTCAGAAGAATGAATCCGGTAATTACACTGTCTCACTCACACATTTAAAATGGTCCACTCAGACGCGAGGCACAAAGCTCCTTCGGTTAACGTGTTTTAATTTTACAAACTTTATCATTGTATAAATTATATATATTATTTTTATTTTTTGTTAAATTAATTATCAATTTATTTGGTTTTATTTGTATATTTTATAAATTATTTAGTTGTCCGAAATGTTACGCCCGAAATGTTACGTTTAGCGCTTACAGGCGACTAATGAGATTGCGAAGTAATCTCCGGTGCGTTGCCTCTCGACTCGTTAAAGAGTGAGACTTATCGTCAAAGGAGACATCTGAAAAGTGAGTTGTGATTATCCAGCGTTCACACCACTCCTCGCTATTAGTAGCACAGAGAGAAATACATTTACTTCGATTATCAATTAATTAGTCCTTAACACTCAGATGGTAGATAAAGCTACATTTTTCAACAGAAACGACTAACTTTTAATTAACAGCAAATTAAAATGAAATATACGCCCGTACTCAGGGTTAATAGAGCGAATAAAATGTACGGATGGCAGATTTTTCTGCTTAAGAATTTGCCACCTGAATCTAAATGTTTTATTCCTCTTCTTGGTATATAAATTGTTTTAAAAAAACCGCTTTAAAAGGCAGTGACAAAACTCATTACAGCTATTTATTGGTTATTATCACATAAATAAAAGCGTGCGATGGGTTTTAATTGGGTTTATTATTTATTGTAAGCATTCATGTCGGCAAATTCCTATATACTTTTTATTTATGTACACCTCAACTCATACTGCTAACATGGTTTTATTGTGACAGTCATTTGAAATAATCTCCCGCATTACCAAAGACACGCACGTTATCGCACAACAATGAATACCTAATTAATTATTATATATTGAGTGTCTCGTATGTAATACTTTACATATATATGTAAACGTATATGCTTTAATTAGATAAATCTTTAATGATAGTCAAATAGATTTAAGTTGTATTACGTTTTTTTTTAAATCAACAAACTATTTTTCAGGTAAAGATAAGGCGTTTTAATGTTTAATTTATCGCTATGAAAGATATTTTAATTAATGAAAATCGAGGTTCTCATAAATTATTATTTAACTTTATATAGTGAGACATGCATGCATTATTATATTTAATTTACATAGTTTCTTCTCGAGAAATTTAAGGGCTTCGAGTAGAGCCCCTTAATAATGCGCCCATCTTTTATTTTCACTTGTAATTGCTTTAAAACTTCGTACGAACAACTCATTGTAGACGCGAGCTATGTTGAGAATACAAGGATTTCGCACTGAAGTCGTTCTATTGCAGTGTAGTGCATTAAGCTGTCCCGCGAGTAATGGATAGGGAATTTCATGCTTCAAAGGTCGATTTAAATTAATTTACACATTAAAAAGACAAGTGGAGTGGTCGCGGAGCCTCGAGTAAATAGCCTTAATCCGATCCGCAACGAGCGGCCGGCGCTAGGGGATATGACGTGTGCTAAGGATCATATTCATTTTAAACGATAATAAGTTGTATGTTGCTTATGTCCTGGGATATATTATTGCATGGAACAGGTATTGATAACTATTGTGTTGGTCTTAAGTGATTAAAAATTCATTCTATTCATAACATGACGGCTTTGCCTCCGTGTGGGTATGTCCCTGACGGGAGGTGGTAGGTGGTAGGTGGTGGCATGGCCCTTTTCTTTACCCCTGACAACGTGTATGTAAAATTAATCTTGTTTGATTGGAGTAGTTCAGACATGAGAGTGTAGCGAAACAATAAACATTTTTTTAAATAAACACTTTTTGTCAAACATTCACAAAATCAAAATACTATTAATTCGCGTAGGAAAAATCAATATAAAGTCATCGTCTTAAATTAAATGTAAAGCTAAGCCCGGTTATATTATTATGTAGATTCTACCGTGTAAAGCTGCCAAGAAATCCGCAAGCTATTTATTCCTCATACGAGATTCGAGTACATAGTTAACTATATACAATTAAATGTTATAAGTTATATGACTTGAACGCTTTTTTATCAACAATAGATTATTTTAAAGTGTGGTAAGCTTCATAATCTTTTAATTATTTTTAGTGTACTATAAATGAATACAAAAAAACAATGTAATCACATGACATTCATTTTAAAATCTTTGTAATCAAGCAAATATAGAAAGTCTTGTATGGAAGTGTTGATTAGAAACTTAGCAAAATATGACTAACAACAAAATGATTTGGTATCATCGAGCTGACCTGATAACGGAGCCAGGACCTTTTAATAGTTACTAGTTAATCCCTCGAGTTACTATTCATTTGGTTTGTTACAACAAGTCCCATACACTGCACTGACAAGAGCTTGTTTTTTATTTTTTAAACATCAAATATGTTTTTATATAAAACACAAAAGACTGCACATTCATTTAGTTCACAAATCGAATGCAAAAGGGTTATAATTGATTTATGGATTATAAATAGGCCGCTACCGGATAGTAGGGGGTTAGTTTTTGTTCATTTCTGCAAATGCAAATCCTTTATGATCGAAGGCGGATACTTAAGATGTTTACAGACAAAATAAGAAATAAACCGAATATCGAACGGAAGCAATTGTGGATATTGACCCTTTGAGACCCTCGACCAAATACAATGAAGGATCAACAAAAATAGAGAGTATGGAGCGCGCGCCGACACATCTGCCGGCCACTATCGAATAAATCTACTAAAATAATATTTTTATTTTGATTACGCTTTCGGGTTAGGCAGATGTGAAGAGCATCTTACACTCACGGCCACGTCGTCGGGCAACACGTCGCGAGGGTCTGCTTGCCGGTTATATATCTATTTAAATTACAATATATAACATATTAAAATGACTATTTATTTGAATATATTATTTCTATCCATATTTAAATCAACAACAATATAAAATGTAAAATAATATCTTGTCGTAAAAAATTTTTGTATACCTATCCTTTTTTAATACATAAGAAAGATATATTCTTTCTTATGTATTAAAAAAGGATAGTCTTATAAAATTGTCAAATGATTTAAAAACTTGGTATGGCGTTGTCATTAAAATATTTAATTTAGTGCGTGGTTCGTTAAACTTATGAGCCGTGTGTCGTCCGTCCTAAGGGCTGTTTAAGTCGCCAGTCACTGACCAACGTCGGCATTAATAGGGTTCGAACATTATCTATTTATTGACCCAGTACAAGGTGTGATACTTTTTCACGGTGTTTTGAAGATCGTTACAATATAAGATAATACACCACGACGGTGGGGGAAGACAAAGTTATTATCGTTTTAACCAAACACGAGGCGCCTTGAACCGTTAATATCAAAATATTCATCAGATTAACACAACAAGTAACATACACAACAAAAGCTTCTTTTGGAATTGGAGTATTTATAATTAGTAAACTTTTCTTGTCTTTGAGTGTAACTTTACTACTAAACGTTTCTCTCGAAAATAAAAAAGGTGAAAGGATTTAATATCATTGCTATGCGGATGACAGCACTGTAGACGTACTTTACACCGGCCGTGCTAATATTTCTCGGGAACACGTTGACGAGTGTCGGAATAAACTTGTGTCTGAAGTCGAGACCTTGTTAACCAAAGTCTCAGACTGGGGCCGACTAAACTAAGTCCAATTCAACCCCAATGAGACTCAACTTAGCGCGTTAACCGCTAAAAAGTCTCCTTTTGTCGTATCTCCTCATTTCGAGAATACTCCCCTCACTGCCACAGCCAGTATCGGGATACTTGGCGTCGACATTTCGAACGTTGTTCAGTTCCGCGGTCAACTGGAAGTTAAAGCCAAATTGGCTTCCAAAAAGCTTGGAGTGCTCAACAAGGCGAGACGGTACTTCACGTCGGCCCATCGCCTAAAACTTTACGCAAATTCGGCCCCACATGGAGTACTGCTCTCACCTCTGGGCGGGAGCTCCACAGTACCAGCTTCTTCCTTTTGACCGCATTCAACGTAGAGCAGTTCTTTGGATTTGCGTAGATGTTGGGTCACTCTTTTGTTTTTTTTTATTGTATCGGAAGGCGGACGAGCATATGGGCCACCTGATGGTAAGTGGTCACCAACGCCCATAGACATTGGCATCGTAAGAGATGTTAACCATCGCTTACATCGCCAATGCGCCACCAACCTTGGGAACTAAGATGTTATGTCCCTTGTGCCTGTAATTACACTGGCTCACTCACCCTTCAAACCGGAACACAACAATATCAAGTAATGCTGTTTTGCGGTAGAATATCTGATGAGTGGGTGGTACCTACCCAGGGGAGCTTTCACGAAGCCCTACCACCGAGTAAAATGTAAAGCACATATAGATACCATCCAATATTTTAATCAAAATTCCAAAGGTTGTACACCAAAACTTGTATGTAGTACATTAAGTAGCACCTAAGGAGGTGTTTCGAAAAATAATAATCAATTTCACGCGTCGGTGACGTGTGTACCGCCTTCATTGACAAAAATATCGCAATTTTACAGACAACAAAAGAGACTAATAAATAAAATTAACATTGTTGCGTCTAACAACAATGAGCGGCTTCCTCCGCGTGGATTCAAAGTTAGTACCGCCTTAACTATTTCTGACCATTCGTCCTTTTAAGCGTCTGTTGATAAATTAACATTTTATTCGAAAATAGAAAACCTCAGAGTAAAACAATGGGTGTGTGAAAGTCGCTACTCTGTAAGATTGAGTACAATTTTTTTAATACCATATAGATAACTAAAGCGGACTGGTTTACATTTTAATAATATTCATTAGTTACATAAAAAGTAAAGCTTTTTTATGTCTTTATCCATATGTGTTTATTATAAATATCAATATAGTTATGTTCAAAATGTTATCACTAAACCAAGGCAATATTTAAAAGCAAAGTACTTCAATACTCTTTTGACAGATTGATATCCGACACAAGATGAATTATAAGCACAATTCAGTGGAGCTTGATTGGGCTTGAACCCACAGTATTCGGTTAAGAGTGACACACTGACTCATCCCCACTCTTCATCTTCAATATAAATATGAACGGTAATAGATTAAATCGCAATCTATCATGTCCTAAGCACAATTAAAATTATATAAGAAAAAGTAAATAAACGGATTTATAACTTTTCCATTTATAAGACACATTCCTAAAGGGAGATGAATAGAATTACAAAAAACACATGACCCAGTAACTCCTGCATCGAAATAAATCTTCAACGCTTCGACACATTTTGACCACACGTCAAGTTATGATCGGTATAAAATACTTCGCTTTGTTGTTCACCTTTTACGCGGATCATACAATGGACAGACGTCTAACTTATAAATTTTAGTACGAACAAAGGCGCCATATCGACAATGTCTCTGAATATAATATCGATAAATGGACGGCCGGACGGCGATATTAAAATATATCGGCCGTGAGATCGGAGTAAATCAATATTGATGATAGCTTAAATCATATGCAGTCCAGTTGTTTACAGCGCTGCATCGCTGCAATAAAGCTGCTACTGAATGCCCGTGTAAATCTCTTACGAAATGCGTCTAAGTCTAGACTTATTTCACATCTATAGTAATTTATTTCAATTTTGCAGGAAGGGTTTGTTGGTGGGTCGCTCTCGCGCATGTTAGTGTCAGTTGTGTATCGACGTGCACTGTTCCGACGTTCATTCGAAATAATCCAACAAAAAAACCTTCCGCTCGATTTCCCTCGAAACGTCAAATGTTTGCTTTCGAAAAGGATTTTAAAATGCAACAAGTTTTTGTGTGTAGTATCCTCGCCGTATGCAAAGTGAATACAACGGATTCTGCTACTGCGCCTAACTGAAACGTAAACATTTAAGTCTATAGATTAAACGGCGAAGGAGCAGCACTTATACCCTATTGTAGCTAAACGTACTTTTGTAAAATGATTGCGAAAGTTAACGTTCGATTCGATGTGCGGATATCGGCCGAGCTACAATGGATACTATTTGATTGGTTCATTATGCGAAATCGGAGTCGGTTCATTGTATATCATTTTGCATGTTATATCAGTTTGTATCCTAATTTAATCATCCTGAAGATTGGACCACCGGGGAAAGCCGTGTATCGGGTGGCCTTTATAACGTCACTACTCTTTTGTTGGTAAAACACTTACGTAGTTTCCGTGGAATGATAGATTTCACCGTTACATGTATTTCGGATTGGTGTGTGATGTCATATTTTATTGCATCTAATATATTGTCGTATGATAAATAATTAATGAGGTTCATACGAAACGATTAACCTTAATGTATTATTTAGATTGTGGTTTATGGACTTTTATATTTCTTTAAAACATATTATTAACATCGCCTAATTAATACTTTTATGATACTGCTTTGAAAGTGACAGTCAATTAACGACTCGCCCTCCCATATAGTTCGAAACGTGTTTTTTATATTGTGGTATATGTGTAGTTATAAAATCTATGTTTATCGGAACACGCTGTATAGCAGATAGATATTTAAGGTCTCGTCATTGTGATATTGAGATACGACGTCGTATTTGAATTTATTTACAGAAACGGACGAATCTAATGCCTTCACGAGCATTCGTCCGATTTGATTTGTTTCAATTTATCTGACGTCTTATTTCAGACATGGTGGGCGTTCTTTTTTCAATTCCATTGGCATTTTTTTAAAAGATACATTAGAATACAAGATTTTAAGCTTGTAATGAACGAGATTGGAAGTTGAACTTTCCTAAAGTTGTAAGCTTTTATTCTTCTTAACATGAAGTGTCTCCCAAATTTTATTATTCAATACTATTGACCTGAATGTAATCAATTGTTACATCTATATATAGTCTGCATTTAAAGCTATATATACATAATAGAAGCATTAGACTTGCTTATTAATTATTAAGTAAACACGTCAGAACTGACAAGTAACGAGTAAACTGTTATTTTTTAATCAAAATTTATACAATAATAAAATTGAAAGACCTGGAGGCATTTCAATCCCAAGCTGTGCTATCATCTAAAACGTCATTGGTTTTGTAATATCAGTAGCGAATAGTCCCAATTTCACGGGATTTATATGCAAAATGTGGAAAGGCACTTGAGTTCCAAAAAAATAATTGTACAAAGAAAACATTAGTAATGTGCCATGGAGAAGTGTAAAATATGTGTAACAGTACACGCGGTAACATGCATAACAATGGAGTAGAGGTTCCCCGAAGTCACGAGTCAGGGAAGCAGAGCCGCCATTATACCGTCCGATGTTAAATTTAGCGTTAGTGATCCAATCTACATGATATACTAACCTTTTGAAACTTTTAAAAGTAAAAGTTAGCTCAATAGCGAACAGTTACAACTGTGGATAACTTTTAGTCGGATTGCAATTGGCTTTTGTGTATTATCAAAGTTATATACTTAATGGATGTATCTCTTTTTCTATTTAATAAAAGCATTGGATTCGCCTTCGTTATTGTCTTGCAAGGTTAGCAAGTTATTGTAATATTATATAGATTTCAAAGTGTGTACTGTTTCAAAGTATGTCTTATGATTTTTGATAGAATTTGTATTCGTATTCATCTAATAATAAGCCGGTTTCAGCTTTAATTTAATCCTGTAAAATGACAATTCAAAAGTGCTTTTAAAAGCCCATTTCAAACCGGATTTGTAATTGAAAGATAACAGTTATCATTCGTTATTAATTAATTCATATATATGTAATTGAATAAGATTTCTATTAGCCAGTAAATAAGCAAGAAAAAAATCAATCATTGATAATTCCATTAATTTCTCAATTACGAAACGAGAGATAAGGTGTATAAGACTCTTTGACGAATAAGAACATCAAATGTGTTTTGAATATATAATCGTAATATAGATAACAGCTAATAGAAAAAAATTAAAAAGTTTAATATTTATGTAATTATAATCATGGACAGATGTAAAACATCGAAATTGTTTGTTATTGAATGAATTTATAATTAACGATAACCAATAAATAAATATATTAAAGGCAGAAAATAAATTAAAGACAACTTGAGTTTCGTTGTTAGATAGATATTTTTATAATAATCAGTTTTATAACCCAAAATGAATTGGAATGCTACGAATGCGATGTGCGGTTCCACGTTTATTAAAATGCGGTTTTCTCAATCATCCAACCATCGACTATTCTAGTCATAAATAACTGTCTCTAGTATAATATATCTGCAATATTTCATTTATTATAGCAGAGGTTACTTCGACATTTTTTTCCTCGGGAGAGAGCCTCCTATTATCACACGCAGGAAGCTTATCAAATCAAAACAAAACGTAAAAAAAAACTGATAAAAATATATAATGTATGAATTGTACTTTATTAGGAATATGATAAATAACCATATAAACAATTTTCGATTCATTGATATGATTATGCATTGTCTTGTCATACAACGCTACGCTAGCTCTTAAACAATACAACTCTAATGATTATCATATAGGTACACTCTCTATTTCTAATATGTAGTGAATTTTTCTGTCAAGAATTTCTTAGTTAGGAAGTACGCGTTATCTTTCTCCTTTTGCGTCTATAATCGATCAACAAAGTCATTATTACTATACAAATAGACAAGCTTTACTTTTATAAGAATTTTTATCACATTACTATTACTAATATTCTCGGTATGGTGACACCATTAAGTTTTGAATTTTAAATAAAGTCCCATCTAATCATATTTAAATATAACATCTTTATTAAAATTGTAACGGGACAGCGTTTATTTATACGTAAATAATTCAAGCCCACTGTTAATTAACAAAGTTATTTCTTTAAAACGAATGCTGACTGAAAATTAAATATGTCACCGCCGCTACTCGGAATTACAAAACGCAAATAAATATTTATTGGGCAGCCACATACGATGTTAATACATTGATAACTGGAAATTTCGTGATTAATTGTGTGCCTCCCGTTATAGTCAATTATTTTTTTCGATAACTGAAGAGCGACACGAGTTATTCTTTAATGTGTCATAATTACGATATAATATCTTGCATCGACTGTACAATAATTATTTCACATATAATTGTACCGTTGTTATTGATCTTGGGTGAGACATCATACGGCAATACAAATGATCCACTACTGGGCACCAAGCTGCTTACTTTTGGGTTGGTAGACCTAAATGTCGAGGTAGAATAAGATGAATTATAAGTTTTATTTGAGACAGCGTAATTTGGTTAAAATCATCGTGTTCTGTCGATCGGTTTATTTGTATTTAATTTACCTACGTTATTGAGCAAATCTGCCAATTAAGACATACGGCCAATTTCTTCCCCAGACTACACTGCTAGAAGTAAGAACGGTCAAAGGGCCGCCAGCATAGGATGATGGCTGTTATAACCCTTTTCCTGTAATAACAGTGATAACTCCTTGTCATATTGAAGTTTGAAGATAGAATAATTGATAAGCGGGCTCAAAACAAAAGTTTTTGCTTATGGTGCTAGCTAGCTAGTCCTGCGAGGTTGCTGGGTCATTAAAAATAACCCTGTATACTTTCGAGGTATAATCTCGATCTCGAGAATTAATTAAGACGATTGAAACATTACTTTCTTTGCTCAGATCGTATTGTTGATACAAGTATAATTTATATATTAACTTCTTCACTAAATGTGTGTTTGTTGTTTTTAAGCTATTGGTAGGTGAAAGGCGATTGTTGTTAATAATAAAAATTAAATACATATTGTTTGGAAAGGACACGTGCATTCTCATTCACACCGGCCGGTGCAAAACGAGAATACGTTAATGTGAAAGAATCGTAATTGTTTCAATGCTTTATGAGAGTAATGTCGGCGATCGTTTACATTTTATGATGGAGCGGTATGTAGCAGCAGACCGCGGCGTGCCTACACTCGTCAACCAGGAACAAATTATTATTTATATGAAAAAAACAACTTCAGTAGTCCGAGACGCTGCGATCGGGAAATCTTTGAATGACGCGACGATATGACGTGTTTTCATCAACAGTATTACGAATGTGATAGAGGTTCCTTGTTCTTAAAAATAGTTTTGTTCAGATACTTCCCGTAAATTTTTCAATATTGAGGAAAGGCCTCTCACCTTCCTATTATAAGGTTTGTGTATTCTATCACGCCGCTACACTGTGCTTTGATGGTTACATGCAGGCTTCCTCACGATGATTACCTATGCCATCGAACCCAAATTAAATTATAAAAACAAATTAAGCACACAAAAGGTCATCTTTCTCGCCTTGTATAAACACTAACATTAAAATACAATAATAAATAATCAAGACAATTATGAAGTCTTAATGTTGTATAAAATTTATAATATACAAGTTTCTTAATTTTATAAATAAAATATTTCTTTTTATATAATTTTAATCATATTTTGGTAAATATTTTGAAGATTGAGTATTGTTCCTCTATATAATTAATTAAAAATAGAAAATTTTGTAAAAGTCGCTTCTTTACCATCATTACATTATACCAGATCGAACGTCAGATTTGCTTCTCCATCGAAAAGTAAGCGATAGAGAGCCTGTCCACTTGTGTGTCGTGAACACACTTGAAACTTGAAAATGGGTGTTGTTACCGAAACTGATCTAAAAGATACTATAATAAATAAATAATCATTGCCGTATCTATAATTGTTTGAACTCTTTAATCATCTAAAACAGCATTTCTTCAGTCGTATATGCAACATTATATCATAAAAATGATGTACAAGTGAGCGTGTGGCATACACGATGACTCCGAAGCGATCACAAAAAGTTGTAAGTCGCCTAGCCAACGCTGGCCCGTCGCCTTAATCAGATAGTGCTCTCACGCACTACCCCATTCATCTTGAGCATTTATCGCCGAAGAGCGGATGCTGTCTACAACTTTTATATAAAAATCTTGATCCGTGGAAAACTGCCGTTCTCTGGGTTCTCTTAATAGTTCGGATTCCTCTTGTTTTGTTGCAATGAAGAGCGGTTTACTGAATGAGCTTTAATAGTTCAATCGTTCGTAATGAATGGAATTGTTTTTTTTTTCTTTTAATGAAACATAATCTGTTTTCACACTGCATTTTTTCTTTACTTAATATAGGGTTGTAATATGTACATTGATACAAGCACTTTACCATTTCAATGGTATAGCAATATATCATTTGTTACTTTATTACTCTGTAAGTAAAGTAAGTAAGAAATGATACGGCAATGTTTGTAACTTGATATTGATGAAGGAAATTAAAAGTTTTATTCTAAAATTAAAGATTATATGAGAGCAACAATTAGGTTCTATTTTGATTGGAAAAAAAATCTTTCGAAATAGATAATGTATGCCTAAACAAATTGAAATGATTGAAAGTATTTAGATTAAATTTATTTTAATAAGATAAATCTTAAATAACTAATTGACTAGATTATATATTTAATCTTATCTCATAAAAATAGCTTTACCTTGATAACTATTTATATAAAATAGATACTTAACCCGTATCCGATAGATAAAAATCCTACACGCTAATCAAGAGCATCGTGTCTCCATAGATAGTTTATCTATATACAACCATACTTAAGATAAAATTTAAATTTTAGATTATGAAGTAATAATATACTATAATAAAAACATTATTTTATTATGCCATCAATCTTGTAGGTCGCTTTAGATATATTCTCATCAAGTGTGATGTTAACTATGTCCTTATAATTTTTTATATGAAGTGATAATGAACAAGCGATGGAAAAAATGTTGAAAGCTTTTTCCCTATACTCATATTCAAATTAAGCATTTTTCTGTGAGTGCTTGGTAATAATAATCAGTTGGTGGTAAGTCTATGTGCAAGCCCGCCAAGTATCATACACTCATTAGATCTTCCACCACTAAACAGCAATCCAACTATTGGTACAAGATATATGTGACGGCGTTGGTGACCACTTACCGTCCGTTCGCCCATTTTTTCGTGCAACTACCTGTGATAAAAGATAATAATAAAAAAAGGGATTAGAAGTTCAGATACTTTGCTCTGAAACTGTTATTTGGTAGGTTATTTTTTTTATTTGTATTAAAATATAAAAACAAAACATCGTTAATGAACCACAAAGTCGCTTAATTTTTTCTGGTATATATACTAGTCGGTTCTTCGCCGAAGTCTACTACTTCTTTGTAGTAACAAACGATAAGATTTTACTTACCAAGTTATTAAAATTTTAGATTACCTTAATTACTTATTAAAATAAAATGGAAAGGAGATGTCTTCAGAGCACACGGCTTAGAGCTAATTCCGCAATGTTGCTTCAGTGCCGGTTGTTAGATATAGATGTGGTAGATTGTCATCCAACGCATCTCACGCCAGGCATGAAAATTCAGGTCGTATTATTCGAATGTTCAATACTTGAAAAAAAACTTGGAACCGAGATGCGGTTATAACGGCCGAATACTGAAACGTCATTCAAATATGAAGTGGGACTTAATTATTTGGAACGCCACTAATTTTAAAAATTCGCATACTAAATTTGAAATTAATGGCGTTCCAAATAATTAAGTCCCACTTCATATTTGAATGACGTTTCTGTATTCGGCCATTAGTGTATTTTTTTTTATTTTATCATTTAGTCTCATCAGATTATTAATTTTTTTTATTCATTCCCGAACTCATTTCTGTATAAAGTATATTAATTTATCGAATGAATAATAAATATTTTGACACGTCCTAGTTGGTCCTTTATCGGCATTTTAAAGATAGATAACTGTCAACTGTATCTCGTATCGCTGAGCTCGATCGCTTAATCTTATCTTCCTCGGTTTTTATCCTGTAGGTATTGTGTCGGCTGGACTCTTTGAGAACATTATCGATGAAGATTAATATAAGTTAGTTCAGAAATAATTTTTGTTCCAAATTTAATTAACCTTTCAAATTTATCGACTCTTTTCAATACTACAACGAGATCAAGATTTTTATAATATAAATACACTAATAAGAACATACAGATTACAGACATAATGCAATCAGAATCATATTTCGAACTTTAATGGCCTTAATGAAATTGAATTATCTATGAAGGTTTATATATAGTATAACTCAAACATTTATTTAATAAATTAAATTAATATTACCGTTGCTTATTGTAAAAAAATACCACCGGTTCGTAAGACCTCAGGTCTGAGAAGAACCGGCGAAAGAAACTCAGTGGAATTAAATTGTTCTTTGTTGATTTATATCAATGTAATTACTCGTTTATATTTTGTAATTCTATATGATATGGAAGTGAGATATAATCACTTGTAAAACCGTTGGTTTCCTCGTAACTTTAAATACAAAAACACTGGCTCACGCGCCAATACTGAAACAACATTGTTTTTGAATAATATCTATTGGGCTTCGTGCAAGTCCGTCTGGGTAGGTTCCGCTTTGAAGGATAAATGCACTAGTGGCAATAGATCTTCGTTTCTAAGGTCGGTAGTGGATTGGCGATTCAAGGAATGGTTAAATCTGATCGCCAATGTCTATAGGGAGTGGTGACCAATTCAGGTGGCCCAGTTGTCCTTCCGCCTAATTAAAACATAAAATAATATACATCTGTTACTAGTTACAAGAGAGGTCAAAGCGGCTTATTGGTATATAAAAAAACATAGTTGTGTTCCCGAGCTTTTAACAACTTTTAAACACATAAATATCTACATTGATTATATTTGTTTCTCGACGCTGCGTTTTCAGTGTGAAATAATACCGCCGAGCTATATTGAATTAGTTTACAACTCAGTTACTTTCTCTTATTTCGTTGAAAGTAAAATGACACTATTTGACATTAAAATATTTGTTTCCTTAGAAAAGGGTACAATTCCTTCGTGTAATTCAAAACTCTTTTTCCGGGAGTTTTGACGAGGGGTCGAAAGTCAGGTACTGTTGATATCCTGAATATTGTTTGGCTTAAACGTTTAGTGGCCACCGATTTTTGACTCCCCATTGTCATTGAGAGCACAAACTTCCCCCAATGTTTAACCGTGACCTTTATCAACATCCGATACATTAAAAACGTAAGTCTATTAGTGAACTTGATGTTTTGTAAGGAATACGTTCACATTTAATAACAAACGTATCCAGTGCCCACTATGCTCATAGCTTTCTAAACGGTCGTAAGAACAATTCCTGGTAATGAGACCAGTTGTTCGTATCACTTCGAATTATATTTTATCTGAGTAACCCAAGCATAGGAACCCTAATTCCCAGAGTGGTGGGACACGTAAATATGGACTGTTACTAGTTTTATTAAATTTATAACATTAAGCTAAATAAAAATATGCTTTTAGAATGTTTTTAACGTATTCTTAAATTACATATTGAAGATTTCGTATAGTCCATTCCAATGGTAGGACGAATTAAGACAAACATACCTTTATTCTTTTACCTACCTTTTACCTCTGTTCATTTTCTGCTATATTATGTACTACAAACGAGTATTATATATTTATTTATACATAGAACAATATTACTTGAGCGGATAAATCAAATTTATATTGTTATGTTATTAACAGCACATCTACTGATTTTTTTACATAATAAACAAAACAACATAAATTGTTTCCTTTATAATATCAACAAAACATACTCGGTGACATAAAACAAGTATGTTTGAAGAAGACAATTTTAAAACAATCAGAACGAAGCGCTGAGGCATAGAAGCCGTCAGATTCCTCGGCTAACGTCACACAGCTACAAGGTAGATAAAAACTGAAATGTCATTGCGCAATCTTATAATAAGGCCCATTCACACTCACCCCGGTAGATGTTTTTTCAATGTCAAGCCGGGACAGGCATGCAATTTTGTACAAAAAACGGCAAAATCAATAATGGCCGCGTGCACGTGTTGCCGATGGATTATAGATTACGTTCCCGAAGATTTTCTCAGCGTTTCGTGCGCCTTCGCGTCAGGTATGAGGACTTGGACAGAAATCTATTGACTAGACAAATGTCGCTGATGCATAGATTGTTTAAAGTTTCGTTTCAAGAATTACTGAAACTAATTGAAATAAAAAGTATTAAATAACTTTTTTTAGTAATGTAAGTAACATTTAATTTGGCATTTTATAGACAAGCTATAAAATCTTATGGCGCTCAAATGAAATAAAGCATTTGATAGCTTTATTTTTTGATTTGTAATTTTAAATTGAATGATCTAATGTATAAAAATAATTAATATATAAGAAGTATATATTGCGATTCTAAAGATTTCTGTGTCCTTTTCTTGATTCTTGAGCTTTACAAAGCAATTCTATACAATTATAACGGCCGAAATTGTAACTGTCTCTTAACAAAACTCCGATGTTATATTTAAAGAAAATGCTACAAAAGCAGGTAATTTTATATGAAGACGGTGTCTTTTTCGTTTATAAAAAACCGTATCTATACAGTTACTCCATTGAGATACAGCGAAGATAGGTCTAATAAATAGGTCAGCAGAAATACGAACTAATTCATGTTATTAAGCTTTCGGCGAAAAGTACTTATAGTTATTTATAGTTTTATAATCAATAGATATACTTTTAAAATATATGAGTTGTGTTTTTCAAAAATACCATAATTTAATGTACGAATTAGATACAATCTTCGCGCTATTTTTGTTTTTTTTTCTTAATCTATCTTTGCTCTCTTCGCTTATAACGAAATAGCCTCATTTTCTAACTAAACACTTATATTATGCCTTAGTGCCTTAGTGCCTGGTATATTAAAGCATTTTTACATGTTGTAAATGGGTTTTAATTTTTCACTTAAATGTTTCAATTAGTAAACGAAGCGACTTTATTAAAATAATTTGCAGTTAAACAGTACAAAGTTATAATATAAGTACGAGTTTGTTGACCTTTCTTGTGATTAGAACTTCAAACGGGAGGGAACGACTCATTCTATAATTTAACCTCATAAAATTTTACGATCTACAATTTTGACCCTTATCTTTATCATCGTTATTTAATATGTTATTAAATATTCTCATAAGCTCACGTCAGTAGTACAAAAGTATCTCTCATATGATTATTGATTGTTTGTAGAAATTTGGACTTAAAAAAAAACGAAATTTTCTGAACATTATTGTAAAATTAAATAATGTGTATTGTTGTATTCCTTTTACATGACATGAGATTTAGATTGATGATTACTTCATTGTTTATTTTTAAATTATTTTTAATAAATAAGGACTATAATACAGTACATGATATAAATTATAGATAACAGAATTAGTATTTGTTGATGTATATATATAAATATAACTGTATATGATTATTATAAGAAATTTTCTGATTGTAAAAAGAGTTTACCTACTGAGTTTTTTGCTGGTATAGTTTAATGTTGAAATTAAAATTGTAAAATGACAATTCAAAAGTGCTCGTGATAGCCTCCTTGGATGAAGTATTATTTGAATTCATTTACGTGTTTCCACAACATTTCAAAATTAATCACATTAACGTTTAATTTATAGCGCATATTTATGTCCTGAATGCAATGTTTACTGTAATTAAGGGAATATCTTAAATGTCTACCGGTTCAAGGATACAGTTTTACAATCCACGCCTACATCTGTAATGCCGCAGGACGACGTTTCCTGTCGCATTAATTCTTAATCACCTATCTACTTTTGCTCCAATTAATATAATAATAAATTGTCGTAGCTCAGGCCGGTTTCGGTAGAATGAATTGAAACATTTCTTAATGAAATGTGGTGAACGAAATAAATCATTTAGAAAATAAACGCGGTTCAAAATTATAAAAGAATTTAACTTTTTGCATTCACCATCTCCCGATCGAATGAAGGCGCTCAGTGTGCCAACGGGTTATTGAAATATCTCAAGTGAACAGGATGAGGTCATTGACATAAAAGTAGCAAAAAATTTTCTGAAAACGTCAAAGAGAACGAGTCATGTCAGTTCGCGTGTGTCGCAGCAATGTCAGCGGCGGCGCGGGCGCATCTCCGAATAACAATAATCGTGAATGAATTGTAATGGCCGCTGGTTTAATTGATTCGGCGACCTGCCGGACCTGTCTCTGCGGTAGAGCGGAGAGGATTATTTTAACGATATCGATATTTCATATGGGACTTATTTATATTTATAGTGATTACTGAGCTGAGAAATTATTTTGACATACGTAAGCTTATAGAATATTATTGAACAAACATATAAAATAATTTCGTGAGACGAATAAATAAACTAAGATTAATTTTATACGGTAATAAAATTTATTATTGAGATATTGTAAAGCGATTGGTTTATTATTTTAGCAGAGTAAGTACATAATAGTTTTTCATTTTGATCGATTCGTCTCCCTAGCTTGTAGTGCCTATTATTTGACTTTTTTTAATAAATTTCAACTGCTTTCATTAACCCATAAGTAATTCATGTTTTATATCCAAATTGATAACAAAACCGCGAAAGGCACGAGATCTCGACTTACGCGATATGAATTCATCAAACAATCTTGAATGAACCGGACCGCTCTTGTATCGCGAATTGTATTCCTTATAAGAACGAAGCGTCATACAACGGGTGAGTCTCGTCTATTTAACTCTATTGACATTAGCGTTAAGAGCCTTGACACCTAATCGGAAGTTGTATCAATTGAAGACGGAATTCAGTGCACAATAGTTTCAGGAGACAATTGCATCATCGCGAGATGCGTCGAGTCATCGGCCGGCCACTTACGGAGCGGATGTTGTTAACCGTGCCTTGATTAGCCGAGACGATCTTAAACGGCAGCCCGGGCAAGTTCAAACAATTAACTGTATAGAAGTGTCCGACTCTAATGAATGATACAGACTTGCTCCATTTCATTATACAAACACCGTGACAAGACATTGCTTACAAATTGAGATTAATTTCAGTCTAGGTACTGCTTAATTCGTTTAATTCATTTTATGTTGTAAGCGCAATGGAATTCGCAAACGATTGTGATCTTTGTGTTGTGTTTCGAAGAGATTAAATTTGAATGGCACGTGTTAAGCGGAATTGTTGACGAACAAGCAATGTCATAATAGAACGATCCGCTAAATAAAACAATTCCACTTAAGTATTTCTATGCCCTATGGCTATTTATATACACAGAGCGTTTAAGAATTCTTATTTTAGATTGAAAACTATTGCGATAAAGGAAATGCTAATGTTTGTGACAGTCATGCATTGTATTCACTTTTATTGTAGCGATCTTAAGGATTCGTTGGTTCGTTGATTCTGAAGTATGTAAACATTACGCAAGATAGTATCGCTTTTATTCGCCGCTGGAAAGGTTCTTAAGGTAATGCACTTTTCTATTGTAAAGCCTATCCAGGTACGTTGACATTTCGTCGTTTTTGTTCACGGCAATGACATTTTCG
This sequence comes from Nymphalis c-album, assembly GCA_963151315.1. NCBI lineage: Eukaryota > Metazoa > Arthropoda > Insecta > Lepidoptera > Nymphalidae > Nymphalis > Nymphalis c-album. The sequence continues at coordinate 13,874,460 of OY720592.1, forward strand.
ATTGTACATTTATTTATTTTAATTATTAGATTGTTTGCACATACATGAGCCTCAGGTTAAAATAAGGTTAACTTATACTTGATCGTCGTAAGTTGACATATTACATAATTATATTAATGCATACTCTACTTGCTCTATTTTTTTTTACTTTCGCTTTTATATAAATAATATTCTGGATATTGTAGGATAGCATTAAACAATAACCTGTAAAATCGAGTACAATTTTTGTGCACGTCTATGCACAGCATTAGTAGTAACACATACTAAAAAAACCTCATAAACTTTTGATATTCTTATATTAATAAAATGTAGATACCACACAAGCCGCTGTTATTGATACTTAAATATTTTCATAATCGTGCTTGTAATAAATTATACAATTTGTCATAAGATCGAAATATAAGCACTTAACTGTCGTGAAGAAGGTCTTTAGTTGATAATGATTGTGGGAGATCGACAGTAACGCCCACGCTCTGTAAATATTAGTCGAAGATATCATACATCGGCTATCGAGGAAGTTCTACTAAGAATGTTACGATAAAACTAGCGTTTTATTACATGAAACTAATGCTACACGTTGATTCATAGTTTATGTAACATATAGTTACTGAGAAATAAATAATACGAGCCTTTGTTCTGTAATAAAATGTTGTTATTTAAATATTATCAGGAAAAAAAATTGTATTATACATATATGAAAATTAAAATTTTGAATTTACAATTAATTTAATATTTATATTGTATATTATTTATTTTTTTCTTTAATTTTATTTCTGATTGATATTGAATTCGGTGTAATATTTTTGTAAAAGTATTATCTTATAAAAGGTTGTTATTTTTGAATGACTCGAAAGGTAGCGAAGTCATTTGTATATAATAAATGTATCCTCAAATGTTCACTTGTCACGCGACAAAACCTATTCATTCATAATTTAGAATCACAGGAACAATTGCAAGGTGTTAACGATAGAAACACATCACGAGCCAGAATGAGCCTTATGTCGTTATGCAAAAGATCGGAATTAGAATCAATTAAATATTCATAAGGGCAATATCATACAAACATTACGCCTCAAGTGGAGCGCCCAAAGGAGACAATAATAGGAAATAAATGGCCAACTCTGCGGCAGAACTTTATGAAAAGATAAAGAAAGAATTACACGGAAATTTCGAGGCGTGAACCATTGTTAAGCATTCACTAGATAACAATTTGCACTTGAAGTGTCATTCATTGTGTTAGCGACATTATAAATAAACATAACAATGACTACCAGATGTGTTAAGGAGTCTTTACACGTGCTCTGGCGCATGCGCAAGCCTTTGAATACATCTGGAAGAGCCAATACGATATTAGACTCTTGGGATCAGCTGATGTTAAGCGAAAATATTTTTTCTATTGCTCGTTTATCATTAGTGTCGCAATTTTTACATATATATACATAGTTTTACTTATTATTGCTAAGCCTTGCGGTTATCTATACGATGTGGTTCCTATTACTAAGTTACTAAGATATAACATAATCAAGTTAGTAATGATAGGTAATTGTACTTTTACGAGGTTGTGGTTTATTTTTAACATGTAAACATTGCTTCTTTTCAGGATAAAATTATAATGAACTGTTCTAACTAATTAAAAAACAAATGTACTATACTTCTAACTTTAATATTTATAGAATCCGTACATGATGATTTCTCTTATAATGTTAATTGTTATAAAAAAAACCACCGGAAGTAACACTGTCATAACAATCGTAAGCTCGTGTTCCTCATTATCTACTTGTGAATTATCTCCAAAGCGGATGAAAAAATACATATATTATTTACAAATTAAATCAACAATATTTGACTAAAATTGACGCCGAGAAGGTCCGAGAGATAATGCGTGAACGATGCCAATAATCGTGGGCTTATACCCAAGCAAGCACCACTTAGTTTTCATCTACCTAATTTGTGTTTACTTTAACTCTTCACGGTGGTGAAGGAAAGCATCAAAAATACAGCTACATGTGTCTAATAAAACATATTATACATCTGAAATTCTACCATTATATGTGTAACCACCATCTCGCATTGGAGCAGCGAGCTGGAATAAACTCCAAACGTTCTTCTTAAAAGAACAGGAGGCCTTCCCTGAATTTTAATTTGTTTGCAAACATAAAATAATTATAAAATATGAATAAAGTACATTCACATAAAAAACTACGATCTTTTTAAGCAATTATGTTAGTATGTTTTATTTTCATTGTAACATATTCATGGTAACCCAGAAGTTACAAGATGATTAAAAAAATAACAACAGAATCAAACTCAATAACGGCTCGTATGAATCTGTTGAGCGGAGATGAAGTGGTTCCCTCATTAACATCGACCAATCATAGAAGCAATACGGCTTGTTGTTATTAATTTATAGAAAGTCATCGCGAGGCCATTAGTCGAGATAACCATATTGATCTCACCGATGATATTTCGGACCGAGCACTGCTCATTGCCTCCTGATTCGTATGCGATTGCCCTAATGATCACGTGCTTCTTGTTAGTGATGATCAGCGCTCATTATTACGATTGATTTTCTATAACAGCCGCCGTCCGCTGTTAGATTTATGGTGTTCACAAGTTTTAATAGTGCAATTATGGGTACAATTGAGACCGCTTCCGACTGGGTTTATCTAGTTAAGATACCACGAATTTGTAAAGGATTGTAAAAAAAAAAAAGTTCATGATATTAAGTTGTTATTATTGTTAATGACTAATTGTTGTATTTATTATCACCACTGAGGTGAAAACGGAAGTCACTCGTTAATGTCACATAAATGCATCTAAAGGAGTCCGGCCCGGTCTTATCTCCGCTATCTCCACAATCGGTACGGTGATCTCACGAATTAATTCCTTTACACCTCATTAACGTCCAATAAGATTCATTAACAATAGAAATGCAAATCCGATTGATACTCAGACGAGCATTCTGGTTTTAAGCGTTTCACTTCGTCCAATTAACATCTAGTATAACGTTGTATTTTATTGTAATTTCAATGGGTTTCCAACGAAATAAATTGGGAAGTCGACTATTAGTTTGACCGCTTTGTGTTAGCGGCTGAGAGGTCGTATATCTCGGTTCTAGTTTTCGACCGAGTAACGTTTCTCCGGATACACAAACGTCTTAATTAAGGTTTAAATGTTCCACGGAATAAAATATTGCATCGTATCTTTTACCTTGAAAATTGGACATTAATTCGACAGTGTTTTTAGATAGAGGCATCATTTCCATTTCGACGTGTGTTGTGTTTTGTTGTAAAAAATTATAGCGCTCTCGTGCAGTGGAAATAAAATATTCAAATTATTCTGTAGCGGCGTACTTAACATGAGCACTTTGTTTTGCTCGCGTCCTGGATCATGTACGATGATAAGTAAGGGTTTACAGTTTGAATAAAAATTAACGAGACTATTAACAAATCAATGACGAGATTCCAATTAAGTAGCGCGCGTTATTAACCGCTGGTTAGCAATTCTCGCCCCCTCGGCGATTATCACGAAATGAAATCTTAAAATTGCTTCGTTCGGATTCGACATATTCGCGTATTTTTTTAAACTTACTTTAAAAAATATATTATGCTATATACCTAGTTAAAAGGCGTATAAAAATACGTCTAAAGCTGTAATATAACGATGTTTTAAGCGTCATTCGTTGGCGTGATAGAGCCCCGTGAAGCCGTACAATTAAAAATAAAAGACAAAATCACCAGATGTTGTACGCCTGTTGCGAAATGTTTATAGGTAGAAAACAATGCTTAGCTGTATATTTTACGTATCTTAATAATAGTAGAACGCGTTCATGTTGTAAAGTAATCAGCATCTCGCTTCACTCACGGACGAGTATGTCTAATTCGTACTTCAATAAAACGCTGTTGGATACGTAAATTGCAATTTAATTGTTTATTCAACGTTTACTATGAATCGGTTTGACTTTTATTGAGTTATTTTTATAGTCATTCGTAAATCGTTTAACAATTATGTAATTATTACGCTAGAATAAAGAAGCTTTTATCATTTTTTTTTTTATTGTATAGGAAGGCGGACGAGCATATGGGCCACCTGATGGTAAGTGGTCACCAACGCCCATAGACAATGGCATTGTAAGAAATGTTAACCATCGCTTACATCGCCAATGCGCCACCAACCTTGGGAACTAAGATGTTATGTCCCTTGTGCCTGTAATTACACTGGCTCACTCACCCTTCAAACCGGAACACAGCAATACAAAGTACTGCTGTTTTGCGGCAGAATATCTCATGAGTGGGTGGTACCTACCCAGACGAGCTTGCACAAAGCTCTACCACCAAGAAATAATATAATTTATATAATTATAATATTAATTAATTATAATTTCAATACAAAACAGTTGAACAAATTTTGCCATAGCGACCATTCTCAAACGAGCTAACATGACGACAATCTAGCTCTACAAGAGAGCTATTACCGCGTACCACGATATCGTTATTATTGTTATCGAAAGTGAAAGTAGTCATAGTACAGGTTACAGTATACCTGTCAACTATATACACATATCTTACAAAACTTTAATTCAGCTCGTAACGTCGTAACTAAAAAACAATTAACTAAATAAAAAACTTTCTAACATCCAAGAAATACACATCGTTGTGTCATTAATACATAATTAACACAAATATTTATTTATAAATAAGTTTAAGTATTATAATTTCGTGATCGAAATAATAATATTCAAGCTGACGACAGCGAATGTATTCAAGACGATAATTGTCACGAATAACTATCAACCTTTCGACCTTAAGGCTGGCCACGACATTAGCGGCTCATTTCATCGGAACGTTTAACATAATATATTTTATATGTAACCTTAATAATCATAAAGTTTCAAAGTTTGATATGAATTATAAGGTTTTTGTGTATCTTTAAGTATTTGTTAATGATGTTTTATTTCATTGCGGTTTTTTAATTCACTTTTTTTTTAAAGGTGATCGTTCTTTGAACTCGAACAACATCATATTCATTACGCGTAAATGAATATAAATTATACGCATGCGACACAAACTTTTATTTACGTTAATTTAAAAGAGAATTTATATTTCCTTGACGTGCATCGGTGAAAGCGAAAAATCTGAAAAAATACTGAAAGGTGACGTGACTGACTGGACTTGTGATAAACATCTAGAAGTTTTAATTGACTCTTTTTACATGTAAATGAAGAGATTAAATCGTTTCAAAATATCCAAAAATGAATCCACTTACAAGCCTTGTGATGACTGGCGCGCATCTTTTTTTATGTTACATGGATTCAAAGTCATAAATTCAACATTGTTTTCGCGGTATACTTAAAACCGTTAAAATTAAAACTTACCTTTTTAATAGCGGCGTTTCAAAAGGCACCTGTACCCCTAGCTGTTAAACAAATAAGTAAAAAATAAGCGTTTAACGTTGTCATAAATATTAATAACGCTATTTCAAAGCGTTTAATGAAAATTTAGGGTGACCATCATTGACATAGATACGTTTGGAATTATTTAGTTAATACTACGACTTAGAACTAGAACAGTATACATTTGTAAATATACATTTATAGAACAGTCATACTCAAATTCAAATATCTTTATTCAATATTGAAGGGTTACACTTTCTTATTGATTGTCATAAATCTACCACCGGTTCGGAAACAAACACCTCAGCCATGAGAAGAACTGGCGAAAGAAACTCAGCGGGGTTTTTTTATATTTACGTTTTAGTGTAAGTGATTGTTAGTAAACGAAATAAATAAATATAATTTTATCTAAACTTTTACGAGTACTGTATTAGGAATTAACAACGTTTATCGTCTTAGACTGCAAACCATGGCCCCTCTAACGATGCGAGATATTTGCGTCAACTTTGACGACGTGCAGCCTCAAATTCGATTTCACAAGCTTCAAGCGCATCGGACTCGCCCACAAAATTAATCAAAACGCCTCGTTTTTGTACCTGTTTGTTTTTAATCGAAGTATTTGCTCTTCTTTCCTTTTGTGTTCGACCGCTGATTAAGATTTTATTCATGGAGTTATTATTTTACGTCAGTATTTTAACTTAAATGCTTAACACATTTTGTAAAACAATAAATTATTACTTTTTAACGCTCGCGTTTTATTTCTTTTGTTAAATTCTGCGGATCGTTTGTGAGCGAATATTTCTCGTCTTCAATTTTTTTAATTTAGTTTTTTTTTGCTTATTTTTTTTTAAATTTGAAACATTGTTGAGGTATTTTATAAATCTGTTTAAAGCAGATTGATTATGAAATTATGTAAATAAATAGTAAGTATACAGCCTACTTAGATAGCTATTAGTTTTCGGAAAGTAATTCATTCAGCTTACCATACGTGCAGTGGATTCAATGTCCGTTGTAAATAAAACAAAATTCAAATTCAGGTCAGTGGCGTATTATTAATCCTTGTAAACAATTCGCTTTATAGGCCAAAACGTGGCCAGCTGCTTTTGACCGCAAGTACAAAAAATGTCCTGATACAATCAGGTCGAATTACATCGCCCACGGGCCCTCGATAGTGGAAGAACACATAAAAAATAATATTTTGCCGCAGTGTAAATAAGTTGTAACGAACCTGCTATTCTTACTTGAGCCGGTGTTTCTTTTTAGTGTAGATCATATTTGTGTTCAAAATATCGGAATAAAATACCTTGAAAAACAGATAATATATTACATATATATACACTATATACCTATATATAGTGTAGAAATAACCGTTTAGGTTAAGTGATATATTTTGCTGAACGAAATATATTTTTTCAAATAAATACACATTAGAGTAATTTACAATAATGTAACTGCAGCTATATAGGTAGTTTGTAGGCGCGTGGTCAAATATATGATATTAAAAGTTTTATGTTAAAACATAATATATAAAACGATAAATCTTACGAAAGACAGTTACTTCTGAATGTTCATGAAATATATCTGTGACTAAGGTTCATCGATTTTAACGGATCCTTTTATTCGGAGATGTTTAAATTCGCTTTGAATACGAATCTAATATCGCCACCGCATCTTTCGAACAAAATGAATTTCGCTACGGCTTTTAAACATGAATAGGACAGTATTTAGATGATATTTTTTGCAAAGTACGTGTGCACTGTTCTCTTATTTGCCTTTTGTCGAGTTGTGGGCGCGACAAAGCCACAAACATAGCCTGCTGTGCGACCGACAGATTTTTTGTCGAAATTCCGTATTTTATTTCATTTATTGACGCTCAATACGCCGAAAAAATGCGTTTCATACATCTAAGTGTACGAAGAAAAAAATTAATAGAAGATGCACATGATATATCGTCCTGTGGGTTGTAGGTTGTCTATTCTTTACGACAGCATTGTGGTGAGCTTCACGCACCGTACTGGTCAACCACGAATTATGCGCAGATGGACATAATAATATATAATTTGTTATCGAGTATTATTATGCTGGATCTTGTGTAGGAACTTTATGTATGTAATTTATAAAAAAATATATTTATTAAATGAGTGCTACTGAGTTTGTTGTCGGTACTTCTCGGTACAGTTCACATTCCGAGCCAGTTGTTAAGTCTGTTGAAGATTAATTAGTGAAAATATTTTGATTTGATTTGCAGAGGGTCAAACTCATAGACAAACAAACTGTTCAGGAGATGTTATACTGCGCATGTGTCTGCACAAACAAAGGCGTATGATCACTATTCACATTAGATAAGTAGTTGCAGCACTCTTTACGTGTATTCCGAAGCATACATGTTATCACGTCTATTGCATTGAACCCAGGACTCTGGATCTACATCCTTATGATCTTGGTATTCAAATGAAGCAGTTTAATGTTATAACAGTCAATAATAAGAAAGAAATAATAACGAAAAATCAAAAATATGATACTCACATAGATATTATTAAATACCTAGAATGTCGGCGAAAATTTCATTTATAACTTCTATGGTTCATTCGTGTTTGAAATGGATGAAAAGGGATGTTAATTATTTAATAATTATGCCTCTAAATAGTACACCTGGTAGCTCAATTTTAAGGGGTTTGGTATGCGAAGTAAAATCTGAAAATCGGAACACTTTCATTGAGTTAGGCTTTCATGGCTTTTTAGGTGAACCGTTGATTGCAGGGGCGCGGGCGTGCACAAAACGTTCCGGAACACGTGCAAGTTCGCACAATGAGAGTTTGCATTTCCGCCCGCCATGCACTTCCTTTACTCCGATTTTACTTTTTATTGAGAACGCTTTTATATCGCGGTCTGGACGCCTTTGTGAGCCTTCATTGTGCGCAGGACATTCAGTCACAAACGCATCGTAGGTTTCGATTTCGTTTATGATATCGGAACATTATTATCGTTAATGAAATTGAAAGGAAGGGAAATATAACGAGCGAAATGATTCGATTCGTCGCGAGGATAGTCGCCCGTTAGAAACATTAGACCTCGCTTCGAATCGAAAGGGAATTTATATCTGGTAACGAGGTAAACGTGTTCGAAGTCAATTTAACACGTTTAATCTCTCTGATCGCCTACACGTCAAGATAAGGGTCCACCAGCATATCCTTTTTCTGAAAAGAAAAAAAAATATTTGCACTTCTATCTCGGGATTTTAAAACAAAAAGTCAAATACCATTATTCACCAGAAACAATACGGGCAAAAAAATCACAACTAAGTAGATCAGATAGTACAAAAGATTGTTTGGGTTTCGGATGAAAACAGTTTTTGTTGCAAACAGAAGTGCGCTAATGTTGATACTCGTTGGTGTCGCGTTGCTACGAAATAAGGGCTACAATCCTCTGGCAAAATATTGTAAGTTCAAATGATGCGAAGGGTTTTTGTTGTGGTCAAGGTCTGATTATTCTTATCTGTGCCGTATCAGTAATGGCGTCAAAACTCATGTCCGGCGCTCTGCGTGGTACAGGAAGGTGTGTTAGCAGGAGGTCGTTACCACACAGGATGACATCTTATTTTTGCGAAATAAGGTAATAAGGGTTGATGTAATTTTGACAAATTATCTCATAAAATGAATGCTAAACGCGGGAGGTCGGTATGGCCTCAATGCGATTCATAGAAATGGAGTTGACATTAATCGTTTAAGATGACTCAATCAGCATCGACATTGTACTCCTCGAACAAATTCTATTTCGCTTTTATTATTATATTTTATATAATCAAACATGTATTGATATTGCTTACAATATGAACTCTCAATTAATTAAGAGACTCAAAGATATAAATACGAAATACGCCATCTCTAAATTCCAATTGCGATGCTTCGGCTGAGTTAATTTTAACTGGTAATTCAAAACGGTTGTCAATTTTAACGGTTTCTCATAACGGACAGACAGGTGGACTCGGAAAAATTTAAATGCGATCAAATCTGGTCAGTCTACTTCAAGTCACTATTAGTTTTAATTAAATCGAATATTAGACTGTATATTATTTACTTCGGTGACGAGAAAACTAATTGAAATTACATTTCACGCAACTTTGGTTGGTACTTATTTTTTATTATATGCATATATCTGCTTCGTTGGTCTTCAGTAACAGCCTGTGAATGTCCCACTGCTGAGCTAGTGCGTCATGTGACATAATCTCAGTGAAATTTGACACATGCAGGTTTCCTCGCGATGTTTTCTTCACCGTCAAGCACGAGATGAATTATAATCACAAAATAAGCACATGAAATTCAGTGGTGTCCGTGTTTGAACCTACGATCATCAGTTAAGATTCATGCGTTCTAGCCACTGGGACATCTCGGCTTTTCTTCGTTGGTCTAGTGGCCAATAAAAAAAGCCGGGATACTCAGTACCCCTAATCCCGGGATAAAACCAGGTCAAGCCAATAAAAAAGTATTGAGATTTTCCTGTCGAGAAATTCTTAGTAGCAACCTGGAGCACTCCTGTGCCGCGGGAAGAACGTAAAGTCGTTTTTGGTGCGACTGAACTTTTCTATTCGTGTTGGATTCTTAAAATAAGGATAAAGAAACTGCACTGGTTATCATAGTATAATAAATAAGTATAATGTATTTACATATTATTGGTTAGTGGTCGTACTGTAATTTCGAAAGAAGCAAAATATTTTAAATTTTGCATCATGTATATTTTGCATGTTATATTTTCAGATACTTAGAAATATTTTTGATCGCTATTTTTTAATTCAGATTATGAGTTTTCTTAATTGTTTAAGTTAAATAAAGAAAAAATAGTAAACCAATAACACTATTTTATAATAAAATACAACTGTTATAAATGAAGTAGTGAAGTAGGTATTCATACAATTTAGTTATTGATGATAAAGCGAAACGTACAACGAATGGAGTATGATTTATCTGAAAATATTAGAAATAATTAAACGCAATAAAATATATAAAGTTAGTCATAATGTAACTCATATTTTTAAAACATCTATAGCTTCTACAGATGATACTTAGTAAAGAGAGATTTATACCGACTCCCTCAGATATTGCCGCGGGATAATACTTACATACATCGTTAGGTGTACTGCAGATACAGTGACATTGCATGATATCTGCTATCAACCCGTGCAATAGCCGTGAGATAGCGTCGAGTCACTCAATAATAGTCATTATACCGTTCAAATTAAGAACCATAATAACAGCATCTCTTACTTTGTCTTCACGTAATGCGTGTAATCAGCTCCTGATTGGCTTGAATTAATCGTGAGCATGCGTGACCGCTACCAGCCGAGATGCGCTTCATGAGGCTGCCTTTATGAGAAATTGTCCAAGACTCGAGACTAAATTAAAAATAATGGCATAATTAAAACTTACATCGTTCTTTGAGCGTACGGCGTATGAAAAGCTTTCGTTGTGTTGCTTTGTTTTAATTACACCTATGAGTGGTTTGTGTATTATAAAATCATCAGCCTGTTAATGCTTATGTTTGATCACTGTTGTCAAGTTTATAAAAATAAAGTAAGTATAACGTGAATACCGTGTCGTCCTAGAGTAATTATGCATTCTATTGTATACGCTTGATCACTGTGCTTAATAAACTAAAGTCTAAATTCGCTTGGCGTTAGTTCTCATTTTGGTACTCCGACTTAATTAAATATTATAAGTAAGTGAATATACCGCCGCAGTGTTTATTTTGTTCCAGTCATTTCGGTACCTTGATGTTTGTTTTAATCATTACCATGCCAAGATCGTAAAACCAATGTGACATAAATTTATCATAAATTAATGAACTCCTCACCTACACTGTCAGATAAGCAAATAGCTAACACGTCGATAACATTAGATATTAAATAAAATTTTAACTAAAAGTCGCAACGACAGATCTCCAAAACGCCGAATCGAGTTTTACTTAAGGAATTAATAGCATGTCATTTATCTCGCTGAGATGCTGCATTAACTGATAAATGCCCCAAATACTTTAAATGTACTATTAAATCATGTGATCGGATATCGATTAATCTTGCTATTAGAGACACTTCGTGAAATTAACGTCGTATCGTAGTACGTTAGCGCCCATTAATGGACGTTGTTAATTCAAATTTTTCTCATATGTTTAATAATAAAACCATTAAACTAATAGCGGTGGGCGGGTGAGTGTCCAATTCGTCACAATCATTACACCGAGCCGAACGTGGCAAACGAAGACCACCGCGGAGCTACCGAGTACCGACTTCTCTATCGAAGATATTATTCTGAACGAAATAATCAAATTGAATATTAATCGTAAAATTATTTTCTGTAGTAATTTGTGTTTTACACCGAAAAAGGAAGATCTAACATTAAGTTGTTAGTTTGTTTGAGTTTTATTAAGGCTTCTAGAATCCAATTTGATTGTCACACGTGATCTTTAAATATTTTTGTAAGGATATCTTAAGATGAAATATTACAGTCTCTTGAGATATCAAAAAACAAAAGTGTAGATTATGAAACCCTTTTATTATATTAAAATACTATTCAATAGTACATGCATCAAGAATATATTTCGTATACCTACTTAACGTCAAATCACCATATCGCTTGATATCCTAAGATACTATACGATAAAGATAAAAATATGGTCCAATCAATCTATATCTTAAGGTACATAAAATGATGAAAAAATCTTCAGCTTGTTTTCGCCCCGAGAATCGGAATTGCGATTCAGAGGGGAAATGCTCCTAGCATTCTTGCCACCATTCCACGCAGGCTCGATTTGTACAGTAACTATTATACATTTATTTAAGGCTGTAAATAAATAACAACATTATCTTAAGATCATTAATATATAGCACAATAAAACATCATCAAAAATAAAATCGCAATATTTAGAACTTTTGAAAGTGTTCACAATGTACATATAATTAAAGTTAGACGCGTAACACGTTCCTGCATAACTGAACACTAATTACTGACCGCCATGACAATTGGTTCCGTATCTTAGATCGAAACTCTGATAGTTTAATTCGTTCTGCAACTACCGCCCATTAGCTACCGGCTCTGATTACCCACTCTACACTTAATTCTCTATGGTTACCTCAGTCTTACCTTAACGACAATTACAACACTTATTTTGATACGCCGCATTTTAATTGAGACATTCGTCTTACATTTTTTTATCAATGAAAGTAAATAAAAATAATTTATCACGTTTTATTTTTAAGTAAAATTATTTAAAATTATGACCTGAGATGGTATAGTGATTAGAATACCTGAATCCTAACCGAAGATTGTGGGTTTAAAGCCTGGGTGAGCACCACTAAGTTTTCATTTGCTTTATTTGTAAGTGTCGGATGAAAATCTACTACGTATTTATGTGATATCCACCAACCCGCATCGAAGCAGCATGATAGAAAAACTTCGACCCATTTCAAAGTATTTGAAAGTAAATTAGAATCTCAAACAAAAAAACAACGGGTAAAATATAACGAACATGCTAACTTGTGAATAAAATTGCAAATTGCAAATTTAAATAATAGTCACATGTATCGCGCTGCCCATTCCGAAGCGAGAGACAAATTTATAGGATTCTAAAGTTACTTTTAATGAATTTCAAACAATTCAAATCAATATCGGTGTGTCGGAGTGGCACTACTGTTTCATTGGTCGCGTGTCGAGCTCTCGTAAACTACGAAGCGCGTTGTGAGTTTATCGCAAACGAAGTATAATGCCAGCAAATCTACCGGAACCGCACGGTAACTCCTTGGTATGATATTAAACTTTATTAAACTACTGTTTGTAATTCACTTTATTAATTTATAACCGTGATAGTACTATAAATAATCATTGGTTTAAGTACTACAGTGTTTTTAACGTCGGCTCATAATTGCAGTTTGTCTGATGAAATGAGTCGTAATTTTGGTGTATATATTTTTTTCATTAATTAACATTTAAGTATTTAAATTTTTTTTTATTGTATAGGTAGGTGGACGAGCACGACCATCGCTTACATCGACCATGCGCCACCAACCTTGGGAACTAAGATGTTATGTTCCTTGTGCCTGTAATTACACTGGCTCACTCACCCTTCAAACCCGAACACAACAATAGCCAGTACTGCTGTTTTGCGGTAGAATATCTGATGAGTGGGTGGTACCTATTCAGACGAGCTTGCACTAAGCTCAACCACCAAGAAATTTTCATGTATATTTTCATTGATAGCCCTTGTAACCCTAACCCTTGTATTTTCTATATATTTTTTCTGTTATTGCTGAAAGAGTACTGACTATATGCCAAAATTAGAATAAGAAATAGACCGAAAAAATCATAACATGAAAATGGCCCTAAGTAGTTGACGATTGTGGTTTACCGAGGAGCTGACCAAAATTGATGGATGTTTACTTCGGTCTTACTTCGATTACAAATGAAATATATAATATAATTTTGTATATATAATGTAGATGGCAGCTGTAAGTAGCGGCGAATAAAACAAAATTATGAGATAATTTGAGATTGAGATAACACTGACAATTTAGGTTATTTGGTTTTAATACTAAATCACAGACAGTTGAGTTTCATAAAAACATATATTGAAATATATATATGCCCTACATTCATGTATATTGTCTTATATAGTAAATAAACTATTTTTTATATAAGTATTGTAATAGTGATATCTACAAGAAAAAAGAAGATATAAAAAAATTAAACCACCCAGAAACTTAGATCTATACAAAATGTTTTTTTTTTAAATATTTGCTTGCTATTTTTTTTTTGTTTTTTGTAAATTGAGCAACAAATTTTGTTTGAATGTTATGTTAGCCTGTAATTGGTATATACTTTGTCAAGCTCATTTTATATAAGTAAGTAAAAAAAGTATTTCTTATGATATATCGTTGGCTTCCTAATAAATAAATAAATAAAATAAATAAGCGCAAGAGCTGATGATTCATCATTCGTTAGTAAATTTATTTTTGTGAAATATATTGTATGATTTCATTATCAATGTAATTTTGAATTCGATGAACTTTTCAGTTCAGTGACTTTGTCCCGTGCCTTGTCAGTGACTTACCTTGTTTCAAGCAGTGAAACAGAAAATTGGTGAGAAGATTGATGCGGTTTGAATTACATCTAAGACGATGACCTGTTACTTAGAAGTGTATCAATTTAAATGTCACGAACGCGGTAACTCATGATCCGTGATGAAGTAAAAACTAGATTATTGCTGTGGTCGGGAATACCCGAGGGAACACAATTATTTGATAAATATTATCAAAATTATTACCATGAGTAATGTTAGTTACAAATACCTTATGTACTGATTGAAAAATAAAGTATTATAATAGAAAAGGTTATTAGAGTAAATTTGTGTTATTCTTAACGCCTTTTACCGTTAATATGCCTTTAATTACACTGGCTCATCACTATACCACTCTACCAAAAAGCTATGTAAAATATTGCTCTCTCACGGTGGACTAACTAATAAATGGGTGGTAAGTGTATGTATGTTTATTTACTCATAACTAATTTACGCGGTGGTAGAGCGTTGCCTGCACAAGGCCTCGCCACCTGTAAACACGTTATAATATTTTTATTTCCTCATAAACAAATATAAATTAGTTATTTTTGGGTTGGTTATAATTTTATTGCAAACCATTTTATCTTTTTTACAACGACAAAGTAACGCGATACGAGAATAAAATTAGTAAATCTTATCCTCTATCTCAGCATAGTTGAACGGCATCTCGTTATAAATTGAAGTTCACAGCGATTTATAAATAAAGTAAAGTATCGTGCGCTACGCGGCGCTACCTTTTAAAAGGATACATTAACAAATTGCTCTCGGCCAGAAATTGTGATGTTCTTCATTTAAAAATAGTTTATCGACTCGTTAGCCGTTGACAAATGCGTCTTGATTCTGTGATTATGACTTACTTTGTCGATGTCGTAGTTCTGATTAGCGATGTGGGACTATTTTACGTTTACGCTTTCAATTTATATAGTACGGACACACTAAATTTAAATTTAAAAACTTAATTATTGAAGACTAGTTTACTATAAAATATATACATACATATTATAATTACATTTAAAATACAATGAAGTAAGTCCAATGAAGGGAAGTAAGATGGGATGAATGGTCTTGTACCATGACCATTTGGTAGGAACTACTTCAGGTTTTAAGGATAAATGTTAGAGCTTTTTCCACCTTGCTGTCACAATGCAGACTGATGGATACATATGTGGCAGCAAATCTCACATATGCAGTTATGCTCATGATGGTTTCCTTCACTATATTAATTATTAAAATAAATAATATATATGTTAACTCAGTGTTGCCTCAGTTTGAACCCGCATAATTCGGTTTGAATTCAAGTATACTAACAAATCAGCCATCTCGGCTATAACGACGAAGTAAATGTTTCGTAAAATTGCATGTTTATGGAAAAATACTTCCTGTTCGGTTAGCGTTGTATCTGATTTAGCCCCGTAATCGATCATTTGATCGCGAAAGGCACATCGGTACTCGCCGTAATGAGTGCCCACGAGAGCGCCATCGTCCGATACACCATTAAACATTGAGTTTGTTTCTGGTGAAACGCATTTACTGAATTTTGGTTTGCACTCGAAATGATTACCGTGAAACAATTGAGCGGAACTAATGTTCAGGGCTGCTAATGCTGCCCAATTGTTGGTTATTATTCGGAAGCGTGTATGACGCGATACACTTGAGTAGCTACTTGAAGCGCTACAGTTTTTTGTTATTTCATACTTAGTTTCTCCTTACTACATAATGAAATATTTTTTGAAAAAAATAAAACTTAAAAAAAGCACATGAGTAGTAACTAATATGTATATAATTAAACTTCATAAAGTATATACAGTCCGTTTTATTGCCTCTTCGTGTAACAGGAATTTCATATTTCGTCCAAAGGATGAGAATTTCGATTCAACGGAGAAATATTGCTAGCATACCTACCACCGTTCCACGTCATGTTTTCTAAAATACCTTCGTATTATTTTTCATATTGATTTGTATATACTTATTTAATTTCATGAACAAAAAATTGTACCCATTTTCTTACTAAAATATTTAGCTCATAAACAATTACTTATCGTTGTTCCTCGATCATGTGTGGTCTTAAATATTCTACAAATTAAATATTAACCTTTGATCTTTTGTAACCAAAAAACACAATCTGCAATGCTATCAATTATTACCATGGAAGTAATTCACATGCATATAGCCTGCGTAATGGCGGTCCGGTGACAGAGGACCACCGGCAGAGAGTGGTTTTTTCCTTGCCTTAACTTCATTAGAGCGAAACATTGAGTGACGTGAGATCCTATGGTATCGTTTGCGTAGCGAAGAAGAATAGATTAACCTTTTCAATTTGTACGGTATAAAAGTGTAATTGTTTAAACTTATTCTTTCTACATTTTAACAACTTCAAGAAACTAATCGATACTAACTTTACTATGATTATCATGTACTTCAATCTGCAATTAAATAAATAATACGAAAAGTCATATCAGATACTAATCAGAATCACATATTTGTAACGGTAAGCCTTTAAAGATTTTTAAATCGCTTTCTATTAGCTCATTCTCAATAGCGTTAATAGATTTTACAGGTTAATACAGTTGTCAATCAACTTGACAGGTATTATGGTGAACGATAGAATCAACTTATTGATATATCAATGTAATGTAATCTAGAGCGTTATTATGTAAGGTCAGTTCCATAGAGGTATTGTTATCACTATCTCCGATTGTACATAATTTCTTCCGTTTATTGATAAGTTAAATATTTACAGTCACATCACCTGGTTCGGTCAACGAACTTAACTGTTCCGTTGGACGTATTTTATTATTGACTTTAAAAAGTCCTTGCTTGAAAATCATAAAGAAAAAGTTTATTAAATGAAAAAATAAACATTTCTCCAATTCAATTTTAAAATCAATAAATATTTGTTAAAAACTTATAGCAACTTTTCAAGATTTACCTTAATAAGACTTAGCTACACCGAAGATGTGCAACAAACTGTGGCCAAACTTTCAATAATCGTCGGTGATTATGTTTGTAAAGGCTTTATGTGAAAGATAAATGTTGTCATTTGCTTGCTCGATACTACACGTTTTTGTTAGTTGACCGAACGATTTTTATGTAGTTTAATTCGATGCCAATTGCGAGATCGACAGTAATTATTTGAATAGCTCGTCTTTGAAGTGAGCCGATAAATTGAACGTCTGAAAATCTCGAGTCGATGGAATAATAATGTTGTAGTTGTGTTTATTAAGATATTGAACTATGAGATAATTATATGTCTTATTTTAATATGTTTCATTTAAAGAAATAATTTAGAATACAGTTTTACCAACATTTCAATTTGGATGCAGTCTATCCCTTAAATAAATACCGCTTGACGACACAAACTTTTGGGGTAAATAATTAAATTGATGTTTTAAGGGTCTCGTATAGATAATATTTGAATGTTGGGTGACATAATAGTTTAGAATTAGTTTGAAGGTATTTTAACCGAAGTATTTGGAGTATTTTACAAAAACCACTACCTGCTACTGATCCTCAATTCATTAAGGAACATTAATGAAGTTTATTGCGAGCTGAATGATAATTTACGATGCACCGGCTACTAATAAATTGAGCAGGCGGCAAACGAAGGAATATGACGATGTGATGTACGCTGATTATTTTTATTAACAAAATATCACATCGTAATTGCTAAGATTTAAGTGATCCGATCAGTAATGTTTCTTCCGAAAGCAAAGATAAAAAGAAGTGTTCACTTCAGCCAATGTTTATAAAGGCACTTGAACTTGTTCGATATTCGAAAATAGCTTTGTGCATGCACGAGGGAATTAGGTCACACGCTCATTGGCGGCTACACTCTTTGCCAAGGACAACACTTAAACAAAAACGGCGAAAAGGTTTGTTGTAATCGCTTCGAACTTTTTTTTAAGGTTTATTTTCTATAAGTAAATACTGTCCGTAAATCACAAGCGTGACTGTTTTAGGTTTGACTTTTATGAAGTAAATGTAAAATAATATTATTATTACATATAGGTATGTATTTATTACGATTGATTTGCAAAATAAAGATCGTAAAAGTCGACTTAAATTGAAATCAATAAAAAAACTTATAACTTATATATACTATTAAATACTTATATACATTCCCCATAAATGTATTGTAGGTTTATCTACATTTATATGTTTAAGTTAATATATGAAAACTGTTAGCTATCAATATAGTACTCATTCTATACCTTGTATGTGAATTTCAAATTTATTTCACTTTAGGTAAATTTCAAGTACCGCCTAAACTTAATTAGTATGCATTTTTTGCTCTCGAAAGGCAATCGGCGCAAGCGGTCGGCAGCTGTCGCGCGTCCGACGCGTGCGCAACGCGCGAGTCGAGCCGAGTACGCTCGAATGAGAACGAACTTGCGCCGACTAACCTTTAACTTAGTTACTTTATACATATAATTATGTATAGGTATCTATTTTTTCAAATCATCAATTACAATATTTCCGTGTCAGTTATCGTATAACAACCAAATCAATGGAAAAACAAGATATCATTTTCTAATTTTATTGTTTAGTAAATTGTTTTTTTATTGCTTATTGTAGAGCCACGAAAAAGCAACTGAGCCGATTTATAGAAATATTATATATGCTAGTATAGTAATTTATAGTTTCAGAGTACAAATTAGTCACATAAACTATTTAACTGTTTAACTGGTAAGATTTAACTGCTTAAAATATATTTATCATTAATCCATATTCAAATTAATTTTATATATAATTATAAATATAAAATATTTTAGGGTCTGTAAAAAACACCACTATATTTGATGGGTAGGTCTGACTTTTTAACACTGTCGTAGAACTCGTAGATCACTTAGGTACAAATACCTTGAACTGTATTAAAATATTATTTACATATAAATGTATATCATCGGATAAAACAATGACTACCCCGTGTAAAGTAGGGTCGGATGTCTAGTATTATATACGTGTATGAAGTTATTAAACGTTGTCGGTGTGATTTTTTCAACACATTCCATTATAACTTATAATAGAAACAAGAGCTTGCTTATGTCTGGGGCGATTAAGTGATGTATGATAAAATACCATATATCCTGTTTAACAAGACACGTCAAATAATCACCCTTCGCAATTGTTCGTTTCAATGAACTAGTTATCTTACAAGACGAACGACATAAAAAGTTGTTTCGTTACAAGCGGATGCAACGCGGAGTAGCGCCTAACAATTAATGTAAAGAGAATTGACGACGAATCAGCGAAACTACGCCAATACCTACAGGTGTGCTCGACTCGCTTCCGTCGCATCTAGTCTGTCCCGTTTCTTAAAGAGCAACAAGTTCAAACAATTAATACCACCGACGGAAATATCCACCCATAATCGGCCGAGCTTCCCTTCCATTATCAAAAATTACTATTGCAATTTGAATTCGCTGGGCGGGCATGCGACGTGATCGCGTTGCAACCCACATTGTCTTTTTCAAATTAAATGCTATATCGAGATGTTTAGGGCCCCTATTTGGGTATTTCGCGTGTGTTATTACGTATTTCTCTTTCGCAAATTGTAATCTGAGCTAAGACACGTGTAGGTAGAGCTTTTGTTATGTGAATTTAAAACAGAGCTTTACAAATAGGACGTCCGCGTGTTAATCTATATTTCTGTTAATGCGACTAGTAACATTAAAGTTAAGTCATTAATCTATAAATCTTATTTACGGATTTATAGCGACATAATTACAGTAAGTGCTATGATTTTATTTCGTGGTTGAATCACATGATTGATTGGATAGTTAATGTAGTTCAGAAATTTCAACCGGAAATTAAAGTCGAAAACCTTGAAACTGACGACGCGAGACGACTCGATTATAGCAAGTGTATTGAGCAGCGAGAAAGGTTTCAGATGACTTAAATGATCCAAGTTATCTAGAAATAAGATACAATAGGAAACATTAAAGATTAATTTTATTATTGTTAATGGCCGATATGGATCAGTGGTCAGAATATGTGCATCTTAATATCAGGGATTTCGAATTCGACAAGCATAGTTGTTTTCATGTGCTTAATTTGTCATTTCGAGATCTGTCGTTAAAAATATCGCAAGGAACTCTGCAGGGTCACGTAAAAGTCAGTCACATGTATATCCACTAATGGGAAATGGAACAGCGTATTTAAATATGCTCCAAAATGATACCCAGCGGACTTTGCTCATTAGAACATTAACAATTTGTTACGACTTTTAATTGTTTACACATAGTAATATAATAATTCACGTACTAATATAATACAATTTTAAAAGCTTGAATCAATTTATGTTGAAAATAAATTGATAAATCTTAATCAAAGATTAAGTCACAAGTGTTTGGTTTAAATATAATACAATAGTTTACTAGCTACCCGCCCCGGCGTCTCACGAGTCGTATAAGTCTACATAAACATTTATATAATAATATTATATTCTATTGTATTAATATCTATTGGTATAATTGACGCACACGAGTAATGCTCCTAGTCAGCAAGATCAATATCAACTATTGTCAAGTCATATTTCAACCAATTTACACAAAACATTAATGAATTGTACACTTAAACCTTCCTCATGAATCACTCCTTCCTACTCTACCCCATTGATGAAGTATACACATATTAGTATATAAATTAGTGATTAATAAGTTGATATTATTTATTATGCTAAAACGTTGCGATGCACTTATTTAAAAGTAAAAATAATATGTTATGACTATGCATTATTTATTTGTCCGTCTGTGTTTACTAGTGAATGAAAGAACTAGTCAAAAACAGTATTATATCGTTATTATTAGTCTAGCAGCTAGATTTGTGGCGGCGAAAACAAAGTTATGTTTTTCTAACAAGAATTTAAAGCATGACGACAACGACGACGAAAGCACGTAAAGCTTCTTCGCCCTGCGCCTCATCTCACTCTGGTTGTGTCGGGTCGTCAATCGGACTGTGTCATTAATATTTATTCTTATTCTTATTATTTTGTTATAACAGATTAGAAGTACAAGCAAACTTATGACATAAGTTTCCATTTCGGTAGATTCTTCCTTCTCGCAAATACTTTCATTTTATAAATAAAATTCTAATATTGAAAAATATTACATATAGATGACAAAGTATTCGTTAATTTTCATTCAGAACATTAATATCATAAATAACTTGTTTTTAATTAAGATTACTATGTAATTTAATTGGTATAAAATCTTCTCGGCAGAATCTACATTTCGAACTGGTGACAATATTTCTTCTCGTTAAATGCTTATTCAAAATAGCTTGTGAGATCAGACGAATAAAGAAACCAATTGAAAAAAAATAAATTGATTCATTGATTCATAACGTATTTATTTTTCAAAATTGGAATATTATTAAACTGTTGCAATAATAATGTATAGGGAGGTATAAAGTAAACCACTATGTTTTTATAAAATATTTCATATATTTATTTACAGTCGCAACCGAATTGGTTGTTTTGAGGATTTCTTCCTTAGTATTAACAACGACATAAAATCTTAAATTATTAGGAATCTGTCTTAGGGTGCTATAACTTAATTATATACATTAAAAGTCTTTGTCTCGGTATAGTTCATATTTTCAAATTCGATAAAAATATCATTTAGTGTTTGTTGATTTGTAAATGTATAATCAAATGTACGGAACCGCTGCAATCTTAGCTCTCTCTTAATAAATCTGTACACTATAAGCTATATTAAAACTAATGACTAGATAGAATATTAAAACTTAACCTTAAGTGTAAATCATATTGGAAGCTAAGACAAGGCTATAATAAGGCACAGCGTGTTTCGAGTCTTCTCTTAAATATCTAAATGCTTATACGGAACAAATTATTATCGTTTCAGTCTTAGTACTACTATCTCATTCACGTATGAAATGTAAGCAGTGTTCGGTTCCTCAGTCGCTCGGCGGAATGCATCGATGGGGTCGTTATAGTCCACCATTATCCCCTCTCATTAGGAATATACTGATTGCGCTTAATTAGAGGTTCTCTCAGAGTCCCTCGCGCTCCGACGTCCGAGGCCTTCTTCAAGCGAATGCTTGATTTTTTCACAATCAACAAGCCGCTCAATAGCCGCACTTTGATCACCGTAAATCACGATACCTGGAAAAAAAGATATTTTATTAAATACAACTTGTTAAAGAAGTCACTAGAAACCGAAACTTGACTTTGTAAATTAATATAAAATTCCCATGAAAACCCAGCTGATATCACCAGATGTTTGCTCAGTGCTTAGCAAATATTGTAACACGTGTGCTTCCCTCATCGCCCTTCTATTTCCTCTTGAGATTTCGTCTTCCGGCACAATAAATTAATGGGCGGCGAAGTGGGCTAATATTTTTTGCGAGTTTTAATTTAAAGTTTTTCAATGGCGCTACCAGATTTAACGTGATCTTAGAAGTTGGACCATATGACGATATGTGTCAGCCTAACTGACCGGATATCCCGTATCGATTGGAGATAAATAAACAAAAGTTGAAATTGAAACCTGTTCCCACTTGTTACAAATCAGGATCAGAGATCGCTCTGAAGGACCTGTTTCTATTAGAATACATTTCTTTTTATGTGCAATTTTCACACATGCGCATATGCGGGAGGAACCACAATAGTTAGAAGTAATTGCTAGTTGACTAGAGAAGTGTAACATGCGGGCCCAATAGGAATTATTAAACCTGATTTTGTTACGTTTGGTTATTCAAACTTGTTAGCTATAAAAAAATCTACCTAGCTATAAAAGTTTTTATAAAAGACATATTTCAAGATTCACTTTTGTCAAAGACATTATTTTTTGCTAACGCTATCTAACAATGAATAGATATAATAAAGCCTAAGCGACGGTTCAATGCGCAGCTATAATAGAGTATGTGTTTACCTTTTGGCTCTAAGGCAAAGGGTCCTAAATCTCCTTTCAAATTGTGCAACATAAAAGCATAGACCTGACCCGCTAGGTAACCGTGACTGACGAATAGGACAAAGAGCTTAGCATATTTTAATATTTACCTGAGCTTTTTATACGAGATCAAACTTCGCAAATAATTATAACTAAAAATATTTAAGCCTTATTCCATAAAATACGAAGGTACACTGATAACGACAGAGTCAACAAAGTCGCGACGAAAATGCAAACGAAATGATAAGAACTTCTAACTATCAAAGAATTGGTGCCTTATACCAACAAACTTAAAGGTTCATTCAAAAATATGATAATATGTACTTATATTTTATCAGTTTTTGTAACCTTGCCCTCTTATCTTACACTGAATAAGTTGAGGACGATATGGATTTTCACGGTCATTTGAACTTTTACATGAACGTTTTATATAATTCAGTTTAGTAACTTTGTAGTTACTGTAAAAATATCTCATAATAAAATGAAACCCACCTTATTCATTGTTGCTGCCACCAAGAAATGACATCAAGTAATTCTTCATCTTCTGGACTCATCGGCTCATAAGAATCATAGGCATCTTGACAATTAGGCCCTACTGAACCTTCTGATAAAAGTGAGGGCGCAGGTGAATGAGATTCTTCTGAAGACGGGGGTGTTTGCGGTCCATTGGCATTCATACCTAAGCTCATTTGGGTTTCTGCGCACCCCTCTTCACCTTCTTCTAATAAACGCTTTAAACTCTTTATGTATTCAACAGCAAGTCTCAAAGTATCAACCTTGCTCAACTTTCTCGAAGACCCTCTCCCACCTGCCAAAGCAGCGGAGACACCGGAGGGGATGTGCTGACGAAGTGCTGCAAATCCATTGTTAACTTGTTTCACTCTATTTCTTTCCCTTGCATTTCTTCGAGCCACAGATGCAGGTTGAATCGGAAAAGATTGATGAATATAAGATTTCTTTTTACAGCGCGCCGTATCAACTGGAGCTGGCGCCAGGCGTCTGGGCGCAGGACTCTGTAATTGCGTTAGCTTTTGATTAACGCCGAGATTTTGGTATGCGTGTATCGCCGCCATGGGCATCGCGAACGTAAAACTGTCGATAGTAGGTCAAGTCGAGCGCACGTGTGCGTGCCGCGGAGGTTGCCGGTGGATTGGCGGAGGTGGCGCGCACCCCCGACACTAAGTAGCGCGCGCGGCGCGCGGCGGCGGTGGGGCGCGTGCCGGGCGCGCGCGCACGCACGGGCCGCGGCCGACCCTCCCCGCCCGCCGCGCTGCTACTTGTTGCACGTTGATCAAAATACGCCGGCTCTTATTATGCCATAGAACTAGCACAACTCGCGCCGCTATTGTTGCACGTTGTTACGCATAATTATCCTGTCGATTACCATGTTCGGTGGACGAGATTCGCCGGTATGATCTATTTAGACATCGTTAGCCAGAATGGACGCTGTAAATGTTCTCGAAACTTATATTGCGTTAATGATTTTAGAGCGCATGTTTTTTTAAATGTAATAAGCTAGTTGCTGCTTATTAGAAAAATACTTCCAGTGAATATATGTACCTACATGGTACAAGTTATAAAGTAGTTGTTAGTTATAAAGTAAAACTCTTAGGGGTATTAAGTGAACACCTGATAGATTTTATAATCGGCTCTATTATAATCAAGCAACGCTAGCTAAAATTATCCTTTCCTGTCAAGGAGGCTGATGGCAACTATGCGCCTACGCACCATAGAGCAGGTGCATGTGGGAACTTAGAAAGCATACCAAAATCGTTCTTAGTTCTTACAGATATTACTAAGGATTAAGTTAACGAAGATGATATCTGAAAAGTTATATTATTACGAACAATACCTTAAATAAAATATACTTAACGTTATACCTAGTTTCACTTAATGTAGAAAATGGAATTTACCATTTAGTTCAATTTTATTTAGTACATGTAAGTTTCACACAAATCATAATAATAATGTGAGTAGGTACGATGACACGTGTAATAATTAGTAAAATTATTTACCGATCTCAATAAAACATTGACTATAAATATTGGTATTTAATTACTACGGCATAAGATGCACTTGACTATCCCGACGTCGTTGAATATATTGGCATAATTGGAGCGCGGCGTCAGGTCGCGGGCAGGTGCTCGGCGTGTGCGTAACTATTACAGAATACGTCAATGCTCATGATCTTTCTAACTCAGATGTTTTCAATCATAACTTAAACATATTGCATAATATATTTTGATGGATAGTTTAGAAAACAGTATTTGTCTCCTTGGTTTAGTGGTTCGTTATTCAGGCAATACGAGTAAATCCGATGGATATCCGTTCGATGTCCAGTAGGATAAATATAACTTATTATAAAGTCGTGATATTCTTTGCTACTTGGTGTAATATTGGTTACCTTGGAAGGTACTGAAAGCGCGCTTGCGCTTGATCGATTGTCGTCATTTTGGGCTACGAATTTGAGGGAATAGACAATGCACTGTTAGCTAGTATTTGAAATTAGCCGAAAGTAGTAATACTTCGGATTCTATTATTTTTATTACAAGTATCGCGTGTAAATGTTTTTTTTGTATTCCTAATCTATTTCATAGCTTTAAAACGATATTACTTTCAAATATTATACAAATACATAGTAATTATCTTCCAACGCGTTATTTAATCTATAAATCATAATGTATCACGTTTTACTTCTACGTGAACAAAACGTGAATAGACGAAACAAAAATCAGTTTAAATTTAAACTTAATTAACACTCTTAACGAAGGATGTTTGTGATTTTGATAAAAATATAAAAAACAATCAAATATAAGAAATCATAATCCACTTTCATTTCGAAAAGCTATATATATGTATATCTATTAAATAGATCAACATATTTTATAATTTATAATATTACAATTATTATTTCTAATTCATTAACATAGTCACTGAACATACTATTGTATTAACGATAATGTTTGGCGCACTCAAAATATGTTCACTACCTTGAGTGGTCTTGAAATGGTCTACGAATTGATGTCACGGAACCACGTCTCGTTTCGAACAGGTGTTTGGAGTGTGCCGACATTCTACGATACGTCAATAGTCAATCTCTCCTAATTACCCTGAGGTCATACCTTTAAAGAGATCGAAAGATTTTATTTATAACTTATTGATATTTATTTTTTCTCTCTCGTTGCAGACCTAAATATATATTTATTAGTGCTGTGGAGTCAGGTTATAGGCAGGTGTGTGGCGTGTGCGACAAATCTCAGGCTGCGTTTCACGCCGTCGTCGTCGCAGGTAAATAAGATATTTTCTCAGTTTTTAATATGAAACGAAATTAATGTGACAGTTTATATACAAAATAAAAAATATCAATAAATGTTATTAAATTTTTAGGTTTTTTAATTTCGTTTTTAGTTAACATACAAATTGCATATACTATCGTGCTAAATTAAAATAAATAAAAAACAATGTTACTTTAATTATTAATTATGTTATATTGTGTTTTATACATACCATTGTTTTTTTATAACTGTGTTAGTAATTCAGCTACTACTGTTATCGATCATTTGATTGATATGTTTACATTCGATCGACTTACTATCAATAGCTAATTTTTTTTTCGCCTTATATAATATGTATTTACATATTCTATTATTTAGAATATTGGTGTAGGTTTTCATTTGAAATACCAGCATACTAAACGAATGAAATTCTACCACAGACTTTTGATAATAATATTATAAATAAGGGTTCACTCTGCCAATTTTCAAACTCCTGGCTTCAACTGAGAATCTTTGGCCGAAAAACCGAATAACTTTTTTATTGGTCTGACCTGGGATTTGAGCTCAGGACCTCGGGATCTGCGGTCTTACATCTAGTCACTAAGCTATGTATTACGTCAACTACATTAATAAATAATTAGTAAGCTCCTGTAGTTCTATATTGTTGTTATAATTAATTGTAAGTAATTAATTGGTCATAAAATTTTTACAAGCTAAATTAAATAAATAACATAAATTACGAATATTTTAAAACTTAATTAACATATAACGAAGTTGAAAATTGTTTATAATCCTACAAAATCAACTTTGAGAATACACTTGATTTTCAACCCCTAGAACTGCACCCTACTGCCATCTATATTTCACCCTTAACAAGCTGTTACTAAAATCGTTGAAACAGTTTCAACCCCGTTATTAATCCCCGACATTGTCTGAAGATGGCGCTGTATACAACCTTTTTTGTGACAACAAACTTTGACAAACAGTGTTCATTATGTAGATGTACTTTTGTAATTTAGTCATAACGATAATATAAGAGTAATTTTCTGTGTGGTGCGGCTGATTATTAAACGCCCATTTAGAATTAATCGTCACGGGTTCGATTTTTGAATGACCAAATATTAAATAATCTTCTCGTTTGGGGATACCAGGTATTATGGATTTTTATAGAAGTATCTTTGTGTGCATGACTGATTGCGCGCGTGTGTGTATTGCGTGGATGTGCATGTTTATTATGTGTACGATTGTGTGTGTTTATAAGTGTATGTATAATCGCTGTGAGTGTAGTTTTCTAGAATCAAATAAAATGAAGTTACCAAACTGATCATAATTATGACGGACGAGTTTGGACTTTACAGCGCTTCGCAATACTTCCGTTTTATTCGAAAAAACATTTTTTATAGAATATGAAATGCTTTAAATGTACAATCAACAAGTTTTATATGAAACATTTTTCTCTAAGGTCAATATTTATTGAGATAATATAGAAAAACGCGTTAAAATTATTTTTTTTTGTCAATTTTTTCGAGTTTTTACCTTGAAAATTGTGCCAATTTTAACTGTCATATTTGTGATCAGCGAGTCCAAATACGTAAGAGGTAGTCCAAATACGAAGATACTAAACTTCAAGAAATAAAGCAGTATGTCCTTTTCGCCATAATCCATCGTATTTTTTTTAAATATAAATATTCGAGGGGTCATGATCGAACATCTTTTACACAGCTCATATAGCACTTACCATCCAAACAACATAATGATGATATCACCCGACGTAATGGACACGCGATTATGTTTTCGTTCCAGAAGCATCTTATAATATAGTACGCGTGTAGCATTTAAATAATAAAAACACATAAATGTCGGTGATTACTACCTCTATAGGCGTTGAATCGCACGTTAATAGTGTTTTACCAGAACAAACCGCCGAGCCAATTTTTTAAAAATTAAATTTCATATCCATACATAAACGTGATTATACGTTATGGTAATAACTTAATCAAAGTAATTTAAAAAAAATACTTTAAACACTTTCTATACGTCAATATATGTATTCGATTAGAAATGCCCATTAAATCGATATGATAAGCAATCGAGTGTAGGAATCGATCAAGATAGTTTCTACAACGCGAGAGCCGATATATTTTATAATACGGTAGCTTACGATTAATTAGCGAGTAAACGCCCGCGGGATTAATCCAACGCTTCAAATTAACGATTAAATATGCAATATTTTTAACACAAATATCTCGATCTGTTTCTCGGACCAAATATAACCGTTCAACGAATGAATTATAACGCTAAACTGTCAAAATGATATAAACTAAAACCCATTAATATTTTTAATAACCATAAGAGAAATTGCCTGCACGTGTCTCGGAATATTTGAATTTCATTAATCTGTAATTATTAGAGATATATCTATCGTTACCGAGCCTATTAAATACTATACAAGGACGTCAATCGCTTGCGTAATCTATACATTATTTATTGCCATATTACCCGACCACTGAGCATCGTCGAAGATATGATGTTCTTAAGACAATGTGTAATTTCATTCTTAAATTATAATTTAATTGGATTACAAAGAGTCTTACTTAATGGACGGAGGCGACCGGCCACCGTTATCGGAGCTCTTTGATTATGCAGACGTTTTCAGTGAGCCTTCGTTATAATTACGATGTCATTCGCTGAATTTATTGATATCTTTAATAACCGTGTCGGTTGCGCGTGTTCATTCGTCACAGCTTTGAAGGAGTATGATTCTGATAAAAAATATCGTCAACTTTAAGAGGTACTTGTACATTTTTTTTACCAATAATTAGACTGTAAGAAATTGTTTTTCTTTTTTTTGTTAAGGATATGAAAAATTATTAAAAGATTATAGTCCCTGCAGTTCCACATTCCACGCTTGGATCGTAAACTTATTATTTTATAAAAAAAAAAACAGTTAAAAGAACGAACCAATGTTTATGGTATTTATTCAACATTTATTGTATATTAAGTACGAAGCTCAAATACTGCTAGTTACTGTCAGCTGTGATATATGAGCTACAACATACAAGCCAAATAAATGACAATGCGTCGACAGCAGACACAGACAGATTCCGATTGTCATCGAAACAAACTGTGTACTGCGCTCGCGCACTCTAAATTATGCTTAGTTACTGCAATAATTTCTGAAGCCTTCTAGAGGCTATCATTTACCGAATAACAATCAAAAATAAAAAGCGGCGCATTTATGTATACGGGTATTAGAGTTGTTGCGCGCGAACGTCGTAGTCGAGTGTATAATTTTGCGCACGCTGACACCGAGGCTCTCTAGTGTTGCCATTCAATAATATATCACACGCGCGCGTACCTCCGTAGTGTATAATTCGTATAATTTATAGCATATCTACTAGGAGTAGTAGCCAGACGCCGTTAATAGCTGGTAACCACGCGACATGCGCATTCGTGTACAGTCAGGACCAAAGCGCCCGAAGCGATTGCCTCTTAGAGTCATTTGCGATTCACTCAAATGAACTGTAAATGCCTCCTTCTAGCCTTGATTGTTGGTAATTCTGATTGAGCTAAGTATCCATAACTATGTATGAGATGATGCTCTATGTTTATCGATTTCATTTGTGGAACTCGACAAGTGTTGCTCGTTAAGAATATAAATATTTAATTCACAATAATCTCTAAATAAAAAATAAAATAAAAAACAGTATTCAATAAAAAATTAAACAAAAATGTAAGAAACAAATATATTTAACGTCGAGGTAGGTGCAGCTGAACAGCGCGTGGCAATTTTATTTATTTTCATCATAAAAGTTGGCGCTTCGCGGCAACGTACATAGATACTTTATAGCGCTATCGTCGGAGCTAGTTAATCATTTAATGTTAATAATACCACATATTATTGTGATAGCTTATTTTTGAATAGGAATAGACAAGTTATTAATACATTATCATCATCATCATTTGCTTTCCTTTATCTCGTTTGCTCGAGGTCGGCGCAGTGTGTTATATTAGTCTACGAAAATTACCTTGACATACTTTAGTGCTGGCCGCCTGCTTGTCAAGCTTATTGTGAATGATTTTAATGGTGCTTCAGCTGGTTTTGACGGCTGGGCTGTCCCGAAATTAGTTCCTCCATAATGAATGACCTCAACTATTTCTATGGAATACTCAAGAGATAAGCAAAATGTGCAGGTGATAAGTAAATAGTGAGTTTACCTTAGTATTTTCGTCATCATAACTTACTCACATAGTCAAATAAAACGGCAATCCAAGATGACTAAGCTCCGGGGTGCTACTCAATACGGGGTGATTTGTTCAATACAATAACCCGGTATTCAAACCTGGGATTTCATGAGTCAACGTTATAAACTAGCCACTAGACCATCAAGGCAGTTAAAAGGTGCTGCAAAACGATAAGCTAAAATAAAATCTTTCCATCACGAGCTGTAGCTTGTGAGCTTATTATCTTAAATCAGAATAAAGACGTTGAATATATCTCATCCCCTTAAAGCTCCGCGTCTCTCCCAATGTACTCGATGATTAATTGAACCTGTCATTACAATTAAGAATTAATTATTTTACGACATCCTTATTTTAAAGGTACAATTTTATTTCTTGCACGAAGCATTGAGTCTGATTTATGTTAACAATTTCAATTTAGACGACAACGTAACGATTATCGGTGTTTAAGGTGTTATTCCAATTAACTCGAGCTCATCAGAATTCGCCATAAAACCATAGCTATGTACAAATTCAAGACTTTAATTCGTAAATTGGTAAGCAAAATTTTCATCGAGACATTTCAAGGAAACTGGAATCTTTTAAGAAGACTCATTAACAAAAATCAAAAAATACTTATTCAAGTAGGCTTTTACATTTGAATCCTGATTTTATATTTAATTTTAATGCCACCACTAGTTCGGAATGTATATTCTAACGAGAAGAACAGGCAAGAAACTCCGTCCTTTCCACGATTTTATTTAGAAAGTGATGCCCTAATTGCTCGCTATTTTATCACCTATATAATCTTGTATTGATTAATAAATATGTCTTATTTATTATTGTATATACGTTTTGTACGTAAACCTTTTCCTCCAAAAAAGGAACGTAAAAAGGAGAGTGGGACATTAATAGGGTGTTACTTTTACTTTATTATTGTTTTTTTTTATCAATGATTTAAATGTTTTAATTGATAACTGATATCTTGCTCCAGGAAGGATTTCTTAACTGAGAAACATAATATATTGGAATCTTATTAGCACTAACATGTTCGTCTGTTGTTTTTATTGAACAGGTGTGTTTCAGTTATACTTCTTACGACGGTCCCGTTAGCGGGTGTCACCGGTTTTGGTCAAAGCGGCTACCGATCGTTACGATGTTATAAATTAAAACGTTTTCCTTTATCGATTACAAAAAGTTTTCTTAAACGAAAATGTTATGAAACAACACGAATAACTTTGTATAACATATTAATTAATATGATAATCAAATATGTCGTTTGCTTACGAAGAGTCTCGTATTATGGTGCATTATGAGCTTGATAAATATTTATACGTCTGATATACTGTATACATATATTTTTTAAGGTCAAATGTTTTGATGAAAGTGGGTTTACGAAATTTAAATGTTGTTCGTTTATTTGTCTTTGCTTAAAGCTTAAAAGGTATTTAGTAAACCTTTAGAATCTAAGCAGTGTGAGATCGTTTCGCTACAGGCGTAGACCAGCCTATTGTTGCGCCACTGCCTGCTATTGGCGGTCGTGTGCGTAGTGTTCGCAGCGTTCCTCCAATCACGGCAGCAGGTTCTAGTTAGGCATAGATATTTGCAAGCATTTATAGACCGACTTCGCGCATGCGCGTTTGCATAAATGCAATAACTGTTTTAATCGGTACCTAAATTTTCTAACAAGATGTATTATGACTATTATATGAAAAGAATAATCTTGTTGGATTATGTGGGAAGTATGATCATATTAGATTGTAATGGAAATTCAAGAGTTAATCTTCTAAGAAGCGTTTCTAACACCTTCCAAAGTTTTCAGAAATAGAATATATACAATATATATAATTAGAATATTAAAATAAAATATTCCATTTATTTTCATGAGATCAGTCTTTAATGAGAAGAAATAAACCGATTCCAATAAGGGATCGTACACAAAGGTAGCCATTATTATTTTTATGAAGATTAAACGTACAAATAGAGTATTAAATTCTCACACTTAACGTTCAATTTGAATATAGAAAGCCTGTTCGTTTGTATGTTCTAAGCTATGTCCTACCACGTCAAAAATAAATACGCAAACTTGAAATAAAATTAGCGTATTAAATTTGCAACTTGATACCCGCTATGTAACGCTGCACCCCAGCTTTGTCCTATA
Organism: Nymphalis c-album; assembly: GCA_963151315.1. Classification (NCBI taxonomy): domain Eukaryota; kingdom Metazoa; phylum Arthropoda; class Insecta; order Lepidoptera; family Nymphalidae; genus Nymphalis; species Nymphalis c-album. The sequence goes on from OY720592.1 coordinate 13,907,523, forward strand.
AATACTTGTTGGAGTTCTCGTCTCATTAATTCATTCTCACCTTATATTTCTTGCTGGTTCTATGGTGGTTTATTTGTCAAAGCAAGTGATAGCCATCTCGAGATTCGTATCTGCATTTACATTGCATCAACGACGCAGCTTACGAAATTACCAAGATTAGTAACATTTTTTTAATGTTTTTCGTATTTTTTTTCTACTTTATATAATTAAACGCTATATTATGTTATATGTTTAGTTAAAAAATATAGAGATACAATTAACAAATATAATAAATTGTGTGAAAAATTGAGGAAGGTCATCAAGGCCAAATAAATAGTAAACTCGCCAGTTAATCTTATGAAAAGGTTCATATTATTTGCAATTTGAAATATTCAATTTTCAATTCAGCAAAAATTAATGTAAAACGTTCCCGATGATATGATAAACATCAAATACGTTCATCTATTGTATTTATTGGTGTAATTGACACTTTGTTCAGATCAAGTAATATATATGAAAGCTTTATTTAGCTTATAATTTAAAATAACTTATTAGACCTAATCTAAGAACAGTCGACTTAATTCATAAATTCTAATTGTTTGACGAAACATGATTGTAACGCGCAGATAATTAATTTGACGACATGACGTAACCGTACCTTGGCCTATTGCTTAATTTATACAGCTGCAGATATTGAGATGAAATCCCAAGTCTGGCCTTTTTATGAAATAGATAGGCGAGTAGACCACCTGATGGTAAATGGTCACCACGGCCCATAAACGTTCGCGCTGTAAGAAATATTAATAATAAAATAGTAGGTACGCCACCAGCTTACTCGCAATGTAAGAACCTTAGGACCCAAAATATTATGTCTCTTTCGTCACTTACACTTCAACGTAGAACGCAAAAATACTAAAAATTGCTCTTCGGTGGTCGAATATCTGATGAGTGTGTAAGCTAGCCCATCGGACTTGCACAGAGCCTTACCACTAAGTATCTATTATACTGGCTAGATAAATTCAAATCAATTTTAAGGGCTTTATAAATAAGACTTTTCCTTCAAATAACTACTACATCTGGATTTAGCAATAAAAGTTATAAATAAATTGGCCCTACGTTGGATCGCTGTTCCGTATTACTGAAGTAAGTGATTGCCTGAGTAGAGCACTTGTCTATGATTGAGTACATACAGTACAGTAATAATATATTCTGCACAATTAGCTAGCTAGTTCAAGAGATTTTGCGTAGTGGCTGTTAAAAAAATAATTAAACAAAATATTGCATAAGATATCTGGAACACGTATTTATATACAGGGTGTAACAAAATTCGTGTCCGACCCGTGAAGTGGTTATTAGGTATCGTTAGTCGGTTCTATTTTTGTAATAAATTTTAAAATTTTAAGCAAAATTTTACCCCGAAAAAAAATTAATTTGACTAAATAACGACAATTATATTGCAACACAGGCCCGGGCGTCAGCGCTCGATAGTTTTTACCTATCGGGTAGGTCGGAGACGAGATCATTACCTCAGTTGTCCATGAAATTTTCGTCATTTACAATTGAAAATGAAAAAAAAAATTTTTTTTTGAGTAATTTTTTTGCATAATATTTTAATTTTTTTTACATAAATAGAACCTACTCACGATACCTAATAACCACTTCACGGCTCGGACACGAATTTTGTTACACTCTGTATTTACTCAAAAACTCAGATTTAAGTCTATATTTTTGTAGTTTTTTATCTTCATTTTTATAGCATAAGCTACATTTTAAAATTAAGCTATCATCTAATTATAAATCCACTTACAATCTTTTGCACGTACCGATGTATACATTTTATTTGGAAACAATTGTACTTTTTATCAAGCCATTCATTGTTTGGCAAAAAGTAGGTAACAATATAAACTTCAAAACTATTCCCATTTATTTTCGAAAATGTGGAAGTATGTAAAAAGACCCGCACGAGAATCTAAAGCACCACGATATCAAAGTTTCAAGAGAATACAAAACGGCTGGCGGAGCCCACGTTACACAAAACGCATTTAATCAAAAACAATTACGAGTTCTTGGAACTGGATCCATTCATAAAATATGAAATTTAATTCAGCTCACGACAAAATTTGTCTTCCGAATACGCGCCACTATGGAATAGGTTGAAACTTTTACTTTTTTCCATAAAAACCTCATTGATTCGTCACGTATTTACAATTTCACGTCATTACTCCGAACGTGTGATAATTCGTTACAAGTTGGCGCCAGGGCTGTATTGTTCTCGACCGCGGAGGTTGCTTGATCCTTCCGATTTCTACGTGCTTCGTTTTGTTACAGACGCACGAATAAAGCATTTTAAATAACTCGCTGACAAAAAAACTTATAATCGTTTGCATTTTTTGTCTTAAGAGCGGGTTCAGACAAGGCGATTTTAGTAGATCAACTGCTAACGCGAAAGAAATTGGAAGCTCATGTACGGACTTTTAATGCAATTGAAGCAAAAATTTA